>JAEIFP010000774.1:0-600000 GCA_018903935.1 Drosophila insularis
GCTTCACCAAATCAGATACACTAAAGAAAATATAATACAACTGTACTTTTGCCTCAAACAACTAACCTAGCATATGATTAGAATTACAATCAGCCACACATATTGTGGGAACAAACACTTGTAATTGTAAACTAACCCAAAACGATCACAACGGCAGGAGGTCAAGTGGCCGACGCCGTGCCCAAGATAATAATAATTTTTCAACCCCCGAATACGTGGGTGTGACTCGTATTAGAATAAGATCGCCTTAAGAACAATTGTTACCTACTAGAGCCTAAGATTTCCTATATAAACTCCGTACTTTTGTAAATAAAATCAGTTCATATTTTGAGTTCAACAAATGTAGATTGGGTTATTTTCCTTCTCTCCGGGATTCCCTATTCATTTTGGTTCTTCGAGTAAAAGGAACTCTGTAGTTTTCCCCCACCAGTGGTAAGAGACTCAGAGAATGAATCAGCTCCTTAAAGTCTGGATTCTTATGCAAGTGTAAATGCTAAGATCAGCTAAAGGTAGCAAAATAAAAAACTCTTGTTTTCCCCCACCAGTGGTAAGAGACAGAGTATAATATAAAAGCAAAATATTGCTTAATAAATAAAAAGTGCGTGAGACCGAGTTTTTAAAGGCAGTTTGGCTAGTCGAGCAACTGCAATAATTTCGGCAGCGGTAAAAAATATAAAAATATAAAGTTGGTGTGTGGCGTATTCGAAGCCCTAATATCGAAAAAGTGAACTAGTGTATATATACACTATATGTAGTTGCAAATTGGCAACTACCAACAGCAGCAGAGCAACAAGATAGTTGCAAAGGAGAGGCCGCTGGAGAACGTACACTGCCAATACAAGGAAGTCTGGTGCGCTGACCGACACCGGTACCGCCTGAGCCCATAGGCCCTGGACAACAACTGATCGAGACGTAATATAAAACAAACAACTCTACTTGGCAGACAACAAGGGCGAACGGTGTCTACAACAGGATCATCAGATAAGATATAAATTAAAATAGTTATAAATATTTTTTTTATTATTATATACTTATATACTTATACCGGTATCCTAATATATGAATAAGACAAAAATGTTTCCCACAAAAACTGAAAAATTATTAGCGAAGCAGCACGAGTTGCATAAAAGGTTAAAAAAGTTAGGAGAGTTAGATGCCACTAAGTTAACTAGCAAGATTCTTAACGAAGAAAGTGAGATACAGAAGCAATGGATCAGTTACCATAGCCAAATGCTACAGAGTGGAGTAACCGACCACCACTATTTCACAGAGGGAAAATATGAGGAAGGGTTAAATTTAGCAACCAGTTTAATAGACCAAGGAGAGTCGCGCGGGAATGCGACCTCCAGTAATGAGAACGCTAAGGTTAGCCAGGAAAAGTTTGAAGAAAAGGTCCGTCAGCTCCAGCAATATTTGGACATGGTGAGCAAAGATTTACGTACGATAGACAATAGAACAGGCGAAATGTATATTAAGAAAATAAAATTCTTGTTTAGGAAGGTACAGGAGTGCCAGGCTTATACAGATGAACTATACAGATATAATGAAACGTTTAAAGAGGTCATAGAAGAATTGGAGTTCGACCTTCAGAATACCTTGGTAGCATTAGAAGAGAAAATAAACGATCAGAAAGATTTGAAAGTTGAGAATGTAACCGTGAGAAGCGAATTACCGGTGTTGCCAAAAATTCAGGTACCCACATTCTCTGGAGAGCCTAGAGAATGGGACCTGTTTGTAGAGTTATTTGCAGAATTAATTGAAAATAGAGAGGATCTAAATCTTACTCTTAAATTCAAATGTTTAAAATCCGCATTAAAGGGCGAAGCGAGGAGCATGGTAGCTCATTTATTGTCAGGTTCAGCTGACAGTTATAATGCCGCTTGGGAACTGTTGACCAAGCGGTATGAAAATAATCGGAAGGTATTTTCCGAACAATTAAGTCGGATCGTTGATCTACCGATGATCAACAATGAATCCATAAACCATACAGCAGAATTTGTAAGAATAGGAAGTCAGTTACAATCGGTAAAGGAACATCAGATTAACTAGGTTTGGGTGTCCATCATGTAACTTTTCAATAACTTTTCTTTAACAATAGTTATCTTACTAATGATAATATTAATAAAAATTTGTATAAGACAATTAACTATAAAAATAAATACCAACACGTCGCATTTGGCGGCCCTTGGCAGAATGTTTAAGAATAAACACCGTGTCCATCTGAAGCGGCTTCACCAAATCAGATACACTAAAGAAAATATAATACAACTGTACTTTTGCCTCAAACAACTAACCTAGCATATGATTAGAATTACAATCAGCCATACATATTGTGGGAACAAACACTTGTAATTGTAAACTAACCCAAAACGATCACAACGGCAGGAGGTCAAGTGGCCGACGCCGTGCCCAAGATAATAATAATTTTTCAACCCCCGAATACGTGGGTGTGACTCGTATTAGAATAAGATCGCCTTAAGAACAATTGTTACCTACTAGAGCCTAAGATTTCCTATATAAACTCCGTACTTTTGTAAATAAAATCAGTTCATATTTTGAATTCAACGAATGAAGATTGGGTTATTTTCCTTCTCTTTGGGATTCCCTATTCACTATTCTTCTTAACTTACATTATTACTAGCATCTTCGGTGCTTTACTGATCGGCTTGTAGGAGGGCTCGCTTTTCCAACGTTGAAGGTACTAACGCTCCTGGGCAAAGACTTTCAGTTTTCCTCGGAACGGATCTTGGAGGAAATTGCAGCGATTGAATTTTGACCCTGTCTGATTCTTAGCGCAGTTCGATACAAGCGTAATTCGATTTAAATCAATTTACTTAAAGGTGAAGTTGATAAAACTTTTTATAGGTTTTCAAATCAAAATGTATTCAAAAAGTTAAGCTAGAAAAAAAAAGTATTATCCCTCACGAATTTAAATACTGGTTACGCCCTTGATATTAGAAATACTTATATGCCATGAGCTTTAACTACTCAAGCCTTTTACCGCTATTCTACTGATATCGGTGGGTACTTATGCGAGCACCTCTACTGATCGTGTAAGCATAGATTTAAATCCTAATTTTGACTTCAACGTTGCGCTTAGAAGTGTTTTGCATTGAGCTTAAATTAAAATTAACAAGTGTCCTACAAGTTTTTCAGTATTTTCCTACGTATGTGGAATATTTACGAGCCCTCGCAGTAGACGCAAAATATCTCCTGGAACTGGTTGCGTGCAAAAATGGGTTTCGGCATTGCAATGATTTGGATAGATCCACAAGGTCATCATACGGGTAACTGCTACGCATGACAGAATAAACTCGGAAAACTAAAGAAGAGTTCTATGGTTTATAAAAGTGTTCAATCTGCACAGTTGCCAGTACCCTCACTCGGAGAATATTCCAATTCCTATATGTCAAAGCCCAACAGAAAGATATATTCCGCCAATATTTTTCACCGAACCTGAAGAGCTACATGTATGAGCCATCCCAAATCGTTAAATATTTTTCAAAACCTTAACAAATACAGTTAGTTTAATTTTGTTAACATATCTAAAAAATCCAATTTGATTAAATGGTTATATTATAAATCGTAAATTAGATAGGTCTGGTGTCTCTTCTGCTGCCATTGAGCATAATAAATTCTCATATTATGATAAAGATTCGAATAGAAAATTTTCAATATTAGCAAAATGCGAGAAAGAAAACATAAAAATAATTTGCTCAAGATTCGATTTTTTTTACATTTTGTCCCAATGCTCGTGAACGGACAGATTTAGAGGCTAGATCTTCCCAAAATTAGTAGCCCTTTCAATTCTAAGAAACTTTGCTGAAGAAAGTGTGTAAAAAAATAAATATTTTAGGAGTTAGGGGGAAAGGAAAAAATACCCTTTTCGAAAAAATGGCAACTTTGATAAAAAACTTCCGGAAATAATTTTGTATGAAACCATCGTGATAACTTAAAAAACTAATAATGCAGTTCGATTCGCAAGACCCGAAATAGGGTGAAACCATCGAATTGTACCATGTCTTTTTTTTTTTTTTTAAAAAAAACTATCACAGTGTTATTAACCAGTCTTCAGTTGATTTAAAGTCTAATTGGCATTTGAATTATTTTATGAAGTCAATGCCAATAATTCCATTACACGGCATTGCGAAATCAGTGTCTACTAGATGAAAATCATTTGGAACTATATATTTTGTTGTCTAAAGTTCTTATACTGTTGTACTTGGGATGTAATTACTCCTTGGCTTATGCCTTGGACCTTTATAATTTATAGTTAATAATTTTTAAAGTCATAGTTATCTGAATTTATTCACATTGTTGCCACTTTCACAATTCTATTTCAATTGCCAGGGCCTATAGAGTTTCTTGTATTTTGGCCTTGTC
Organism: Drosophila insularis; assembly: GCA_018903935.1. Taxonomy (NCBI): domain Eukaryota; kingdom Metazoa; phylum Arthropoda; class Insecta; order Diptera; family Drosophilidae; genus Drosophila; species Drosophila insularis. The sequence goes on from JAEIFP010000774.1 coordinate 4,384, forward strand.
CTCTATTATTGGAATTATCATTTCCGTTATTTCCAAATTCGTTATTTTTTTCCACGGTAGTTACCTCGGTTTCCGCGTTGGTATTATCACGACCTTGCAGTTTTGTTTTTATCAAATTGATTTCAATTATTTCGTAAGTACCTTTTAGAGTATCAATCAAGTTTCACGCATCTAAGAAACTTCAACTTCATCAAACACTGGTATTATAAAACTCAGTCACAGCGTGTTCATTGAAAGGTATTTGCAGGGAAGGTGGTGCTACTGAAGGCATGTCAACTTCATGTGCATGTTGTTTGTTTTCTATTTCAGATTCTTCGCTCATTTGGTTGGTTATATCCGGGCCATCATTATTTAGAATTGACTCTCAAATTTGGCATCTGTATTTAATTGAGAGATAACTTACTTATCTGATTTATTTAGTAAGATTTAACAATTCTACTACATCTTACTTATTTAAATTAGTCGGAGTTTCAAATAAAATAAGTTGTAAGTTATAAATTCTGCGTCCACATCAACTGAGTATTCCATGTAAATATCTGATTCATCTGAGTCAGATCCATTCAAATCTATTTCTTCTAAATAAGATTCGTTTTGGCGCTCACTGATGCTAAGAGCTGGTACTTCCAATAGTGCCAGTACATCTGCAGGAATAGGTTTCGTTTTATTTTTATTTTTTCTTTCGGCCAGGCATAAGCTTGAGATTAATGGATCGCTCTGTGGAAAACGTCCTGCATATTATTCAGCCTACTATTTTTTCTGGCGTGCATTCTCTTGTCCTGCTTCTCCTGTATAGCTTGTTCCGTGCCTCCGATGCATTTTTACCCATGCAGCCTACAGGAAGAGCGAATTCAACAATAATTTTGGGTCCGTGAATTCATACTTTATGGACTGAGGGTGTCATGGGGTACCAAGGATATTTATACCCTTGCAAAAAGGGTATATTAATTTTGGTCAGAAGTGTGCAACGCATAGAAGGAAGCATCTCCGACCATATAAAGTATATATATTCTTGATCAGGACGACGAGACGAGTTCAAATAGCCATGTCCGTCCGTCCGTCCGTCCGTCCGTCTGGATCAACGCAAACTCCTCCTAGACCGTTAGAGCTACAGAGCTGAAATTTTGCATGTAGGCTTGTATATACTGCAGGCGTTGTATATCTCGGATTCAGCCGGATCGGACCACTATATCATATAGCTCCCATACAAACGTCAAAGTCACGAACAGTGACTTTCTCAATAACTTCATTATTTTCATAGCTATTGTCATAAAAGTTGGTATTTGTCAGTTTTGTATTCCTATTAATAGTTGTGCCAAATTTGATCAAGATCGGGTGACTATATCATATAGCTCCCATACAAACGTCAAAGTCACGAACAGTGACTTTCTCAATAACTTCATTATTTTCACAGCTATTGTCATAAAAGTTGGTATTTGTCAGTTTTGTGTTCCTATTAATAGTTGTGCCAAATTTGAACAAGATCGGGTGACTATATAGCTCCCATACAAACGGCAAAGTCACAGTTCAAAGAATGGAATACTAGTTTTGGCAAAACTTAGTATTTTGCAAAATGTAGAATTTCTATTTGAGTCTCAAAACCTAACAAATCCGAGACAGGTTTATCAGTCGATTGCCTTCACGTACTATAATACGTCGTTTCTAATTGTTTATAGGAATTCACAATTCCCTATAACAAGATTTCGTAATGAAATTATGAAAGATGTAGATAAAGTTCGAGCTCTTCGAGCAACTTATAATGTGGTAGTAGTACGGGATTTCAATATTTGCCGATTTTCCAGCACAGATCAGTTGGAAGCCCGTCTTAATGATAGGGGTTTACTTTCTTTTTTGAATGTACCAACAACCAAACACTCAACTCAAATAGATTGGCTTTGGGGAACCAGTAATTTACCGGAGGCTATAGCTATGACATATGCATCGCCGTATAGCCATCATTATGCAATATTTTTAAAATATAGTTTGTAAACATTAAGTAGATTAATTTAATTATAGAAATATTTTAGTGTGTAAGATATTGTAAAAATACCTCCTCGGGGATTGTGACCTTGTCGTGGTGGGGAGGCTGAGTATGTGAAAACTTTGTGGGACAAAATTTTACTGTTCAATGAATACTTATCACAGAAACTAGCAGCAATCCAATTTTGTTTTATTTCTTACTACAATTTAGTTAAAGATATTTGATATGTGTAAAGAAAATATAAATTTCAGCAACAGTGAATAGTTTTTACAGACCGCATAAAGTTGCAAGGGTATACAAACTTCGGCACGGCCGAAGTTAACCCCGGCCCTCTGGTTTTCGATTAAAATGCGTGCGGTGTGTTTACAATAAACTTCAAACTTAGCAATATTATTCGAAAACTCGCTTGAAATAGCGATCAAAATAGTGTGGAGTTCCACTTCTATTTTTTTTTTGGCTTGTCAACGTGTAATCCTAGTTCCGACCGAAATCCGCTTTGAATTTCCCGTTTACGTATGAGCATTAAATCTTTGTCATGAGAGCCTCTAACTTGCCATAAATAATAATAATAACAATAAATTAAGTACGAACTCTAAAAAACGAATCCATGCATGCAAGGGACTTACACCATATTTAAGAGATTCAGGCTTAGAATTAAAAGTTTCCGAAAAGTTTAATCCAAAGAATCTGATTTAAATCGTTTACCAGCTTTAACGAAATAAGATTCAGTACTTCAAAAATTCTGCTTATACGTACTTTTCCCTGTAGAACCGTCAAAACCATAAGTTGAAATCAACGTTAATTTCGTGTTTCAATTGAACATTTCTATGACTTCATTTTGCAGTGTTATTATTCGTTTTACTGTATGATCTAAAATATTCTGTAATCAAACGACTGCAATAGTTTCAGAAATGGAAATGTTTTCAGGTCTACATTTTTCTTTTGCTTCAATAAGGTTATTATAGATCGGGTAAATGTCGCAAATACGACTTTTATTCTGCAGCCTGATGTTTATGTATGTGCTCTTGGTTTATCCATTTTTCAGTAAAAATGCCAAAACTTCATCAGGACTGAACGGAATAGGATCCGTTATAGCGCTGCTTTAAAGTTGTTCCACCTATTTGTCTCGATGGGTTTTAGATAATATGTTTATTTGGGGGTTTTTTTACCTATCTACTATTTTTTCATCTAAATCTTTTGAATAATCCTGTTCAATCGAATCATGTATATAGATATTTTTTTCAATCCGATCCATTTCCTCCACTAGTTAGGTAGTGTTCGTACCATATTTTTTGATTTGAGTTGGTGGGAGGGTGCAAACCACAATGAATTAAAAGGCACTTCGTTTTAAACACTATTTTATTTTCAGGTTAATGGTCACACACGAGCCTAGAGTGTTTTAGAAAAACTTAGGGTAATACCAAAAGATACATGTGGTTGGTGAAAAAACTCGGACACGACTTAATAAAGCAATATCCATCGAAAAACCTCGTCACCCCTGGCAGTGGGAGAGCACTCCGTCAAGCCCCAAATTCCCCCGCTCGAGGATCAAACTTCGCTTATAACTCCTGTTCACCTGACGTGAACACACCGCTCCCTTGCAACAAGTGAATGAGTAATGATAGCGTTCTGTAGCGCCGAGAGACCGCACTTTGGGCTGCGGAAGTGCCGCAAAGACCGGGAACACAGCACGGTTGGATGATAGAGGACAGGATAGAGGTCCTCTCAAAGCACTAATTTTGACACCTTGCGGATGGGGGTGCGGATGTGTTGATTGCCTTCTACCCTAAGGACGACCTCCCTCCGAAACGCGGGAGCGGTCCGTGAACCCACTACGGCTGTACAGGCTTGGTGAACTTCAACACTGGTCAAGGACAGACCGAGCGATTAGGCAAAGGCCTACAGGCATCTTGCAGGAGCCGGGTCCCAATGAGTTTTTACCCGGTTCTGAAACAGATGATTGCCGTGGGTATGAGTGAAGTCGTCCGGGCTTGGGGCAGTGACGAGAGGGTTTGTCCCTGGCGAGACCGCGTTGAACGGACTGGACCGGCCGTGGCCGTGGAGCATGACTGGGGGACAGGGCATTGATTGGCCAACTGGAGAAGCGTGTGGCGGCTGACCACACCGTTGGCATCTGTGACGGCTCAAACAGGTCCCGCACGAGTTCGTGCGCTAGACAGTTAGCGCAATATTTGTTCAGGAGGACGGCTTTCAACCGCTTCTCAGTACAGCAGCCCAAAAATGAGAGGTGTCCTATCGCAAATGGCAGGACCGCTGCCGTCATTCTTCCCATGAACCCTGGACAAACCGCTTTATACCTTATGTGCGGGAATGGGGAAGGGGTGAGTCGTGTTCAGCGTTAGTTTCGCGAGTGGGATACGAAAGTAGGGTAGATTTTAGTGCGGTGAGGTGACCCCTAACCAAGTTCGATTCCAAGTCCCACACTTTTCGGCTTTCAATACTTTACCCCTATACAAAAAAAAAAAAAAAAAAAGAGAGCCGGGGCTAACTTCGGCCGTTCGTTGGGAGCTATTTGATATAATCACCCGATATTGATCCAATTTGATACACTCATTGATAGGTGTATTAAACTAATAAATATTAATTTTTATGACAATTGCGTGAAAAGTAACGAAGTTATTGATAAAAGTCACTGTTTTCGACCGATCGTTCCTATGGGAGCAATGTGATATAGTCACCCGATCTTAATTAAATTTAACATAGTCATTAGGAGATATAAAATACTGAGAAAGCGGTCGCGTGAAAATTAACGAAGTTATTGAGAAAAGTCACTGTTCGTAACTTTGCCGTTCCTATGGGAGCTATATTATATAGTAGTCCGATCCGGCTTAATCCGTGATATAAGCTAAGACCAGGCATGCTATAAACCTATAAATATTTTATCACCGCGCCCACACTCATCTTACACTCAAATAATAGTCAAGACTCGTCATAATGGGATGCGGCACGATCAACAGACACCAGACTAAACATTTCTAAGGGAATGGTGTCGAGTTCGGTACATCAGACAGCAAGTCGCCCAATTCTACAAGTCGATAATGAATAGATCAAGTTTACGGTACACCAGACTTCAAGTCGCCTAAATCGATTCGGCTATAAACAGATCCCACGCCAGCGTTGGACCCTTGGACTCAGCAAGCGTCGCTGTCACCAACGACGCCCAATTCCAGAGGCTTCATCCAAACATAATCGTTCTACCCCAAATCAGTCTTCTAGTTTGAGTGGCACTCGTAACTTTGTTAGTTGTCAACAAGTTTTCCAGTAAAATAAAAGATTTGTGAACTCAAAACTAATAAAGATTTTTAAATAAATTTTATTTTATCCTACGGAGAACAAAAAAAATGTTAATTTCCACCCGAGCAGGGCCTCTGCAAATAAAAACTTGATCGAGTGAAGTAAATACGTGTTAACCAAAAAACAAAAAACGCAAAAAAATACGCCTTACCGGTAACAGAATAAAACTACGCTAAGGTCAGACAGGGCCAAAAAAAATGTTATCGCTGCAAATCCTCTAGTATCCGTTCGGAGAAAAATTAGCAAAACAAGTGTCTGGATTCGGAGCGTTAGTACCTCAACGTGGGAAAAGCGAGCACCCCTACCAACCGGCTAATAGAAAGCACCGAGATGAATGTAATATTAATGTAAGTTAAGCTTAAAAATTTAGGAAAACAAAATGAGAAAAGAATCAACAAGAAACAAAACAATAATTATTTAAGTTTGAAAAAAAAATCAAAAGAAGGAAATAGTGCTAGGAAAACAAAAGAATCAATATCAATAAGAAGAAAAACAATAAGTTAAGTTCATAAAAGAAACCAACGAAAAACAAATGAATTAATAAGAAGAAAATCAATGAGTTAAATTTATAGAAGAAACTGCCTGATGATAGTTGAATAAAAGCCTCAGTCCTTCAATCCGGAATTCGCCAAGCTACAGAGCCGCAAACGGCATCAACCTCAGGTTCTGCAAGCAAATATATAGAGGCAGTTTCCATAAAAGGCCTAGATAGGCAGCTATAGGTGTTATATTAGCAGCTAGAATGGAGAATTATATTAAGCGCTTAAACTCGTCGCAACCAGCAAACCCAGTAAATAGAGATTTAACCCCAAATTTACACGAAAATTGGAATGATTTGTAAAGGGTTCCAGACTTAGTGAATGGAAATCCAGCAGAATTCACAACATGGTTCTTTACAGCTTCGCGCATAATGGAGGTTTTTGCTCCTTTACAGGGAACACCGAAATATTTTGCTATTTTGTTGACAGCCAGAAACAAAATTACGGGCCATGCAGGTTCAGCGTTAAAAGCAAATGAATATGGGGCACAGCCCCGAAGTGAGGATGGTCATGTCAAAACAAATAAAGGATAGAGCCTTAGATACCTTTATTAGAGGCTTGAATGGTGACCTAGCAGACAGGTTCAGTATGGCGCAGCCCATTAATCTAAAACATGCATTGCACCTGATAAATGCGGTGGATAATAAACGCGCCAAAAATTCTATCGGCCTCGGTTATCAATACCCTCGTCCGAATATAACACATAAACCGGTACAACACACCAAGAACAATACACCCCCTCAATGGCCGTACCCCCCAGTACTTCCCCCCAATCTTCATATTAACATCAACTGGTACAACCCCAGGCAGATACAAAATACATTTACATACAATAACTTCCCCCAGAACTATAACATTCCTCAGAACGACCCATTCCAAAACACCAACCAAACATTCTTTAAAGTACCACTAGACCTCTTGCCCCAAAACATCAACCAACACCTACACCAATGGAAGTTGTTCACGCCACCGGGTGAACAGCAGTGAGCGGCGAAGAGCAGTGAGGAGTGAGGAGGGTTTTTTTATCCTCGGCAGCTACGGTCACACCAGGAGGGGTGACTGGTTTTTTCCCATGGGCATCGCCATTTAATCTAGTACGAGTTTTTCACACGAACACCCGTTCTTCTCCTTCTGATTTGCTATCTCGAACTTCATATTTATTTTAACCCGAACCATTTTCGTGTGTGTCGGGCCACCTGTGAATATATAATAAAGCATATGTTTTTTTTAACCGAATTTATCGCGCGTTCTTAATTCATCACCATACCCAGAAGAAATTGGCACCAGCCAACGACTTGTATTTTATTTGGATCCTTCCGCCCCTCCACGAACATTGGTCCTTCGAGCCGGATATCCTTCCGCTCCTCCAGCTAGCATCGGCGGAATTCCTGATAAGTACAAAATTTCATTATTCATTTCATTTGCCCTACATACTAATAAAAGTGTGAGGTTTTCCCGCTTTTCCACAGCGACCTACACACTTTTATGTATTGTATGTACATACCTGACCTGTTCCAAGGTTCCATGGTAGTTCCTAATCCTTAGCGTGTTTGTCCAACGTTTTCGTTTTCCATTCCACGATTACCCTTTTTATTTTGGTCCCATTCCATTTTTTTGTACATACATATGCATTCACATGTACATGTGTTTTTCACAGCTGTTTGCCAAGTCCGCGTAAAGGTTTAAAAAAGAGAAAAAAACCAAAAATTATTAAAGTATTATATAAAAAAAATAGGAAAAAATAGTAATCAAAGTGTTCACCGCGATTTCTTATGTGTTCGAATTATTTCCATGCCGAACTAGTTTCCTCACGCGCGTATATACTTACATACATACATCTTCATCTGTTGATGTACGCGCATATGTACATACCCATCTACATATAATTCATTCGCACATTTCTCACAACACAAAAAACCGAGAAAAATTGTTAATAGCAATTAACGTATGCACCGCGACTTCTTGTGCTTTCAAATTGGTTGCGAAATTAATTTCCTCCCGCGCGTATTTGAAAACCGGTGCACTTGCTTACATATGTACATACATACTTACATACATAGTCATACATTGATGCACGCACATATGTACATATCCACAACACATAATCCATTTCGGCGTCGCGCATTGATTTAACAAAAAAAAAGGAGGGGAAAGGAATCCAACATTCAACTAAAAGACAAATTACTTAAGTTTTGTGTACTTGTGTCTCCGCTGGTCCCTATTTCAGACTCGTGATATAAATATCTTGTCCGATATCTCCTTCTTGTGGTTCGTCCTGGAGCCGTTGACTTTCGCTGCTTTCCCTTTTCTGGCGGTGCTGCCGTTGCCCGTCTCTCCCCTCAATCCCTTTGTCACACTCAACTTTGCCCAAATTCTTCTCACATTATAACTTTGCATACATATATTTGTTGTATTTTGCTTAATCTATTATTTAATAATAATTAGCCTGATTAATTTAATGCATAATGTTGATTGATTTCATTTATATCGCAATCCAAACGCACGTATCGTACCTATTGGATAGAGGGCTTCCCCATTGCTCATCCCTCCCCCTTCGGCTTGCACATTCCCTTTTCCAATCCACAAACCATTATCGTTTTTACATGTTCTTGCTTTCCCCCCTACTCCCCGATTCACCAGCGTAGCCCTCACTTGGTTTTGTTTCGGCACCATGCCTTCCCCGCACCCGTCTCGCGGGCTTGCTTAGCCCTCACTTTCGCTCTCTTTTGTTCGCATGATTTCGGCGGTGCGTGCTCTAACTGCTTTCGATCTCGCATGCGTGACGTAGACAGAGAGCACCCCATTGGTCACCGGTACTCTTTCTCGTGGTCACACACGCATAGTTTACGTGTAGCGTAGGTGTATGCTTATTCAGCGTATTGTCACACGCATGGTATGCTAATGCATGCATCTCTATTATGGCCTCTCTGTGCTCTTGAATTGCCTTACTAGGCCAATGCCCCTTTTTGCTTGCATTTATTTGCTCTTACACAGCCGATTTCGTGTATTATGCTTCCCGTGCATCTTCCCGCTTGTACGAAATCGCAAGCGGTTGGGCCTGGTTCGATCGACCGTGTTTGATCGTAACCCATTTGCCCTGAATCGGCTCGATCGACCATTGCTAGACTTGGTCGTATATCGTATATGTGATTGTCGACTTCTTGCATTATGCTTCCCATGCATCTTCCCGCTTGTACGAAATCGCTCGCGGTTGCGTGTGGTTCGATCGACCATGTTTGATCGTAACTCATTTGCCTTGAATTGGTTCGATCGAACAGTAACGAGCTTGGTCGTATATCGTACATTTGGTTTGTGTCTCGGCTGTATCTTGTATCTGGTGCATTATTTACACCGTTGGATTGCGTTGCGGCTAGTTTGTTGTGTGGGATATTATTATCATTTATAATATTCCTCACACTCCCCCCCTTCTTCGAGAGTGATTTGCTCTCCCCTGTCCCTTGTACCTTGTGTTTGTTTTATATGTGCATTTTCTTGTATCATTTCCATGCTTGTGTATTTTTTATTCAACGACTTTACTGTTTTTTTTTTTTTTGAATGTGGTTTACTTATTATATCCTTTTTTTTCTTGGGACTCAGCTCGCATCTTTTATTGGCCGTTTGGCATCTTTTCTTGTTGGCGATTACTGAGTATCTTTTCGTTCATGGTGGCGGATTAGGGCATCTTTTCTTTCTCTATTTTTCTCTTTTTTTCTTTTTGCCCGTTCCGCATCTTTTCTTATTTTCTATATCTTAAATCTATTTACCCTTCTTATTATACCGTTCTTTCCTTGTATACTCGAACTACCCCCTGCGCTATCCTAATCCTCTACCTAACTTGCCCCGCCCACACTAACCTAACTCTCCTCGGCCCTCCTTGTTGTGTCATTTGGCCCACAATCTCTGACACCTCCTCTGGCCATTCATCTGGCTGTACCGCCTCGCCCCATTTGGCACTGGGCACGATACTTGACGGGCCACCGCAGGCCTAGTTTCTTCCCTGGGCCCCGTGGGTGCAGACATTTGTCTGTGTAATATTGGCCTGAGCCACACCCACGGGCATTCTCGGTACTCCACTTGTTGATCTTGGTCTTGTTGCTGCTGCGTTGTTGCCTCTCGCTTTCCATTGCCGCCGCCAGCCGTTGCCTTGCTTGTGCCAACTGCACCGCCCCCTGCCGCGCCCTTTCTTCACGCAACGCTTGCTGTTGTAGTTCCGCCACCTGTTGGCACACCCATATGTGCTTCCAGCATGGATCGCCCAGCACTACATTGACGCCGTTGCCCGGAGTTTGGCTGGCCTCTCCCTCAGCCTCACCTGCCTCAGCCACGGCCTCCTCCTCCGATTCGTTGGCTTCTGACATATAGTCCACCATACGAAACGGAGTCGGCGGACGTGCTGGCTCCCAAGCTTGTGCCGGTGGCTCGGGTAATTCCTCCTGGTCCCACGGTGCGTACTCTGTCGGGCTGTTCCTACCGCTGCGCCTCTCCAATAGGAACCCCTCGGGATCCACGAACTGGAATTCTCCTTGCTGGTCCAATTGCGCCTCCCCTGCCGGACTGCTCCGATCGCTGCTCGCCTCGCCCATCCTCTCCTCCTGCTCCATCAGCTGTACCGCCTCATCCAGCTCCCTCCACATCATTTCCTCATCACGGAGCCGGTTTGCCACTACCGGCTCAGCGACACCCTCTTCCTCCGTTTCTTCTGCTGTATTGAGTCCACCATTTGACTCCTCCATCGTGGTGTACCCACTGTGCTCTTCGTCCTCATCGAAATCCTCATCCGAGAAGGCGGCGATGGCCGGATTTAATATGTCCGGCTTATCGTCGTCGGACTCCTCCTTGGACTCGTGCCAGTCACCGCGCTCCATATTGGCTCGCGGTGCCGCACCTCGTCGAACTACGCCTTCATGCTGGCCATACTGTGCATTAAAAGCATTAATTGTTTTTGGGTTTTTTTTTTCTACGTCTGTACCCGCCGAGTGTTAAACTTTGAGTGTCTCTTGATTATGACATTGGCCTGCATGAAACCTCGCATCCTTAGCAATCGGTCATTTCTATGCTATTTACCGATATTTAGGATTTCTCCACATTGCCCTTGGTCTCTTATCATAGTTGCATATTCTAATGTGTCGTGATGCTCCACCATTACATGCGTAATACCATGCGCATGTGTATGTGCGTCGCGGTGCCTCACTATTACATACGTAATATCGTGCGCATGTGTGGGTGCGTAATATCGTGCGCATGTGTAGGTGCGTTTCCCCTTCCCCCTTTTTTTTTGATGCACTCATACCATTACGTGTGCTCCAATTCGCGATACTTGTGTCTGCGCATGTGTGTTGGTGTTGCCTCTCTTTGATTGTCCCCATTCCTTCTACGTGGTTTTTTTTTTCATCCGCTGCCCGTTTCTAAGTTTCTATTTTGCCTGCATATTTGATTATATGCATCGTTACGATATTCGTATATCCGCTGCCAGTTTCTAAGTTTCTATTTTTTTTGCATGCATATTTGATTATATGTATCGTTACGATATTCGCATATCTTGTCCATTGTTCTTCAATGTCTTGCACCTTTCAGTCTGCCATGTACACCTGTTATAGACTGAGTAAGTCTTAAGATACCGACTAGCAATCTTTTCAGGTTACTAGAAGAGGACCAACAAACCCACAGGGCCTATGAGACACGAAGAGGACTGTGGTCTGCGCTTGTGCCAGCGGCCACAGCGTATAAAACCTGACAGCAGGTATAAAATGCAAAAAATACATGGAAAAATGGTTGGAAAAACGTCGACTACTCCAGGTGGCAGCCACAGTTGTGGAAATCCACCCATGGTACAAGCCATGGCAGGGGCACGGATTCTGGAGGCCCCAACAACCGTCATCACCACCACTACTGCACCGGTGGCAAACTTGGCCGATGCAGCGGACATAGCTACAAGCAGCAACAGCAGCAGCAAAAAGCACGGACTGTGCACAAACGGAGCCAATCCTTTCGCCAAAGGAAGCAAGATCGCCAGGACACCGCCGCAGGCTCTTCACTCGGCCCCGCCAGCCAGGAATACTTGTCTCAGCTGGATGCGAAGAAGAGACACCCAAACGGGCAAGGGAAGCAAGTCCTTGCAACACCGAAAGTGGAACCACAGCTAAGAAATTAAAAGGACCGCCGCAGGCACTAAACATGTTGATGGCCGAACTGGGCAAGATCTTAGACGAGATCATAGATGGCTCGGTTAATAAAAAGGCTCCCCCGACGCGCAACACAACCCAATGGATGAAGGAGGCACATCTTAAGATGAAATCCATTCACCTACAGGTAATGGAGCAGATGCAGGAATATCCGGTGAAGGCTGGACCATGCCTTGCATGCTCAACGCGCAATTCTGTCGCCAAAACCACCAAAGAGGTTACTAAAAGGAAAGATACCAGGACGGAAGACCCACTGACAGCCAATAAGAATGACAGGAGGAGGAAAAAGAAGTTAAGTTTCTACAGCTTAATCTAAACCACTGCAGGTCGGCACAGGACCTTTTAAAACAAATTGTACGGGACCTGAAAGTAGATTTCTCAATTTTGTGCGAGCCATATTCCCATATACAGGACCACAGCTGGACGCAAAACCACCGTTATGGCGCGGCAATTTGGAGCAACAGCAGGACACATCTGGAGAATCAGCACAGCGCGGACGGATATGTAAGGGCGAGGTACAATGGAGTATATGTCTACAGCTGCTACATAGCACCGAGCAAACACATCGACGAATTCTGCAGCATACTGGATGGATTAGTGGAGGACGCCAGAAACCACACGCCAACCATCATAGCCGGCGACTTCAATGCATGGGCAACGGAATGGGGTAGCCAAAGGACTACTAGGACTACAGGGCAGGGCCCTGCTGGACGCTTTTGCCACACTCAACATCAGTCTGCTCAACGTAGGCAACACCCACACCTACAATAAGGCTGGCAGAGGCTCCCTGATCGACCTCACGTTTGCTAGCCCTTGCCTAGCCCGCAGCGCGCAGTTGGCAGTTTCGGATATCTACACGCACAGCGACCACTTCGCCATTGTGTGCACGGATGCAGCAGCACGGATGCTGTTCTCTCATTTTCCTTTATTCCTCACTCTTTCCAACATCTGCTTGCTGATGAAGCTACTCGTGGCTCTGGAGTCAATTGTCGCTTTCATCTGGACTCCTGCTACTTCGATAACCGCTGACAATTGATCCTCTTCCTCTACTAGTTGACCTATTAGCGGTGAGGAGCTTGTTGGCTGGGTCCCTGCTCGCCCCGCATAGGCTGAAACCGCCTTTCGTTTCCCGAACTCCAACAACATTCTTTTGTTCTTTTCCCAATCTTTCCACACTGCCAGCAGAAATTGAGTCTCTGATTGTTGCATTCATGATTATTTCCTCCTCTGGGGTTTGATTGGTTGTTATGTGTTCTTTGAGCATTGTTTTCGCGATGGAAATCGAATCGCTCCTGTTCGAGCATATCGTGTTCTTCTGCCAACTGCATCAGCTCATCTAGGTCTCTGACCCTGTGCGGCCGAACGAATATTTTTAAGTCTGGAGTGCAATTTTCCAATATGACCTCCAATTGTTCGTACTCTGGTATTTTAAGGGGTCTCATCATTGTTTGCATGTCCACCATATAGTCCTTGAAGTACTCATTTTTGTTTTGTTTGCGATTTTTCACTTGATCAGCCAATTTGTTGAAGAATCCTCTCGGCAGGAAGTATTTCTTGAAGCCCTCCACAAACTCCTTCCATGTTCGCCACTGCTTATTGTTTGCGACGTACCATTTGAGTGCTCTGTCTTTCAGTAGTTCTGGCATTGCTCTTGGGATCATGTCCAGCTCGATGCCGTACATGTCTGCCGACCACTCGATCTGTTCTATGAACTCTAGTGGTCTGGAATTACCATCGAATCTGAAAGTCCACTCCCTCACTTGTTTCGCCACCTTAGCGTATTCGGTGGTCCTGTTTGTTGTATGTGGTGCCATTTTCTTGGGGTCTATCGTTTGTCTCCTCATGTCCCTCTTTGTCTCTGTGCTATCTAGGGCTCCTTCGCTTCCCCATCTTGGTGGTAAATATGGAGGGATTGCTAGCGATATTTGTTTTCTGGAATTCCTCAGCCTCCTTGTCTATGCCATTTTCGCATATTTTCGATGTGCTTGCTATTGTTTTTGTTTTCAGATTTTTCGAGTATTTCGTCTCCAATCTATTTATTTCCTCCTTCCAGTCTGGGTCCGTTTCATTCCTTGCTACCCACTTGCCTAGCTGTTTCCTCATTTCCTCCACTGTGCCGGTCATCTCGACCCCGATCCTTTGGCCTGCCTGTACCGGATCCTCCTTCTTCATGTGGTAAATCCATCCTTTTCCCATTTTGATCTTTTTTGATTTACAAACTGTAGTTTTTTCTTTCTATAGCACGTTGGGCGCCAGTTGTAACGATCCTTTCTCGTCCCTTGGGATATTTCTACTATCTCTTGGGCCAGGTTCAGCACAACAAAATTTATTTTGTGCCCCGGTGAAATTAGAACTCGTTTGTTTGATTAATAGTTTTAGGTGATGTGTTTATTTACGATTATTTATGGGCTCGGCTGGGTATGACAAATTTCTCTGAAGGAGTCCCGAACTTGGACAGCGCTGCTTCTGGCTGGGGTCCCTCGACGCTTGATCCAGTCCGTCTCTCGTTCCTTGTGTCTCCGCTGGTGCCTATTTCAGACTCGTGATATAAATATCTTGTCCGATATCTCCCTCTTCAGAATGTCGCTGGAGCGCTGATTGGCTTAGGCCAGGGTACGCCAGGAACGTGAGAGAGGAGCCATAGGATATATCCTTAGATCCTATGGCTCCTCTCTCACGTTCCTGGCGTACCCTGATCTTCTATTATTTCCACCTCAGTGCCTCTGGCCGCGTTTTTAGGATGGTCTTTGCGTGCTCGTGGCCTCAAGGATAAATCCTGTGCCCGTTTATCGTTTGGCAGGATTTTCTCAGCAATTGGTATTTGTCACGATATATAGATCCTGGAATTTCGGTAATAGGATATATCCTTGTACCTTCCAATATGCTGTGGCTTTGTAGAATTGTCTGAGGAGGAACCCGAACAAAATAGCAACGAAAAAGCGGATATATCCTATGGCTCCTCTCTCACGTTCCTGGCGTACCCTGATCTTCTATTATTTCCACCTCAGTGCCTCTGGCCGCGTTTTTAGGATGGTCTTTGCGTGCTCGTGGCCTCAAGGATAAATCCTGTGCCCGTTTATCGTTTGGCAGGATTTTCTCAGCAATTGGTATTTGTCACGATATATAGATCCTGGAATTTCGGTAATAGGATATATCCTTGTACCTTCCAATATGCTGTGGCTTTGTAGAATTGTCTGAGGAGGAACCCGAACAAAATAGCAACGAAAAAGCGGCTTTGGAATCAAAAATTTTGAATTGCGAATTTGAAAATTCCGATCTACACTTGGACTTTAATGACATTTATTTGGGAGGCAATGTGGCTGCCCTAACTCTTCAAAAAAGCGGAACCATTGATTGTGCGAATTTATTATTATTTCGGCAAAATTGTCTTAAGTTTTTTATTGAGAGTCTTCGTCAAATAAAAAAGCGCTTCCCATTTAACAACGAACACATGCAAAAAATGAAGCAATTGCAGTTCTTAAATCCTGCGGTATTCATAAACAAGAAATTAATACGCAACATACCATCGATTACACAAGCTGCACTTTCATTTCCAGGTAACTACTTTAAAATTTATTGTTTTATATAACCTCTAATAAACATGAAACATTCCATTATTGTTTTATAGGCACGAAAAACGTTCTCGTAAAGCAAATAAAGCTTGGGGCTTTTTGATTGCATCTCCAAATTCAGTTCGTTAAAAATTGGCAACACAAAATTCAGAAATTCTAAATAAAATTCAGTGGTTGGCTCGATGCACATTTTTAGAATAGGTTCGGCGGAACGTAATCGGTCGTTCAACACAGCTTCTTGAAAATATAACTTTAATGCCGGTAGTTGTTCCAACAGTCTTTTTACTACTTGCATCAAAGAAAGCCACCTTGTTTGACACGGTTTTAATAATTTGTGTGGCTTTACGTTCACAAAAGCTTGGAATTCTTGAAAGGCCGCAATACGTTTCGGACTGTTTTGTAAAAATGTATACACTTCGCGAGCGAAGTCCTCAATATTGCGTGGAAGCTCCTTACAAGCATATGAGGCACAAAGATGAAAGGAGTGGCAAATGCACTTCATAAGAAATAAATCAGGAATATTGACAATTTTGACAGAGAATGGTGTTGACCAAACATTGAATTCGTCCCATCTGCTGCAAAGCCAATCATGTTTTCTTTAAATGGAATGTTTTTTTCTTCGAAAAATGATACTAAGTCATTGTGCAAATCAGAGGCAGTGCTGCTGGAGACTTTTAAGGGGCCTAAAAAATTATCTTTAACTTTAAAGTTGATTGCAGTTCTTGCAATAAGGGCCAAATGTTTTGTGGTAGACCTGTCGGTGCTCTCGTCAACGATTAACGAGAATTTGTTGTTTTTTAAACGGTTAATTATATGATCTTCTGCCACTTCTCCAGTAACATGTGTTATAATATCATGAGCTTTACCACGTCCGAATTGTAATTTTGCAGCTATTTTTGAGTCCTTGTCGATACTTTGAATTAGATCTTGTAAATCGGTGGCCAAGGAAAATGGCAAATTATGCTTTGCCAAAAATAAAGACATTTTTATTTCGGCGCTCTTTATGTTGTTTTTAAAAGTAGTTAAAGCTGTGTCAGGCAACATAGATAAAATTGTTGGTTGATGGACGCCTTGAAATTAATGTATTAAAAATATTTATATATGTATATGCATTAAAAATATGTATAACGTTTGTTGAATAAACACTGGGTTTAGTTCCTCCTGCACAAGGACAAGTTGTTAAAAACACATAAAAACATAAATTAAGATACAGACATAACAAACTCGAAGACAACAGACACAAATGAATAAACAAAATACATACTTCTCTCGTTGTTCTTATGTTTTGTACAATTTACGTGATTATCTAGAACTCTTGTACCTGCACCACATTTTAAGTCTATTTTGCAAATTTTGCAAAAGAAAAAATTGCTACCTTTGACGCTTCTTTTCAGCCAGCCGCAATATTTTTTGTCGTGATAAAAAATATATATTATATATTTGTGTCGCGTTTCCGTTTCTTTGTGGGAGTGGTGGATTGCTCCTTATCGCTTTCACTGCTTATAGAAGAGTAGTTTTCCATTTGAGATCAATATAAAAACAACCAAACTTTAGGAACTTTTTATCGCGACAAAAATTTACATGTGCTGCACAGCTGAGAATAATGAATATCGTTGCCAGCCTGTTCTTTCTGGCAACATTAGGCAACATCTTGACTAAAGCCTGCTGCTAGCACACTGTTAGTGTTGGTAAATTGTAAATTACTCGTTTACTTTTAAATTAAACATTTAAATTATTGTTTATATCTAAAAAAAATTTGCTAAAATTTTTTTTTGTACAATTTAAAAAAAATACGTAGATTTGGGAGCTCTATACGTAGATACGTAGATCGGGGCTGAAAATACGTAGATCTACGTAAAAATACGTAGATTTTGCAGCACTGCGTTAAGGACACTAGCCATAAGACCAATGTAAACGTTCTCCTATAAATACCGGGCTTGCGGCCCCAATAAAGCACTTCAAATCAAACCTTGCCTTCGCCTATTACAGTCCACCAAAAATTTGCATTTTGTCCAATAAACGTAAAGTCTGCCTTGGTCAGAATATTCACCATCGTGTTTATAATCTTTCTTATGCTACATCTATACTTGGAGCTACGATCATCATGGAAACTTAGCAGCTTTTATATCAAAGGCAATATTTATATAATGGGTTATATTCGGTTGAATTCAGTTTATTAAAGTACTTAATTTTAGTACTGGGGAAACAGTGTGAGTGTGTATCTTGCGGATTTATTATCCCAATGCTTAAAATACTTATTTCTAAAACTATGTCTAGCCATAGAATTTATTTTATAGCATCAATAGAAATTCCAGATAGAATTTAAAAATGATTAGCTGTGTCTAATAAAAACTTCAAATGAAACCACTAGGGCCGTGAGTTGTATACACCCCGAAAATCTTTTCTGCTCTCTCGTAACACATTTGAGTTTGTAGAAATCATTGTAATCATAGATCATAATTAAAAATACTTGGATATCATTTAGTACATTGCTAAAAAGCTGTTGGAATTTCAGTCAAGACAAGAACAGAAGTTGTACTTTAGTACCCATACAAAAGCAGATTTATCATTTTGGTCACATAGGAAGTTGGTATCAATATGGGGTCTAGTATATTCGATATTAGTATTAAGCAAAGCTTAACGATAGCTTTTCTCATTTGCAAGCAAATGATTTCTAATAATATCACGAGCCAAAAACAAAACAATATACTCTTTCAAAAACTCGTGTTTATCTTGAACATTAACGTTTTTCATTAATGTACGAACCGGTTGTAATGACCGGTTTCTACTTGGAGTTGAATTGAAGAAAGAACACGTCAAGCTTGGTTGGTGGTAATATTCAGATTGATTTTTATTCTACAAATATTCTTTGACTTAACCTATTGTTACATAGATATTCTTATGCTGCGACTTAAGCAACAGCTACAAAAGAAAGAGAGAGTGTCAGTACATACATACATATTATTTAGGGCACTTGCGTCAACGTGCTTGGTCAGCGTTTACACGCTGGCTTAACCCTAGCTCATGTTACGCCTGTGCATTGTTGCTTATGTGAATATATGTATGTGCATATATAAATGCACACACATATATGAACATGTTTAGCTGTATATTTATGTGAGTATGTTTATGTGAATATACTAATGTATACACATAAACATATTCAAGTGCACACTTATGTTTTATTGCGTACATATTTGATTGTTTATACTTGCAACAAAGTGTTACAAGTTGAGCTCTTTGTGTTGAATGATTTTTGGTATGGATATACTACACCTCCCCTTTTTTTTAGAAAATAACGTAATATTATGGAGTTATTTATTAATTACTAATAATGATAATAAATGATTGATTAATAGTAATATATGTATGTTTGTTAGAAAAATTGTTATATTTGTGTCTGGACAGACAAATTTTCTTTCTCAAAAATTTCCTTTTTTTTTTTTAGAATGAAGTAGTTATAGTAGTTGAATCCAAAAAAAAATTTTATATATTTCTTTTCGTCTTTCTTTTTTTTTTAATTATTTTTGCAAATTTTTAACCTATCCTTATGAACTGTTTGTATCTTATTTTTATTATTCCTAATTTTTATATTGTTGTTTTTAGATATTTCTACAACTTCGAATGGTCCTATATAGGCTGAGTCAAGCTTATGACCAGCTTCGTTTTTTAAAAAAACTTTATCTCCTATTTCTATTTTAAGATCTGCTGACTTATTGTCATAAAAATTTTTCTGGTATTCCTTACGTTTATCTAACATTATTCTTGCTCTACTGTATGCTAGTTCTAATCTAAACTTAACTTCTTTAGCATAATCATCTACGTTATATAATGGTTCTATTCTATTTATGCTATTAAAATGGATTGGTAAATTATTTTGTTTACCAAATACAAGTTCATAGGGACAATATTTGTGTGTTATTGATGGGGTTGTGTTAAAACAGTACACAAAATATTGTAACCATATGTCCCAATCAGTTTTATCTACTGATATATATGATCGACTGTACTCATTGAATGTCCTATGACTTCTTTCCACGGTACCCAAGGTCTGGTGGTGGTGTGCAGTAGACGTAATGTTGACTATTTTTAAATATTTGCACAAGTCATTTATTATTGAATTTTTGTATTCTGTTCCCATGTCCGTAATGAACGTCTTCATTGGACCGTACTTCAGAATGAATGATTCAAAAATAGCTTTCGAGATTGTTGTAGCGCTTTTATTGGGATCTGGTATTGCTACTAGGTATTTCGTCAAGTCACATATTAGAGTGACTGCATATTCGTTACCATTTTCTGATTTTGGTAATGGACCAATGGTGTCTACTATTACCTTATCAAAAGCATGTATGGGGGTTTCTGTAATAACTAAGGGTGTTTTTATGTGCTTTGTTGTTTTTGACTTTAGGCATTTGTCACATTTATTAATGTAGTCTTTTACATGACGTGTCATGTTTTTCCAATAACATGTTTTCTTTTTACTTTGGCCAAAGTTTTTGTAATGCCTGTATGGCCACCCTGTATCGGATCATCATGGTATGTAGACAATATTGCTTCTTTATCTTTATCTTTTTCTATAATGGTCACCGGTTGGAGTAGCGCTACTCTTAATGTTTTCAATATTTTATTGCCCATTTCTTTAAAAGATTCTATTGAAAATGTTTCAAAGATCTTTTCACTCGGTGCCAATTTGAGTTGTTTGATGTTAAGTACCTACCGGCTTGTTTTTCAAGCCTTTGAAAAAACTGACCTAAGTCTAGATTTCCATTGGTGTACACATCTCCAACCTCAATTCTTGCTATAACTTTCTTTCCATGTTTGAGGAAACATAATCGTGTGTTATGCGCAAGGTCACTACTTTTCGTACTTCATCATTGCAGAGTACTTCATGTATTTTGGGCTTAGAAGCATCATTAGGTACGTGCCTAATTGTATTTTGATTTTTATCATCTGGTCAGAGATTATTTTATCTACTTTGCTGCCTGGTAGTGACTTTCAGGACATTTGCTTTTGTGTTTTTTAGATCCTGTATTGTAATGCGGGATAATGCATCCGCAACAAAATTATCTTTTCCCTTCAGATATTCTACTGTAAATTCATATTCCTCTAGATCAAGTCTCATTCTTGTTAATTTTGAACTCGGATTTATCATAGAAAATAAATACGTTAGGGGTCTGTGGTCTGTTTTGACTTTGAAATGTCTGCCATATATATATGGGCGAAAGTGTGTAATGGCCCAGTGTATCGCAGCTATTTCTTGCTCAGTAGTACTTTTATTACTTTCACCTTTACTGAACGAACGGGATGCGTATGCTAATGGCAACTGCTTATCGCCATAAGTTTGAGTTAGTGCTGCTCCACATGCATATTTGCTAGCATCTGTTATTATGCAAAATTCTTTGCTAAAATCTGGATACTGCAGCAGTGTGGGTTCTATTAGGGCTTTTTTCAGATATTGAAATCCTTTTTGGCATTCTTCAGACCAAACAAATTCTACTTTTTTCTTACACAGTTGTGTTATCGGACGTGCATGTTCTGCGAAGTTTTTAATAAAACGTCTGTAATAGTTGCAAAAGACTACGAATCTTCTAGCACTATCAGCATCTGTTGGTACTGGGTATTTTTCAATGACGTCATATTTGGTGTCATCTGGCAATATTCCTTTGTCGGTACACTTGTGACCCAAGTGTGTGTGTCACTTCGTGCATGAAGAATGAACATTTCTCTGGATGCAGTTTTAGGTTGTGTTTTATGCATATGTCAAAAATATCCTTTTTTGAGCATGTGTTTCTCCGAACAGCCGATGACTATTAAGTCATCCATGTAAAGGAATGCTTGTGACGGATTTAATCCAGAGAAAGCAATTGTCATCATTCTTTGAAAGGAATTTGGTACTATTTTCTGACCATACGGTAGTCTAGTAAACTAATAAGATCCATTGCTAGTGGAAAATGATGTAATGCTTCGTGATTTATCTTTTAGTTCTATTTGGTGAAAACCGGACATTAAATCTAGACATGAAAAATATTTGGCTCTGCCTAGTTGATCAAGAATATCGTCTATTCTTGGTAATGGGAATTTATCGGACAACAATTTTTTGTTTATTTGACGATAGTCTATTACCAATCGCCATCGTTTCTTTTCTGATCCTGGTAAACCCTTTTTCGGTACCAGTAGCAACGGACTATTATACTCGGACACTGATGGTTCAACTATTTTATCTTTAATGAGTTTATCGACTTGTCTAGTTACTTCTTCTTTATGCATGTGTGGTATTCTGTAATTTTTTGTGTATACTGGCTGGTTGTCATTCAATCTTAGTTCTTGTTTATAAAAGTTATTTGTAGTAATCGGTTCGTTTTCTAAACCAAATATATCTGTATACTTGGTGCAAAGCTCTTCTAGTACGTTTTTGAACATTGGTGGGAAGTTTGACTTCAGTTTTTGCATTACTGATTGGCTTCTTTGGTCATCAGTTGTCTGTACAATTTCATAATTCTTTAATGATTCATAGTTTATGTTTTTTAAATTTAAAATTT
Source organism: Drosophila insularis (assembly GCA_018903935.1). NCBI lineage: Eukaryota > Metazoa > Arthropoda > Insecta > Diptera > Drosophilidae > Drosophila > Drosophila insularis. The sequence goes on from JAEIFP010000774.1 coordinate 26,509, forward strand.
TTACTCTTTTTGTTGTGTTTCAAATTCGGACAAATGTTTTGTTCGGGCTTGAGATCGAACTTCCAATAAATATTCCATTTTCGACCTCTTGATTTAAGATGACGATATTTGAGTTTTCATTTGGAATATTTATTTGTCGGATTACTTCAGATCTCGCTGGGAGGACTGTGGTATGGCTGTCACAAGTGTGTAATATTGGGATATTTATTGCAAAATTTTAATTATTTGGTCTTAATGTTAGTAAATCGTTTGGTTTACTGAAGTCCAATTGGCAATTGAATGTTTTGAAGAAATCTTGTCCTAAAATTCCATCAAATGGAATTGGAAAACTTTCGTCTACTATATGGAAGTTGTGTGGAATTATGAATTTATTTTGTCTTAATTCTAAAAGGGTTAGACTTTTGGAAGTAATTGAACCTTCGCCAATTCCTGATATTTCAATTGTGTTTGAAGTATCTATATGTTCAAAAGGATCTGTTTTTTCTTTTATTATTGATACGTCTGCACCTGTATCCAACAAGAAGGTATAGGTGTTGTATGTATTTTCGTTTTTAACTTTGATGAAAATACTTAGTTATATAAGTTAACAAGTAACACTTAACATAGGATATTTTATAAGTTCATAATCTACCCTCGCTATCGCGTGCTCCATAAGTTAAGTAGCAACCCTCGCGATTGCGACATTGCATAAATTGTATCAGCGCGCTATAGCTGCAATGGTCAGCGACGGTAACCGGACACTTTTGTTTTGCTGCAAGAGTTTCCGTTATCGCCGAAGATTTGCTGAGTCGGCTTGCCGACCATGACATTGTGGCATGATGCGAATTTTGGGCTTAGCTTAAGTGAAATATTCTATGTATTAAAAGATCAGTTTTGAATACAGCGCTCTTCCAGTAAGTCGCTTAAATAAATATCTACTCCGGCACTTAGCCGTAAAATAATTTGTTTTATTGTCTGAACCCAAGTTCAGCAATAAGGGGCTCAGTTTGCCTCTCAACCTAATCTTCACCCTTAACAGGACTGGAGCTTTGTAATTGGCGCCCAACTAGTGGTCGGACTCCACATCCACTAATAACCAAACAGCAGCACAGGAGCTGCAACAAGCAACAACAAATAAGACAGCAGCGAGGGAGCTGCAAGTGACCAACAAAAAATTAAGACAGCAGCGAGGGAGCTGCAAGTGACCAACATAATAAAGAAATATTTTTTTTGTGTTAGTGGAATCATGTAAGTGGATACTCTAGCCAAAATTTTTTCTTATACAAAAGTCTTAATTTTTTGTAAAAATTAGTTTAGTACTTGTGAGTGTTTAATATTGCAACAGATAATAATTAATAACAGTAATCTGAACTAGGTGAACTTGTGAGAGTGACTGCCTTGAGAATTCTAGGTAAAACGATTTGTCATCCAGTTCGTTAATAAAATTAATTTGTGTTACTTTCTGTGTCTAAAATTGTGCTGTATCAATACATACAGTTCTCGTGGTTCAGAGCTACAACGTAATTCGACCCGTTTTGCTCTTCGCGGCCACTGGCCTGCGCATGTTCAGCCAATACAGAACACCTCGCAAGCACTTTAGCGACTCAGATTCCGACTGTGACATTCGCATCGAAGCCTCAGCTACAAAACCTCTCCCTGCAGTTTCCCCCCCATTAGGTAAAATGGATTCAGATCAGCTTAGGGAAGTAATAAGGTCGGCTGTCAGCAGTGCTTTAGCTGAACAGGCCGCTGCAAACGAGCAGAGGGAGCGAGCGTTGACCCAAAGAATTAATGAGTTGGCTCAACAAATAGCAGCAGCAAACGTTGCCGCCCCACAAGTAGTAGCATATTCTGCTATAGGAATTAGAAACGACATTCACTGTGACGAGCCACTAGATGCCGTCAAATGTTTACCTGAGTTTGCAGGAGTACAGGAAGCTTATGTATCTTGGAGGCAGGCAGCATTAGCCGCCTACGAGATCTTTAGACCACATAATGGCAGTTCTCGTCATTACCAGGCGGTTATCATTATAAGAAGCAAGATCAGGGGCCCCGCAGACGCGGTGCTGGCCTCATTTGGTACAGTATTGAATTTTGATGCGATAATAAATCGCCTAGATTTCACATACAGTGACAAGAGACCCATTCACGTCATTGAACAGGAATTAGGTACCTTGAGGCAAGGTGGCCTGTCCCTGCTCCAGTATTACGACGAGGTAGAGAAGAAACTCACTCTTCTCACTAACAAAGTTAACATGTCATATGAGCCAACTTTAGCAAAGGGCCTATGTGAAAAATTCCGTGACGATGCGTTGCGTGTGTTCATATCGGGTCTCAAGCGCAGTCTTACAGATGTGCTCTTTGCAGCAAAGCCCAGAGATTTGCCTTCAGCGCTAGCTCTCGCGCAAGAAGTTGAGTCAAATTATGATAGGTACACATTTGCGGCTAATTTCGCAAAAAGTCTAGAGGACAAAGAGCGCAAGCCGCATGCAAAAGCGCAGGATCACCAACAGGAGAGGCATTCGCGACAAGCCGAAACACAAGCTAGCGGTACCAAGAATCCACACTTTAGCAAGCAAAATAAGGCCCCAGTGCAGACAGATCAACGAAGCAGTAGGCAGCATAAAAATAATGGTGCACCGGTGCCTATGGAGGTCGATCCTTCCTTCTCAAGGGTTTTGCAGCCCACTCAGGCCCCGGTTTACGCGAATAGGAAGAACCCCGCATCCGACCGCACAGGCGGTCAGAGAAATCAGCAAAGATTGAATCACGTCACGCAAGACGCGGGACAGGAAGCAGAGGCGTACGCTGATGCGGCCTCTAGCGCAGCGGCACAAATCAATGACGATGCTAGTTATGACTCTGATGCCCTCAATTTTTTAGGAGTAAATCCCTGCTACCCGTCATCAGACGAAGAATAGCAGGGACTCACATGCGATTCCTCATAGACACGGGCGCGGCCAAGAATTTCATTCGGCCACATGAAGGGTTAAAAGGCGTCCACTCTGTAGAGTCCCCCTTCAAAATTCATTCCATTCACGGCGAGACACAAATCACACACAAATGCTTTGTTGCAATGTTTGGGTTAAAGGCAACCTTTTTTATTCTGCCAGACTTGTCAACTTTCGATGGGATTATAGGCCTTGACCTGCTAAAGCAGGCAGCTGCTTCGCTTTGTCTAGCTTCAGGACAGCTTAAATGGGGCACGGAGGTCGAACAAATCACCTTCCACACGTGCAAAAATGTAAATTTCACAAATGTAGACTGTGCAGAGGCATCCCCATTAGCCAGAAGTTCCTTTTTGAAAATGCTAAAGACCAGACAAAAGGCCTTCGCAGACCCAGACGAAGCGTTACCGTATAACACATCAGTCGTGGCCACCATTAGGACCACAGATGAGCAACCGATCTATGCCAGGCTTTACCCATATCCAATGGGAGCAGCTGATTTCGTTAATAAAGAAATCAAAGATCTGCTAAAAAATGATATAATTCAAAAGTCAGTCTCTCCCTACAATAACCCAATATGGGTAGTAGACAAGAAGGGCACTGATGAAGCGGGCAATAGGAAAATGAGGTTGGTAATGGACTTTCGTAAACTTAACGAAAGAACCGTGTCTGACAAATACCCTATGCCAAATATATCAATGATATTGGGGAATTTGGGAAGAGCCAAATTCTTTTCAACATTAGACCTCAAGTCTGGTTATCACCAGATCATACTCGCTGAACGCGACCGCGAAAAAACCTCTTTCTCTGTGAACGGGGGGAAATACGAGTTCAAAAGGCTCCCCTTTGGATTAAAGAATGCAGCAAGCATCTTCCAAAGAACCATCGACGACATACTGCGAGAGCAGATTGGCAAATTTTGCTATGTTTATGTCGATGACGTAATCATCTTTTCAGAAGATGAGGACTCCCACATTAAACACGTAGATTGGGTCCTAAAAAGCTTACACGAAGCAAACATGAGGGTCTCCATCGAAAAGTCACGATTTTTTAAGAAAAGCGTGAACTTTCTTGGTTTCATAGTCACCAGCACTGGCACCACGACGGATCCTGAAAAGGTTAAGGCAATACAGGAGTATCCAGAACCTAAAACACTGTTCGAAGTCAGATCATTTCTAGGCCTCGCAAGTTATTATAGATGTTTCATTAGGAACTTTGCCGCAATAGCAAAACCCATCTCAAATATTTTGAAGGGTGAAAATGGAACAGTCAGTAAGCATAGGTCCAGAAATATAAAGGTTCAATTCTCTGAAGTGCAGCAAAGGGCGTTTCAGAAGTTGCGCGACATTTTGTCATCTGAAGACGTAATGCTCAGGTACCCTGATTTTAAGAAGCCATTCGATCTAACGACCGATGCTTCAGCTTACGGCATAGGTGCAGTCTTGGCTCAAGAGGGTCGTCCTATAACAATGATTTCAAGATTATTGAAGGACAGCGAGGTAAACTATGCGACAAATGAGAGAGAGTTATTGGCCATCGTATGGTCACTTGCCAAGTTAAGGCATTACTTGTATGGGGTAAAAGACATTAATATCTTTACTGACCATCAACCCTTGACCTTCGCAGTTTCGGAATCCAATCCAAATGCGAAGATCAAAAGGTGGAAAGCGCGCATTGATGAGTCTAATGCACGTATCTTCTATAAACCCGGCAAGGACAATCTGGTTGCGGATGCCTTGTCAAGACAGCAGCTCAACGCTGTGAATGAACAAGAAATTGAGTCCTGCGCAGCAACGATCCACAGTGAGGTATCTCTCACCAACACCATTGAGACAACAGACAAACCCTTGAATTGTTTTCAAAACCAAATAGTGCTAGAAGAGGCACGTTCACCCTTAAAACGAAGTTTTATTCTCTTTGGAAATAAGAAACGCTACTTTATCAGCTATACTTCCATCGAATCGCTGCTAGACGAGCTCGAAGATGTAATTTCACCCAAATGCGTAAATGCTCTCCACTGTAATTTGCACACACTTGCAATGATACAAGATTCGTTGGTTCGTAGATACCCGGCCACAAAGTTCTGGCATTGCAAAAATCGCGTAGTGGATGTAATTGCGGTGGGAGATAGAAGGGAAATCCTCACAGCCGAGCATAATAGGGCCCATAGGTCTGCACAGGAAAATATTAAGCAGGTACTCTCGGAGTACTACTTTCCAAAGATGGCAAGAATTGCCAATGAAATAGTACAAAATTGCAAAACATGTGCTAGGGCTAAATATGATAGACACCCCAAAAAACAAGAGCTTGGAGAGACACCGATCCCCTCACATGTAGGAGAGATGTTACACATAGACATTTTCTCCACTGACAAGAAATACTTTCTAACTTGCATCGACAAGTTCTCTAAGTTTGCTATTGTCCAACCGATCCCCTCAAGAACCATTGTGGATCTGAAGCCAGCTTTAATGCAAATCATGAATTTTTTTCCTAAAGCCAGATCCATTTACTGCGACAATGAACCGTCATTGAATTCAGAGACCATAGTGACTATGCTCGCAAACAGCTATGGGGTCAGCATTTCAAATGCACCGCCATTGCATAGCATCTCGAATGGACAGGTTGAGCGCTTTCACAGCACCCTGTTAGAGCTAGCCAGATGCCTAAAAATCGATAGAGGCATAAATGACACTGTAGAAGTCATTTTACTGGCTACAACTGAGTACAATAAGTCGATCCATTCGGTCACCGACCAGAGACCAGTCGATGTGGTTCAGGCTCACCCAGATGAGCCACAAGGAAAAATACAAGAAAAGATCAGAAACGCTCAGACGATGCTCAGAGCTAGGGAGAACGCAAATCGTCAGAATAGGGTCTTCGACGTTGGTGACAGAGTTTTGGTCAAGTCCAACCGACGGCTCGGAAACAAACTCACACCTTTATGTGATGAGAAGACAGTGGAAGCAGACCTGGGGACCGAGGTCCTCATTAAAGGGAGGGTGGTCCACAAGGACAACCTAAAGTGACTCCCTTGTCTTTTTTGTACACCTTTTTTAAGCCACTAGGCAAACTCGTATAAGCTAGATATAGTTGTTCAACTTACTTTTAGCCACTTGGCATAAATTTTACAAACTTACTTGGTGGTGGGCCGTGAAAAGAAAAACAGAAAAATTGCGAAAAAATAAGAAAACAACCTCATTTCACAGGTTTGGATCCATACTATTCCTCTCCTTATCCCTGGCTTCGGCACATGTCATCGACTACTCGCGTGCCAAGTACATTCCCATCGTCGACGGCGAAATCTTGGTATGGGAAGAATACGCCTATGCCAGGCACTCGGCAAACCTCTCCGAGTACGCGCGAATGGTGGAAGAAACGGTCAAATTAATTGACATGTTCCCGCAATCCCACATGAAAAAACTTTTAATTGTGGACACGGCTCATCTACAAGACCTATTGGAGGCGTTAGGCACGCACCATAGAGTCGCCAGGAGCTTAGAGTTCCTAGGATCCATACTAAAGGTTGTGGCGGGTACACCCGATGCCGGGGATTTAGAGCAGACTAGGTTAACTGAAATGCAATTGATAAACGCCAATAATAGACAGATAGAAATTAACACTAGAGTTCAGGACCAGCTTAATCAGTTAACAATTACTGTCAACAAAATTCTCAAGATAGCCAAAGACTCACAGGTTGACACTGGCCATTTATATGAAACACTTCTGTCTAGAAACAGAATGCTAATGATGGAGTTGTAAAATTTAATGCTTGCTATTACTCTGGCAAAGGCCAACATTGTTAGCCCAAACATTTTGGACCATTCAGATTTGAAATCAATTTGGCTAGAGGAACCCACCAACACTCCCATAGGAGATCTTATGTCCGTTGCGTCCGTAAAAGTTCTTCAATCCATTAACACGATACACTTTATAATTAAATTCCCCAAGATTAAAAGAACTTGCAGAAAGATCACAATTTATCCTGTTATCCACAAGAACTTCATAGTGCGATTGTTTGACAACGTCATAGCCGAATGCGATGGAGAAACCCACACACTGCAGAGTTGCGCCGCTTCACCTGGAGCCACATTTTGTCGTCTGGCTTTGGAGAGTTCATGTGCCAAAGAGCTCCATGCAGGTGTCACGGCACACTGCGAGATCCAGCCGAGCAACCTGGAAATAATCACCCATGTAGATGACGGAATCATAATCCTCAACGACGGGTCCGCAAGGATTCAGGTGGACAACGGCACTGAGATCCAGGTACAAGGCACGCATCTCATCACGTTCGGAGACCGAGTCGCAATTAACGGGACTCTGTTTTATAATCACAACAACGTGCGCAATAGAGTCCCGGGTATTGCCAATTCTCCCTTGCTGAACATCACTGCCACCCAAGATGTCCTCAGCCTCCCTTACCTACATCGTTTGAGTGAACGTAATCTGGAGGTGATACAGCAATTCCAAAAAAACGCCGGAACTGATCAGGCCTATCGTGTGGCATTCATCATCGGAGCCATATGCTGTGCTTTGATCTGCATTGGCCTCACTCTTTGTCGACTCATCGGTGCAAAGAAGTCTGCAATGCAGTTACGAGAAGTCGTCGCCGGGATTGGGTCGGCCGAGGACGGCCTTACACTTGAAGGGGGAGTAGTTAACAAGTAACACTTAACATAGGATATTTTATAAGTTCATAATCTACCCTCGCTATCGCGTGCTCCATAAGTTAAGTAGCAACCCTCGCGATTGCGACATTGCATAAATTGTATCAGCGCGCTATAGCTGCAATGGTCAGCGACGGTAACCGGACACTTTTGTTTTGCTGCAAGAGTTTCCGTTATCGCCGAAGATTTGCTGAGTCGGCTTGCCGACCATGACATTGTGGCATGATGCGAATTTTGGGCTTAGCTTAAGTGAAATATTCTATGTATTAAAAGATCAGTTTTGAATACAGCGCTCTTCCAGTAAGTCGCTTAAATAAATATCTACTCCGGCACTTAGCCGTAAAATAATTTGTTTTATTGTCTGAACCCAAGTTCAGCAATAAGGGGCTCAGTTTGCCTCTCAACCTAATCTTCACCCTTAACAGGACTGGAGCTTTGTAATTTATATTATACTCAGTTTCTACTGAATATCTGCTGGGATCTATTGGTTTTCCGAATTACTTTGAGTAAGTCGTACATTACCATTTCCGTTGTTAGAGCTACCTCGGTTGGAATTACCTCGGTTCGAGCTGTTTCGGTTGAAATTATTTCTTCCTCGGTTGTTGTACCGTGAGTTACCACGATATCCACCGGTATTATTATTATTCCTGTAACCGTTGTTTTGGTAATTACCTCTACCTCGGTAATTAGTTTGTCCATTTCTATTGTATTGACGGTAGTGCATGACAGGAATCGCTTGTCCTGTTTCTGCTATACTACTGTCTACGAACTTTGTTGTTAGTTCGTTCATGTCACGGAAAATACCTGCTTTTAGTACGTTACGCACTTGATTGTTTATGCAGTTCTTTGTTATTGCCTCTGTAGCGACTGAAAGTGTATACTTTTTAGCTAGTACGACAGATGTGCCATCGTGTATAAAGGCACCTTCCAGAGATTCAGTAAGCTTTTCAATCTCTTGGGCATACTGACAAGCTGTTTTGTTTCTCTGGGGTAGGTTTTTGATTTTTGCCGTTATTGACGCTACTGATTCTGTTTTTACATTTGATGAGATACTGTCAATGATCTCTTCTATTGTCTGTTCAGAGGTTATCAAATTTCTTGTGTGACCTTTTAATTTTGATTTTATTAGGCACACTGATGTTTCCTCATGGTCGCCTTTTAGTGTATTTATCAAATTCAATGCGTCCATGAAATTCTGAAGGTTTTCTCTTCTGCCATCAAACTGTGGAATGACAAACAGTGACTGTTTGAGTCATTTTTGCGTTTCTTGGCGAAATGGCTGGTTTGTTAAGAGTTATTTTTGTTTGATCTAAACTCACTGATGGTTCTTCTTGATCCATCTCTTCTTCAGCCGTTAACTGGTTTTTGTCTTCCAGTGATATTGAAATATCCAAATCAATTGTTTGTTTATATTCAATATTATATCTTTTTAACACGGATTTTGCCTTTTGTTTGCAATCATTATAGAATGCATTTGCGGCTGTTTTTCGTGCCGTAGTTAATTTACTATAGTGTTTTTTTAACACTGCTCTAATATTTTCTAGGCTCTCTATTATTATTTTCGAATGTTTTTCTATCGTACTTTGGGATGTTTCCCTATTCTGCGAGAGGCACTTACAAGATTTATTTTATTCCTGCGCATGTGTTCTAGCTTCTCTTAATATATCATCCCAATTAATCATATTTTGTTAAAAATGATTTACACTCTCTTTTCTTTTTAATTCCCTGTGAGATCAACTATCTCTATGGGTTGTTTGAATAGTTTATGTACCCATGTGGGTAGAATCTTGTTTTTTCGCTTTAGGCGATTGTACGCTTCTACTATGGATCTTTCTATCAAGAGGGCTATCCCCGATTTAAATTTTCTATTATTCACAATCCAATATTTGATTTCTTTATATTTTGGATTGGTCTCGCCTCTGTTAAAGAGAAAATCTAAGAATGGAACGTATTTGTTCAAATATTTAAGTTCTATTCGACCCATTTTTATACTGTATTTAGGCCCTCTGCTCTACTCTGATATTTTTTCTTAATTATTTTATTATGCATTGCATATATGTTTGACGGAGAGAAAAAAAAATTCCTTTATGGATTCGATTGTTACATAATTTTATGTTTTTGTTTTTTTTTATAATTCAAAAATTTTGAAAGAGAGAAAAATTATCTCAACTGTGTTTCGCACAGTGAGCCAGAGACGTGGAAAAATTATAGAGTATGTGGTTGGCTCACAATTCAAGTATACATATCATTTGTTGTTTAGAAATTACAAAAAAAATCTCCAACCACATTGTTAGTAATAGCCTTGCCGAAAGTTAGTAGTTCGCAAGTTGCACTTTCGTGCTTCAACTTGCTATTTATCTTATAAGTATAATTATTAAATTAAAGGCAAGTTAAGGCTTGCGCATTTCTGCGGCCCCCTTGCGTTTCTTCGCTCTTTGGCGAAGTTCAGCTTATAAGATGTTAATACGCTCTATGCAGCGTTGTCGGTCTTCCTCCGTCTTCAGAGTGTCCAGTAAGTCTACTTCCAGCCTCTTCTGCTGGAGTAGCTTACGTACTTGGCCTCCTCTCTTAGTCTTCTTTGGCTTTGTAGATTTTGTGTTGCGGGCCCGGTACTCAGCTATTGTGAGTGAGCGTGGTCCATCGTTGGGATACAGCTCTAATACCTCTTCGAGGAGGGGTGCGTCCCTTCGTACGGTAGGTACAGCCGTCAGGCAATCCAAATCCTCTGGATGTGACGGTTCGGTGCTAGTCATCAGCACTTGCTTTTTTTTCAATTGTTAATTTATATTTTTGTGTGTGTGTGTGTATGTCCTTTTTTTTTGATTATTTTGTATTTATTTGATTTTTTTTTTAATTCCTCTCTTTTTTTTTATTCCATCAAGTAGAAATGGAAAGTACCTGCTGCGTTTGTGTAGCAGCATATATTTGGTATACTCAATAAGAAGCACATTACTATTCTTGTGTCTCCTTTTACTGGGAATCTTTCTTCAGTTTGTTCTGAGTATATAGTTCTTATTTGCACTAGAGTTAGCGAGCTTTGAGGGGAGTGGCTGTATTCACTTCTAAACACCTCAATTATGTTTTCTCTTAAGCCCGGGTTCCGTTTGGTAACTCTTTGAAAGTAGTTATCCATCGTTACCGTTTCTCATTTTCGTGCTTATATATTTTTTTTTTTTTTTTTGTTTCTAACACACACACATACGTACACAAAATTTTCTCCTTGGTCCTCGATGTCCTTAGTCCTGGGTCCTTCGATGTCCTTAGTCCTGGGTCTTCGATGTCCTTAGGCCTTGTCTTGGCCTATTGTCACGGTCGCCAGTTTCCACTAGGATTTGAATTGAAGAAAGAACACGTCAAGCTTGGTTGGTGGTAATATTCAGATTGATTTTTATTCTACAAATATTCTTTGACTTAACCTATTGTTACATAGATATTCTTATGCTGCGACTTAGGCAACAGCTACAAAAGAGAGAGAGAGTGTCAGTACATACATATGTACATATTATTTACGGCACTTGCGTCAACGTGCTTGGTCAGCGTTCACACGCTGGCTTCACCCTAGCTCATGTTACGCCTGTGCATTGTTGCTTATGTGAATATATGTATGTGCATATATAAATGTACATACATATATGAACATGTTTAGCTGTATATTTATGTGAGTATGTTTATGTGAATATACTAATGTATACACATAAACATATTCAAGTGCACACTTATGTTTTATTGCGTACATATTTGATTGTTTATACTTGCAACAAAGTGTTACAAGTTGAGCTCTTTGTGTTGAATGAGTTTTGGTATGGATATACTACAGTATCATTACATGTCAACAACTCTCATGTTGTTAAAATGAGACAAATGCAAACTCGGCAGGTCCACACGTTCAATTCAGAGCAACTTTGGGGTCAGCAAAAATGAAAGTTAGAAGCACTTCAAGAGGAGCATAAACCGCTATTCGCCAGACCAGGTATGAAGCTGACCAACGCTACCAACGTCCAAGGAGAAATTCAAACGACGTCAGAGACTCCAGTCTATACAAAGCACTACCCGTACCTAGCTTCTCTGAGAGAAGTGGTTGAAGATTAATACGACCCTCACGGTCGCCCCGTATGGATTATCCCAAAGAAAAGTGACAGTCTGGGAAGGTAGAAATATAGGATGGTCATCGACTATCGGAAATTAAATACAGTCACTATTTCGGATAAATATCCTATCCCAGAAATTGGAGAGATGATTGCTCAGTTGGGCAACAATAAATATTTCTCTGTTCTCGACTTGAAAAGTGGATTTCATTAAATTCCCCTAAAAAATCTGATATTAAAAAAACAGCATTTGCTCTAAACTGAGGAAAATACGAATTTACCAGACTCCCCTTCGGTTTGAAAAACTCCCGATCAATATTTCAAAGAGCCCTTGACGATATACTAAGGGATCACATTGGGAAAATATGCTATGTTTGTATTGATGATATTATAATATCCAGCAAATCTGAGGAAGAACACTTTCGCCATTTGGCTGAAATATTCTCTACCTTGTCAGAAGCAAATATGAAAGTACAAGTAGACAAATGTAAATTCCTCAAACATAGCGTTGATTTCTTAGGCGTAGAAATATCAATGGAAGGTGTTAAAACCAACCCAGAAAAAGTGCAGGCTATTAAAAACTTCTCCACACCAAAGAACCTAAAACAACTAAGGTCCTTCCTGGTTTAGCCAGCTATTATGGGCGGTTCATTAAAGATTTTGCTAAATTAGCAAGACCCCTTACAGCCTTATTGCGTGGTGAACATGGTAGAACAAAAAAGAATGTCTCCAACAAAATAGAAATTCGTTTTGGCAAAGAAGAACATGACTCTTTTGAGAAAGTGAAAAATTCATTAATTTCACAAGACGTAGTATTAGCATATCCCGATTTCAATCAAGAATTCCATCTGACTACAAATGCCTCGAATATAGCAATAGGTGCGTCACTAGAACAAAACGGGAGACCGATTACATTTATATCTAGAGCGTTATCTAAAACAGAAGAAAATTATGCTACAAACGAGAGGGAAATGCTAGCCATAGTATGGTCCTTGGAAAAATTGAGGATGTACCTTTATGGCAAAGGGACCATCTACACTGATCACCAACGGCTTACCTATGCACTCAGTCCGAAAAACAACAATGCAAAGCTAAAAAAGTGGAAAAGCCAACTGGAGGAGTACAACTATGAGTTGAAGTATAAACCGGGTAGCTTAAACGTAGTGGCAGACGTACTTTCTAGAAATCCTACTTGCAGTACGTCAGCAGCCACAGTGCATAGCGATGAAAGTTCAGGTCATAAACTTATATTAACAATGGACCTTTTCATCTTTAAAAACCAATTAATAATTCTCACTGGCAAAAACGAAACCACAACATTCGAATTACCGTTTCCTACATATCATAGACATACAGTAGTGAGGAGAAAGATATCATGGCTAAAGAATATGTATGCCGGTGGTTAGCCACCGCCGCCACCTAAGTTCGGTTAGCCAAATCGGCAGCATGAAAATATTTGCTCTGATCGAAGAGCTTCGCGATATGGGACAAAGCTTCTCGTTTGGAACACGGGTTGTGAATCATTGAGGGAAAAGAAGAAGCAGTCCTTCGTGGCCTGCACTTTCCAAATCAAGGAGCAGGCCGAAAATTGCCAGGAACGAGGCACAGTTTCCCCGAACGTGGCCGTTTCGATTTCGAAATCATGAAGCTCGCCGTTAGGATCGCAATAAAGAATACGCTGGTATGGGGTATGCTTAAAGTCAACGAAGATTTGTCGATGCATATGCACTATCTCTGCATTGAAGACGAACTGGAAACTGGAACTGCTTAGAATCGCCGTTTAAGGACCTGTCGACTAAGATCAGTCTGTGGGGTAGGTCTGGTGTGCTGGACCTAGTTTAAGCTGACTTCTTGAGTCAATGGACTCGATGCAGGTACCCAGTGTGGGGGGGAAGATAAAAATTGTTGTTAAGTTTTGATTCTGGGGTGGACCGAGTAGCCGAGTGAGCAGCAAAGGCTTAACGCGGCGTCGGTGGGTCGGCCAGAATTGGTACACACAGAACCCACGCAAAGATCACACGGATCAGCTGAGGAACGATCTAGGAGATGGGATCGTCACGCGTCGATAAAGGGAGCCGCTAGAATTGCGCCGTTCGAAATGGAATTCTCCTCTTGTGTTTCGGACACTCCAGTCCACCAGCTGCAATTAATTAAATGCGCGGCACTGAAAGCGATGTATAAGTAATATAAAAGTTACGAGTTCCCATGTTTAGCTGGGGTTAACTCACCATGTCCTTCCTTTGGATCAAGGATATTGTTCTGAGGATTCAAGGTTTTGACTTGTATTGATAGAAAATACACAAGAGGTTTAAACGTTATAATATTAGTCACTTGTTCTGTGTCTGAGTAGGTCAGCTTTCCGGTGAATTCTGCATAACGGCAATATACAAGGAGTTACTTAAAGAAAAATACAAAAGTGCTTATGCTACAAGTGGGAAGTGAAATGTCTGGAAGTGAAAGATATGGGTTGCTTAGTTGTCTAAACAGTGTTAAGTGACATGGGTCTTGGTGTACTTAAATATTATGTGCGTGGTCAATGCAGTTGTGAGTGCGTGTGTGTATGGTCGGCGGAGCGGTGTCGCTTTATATCGAGGGAGGGTACTTTACCCGATACTCGCCCAGACGTTTCTGGTAAAGTGCATCAATTGTGTCCTTTTGTAATGTGAGTGGTCGGGGTGCGGGACATATCCGTTCGTAGCGAGAATGGTGCCCCGGAGTTGTTTGGTGCATGAGGAGGCGAGAATGAGGTTTCCTGTAAGGATGAATGTGCTAACTTAAATGTTAATTTATATTTGATTAATTTGTTTAATGCACGCCACAGTTTTGTGTGCTTGGAGTCGGAATTATAACTGATTTATATTTATCAAATAAACTACCCAAGAACCCTTAGCATTGGCCATCAGAATGCTGACACTGCGCCTCGTGCCGCTAGTAGCGGTCAACGTCTTGCGGGCCGGCTTTTATTACCCAGACTGTGGGTTCGTGGCCACTGCCACGTGCTTCTTTCTGAGCACAGAATACTTGTTGACAAACGTTGTTTGGTTGATGGTAATCTTGTCGCTGAATGTCACCAGGTAGGTGTCATTCACCCATTTTTTGTTGCCGACTTCTTCTATGATGTCCATGGTGGCGTCGCACAGTTTGGCAAAAATTATATATGCAATCGATAGGAAATACTTCAGAGATTATGAATCCGAAAAATTGAAATCGGTTGAGATTCATGGGTGCTAGAGGCGCCCAAAGTTAAGACATTTTTAGTGAAAAGGAAAAAATGATAATTTTTAAAAAAAATCGCAACTTTAAAACTGAGTATTGGGCGATTTCAACAATCGATCTTGGATTTTTTGGTTTTATCTGAAAAGTATGTTCTTTATTAATAGCATGTTTCATAAATTTTAATTATTACTTAAATAGTTATTGAACTTGAAGCGTTTAAAAAATGTACTAAATATTGGCATTTTTGAACTTTGATGGAATAAAACTAGCAAGACTCAATGAGTATCAATACCGGACTGCATACACTAGGTAGGTGAAATATTTAACTATTAGATGTATATAATCCCAATATGCGGAGACCTGCGACAGCGATGCGTAAGCCATAAAACTAAGGCAACATAGCCTAAAATATGCGCTGCAGGTATAAGGAAGAAGAAGAGCGCATGCGTATTGGTCTGTACCTTCTTTGTATTTAAATGATATATATGACATATATGCCTTTCTACAATGATAAATTGCTAATTACCTGGTTTGGAAAAAATGACAAGACAGGTAAATGTTATTTAAGTTGATGAAAAGTTTGTCCTATTTGTGGGTTGGTCGTTTTTATTTCCGTTTACCTAATTGGATGTAAATATTAAGTTGTTTACCTAATTAATACAAAAAGGGTAAACATAAAGAGCTACTTATTCCTCTCGTTTGGGACAGTTTATTTTTAACTTCATAAGTGGAAACACCTTAAATAGTCAATATAATTCAAGACAGTTTTATTTAATTGTGCAAAAATGTTGATAAGGAATGAAAGGATTTTGAAAGTTTTCAAAGAGTGTGAAAACTTAAATGATTTTGAAATGGGATTGCTAAAGGAGATGAGCGTTTCATTCGAAAACGCTAGTACGGAGCTTAAGTTGAAAATCAAATATACATAATATAACCTAAGGTGAAAATGGATCGCAAGCGGCAGAAATCTGGCAAATTTCGTAAAAAAAAATGAAGTTTGGCTTGAGGCGTATATACCGAATATACTTCAAAGACTGTTCATCTTTTGACTGAACTGTATCCGCAAAAAAAACTTACCCCAACGGTACATAGGATTTTGGCTCACGGAAAGGATTTAATAGAATATCAGTGTTTACCACTTGGAGAGCTATCCGAAGAAGCACAGGAATGTAAAAACAAGGACTACAAAAGGTTCAGATACACTAATACATTAAAAACTTCTCGTGTTAGACAAAATGAAGACCTTTTTAACATGCTAGCAGCCTCTTCGGACCCACTCTTTGCATCACTGAGACACGTGCGATCACGAAAGGATTTGGAAAATAGCAACTATAGTCCCGAAATGTTGAGTTTATTAGATACTGATGTAAATATTAAAATAGCAAATTTTCAAAATTAACCTAAAAAAAAATTTTAAAAAATGTTTTTTTTCTTTTTGTAATTATGTTAAAAAACCAAATTAAAACATTAAAAAATGTTACATAGTCGTCTAAAACAATGAAAAATTCCATTTGTGATTGAAAAAAACCGGGTTTCGATCCATTTTCAAAGGAAAAACATGCTTGGAAATATTTTCTGACTTTGGTATTCTTTATCATATGCTTTTTAAATTTTTGAAATCGCTTTATTGGTTTAGACGCTATGATTTTTGCAATGCACTGTGCGTCGTTAATGATATGCATTCCCTCATCCACTACTATTAAGGGTTCCAGGTGACCTGGTCGGGAGCTACAATGGGCTTGAATTCCGATTATTAAACATTGCGTGCATCCATTTGTAGGCGATCTTTTGCAAAATGTTGTGGTTACCGCCATTTAGCAACCCACGACTGAGAACCACAATCAGCAACTACGTTTCTGTTATTAAAATCTAAAATTATGTTATGGGTAAAGGCTGATATTTTTACAGACAGATTCTGTGTGGGGATATTTGATTAAAAAGTACAAAATGTTAAAATTTTGGAAAAGCTTAACACTACCTACATCTAATAAATCTGTCATTAAATGGTTTCTCTGCGGGGGTAATGAATTTTAATACGGCCATTGGTTGAATATAATTTTTTGAAGCCCCCGCATCGATAAGTAGTTTAATTGTTTTTCTTTCTACTCTTCTTGAGATGAACAATAGAAGGGAGTGTTCCCTAAAAAATTATAAGAATCTTCACCATCTGACAAGTCATCACTAGCTGCCAGGACGCTCGACTCTGCTTTTGTATCATAGGCTTCTTCCGCAGGGGAATCGTGAGACGTGAAATGAACCTTCCGATTTCTTGTCGACCCGTTTCCAGATTTTGTGGACTTGTTTCCCGAATATCTGGTTGGTTATCTATACTTTAAAGAGGAATCGACCTCCATGGTATCTGGTGCTGGGAAGGCCTGAGCCACAGGATTTTGTAATGGCTTTCCTTTATTGTTTGGTTTTTCTTCAACCCTAGAGTAATGGGGAGTTTTTCTATATATCCCATGTCTGTTTTCTGAGCGCGTATTCTGATTAGCATTAGCGCATGGGACCTAAACTTTTCATTGACCATGTTCGCTGACGCTGTCTCATGTAACATAATTGTCTTATTTGTGAGGAGGGTCAAGGTTTTTTTACCTCGTCATAGTATTGAGACAGGGACTGCTCTCCCTGTCGTAGGTTTCCCAATTTCTGCTGTGTAATGCGAATAGGAGTTTTATCTGCGTAGGTAAAGTCTAGTCGAGCTATATTTGCATCGACATTTTTAACATTGTTGTATGACGCTAGAGTAGAACTAGCAACTCCTTTACTATATTCCTAATTATGCCTACTGCTTGGTAGTGGGCGGTGCTGCCCCTATAAGGTCGAAATAGCTCATATGCGAATGAATCTGTGGAGCGCTATGAAATACACTCGTTTTGATTGCCATTGAAATCTGGCAAGGATCTAAAGATATTTAATGGTTTCCTACACTCTGTGCCAGGGATGATTGCGTTGTTACCTCCTATAACTCTTAATAATTCTTCGTCACTACTATCGGGGTTTTTGTATATCTCTCCATATTAACAGACGGGAACAAAGATTTCTTTTAATAATGCAAATTGTTTTTCTAATGTTTAGTGCAAAATTTGTTTTAGAATCAATTAAAACAGAGTGCGACGTTTTTGTTAAGTAACCACCCCTAGCGCCAAGCGATTTATTAAATTTTCGACAATCCACGATTAATTGTATTTAAACCACAAAAATCTCACTTACATTTTCATTTTTTTGTTCATGAATTTTTCTGCCCTCTTGTTGCTGTATTGTGGCCGGCTGTATTTTGGTGGAGTTTTTTTTTTCTGTTCAGCCTGTCACACAGAGGGGACAGCATCAGCAGACACACTTTGTTGGCACATCCTCCCTCACTTGAGGATGCCAGTTACTGCGGCGTCTACTGGGTAAAAGGGGGGCTGGACCATGTTGATGACACGTTCGGATAGGAAGGTGGAATCGGCCCCCGAGTCGATCAACGCACAAATATGGTGCTCCACACCACGATGATGAAGGGTGACAATCGCAGTGCCTAAGAGCCCTCTGCCTGGGTTGAATGCAAGATAGCTTTGTGCATTTGTGAGCTGACTACTTGCGGACAGACGCTCGATGACGTTGAAGGGCGGGACTTGCGCTAGGATGCAACAAGGTGTGATGACGCTCCTTGCACGTATAACAATTATGCGCACTTAAGCAGCCCTTCACTTGATGACCGCGAGCAAAACACTTCCAACAGAGTCCCTGCTGTCTAATTGTTTCCAAACGCCTCTGGACAGGCATGTCAAGGAAACTTGTGCAAAGCCGAATTGGGTGGTTTTCCCGATGGCAAAGCTTGCCAGACGACGGTTTGAGCTGAGCTTTCGCGGAAAACGCTTGGACCTTCATCGTCGCGGAGGATTTGGGGGGCCAATGGGGATGGCTTGGACACTTGGGGTCGACTTATGTTCTTCGGTGGCATCCAGTTGTCTGACTTGAGTCATGACAAGCAGACGGCTATTTTCGTACCGGGCGGTAAGGTTCTCCCACGCGGCTTGGAAACCCTCAATCGCCAGCGAACAAGTCGCGGAAGGTAGGCCATGCTAGACTGTCGCCATCAAACGTTTCGACCTCACACCGAGGAATTCTATGGCCCGGAGGCCCCGACGGAGTTGTTGGCTGACGCACAAGACTCGTAGTCTGAGCCGAGAGCTGTTCGCTGCGTTCTCCGATAAACGTCCCGCGCCGCACATACACTGCGTAAGCATAATCGTGCTTTGCCTTGATGTGGTTTACGTTTACTAGACTTTTCTCGTCTTTTTGGGTCGTCAAGACCTGGTGACAACGGGTGTATTCCATCTCGACGGTTGACGAAAGGGATTTGAGCTGCTCCAAATGCATTTTAATGGAAAATAAGGGCACTTCGGAAGTTAGAGATTCACTCTCACGGCTTTCAAAGAGGCTGCGAGCAGACGGGTTCTTGTCGGAATGTCGGTACGCTTCGCGGTCACCGGAGTCTTCGGAGGCCCAACTTTCTCCGGAGTTACAGAGGGATGGCTCCGTGGACATACTCAGTGGTCGACTTCACTGATGAAGTCCGACTTTGCGCGACCTTTGGTTTGGAAAACAAAAAAGGAGAAGTGGATTGTATGAGTACTAGAGAATTTTCTCAATCGTGGCTCGGAAAAGGAGCCCGTATATGCGGAACAAGATACGAACGCACGAACACGGATCGAAATGTATAAGTAGGCAAAACGGATTGACTACAAAAAAATTAAATTGATTTATACGTATCGATGGAAGTAAGTATAAAAAATAAAGAATGGATATAATATATATATGAGGTAAATAGATGGAAGAAGAATGTAGAGTTTTATAAATATTGGTGGAAGTATATATATAAGAAAAAAAAATAATGGCTGGAAAAAATTATATATATATATATATTTATTTATAAAAATGGGCGCATATATATATATGGGCAAAATAATGGCGGGAAAAAATTATATATATATATTTATTTATAAGTATGAACGGATATATATTTAGGAAAATAAAGGAATCGAAAATAATGTAATTTGAAATTGGCGCACTCGAGCCCCCTATCGATATCACAATTCGACTTTTTGTTGTTGTGCGGAAAACCAAAAAAAGGCGAAAGAAAGAACATACCGAATGTGTGACCAAAAAGGAATAAAAACGATCAGTGCATATGGACAAGTATCTTTATATATGTATATGCGTTTGTACACAGTTAAGTACATATATATGTATGCACTAGTGTTGTAAAAAAACTTAAGTAATTTGTTATTTAGCTAACTCGATCGGATTATAGGGAATTCAATACATTTGTTGGGTTTTTTTTTAATAAGTGCACGTCACCGAAATGGATTATGTGCGTACAACAATATATGACGATGTATGTGTGTATGTATGTGCACAGGTATACGGATACGCGCGTGAGGAAATTAATTGTAATTAATTAATTGTAATTAATTAATTGTAATTAATTAATTGTAATTAATTAATTGTAATTGACCATTGAAATAGTTTTAACACACAAGAAATCGCGGTGAACACTTTAATTTTTTTTTGTATAACACTTTAATAATTTTTCCTTTTCTTTTGATATTTTACGCGGACTTGGTGAACAGCTGTGCAGTGTAATGACCGGGTTCCACTTTGATTGAATAATTCAGAAACAAACACGTCAGTGCCGTTTTGTTGTCAAATTCAGATTGATTTTGTTCCAAAAATATTCTTTTGCTTAACCTATTGTTACGTATATATTCTTATGCTGCGACTTATGCGACAGCTAGAAAAGGGAGAGAGAGAGTGTCAGTACATAAATACATGTAGGAACCGGTAGACAATAAAAGAACCAGAAGCAGTCATCGTATCTAAAGCCAGTTCGTAGGGCTAGGCCGGATAACATAATAATAAAAGACTTCTAAGTCTGCAACGACAGCGAGCACACACCTCCGGACAGACCTGGAGTCAATTTCATTTTTTAAAAAGCCATAATATTCAATTGTCAAACTAACTCATTGCCAATAAAAACACGGAAAATAAATACTACAAATTGGGGGCTCGTCCGGGAATGGCAGCTTAAAAGTGAAACAATTAACATTGGCTATTGAATTTCACAAATTCGGTAAAACTTGTAAAATTCTAAGAAGGAGGGTGACAGCAGGTAACGCTGCCTCGAGGGAACGTTCAAGTGAGAGGAAGCGAGATAGCTGCAGGAAAAAGCCCTGTGTCGGCGAGCAACAAGAACTTAAAAATTCGGCCGATGAGGGAGACAGCAAGTGACGCTGACATAAGGCAACTGCAGAAGGAGTGAGAAAGCTGATCAGAAAGGTAATTCTGGAATTTTCGCAGCACATTACGAAATATATGTGCGAGGCTTGGCCGAAGAAGATACACCATTGAGATACACCAGCAATAAAAAGGCAAGGCAGGAACGGATCGAAGGGCAACAACGATTCCGGTTGCAAGATTGATTCAAGGTTGCAAAGTCGATACGAGGCTGCCACAACGGAGGCTGTGTAGATTGCTGGAGAAGTGTACAGTAGTTTACCAGTATTGGTGGCAACAACGTTTCAAAGTTGTGTTAACTGCTGGAGAAGGGTACAGCGGTTAGCCAGGGCTGGACGCCACGAATTCTACAGAGACTATCGTTGAGTTCTAGGAGTCAACTGCGTTAGAAGTGGACAAAATCTGGTGGTGACGGCGTGAACAACGGAGACTAGCGTTGAGTTCTAGGAGTGAACTGCGTTATTGGCGGTGGCGTGATCAACTTCTGGTGGCGGCAGCGTGAGAAAATTTTGGCAGTAGCAACAGCTCAAAGGTTGGCGAGAAACTTCAATATTGTTGCTGAGAGAGGATTTCTGAAGGAATTTGGCGATAAGGCTAATCAACATCGAAGACGACGACAAAGCAGAGCGACGTGGGACCAACGAAAGACGGGAGAAGCGTATGTTATTCAGATCTAGCGAAAACTGATAACAATAATTAATTTAATTTAATTATAATTTTAAGTTCTTGTAATTGAGATAAAGCTTGCAGAGATTCTGGCTCTAAGCGTGGTGGCCTTGCGATCGAAATTATCCGAACTAGGGCTCCCTACGACTGGCAGGAAACAGGATTTGTAGAATAGGTTACTCACCCATTATGGTGTGCAGGAGGAAGATGAGGAATCAGACGAGCGGTCAGTTGTAGCAGCGAATGGGGGACTAGAGATTGCAGCAGAAAACGTATTTAGTCCCGAGAGATCATGGTTTACTTTGAAAGATGTTGATGACAGTGCGACACAGTATTCTGGTTGAAATATTCCTAACATTGCTCAATGGATTGAAGAACTAGAAGAATGAGCAGCCACGGTACAGTGGAATGAATTACAGTTATTTGTGTTTGAAAAACATTTATTGTATGGGCGGATATTAAAAACTGGAGTTCTTTGAAAACAGCTCTTCATGCTGAGTTTAGTGTAAAAATATCTTCAGCTGCAGCACATAAGAAGTTAAATCAGCGCAACAGAAGACAGGCGAAACTCTAATTGAATACTTATATGCACTGATGGAAATTGCGAAGTCGGTAAACGTAGATGAGGAGAATCTGATAGAGTACTTTGTTAAAGGAATTCCGGATACAAAAACCAACAAAATGATGTTATTCCAAGCTCGCAATATTTCAGAGTTAAAGTTTCAAATCGAAGTTTATAAGAAGGGACGTGATTCATACAAGGCAACGAACAGATTTGAAAGTAAGGTATATGGTAAGGCAGTACAGGCTCGAGAGAAAAAATGTTTTGGTTGCGGAGAGGCGACTCATTTAAGAAAAGATTGTCCTAAGTTCGATCGAAAGTGTTTCAAGTGCGGTCAGCCAGGTCATCGTGCACCTCAGTGTAGTATCGAAATGCAGATTAAACGAGAAAAGCAAGCAAATGTTGTTTAACATGGCAAAATTGAAGTTAGTTCGAGTACGTTCACTCCATCTGGGTTAGAGCTAAAGAAGATTACCTATGAGAATATTGAATTTAAAGGGCTCATAGATACAGGAGCAGATATGTGCTTGATTCGTCGAAGTGTTTTTTGGAAGCTAGGAGTTAAACAACTAACAGGTCCTGGAAAGTGTTTGGTAGGAATAGGAGATGCGAAAATTTTGACGTTTGATAGTTTCTCTTCAATGGTGATCATCGACAAAATTAAAATAGTAGTTGAGTTTCATGTAGTTTGAAGTTTGATATGAGAATTATTTTGAAAGATGATATTCCCGTATACCAACACCAAAGACTGCGATCAGCAGATTGTAGATAATCAGATACAATAATGGCTTGAGGAAGGAATTATTCGAGATAGTACATCGGTGTATGCCCCTCTTGTATTGGTAGCAAAGTCAAACGGAGCTAAAAGGTTGTGCTGCGATTATAGAAAATTGAATGAAATGATAATTCGCGATAATTTTCCGATAGTATTGATGGACAGTGTAATTGATCAATTGCAAGGAGGAAAAGTTTTTACTACTCTGGACCTGAAAAATAGATATTTTCATGTACCAGTAGAAGCAAGTTCGCAAAAGTTCACTGCATTTGTTACCCAGAAAGGACAGTACGAATTCTTATATGTACCGTTTGGTATCTCAAACTCTCCAGCGGTCTTTACGAGATTCATGATGGCAGCAATGCAGGAGTTGATTCAGAAAGGTA
Organism: Drosophila insularis; assembly: GCA_018903935.1. NCBI lineage: Eukaryota > Metazoa > Arthropoda > Insecta > Diptera > Drosophilidae > Drosophila > Drosophila insularis. The sequence goes on from JAEIFP010000774.1 coordinate 50,072, forward strand.
TAGCGATCGTATGTATGGATGATATCATCATTCCAAGCAAGGACATTAAAGAGGGAATGTCAAGAATTAAATTAGTTTTGTGTGTAACCGAGAAGAACGGATTACGGCTAAACTGGAAAAAGTGTCAAATTCTACAAAATCAAGTCAATTTTTTAGGATACGAGATTAGTGAAGGGATAATATAACCGAGTGAAGAGAAAATTTCGTCGGTACAGAATTTCCCAAGACCGCATGATAAGAAAGCAGTGCACAGGTTTCTCGGTTTAACATCGTATTTTCGAAAATTCATTGAGGGATATGCTTTAATGGCGAAGCCACTTTCCGATATGCTAAGAAAGGATAGTAAATTTGTGTTCGGCGGTATTGAGGAGGATCATTTGAACGACGCGTCAAAATACGGTTACGGGGTAATTCTAATGCAGAAAGATACGGAGGATAATTTGTTCCATCCCATTCAGTACATGAGCCGGAAAACAAAGCCATGTGAGCAGAATTATCATTCATACGAGATAGAAGTTCTAGCCATAATTGAGGCTCTAAAAAAGTGGCGAGTTCACATTTTTGGCTTGCAGTTCACTATAGTTACAGACTGTAATGCATTTACTATGACCATGAAAAAACAGGAAGTTCCATTAAGAGTAGCTCGGTTGGCCATGTTTTTGCAGGATTTTAGTTACAGTCTAGAACATCGGTCAGGATCAGGAATGAGGCATGTAGATGCTTTGAGTCGTGTCGCCTCTTATTCGATATCGGATAGTATTATTCATCGTCTGAAAGAAGTTTAATTGGTTGATGATTGAATAAATGCTATAAGAAGTTTAGTTGAAAAGGGCGCGGATGAGGATTTCTATATTTTGAATGAGGTCTTGTTCAAAGATGAAATTATCTTGCTTGCCCATTAACAAGGACATTTCTCAGCAAAGAAAACACAACATATTTCATTCGCAAATTGATAGGAAAAGTTACACGATTAGTGGAGAGTTGCGTACAGTGTATTATAACAAATGAGGGTATAGAGTAGAAAAGAAGGGTATCGCCATTTATAAGGGAGATCAGCCTCTAGTTACATATCATATTGACCATGTGGGTCCGATGGACCTCACTAAGAAGAGGTACAATCATTTGCTAGTAGTTGTCGATGGTTTTAGTAAGTTCGTATGGTTATATCCTACCCGAAGTACCGGGGCAGAAGAAATCGTAAATCTTTTGGAAAAACAAGCAACTATATTCGGTAACCCAGTGAGAGTAGTGACCGATAGGGGAACGGCGTTTACGTCACATTTGTTTGAATAGTATTGTAATTACAACTGGTGTTCCACGGGGAAACGGACAGGTCGAAAGAATGCACAAGATCATTGTACCCATGTTAACGAAATTGAGTTTGGAAAGTCCAGTAACCTGGTATAAGCACATAGGCAAGGTGCAACAAATGATAAACAACACTGAGCCAAGAGGAACAAAAGTGAGTTCGTTTAAGATGCTAACAGGTTTAGATATAAGAGTTCCTGAAGATGCAGAGCTAAGAGAGCGTTTTTTAGAATGCATAGTGAACGAATTGGATGAGGAACACAAGGAGAACCGATATAGGACGATTGAAAATATTAAAGTTCTACAGGACGAAAATCGAAAGTCCTATGATGCAAAACGAAAGATCGAAAGGAAATATAGACTTAATCATTTAGTAGCGATAAAGCGGACACAGAAAGGGGTAGGACTTAAGCTCAAAGGAAAATACTTAAAGCCGTACAAGGTAGTATCAGTCCAGAAACATGGAAGATATGAGTTTGAAAGGATGGGAGATACGGAAGGGCCAACTACAACATCCACTGTGGCCGAGTTCATGAAACCTTGGGGACCTTTATTCGAGTCGAATGAAACGTCAGGAGGGCCGAATTTAGGAACCGGTGATGAGGTACCGATAGACAATAAAAGAACCAGAAGCGGTCATCGTTTCTGAAGCCAGTTCGTAGGGCTAGGCCGGCATAACATAATAATAAAAGACGGTCACACTGGACTTCTAAGTTTGCAACGACAGCGAGCACACGCCTCGGGAGAGACCTGGACCCAATTTTTTTTTTTAAAAAGCCATAATATTCAATTGTCAAACTAACTCGGAACCAATAAAAACCCGGAAAATAAATACTACATACATATTGTTGGGGCGCTTGCATCAAAATGCTGGGTCGGCGTTCACACGCTGGCCTGGCTCTAGCTCATGTTACGCTTACGTTTTTTTTTTTTTTTTTTAATTCGTTTATTTAGAATGTGAAATATAGTGTAGTAAGTTATTAAAATTTTTAACAATAAATAGGGCAGGCGTTATCATAGGCTAAAAAAGTAAAAAAATAAATTAAAAAAATAACAGAAATAAGGGGAGAGAAAGTTTGTTTGCTGGCACCATGTGCATTCAACACTGGATTTGGCCTTTCTGAACCCAAATTGCATTGGCGAAAGGTCTCCAGGCTGTGAGATGGCGGTTTCCAGCTTTGTTCTGATGATTTTTTCTAGCATTTTCGCCGAAATTGATGCCAATAGCACCTCCTCTGTGCTTTCCGGGCTGTATTGGCTTAATATGGGACTAACGTTCCTTGGCAATACCGTTGACGTAATTGGCAACGATATGCTCCATATGTTGTTCTCACGGCGCTGCTGGCTTTATCGCCTTAAGCTTCTTCATGGCTAGCTTGTATGCCATACCCCAAATGTCAGTTTCAGCCTCGTTGCACAGGTCCAAAAAGCACTTACGCTTGCTATCCTTGATTAGCCTGTTGAGTAATTTGCGGCGATCAGCATATTCTTGCTGCAGGCTGGTGAAGTTTCCTTGTCCTCGGGCTCTCTGGTAACATCGCCTCGCCCGCAGGCATCTATTCCTGGCCTCAGCAATTCCAGCATTCCACTAGTAAACAGACCTTTTGTGCCTGCTATGGCTCCTGCGTACGGCCATGCTGCTGTCGCATGTTGCAGTGATAGCGGCCATTAATTTCCTAGATAGATCATTGGCATCTCCTACCATGGTTGGAAAGCGTAATGTCGATGCAAATGTTTCCGGATTAAGTGTATCCACCCTGTACATTTTTGGTTTGTCCTGTGTAGCTGCAGCTGCTGCTGGACTGTCGCCAATAGTGCACATGATTGCTGTATCGTCGCTGGATGTATAATGGTTGCAAAGCTCCCACTTAGCTGTGTTAAAAATTTGCCTGCTGGTGAAGGTCACGTCGATGTCAGAGCCGTAGCCCGCTCTGTTAAATGTGAACTCGCTGCCTGTATTCAACACTACCGATCTGAGGTGGCAAATGCTTCGAGTACCGTGCGGCCTTTCGCGTTTGTTGAGCTGCTGCCCCATTCCTCAGACCAAGCATTAAAGTCGCCGGCAACAACTACTTTGGTCTTTCCACGCACGTCTGCAGAAAGCTGATCGAGCACAGCCTCAAATTCACGTATGTTTAGGCTTGGTGCCAAATAACAACTGCAGAGCCATACATCATCTATTTTTGCCCGCACAAAACAGTTGTTTCGTTGCACAGACTGGATGAGCAGTGGGTTTTTGCCACAGGTCCAAATAGCCGCTTTGCCAGTTATATCCGCTGCCCACAGGCTGCTAGCCCCTACTCTGTATGGCTCACTAAGAATAGCGACATCTACATCCAATTCCCTCACCGTTTGCGCGAGCAAGCTTTGCGCAGCTGCACAATGATTAAGATTCAACTGCATGAACTTAACCATTATAGACAGGTTGGTTGCTCTCCTGTTTTGCCCAGGGGGGCAAAACTTTGCTACCAGCAATATGGTGTCTGGGGTCGCGATCTATCGCTGCGCAGTTAAAACAATTTGGGGCTTCGTTGCATGTCGCTGACTTATGGCCTGTCTGTCCACACTTAAAACACCAGTTTGTCCGATCTATGCTGCTGTTGCATTTATCGGCAACATGTCCAAAGTTTAGGCACTTATAGCACCTTTGTGTGGCTGCTCTCTGTTTAACTTGGCATTTAAACAGGCCAACGACGAAGTCCTTTATCTTCAGGAGAATTGCCGCACTATTCTGTGGCAAGCAAACAATTGCCATCTGGGTTTCGTTGTATGTGGGTCTCAACGCCTTCACCATTATTTGGCTTGAGCCGGTGCCAGTTGCCCTGGTTATAGCAGCAATAATATCTGCTTTTGTTACCAGGCAGTCCAGTTTGCGTAACTTGAGATGTGTCACATCAGTGACACTGCGAATTTTGGCGCCTGGCTTCTGCAGTTGCCGCCCTTCTGGCTGAAGGCGACCATTCCACACTTTGCCGACTTCTAAAAATGTTTTGCAATTCTTTAGCTAGTAGGTCTATTGGGACCATACTTGACATTATGAGAGCCGCGTCATCCGAAATTGTACGGAAGCCTTTGCATACGCGAAACGCTCCAAGACGGTATGTTGCCTCTAATCCTCGTCTGTACAACTTCGCCTGCATCGCATCCGCTTATACTGGTGCGCCGTATAGCATGGTCGACCTGACGACGTTTATCAAGAGTAATCGTTCTGATTGTCCCGGGCCTCGTGTATTGAGCATGATTCGGCTCAGGGATCTTCCCACCGCTCTTGCACTCGCGTGCAGCAGGTGTTCTCTGAAACAGGGGCGTGTATCCAAGAAAAGTCCTAAGTACTTGATTGCTCTAGTTGAGTGGATTGTGCATGTGTCTAGAACAATTTTTTGCAAGTTCTAGTCCTGCGTTCGCAAGCCACTGTTTTGGTATGCCAATCGATGTGACCGTCTTTTCCTCTGCTGCTAAGAGCTGCCTTGCCACCACTACGAGAGACACGTCATATGCAAAGCCGATGATATGGCTGTCAAATGACCATTTAAACAACGAAGAAACACAAAAACTTAAAAAAGTCTTGTACGAATTCAGTGACATTTAGTACCGCGAAGGTGAAAATTTGACTTTCACGAGTACAATAAAACACTTTATTCATACAAAACATGAGGACCCAATATACAAACACCCATACAAATACCCACAAATCTTTGACGAAGAAGTCAATAAACAAATTAATGAAATGATAGAACAGGGAATAATTCGAAAATCGATATAGCCCTATTGTTCTCCAATCTGAATCGTACCTAAAAACGAGGACGCATCCAAGGAACAAAAGTTCCGCTTAGTAATCGACTATCGTAGTCTAAATGAGATTACTGTCGATGACAAGATCCCAATACCGGTAATGGATGAAATAAGTATTAGACAAACTTGGAAAATGTCAATATTTCACAACCATTGACCTCGCCAAAGGATTCCATCAAATCCAAATGGATCCCAAATCAATAGAAAAAAACGCATTCTCCACTAAACATGGTCATTACGAATACACACGAATGCCATTTGTGCTAAAAAATGCACCAGGAACGTTCCAAAGATGTATGAACAATTTACTAGAAGATCTAATCTATAAAGATTGTTTAGTCTATTGAGACGATATAATTGTTTATTCCACCTCACTAGAAGAACATTTGGCATCACTAAAAAAAGTCATTACTAAATTGCGCAATGCTAATCTAAAACTACAATTAGACAAATGCGAGTTCTTGAAAAAGGAAACAGAAATTTTAGGTCACGTCATAACCACTGAAGGCATCAAACCAAACGCAGATAAAGTAAAAGCAATTCAAAATTTTTCTATCCCTAAAACCCCAAAAGAAATAAAATCATTCTTATGATTATGTGGATTCTTCCGGAAATTTATACCAAACTTTGCACATATTGCAAAACCTTTAACTCTCGGATTGAAGAAAGGAGCTAAGATTAACATAAACAACCCAGACTATATTTCATCCTTTGAGAAATTAAAATGTCTCCTTATGAACGATCCCATACTTGCATATCCCGATTTCAAAAAACCATTTTTTCTAACCACAGATGCTAGCAATATAGCTTTAGGTGCGTTCATATCACAGGGCCATAGACATATTTCTTATGCTAATAGAACACCTAACGAACATGAACTTAATTATTCAGCCATAGAAAAGGAATTACTATCTATCGTATGGGCAATCAAATATTTTAGGCCATACCTCTTCGGTAGACATTTTGAAATCCTAAGCGATCATAAACCCCTTGTCTGGTTGCACAATATCAAAGAACTTAATATGAAATTATAGAGATGGAAGATAAAATTGAACGAATTCGATTACAAAATAAAATACTTACCAGGAATAGAGAATCACGTAGCAGATGCCCTTTCCAGAATTAAAGCAGATGAAAACTTTTTAGGATCAACAGAAAGCACCGCAGCTACAAAACATAGTGCTCATGAGCATAATGAAAATTACATTCCAGTAGTAGAAAAACCCATTCATAATGAACAAGATTTTCCCATATTCCAACAAGTCTTTATTAAAATAATACGATCGACGCAAATACAAAAATAAAGAATACAGGAATCGAAAAAACGATTAATTTGTTTAAAGAAAAATATTATTTCCCCGATTTTCAAAACCTAATTCAAAACATTATTATGCAATATCGCAAAGACCGAAAATGGAAATACAAAAATAACTTTTGAAATAACACCAGAAACTTTTAATATCAGAGAAAAATACGTCATGGACTTTTACATGATTAACAACTTACAATTCCTTTCATGCATTGACATTTACTCCAAATTTGCAACACTTGTAGAAATAAAGTCTAGAGATTGGTTAGAAGCCAAGAGAGCAATTATGAAAGTATTCACTGAAATGGGCAAACCAATAGAAATAAAATCAGACAAAAGATTCAGCATTTCTGTGTATTGCACAAAAAAATTGGCTACAAGAAGAAAATGTAAAGTTAGACATCACAAGAAGTAAAAACGGCATTTCAGACGTAGAAATATTCCATAAAACAGTAAATGAAAAACTCAGAATTATAAATAGTGAAAATGACATCGAAGATAAATTAATGAAATTTAAAAAAATTCTCTACATATACAACCATAAAACGAGACATAAAACAACTACCCGAACGCCAGCGGACCTTTTTATCTATGCAGGATCACCCGACTATAATACGCAAACGAATAAAATACATCAAATAAACAATTTAATTAAAGATAGACACGACTTCGAAATTGATACTAGATTTAAACAAGCACCATTAGTAAAGTCAAAAACGACAAATCCATTGAAAAAGACAGGAGAAATAAATTAGTTAGATGAAAAACATTTTGAAGAAAGAAATAGAGGACAAAAGGGGACTCACTACAAATCAAAATTCAAGAAGAAAAAGAAAGTTAATAAAAGCAAATACGACAATTGATTAATTACAGGTCAACAACTCAAGATGGCTTTTTGTTGCATATTGCTATTTTTAACATTAAAATCAACATGCACCCAATCCATTGACATAAACCCAGTAAAAGCACCGAACGGTTACTTAATATTTATGACAGGAACCATGGATTTACCTACAAACTTTGAATATCATTATTTCAAAGTGAATTTAACGCTAATAGATATTACATATAACAATTTAATGCAACAAGCACAAGAATTTAAAGACATAATCCATATTCAATACCTAAAAGAAAAACTAAGTAGGGAAATTAATGGAATGCAGATTGTAAAACGTAACAAACGGGGACTAATTAACGAAATGGGTTCAATATACAAATATCTTTTTGGTACTCTTGATCAAAACGATAAAGATGAATTAGAAGAAAATATAAATAATCTTGAAAGCAATAGCGTACAAGCAAACTAACTTAATTACATAATAGACACTATTAATAAAGGTTTAGAAGTACTAAACAACGTCAAGGCAGAAAAGGAAAAATCAGTAAAATTAGAAGTTCTAATCTTTAATTTTGAGCATTTCACAGAATACATCGAAGACATAGAAATGGGCATGCAGCTCACTAGGAATTTTCAACCCAAATCTTTTAAAACATAATCGCTTAGGTCATGTTAATTCGGAAAAACTATTGAATACAAAAACATCCACCTGGCTTAAACCAAATTCAAACGAGATATTTATCATTTCAAACATTCCTCAAGAAATAATAACAACCCCTATCTATGAGATACTTCTTTACACAGATGGAAATAAAAATATTTTGACAGAATATTCATACGATAAATACTATTTTGACAAGAACATTTTGTTCAATAAAAATACAAAACAAATAGAAACTAATGAATGTATAATAGACATTTTAAATCAAATCCCAACCACTTGTAAATACAGTAAAACATAAGAATTTTCAAACTAATTATATTGAATCAAACATAATTGCATGGAATTTACCAAAAACTAAACTTAATCAAAATTGCGTAAACAACGACTTAATAATAGAAGGCAATAACATAATAAAAATTTACGATTGTGCCTTACAATTAAACGAAATATCTATAATAAATACATTGCTTGACTATAGCCAAAGCATTTATGTAACAAACAATATCACCAGGCTAGAACCTATTTCCTTTATCCAAACCAAAGAGATAATTAACGAACACACCAAATATTATACTGTATTTCAAACTATTACATTAACCACTTTTATACTTACTATAATAAGTTTGATTACATACTTAATCTTTAAGTTTAAGGCAACGACACAATAATTATTAATTAAGCATTTTCGATCAAATAACAATCGTGCTCCCACAGATAAAAACGAAACCCCAATTGTTGCAAAAATTGAATCCGAAATTATAAACAAAATTGATATTCCAATATTTACAGCTGTGAAAAACCCCTCGCTATATGCCAATGTATCATATATCCAACGTCAATACCCAATAACTTATAAATTTTTCGGCCCCTGAAATTTATAACTTTTAAGTAAACATCCGTTTTTTTATAAACTTTTGGATACTTGCAATAACAATTGTCCCCCTCAAAATCAAAACGTGTAAACGCTTACTCATAATAAAAACACAGGCCAATAAAATCCGTTTTATTCATAAACAATTAATAATAATTGTCCCCCTAAAAATCAAAAGCGTGAGAACGCTATTTCAACATTGAAATTCGGGCCAATCAAATCGCAGCAGTATCGATCACACCAGGGCTCACAAATATAGCCTATAAATATTACTATAAAACACTTGTACTTCAGTTTTTAGTTATCGTTTAACGAATAAAGTCCCCGCTTTTAGCTCGAACAAACAATATCTTTTTTTTCCCCTTTGGAAAGACAAGATATTTAATTATATATTCTTGATCAGCATGAGAAGCTGAGTCGATATAGCCATGTCCCCTGTTCGTCTGTCCGTCCGTATGCGTTTTTCTCAGTCATTTCAAAAGCTATTGGGATTTCTGTGCTTTTTATTACCTGCGTGAGATCAAGGAGTTGGAGTGATATCAAACAGTAACAAAGCCAGTTTTCTGTTACGTAAACTTAGATATACCTGTTTCCACAGACATAACCTATCAGCTAATTAAATGTCCAGTATTACAAAAATGGATATATACATATAGTCAAGTAATATATTAAAATATATTATAAGACAATGTTAACAATTAAGAACGCACAATTTACAGCTAAATTTTGCACGCGCTCTTTTTCTTCATTACAAAAGTGACGTGTTTTTCAGTAGAAATGTGTCCCTAGTTCTATGGCTTACAAGTTTACATCGCACTGCTTCGCAAAATTAGTACTTATGCATCTAAAAGGTGAATATTTCATTTATCCAGTGAATGTAGTTTAAATCGCTCAATATTCAGTTTTCAAGTTGCGAATTTTTATAAAAATTATAATTTATTCACATTTACTAAAAAGTACTCAAGTTTGGGCGCCTCCAGCGCTTTCCAAGCAGATGCGCCGCTGTGCGCCGTCACGATTTTAAAAAAAATTGTATGGGTTGGTAGAAACAAATAAGATTAATTAGTCCGGTGAATTTAATTACGAGCGTGGCTAAAATTCTAAATATACATTATATGCGCGCCTACTAATCACACCAAATTTGATGACTTTGACTTTGTTGGTTTTTAAGAAAATCAACTTTATTTTATTTGCTGTGGCGGAAGAGGTCGTGGCACCCTAGGGGTGCATGGTATTAAAACAATGTTAAGTGTCTACATTACATCAGATTTTTTACCTTGATGATTATATTTAAAGAATTTATGTACTTTATTCAATTTTTTTTGCACTTTGCACAAAACTTAATTCACAAACACAATCAAAAAATTCTGAGATGTTTGAAATCAATAAAAATATTTGTTGTTGTTCGTGGAAGGGCGGAAGGATCCAAAGAAAAATACAAATACATAGTTGGCGGGTGCCAATTTCTTTTGGTCGGTGAGCTGGTAAATAATTAAAAATGCGCGGGAACTTTGTTTAAAATTATTTACAGTACAATCTCACACACGAAAAGGTTCGGTTAAAGGTAAACTGGATGTTAATAGCAAGTGGAAAAAAAGTGCGGATATTCGGGGTAAAATCTCGTACTCGATTGACCATGGCGATTTACAAGAGAACCCTTCGTCACTCTCCTCAGTATGACCGAATTCCGTTTTGGGAAAAACCCTACCCCTCACTCTCTGCTGTTCACCCGGTGGTGTGAACAGTTGTATATATTTTTTTAACAAGTGTTACTCCAAAGACGATTTGTTGATTTATTTTTGCTAAACAATCAATTTTTCTCTAACTGATAATAAATTAAAATAAAAAGGTATCATTCTCTGACTGAAAGCAAAATGAAACGAAAAGCTAATACTGACTCAGTAAAGATACTTATTTTGAGACTACTCAAGTGACATTTTTATTGTCTGGACGCTGACGCGTACAGTGCGAAGTACGTACAAGTGGCCCATACGACACTAGGACCTAGCCTGTTTCGCGCGAGCCCAAGCAGAGAGCTGTCCACCACCCTCCCGACGAACTGAGGGGCGCAGCCTTATATCGGACGGCACGATCGCGTGGATAAATTCAAATAAAAAGGACAAACAATTAAAATATTAATTACGAGCTAATTTTGATAAAATAGAGATTTTTAGAAAAGAAAAAGAGGCTTCTGATATAATTACGGAATAAACAAGATTGTAATCAGAGTATAGGATCATGCAAAGCATAATTAGAAAAACAGAATTTAAGGATAGAGGAATAAAATTTCTGGTAGGGTACAGATAAGTTTAAATGATTCAGTAGCTCAGAAGAGTTTACATCAATTCTTAAAAGTTTGTGTATAAAGATAGCACCAAGCATTACTCTACGGTTAATTTATTTATTCATTCATTTATTTATTTATTTATTTACGTCAACTAAAACAGCAGTCGACGAAAAAGCTTAAGCTAAAAGACAGATAACAATTAATTGAAGATGGTAGCTTAGCTTTCTACACAACAAAACAACCAAACATCTCCGACCCGGAGGTGGTGTTTTATTTGCACAAAAAACTTTCACTCGTTGCAGAGGACGGACGTTTTTTTTTTGCGCTTATCAAATTTTATTTCTTTCTCGCTATTAAATACTTTTCTATAACTTTTAAACTCATTAACGGTTTAATAATAATTTCAGCAACCGAATTTTATTTTCATTTCACGAATTCTTGCTGTCGCTTTTGTGTTTTTTTTTAAATATAAATAAATCAAAACTTACAACAATACTTGCATTAGCGGTGTTGTTGTTTTGCTTCTCTCCTTTGCTTTTGTGTCTTTACCGTTGTAACTAACTCTCGCGCTCTTGCGTACAAATTGTTGTTGCATGTGTTCAATTTGACGCGCTCTCCCGCTCTTTCCTATGCTTGTTTGATTTGCGCTCTCGTCTTTTGCCTACCCGCGACTCTGTGATACGTGTTTTTGTTTTTGTGCTTTCATCTCTTTTAATTCTTTAGTTGTGAAGGCTTACTCTGCACATTAACCCTTGTGTCAGAACTGGTCAGTATATTCTTATTCACAGAATTTTTACCTTTAGAATTTCTATTTTTTATTTTTTGTATTTCCTTGTTTAAAATAAATTTAACTTTTTGATAAAATGGTTGTCTGCTCAAAAAATAATTGTATAGTTGCCACTAATGCGGTTGACTCCCATGATTATATTCTTTGTTGGTTGTGTGACAATGCGGTTCACGTTAAGTGTGCAGGTTACACAGGCAGAATAAAGGAGTCTATTGCTAAAAGTGGTGGCTTAAAATATGGATGTGATGCTTGCCGTGAGGTCGAGAATGAAATGCGCTCTTTCATGAGGCGGATTAGAGATAGTTTTGGCACCTCTTATCGCCCCCACCGGTCTCATGCACCGTCCACTCCTAATGTACAGCAATTGCTATCGTTTAAGAGCCCGGTTGTGAATGCTATTAGTAAGGAATTACCGATATCCCCTGGGAATGATCTCTTAAAAACGATGCCTATTGTGATGTCCGATAAGTCCGGGCAATTACCCATTCCAATGGAAATTGCCGATAGTTCTAAAAGTATCGAGGGCCCCGTAAACAAGTTGACTGCTGCAGTGGGTGACTTGTCCAAAGTTACTGCTGCGACTGACGATTCGGGACCGCGGCCTCTCGGCCGTTTGTTTCTAGGCTAGACCCTGTTGTCACATCTGATGATGTAATAGTAATAATATATTCGGAAGAAAGTTAACGTCTCGAATATTGCGGTGGAAAAGTTTAAATTTTCTTATTCTCGGGACATTTCGTCCTTTAAAATTAGTGTTTCTAATATCTTCGACACCATATGTCGAGAAGATTTTTGGCCGCAACATATAATAGTTAAGGAATATACTGTAAAAAAGAAAAATCGGCAACCGATTTGCTTGCCAACAACAACAACTAATACTATTCCTGCCACATCAGCATCTGCTGGTGTGTCAAAAAACTAGCTTCGTCCCTTAACCTGGGTTACCAGAACGTTAGAGGACTGAAATCTAAACTTCCTAATCTCTATGTAGATAGTCTTTCTTTTGAGCATAACAGTCTAGCTTTTACAGAGACGTGGCTAAAACCTAATATTGCTGATGCATCGGTTTTTCCCACAAACTTTTCTATATTCAGACGTGACCGGATTTCTCGCATAGGTGGTGGCGTTCTGATAGCTGTTGATGCTGCTTTATCATCTGAAATGATTCAATTTTCTAGTACCCAGGAGATTGAGTTTGTCGGTGTTAAACCACCATTGTCAGACATGGTGGTTTACTTAAATCATTTAGAGGCAATTCAGTTTGTCTCCTCTTTGGTTTCCAGTCAACACATGCTCATAGTTTTAGGTGATTTTAATTTATCCGCTTTAGCATGGTCATCAACAGATGAATGTACCATGTTGCTGCCCTCTTTGTCACATGACTTTATTGATGGCCTTCTAGGCTTATCTTTATCCCAAGTCAATCCTGTCTTGAATTCTAATGGAAAATCGTTAGATCTTATTTCCGTATTGGATTCTTCTTATTGTGAGGTTTCTAGGATCGAACCATTTGTTCTTCCAAAAGACAAATTTCATCCTACATTAAATTTAAAAATTGATCTGCCCTTTCTTTCACCATTACTTGGTTCAAATGAGTTACCTCTAACTAGGTGCTTTGGTAAGACTGACTTTGCCAGCCTTAATGAAAACATCGCTACTACCGATTGGTCTTATCTGTACAATTGTAGAGATATGGACTCAGCTGTTCGTTTTTTCTATGATACTCTGAATTCACTCTTTGATATTTGTGTGCCTCTTGGTAGGCTGGAGCGGCTTAACAAACCTCCCTGTTTCTTTCGTGAGGTGTGCAATTTGAAAAATTGACTCGATATTATAAGAAGTTTCAAAAAACACGTCGTTCATTAGATTACGCTCTGTATATAGTCGCTCGTTCAAAATTTATGATGCTTAATACACAATGCAATAAGAATTACCTTCAGCGGTGTAAGCTTCAGTTTTCTTCTGACCCTAAACAATTTTATAATTTTGTTAATTCTAAACGTAAGACCTCTGTGCACCCTTCTTTTTTGTCTTTTCAAAATAAAAAAGCGAGCACTGATCAGGCAATTTCCGATATGTTTGCAAGTTTTTTCAAAACAACTTATTCCTCAACGGAATATCGAGCAAGTCCGTATTCTTATCATTTAGAAAAGGCTAATTGCATTTTCAATTCAGTGATTGATGAAGGTTCTATTCTTAGCGAACTTAAATTAGTTAAACCCGTTTATTCTCCGAGGCCAGATGGTCTTTCTGTGCAAACGCATTATGTAAACCTATTTTAAAATTTTTTCTATTGTCTGTCGAATCTCCCTCTTTTCCATCTATTTGCAAGGAGTTGTATATCATTCCTCTGCATAAAAATGGCAAAGATATAGGGGTATCTCAAAATTGTCCGCTATTCCGAAAGCTTTTGAGAAAATTATAACTTCTCAATTGCAACATTTTTGCAGCTCTATTATTTCGCCATCCCAACATGGGTTTGTGAAACGTAGATCTACAACCACTAACCTTTTAGAATTTACATCAATAATTATCAAGGGGTTCAAAAATGACTTCAGCAAAGCCTTTGATTCCGTTAATCATACCCTATTACTTTCGAAGCTGAGCGACATTGGGTTTCAACCCCTTTTCCTATCTTGGGTTCGAGAATATTTAACAAATAGAAAACAGAAGGAACTTTTTAAGTCTTCTTTTTCCGTTTCCATTCCTGTGACTTCTGGTGTAACTCAAGGTAGTCATCTTGGCCCTCTGCTTTTCACATTATTCATTAACGATCTTCCATCAGTCATTGTTCATTCGCGTGTGCTTATGTATGCTGACGATGTCAAGCTTTGTTTTACTTATAAAGATACAGATTCATTAAGTCGGCTACAAGCTGATCTTAAAAACTTTCAATCCAGTCAGCCAGTTTAATCTACTAAATCTTAACACTACCAAATGTAAGGTTTTTCGTAACTTTCCTCAACTGGTCACTTATTTTCTAAACAATAGCCCTTTAGAACGTCTAAATAATATGAATGATTTGGGCGTACTTATGGACCATAAGTTAAATTTTAACACCCATATTTCCACCACGGTCTCAAAGGCCATGAGTGTCCTGGGTTTCATTAAAAGATGGTCAAAAGAATTCGATGACCCCTATACAACTAAAGTTCTTTTTACTTCGCTTGTCCGTCCTATTTTAGAGTATGGATCTTGCATTTGGTCACCTCAATATGAGTCGCACCAGATTAGACTTGAATCCGTTCAAAAGCAGTTCTTGCTATTTGCTCTTCGTGGCTTAAGCTGGGATCGCAATGTCAATTTGCCTTCGTATTCTAGTAGACTTCTCTTGATTAACCTTCCTTCCCTAACTAACCGTAGAACTATGCTTGGTGTCATTTTCATGCACAAGCTCCAAATTGGTGATATCGACTCGCCTGAGTTATTAGCTCAGGTAAATCTGTCGGTACCATGTACCATGAATCCGCATGTCGTAATGTTGCAGACGTCCTATCCAACGTCCTATGCCCTTCTTTGAATTGTACAACCACTGTAACGATGCATGGTTAGTCCGTACGAGAAACGGACGGCCATGCAAAAATTGCTGAAAGTTTGTAGTGGCACGGACTACAGCGAGGAGCACTCGAAACATTTACTATAATACCCGATTACTCGTTCTTGTCCATCCTGTAGTTGATGGTGCGCTGCTCCCGCCCCAGAATTCGAGGCGTCCGTGTCCAGAATAAATTGACCGGTGTCATTAGGAAACGCCAAAACGGGGGCTATCGTTAAACACTGCTTCAAGGTGTCAACGAGTGACTGCAGTGAGTGTCCCATTCAAAGCGTCGGGGTCTCTCGGTCAGCTGGTGAAGCGGTCGAGTGATATTAGCAAAGTTGGGGATAAACTTACGGTAGTAAGAGCAAAGCCTCAAAAACGATCGATGGTGTAGGCCAGCTCAGGACTTTATCAAACTTGTTGGGGCACGCCTGTAGCTCATCACGGCTCACGATATGGCCTAGGTGACTAACTTGTTTCTAAAAAAAGTTGCACTTTTCCGGACTAACTTTAAAACCAGCCCCTGCCAGTCGTTCAAAGGTGTGTGAGGTGATCCTCGGTTGTACGAGAGTAAACAATCACGTCATCGAGATAGACTAGCGCGAACTACCGTATCACCTCAGACAGAATATTGTCCATCAGACGTTCGAACCCAAATGGCATCACATTGAACTCGAAAAGTCCAGCATCGCAGGTGAAAGCTGTCTTTGGTCTGGAGGGTTCGTCCACCCGCACCTGCCAGTATTCGCTGTAATCCACACAAAATCGGTTCGCTCCATCTTTTTTCTTGACTAGTACCACCGGCGACGACCACGGACTGACGGACGACTAAATCGGTCGACTGGAGATTACTGATCTCTGTAGCGGAGTTTCGCGCATACCGTCAATGAATTGTTGTACCAGAATCTGGTCATACATATGTCCGGGCATTCCGCTAAATGCGCCTTGGGTCAAGCGTTCCAATTCCAATGCAAAATCAGGCAATGATTCCCTTGTACCCGATGACTCAACATTTGATAACTCGACCGGCAATCTAGCATAAATCCTTGACGAATGGCGGCACACAGTGCTGAGTAGGTAAATGTAGGTTGTGTAGGCAAGGTTCCATAAAATGTTTAGGAACGGGTGGTGATCGCGTCCACGTCGATTCGTATGTGGTGGAAGCGACCCGTGGCAGCACATTGCTTTTGCACTCGATGTGTTTCGGCGGCGAAACGGGCACTGGCGCAGCTGTGGGCTGTGCACTTATAAAAAAGCGTTGTAAGGCCTGGTACATTTGGTCAACCTTTTTATTCACCGCCTCCACTGATTGTGCTATAGCAATAATGGAATCGCCGTGGTGAGGTTCTTCGCAGTAACCGAACATAACCCCTCACCTGACACCAATGTAAGGTGTCTTGCCTTTTGCGGACAAAATAACGCCACCCTTGGCCAAGCGGTCTGGTTTACGGTTTACGGTCTCGCGTCCGATCGTCAGGCCGCAGTTAAAATAGGTGAATCGCAAAGAAAACAGAGATGCTTTTTTTTCGTTTATTCAATTCCTTCCTTCCTTTTTTTCTATTCCTCGCTTTTCTTAAGTTGGTCGCGCCAGCTCAAAACAAAACCACTACCCCTCCCTGTTGCGCCGTTTTTAGTGTGCCCAGCCGTAGAAAGTGCGACCGCTACTTAATGGGGACAGTTTGCCTACTGTCCGATTTGCCACCCAGGCCGTTTACGTTACAATATATTCTCTACTGACCACAAGCTATTCCTAACTTGGGTGGACAAGTTTTCAAAATTCGCTGTTGTACAACCCTTATTATCCCGAACAAAAACGAGTATAACCTTTCCCATATTACAGTTAATCAATATTTTTCCAAAAATAAAGACAATTTATTGTGACAACGAAGCATCGTTCAATTAAGAAACGATTACTTCAATGTTAAAAGACCAATTTGAAATATAAATAGCTAACGCACCTCCATTGCATAGCTGCTCCAATGGATAAGTGGAACGTTTCCACAGTACATTGCTAGAGATAGCCAGATGCATAAAAGTTGGCAAACAACTAAATGATACAACGCAAATAATAATAAGAGCAGCAATAGAATACAATAAAACAATCTCTTCGGTTACAGAAGAGAAACTAGTGGACATTATTCGTGCTCAACACACTGATTTGCGAGAAGAAATTAAAGACAAAATAAAATATTTGATGTAGGTGACTAGATTATAAAAGAAAAATAAAAGATTAGGAAACAAACTATCCCCTTTGTGTTCTGAGGGACGCGTCTGTACTTATTAACGCGAGAATTTGAAGTAAATTCGTTAAAGTTACATCAAATCGCACAGTTACTATAGTCTCTGTTTATATTCCCCACAGGTTGATCATGGTACTGTCGGTCCTAGCCGCAGCAAGGGTACGCATTACCGACTACTCCAATGCGAAATACATTCCCGTTCTAGACGGCGACGTTTTAATATGGGAACAACGCAGCTTCTTAAGACACACGACTTATCTGACCGAATTCACGACCATCATAGATGATACATTAAAATTGGTGGAGGTATTCCCCATGACACAAGTGAGAAAACTTATAGAATTAGATATAAAAGATGTCCAAATCTTTTGTCCGCTTTAATGATATACCACAAGATAGCAAGAAGTCTAGATTTTTTGGTCGCAGCACTGAAGGTGATGACAGGATAGAATCAAAGAAAGAATCAAAAGAAACAAAATAACAGAAGCACAGCTAATTTAACCTAACAAATTAATTTACTCACAGAAACAGTTAATAATATAATACAATATAAAAGTGATTAATTTACCAATATCACACACTTATACGAAACGTTACTAACAAAAAATAGAATGCTAATTGCCGAAATTCAAGACCTTATGCTTACTATCACGCTTGCCAAATCAAATATAATAATCCCAGCTATTTTCGATCAAGAAGACTTAAAATCTTTTTTTCGGAAAACAACAGTTTCCATGGTCAGTTTAATGGGGGTGACTAACATTAAAATATTTCAGTCTGATAGTGCCATCCACATACTTATAGATTACCCTAGAATTAAACTTTTATGTAAGAAGGTCATAATTTTCAAAGGGGCATATGGCGACACTACACTACAGATACACGATAACTTAGTGGCAGAATGCGACGACGGAGTGAAGGGGTCACGGAATGCGTTACAAACAATCACGTAAAATTTTGCAAATTGGCTAACAAGGAAACATGCGCGCGCGGACTACACTCAAGGCAATCAGCTATGTGCCGTACGCAGCCCAGTTGAACCCATTACATACCGTTGCAAGCATCATCGTAGATGACGGCCCTATTTTACACACCAATGGAACTCATCTTATAACGTTTGAGAAAACCGCGATGATAAACGGGACCATGAACCTTAACCAAAACAAGGCCGTAAACAAGGTTACTGGCATTCCGGCTTCTCCTTTGCCTCATATAATGGGACTCGATCATGTGTTAAGTCTACCTATGCTACGGCGAATGAATGAACACAATGAATGAATGCCATTCGGGAGCTGACCGACAATGTGACGATCAACGGATCCCACAAGGTTCGGTTCGCATTCGGAATATTTGTAAACTTCTCGCTTTGTAGCCTCGTCGTAGCTGGGCATTGCCGGTACCAGAGGCAGACAACTGCTAAATTGTATGCATAAGCGATGACGGCAATGAACTTAGGAGGGGAGAAGTTAACAAACAATCCAACGGGCTGCCCATGCACTAAGATTTAGAACAATCTGTGCAGCTACAACATCGATGTAACGAATTCCATCTAAACGTTAATATGCTGACAAAGCATGTGACCAAGACCTCATAGCATGATAATACGCCTTGGAAATTTACTTCTTATGTATTTAGCTTTAGATTCAAGTATAAATTCAATAGATTCTAAGTGTAGTAAGTAGGTTGGCCATTCCCATTGGAGCGGAATGTAAAAACAGGTAACAAATATCAAAGAAGCTAACTTTGGCTGTGCCTTTTACACGCATGCCGCGATTCGCACGCATATACATATAGTTTATGTAGCGTTGCGTCTGTATGTGTGCATGCGTGTGCTCTGTTGATTTGATGGTGACGTAGTAGGCAGCAAGCCGAACCGATTTATATCGGCTGTAACTTGTGTTCTATTTATCCGATCAGATTCCAATTTTGGGATCTGAGATTTTATATATAATACTATCACATTGGTAAATTTCAAAGGGATACTCCAATTTTTGCAAAAATGTTTCCTCCAGAGCTATATGATATAGTGGTCCGATTCTGCCAATTTTCATACTTTATTTTTCCCAGTTAATAAAAAGCCCCCAAAAAAAATTTCCTCCCGATAGCTATTAAGATGGCTGAGTAAAACGCATACGCACAGACGGACGGACAGACGGACGGCTATATCAACTCAGCTTCTCATGCTGATCAAGAATATATATACTTTATAGGGTCGGAAACGTATGACCAATTTTATAATACCCTCTGCAAGGGTATAAAAATGGAAAAAGGAATAAAAGATACTTTAACGCATATAAATTCGATACTACTCGAGATAGGTATCGTTATCAGACCCGATGATAGGGCGTAATCTACAGCAATAAGAACTCCAACACCCCTACGATCAGTCGATCACGTCTAAAAATTTTGAAATTAGAAGATAAAACTATGGCGTCAAAAATGTCAGGTTTTAACCAAGTCTCAGTAAAGAGAATTACATCAAAATCAAAAACAGACTGTCTATAAAGAGTTTAGTTTTTAGTATAAGGGCCCCTGACATTCTGGTAGCCGACAGATAGACAAGTTATTAGCTTTTTGATAGAGGAGAAGAAGGAATGTATAAGGAAAAATCGGAATAGATGAAGAAGAAAGAGGTATAGATGGTGAACGAATCTTTACTTGACCCCGGCCAGAAGCTGTATCTGCAGATGCTGTCAAGCAACTGAGGTTTTCTCTGGGGTATGAGAATTTAAATTTTACACATTTAGTTTGGACCGAATGTGGGCCAGTCTTGTGCCCATTTTTCCGATCTAAAAGATCCTTTACACTTCATATGAAGCCGGCACACTTAGTATATACTGTAGTTTTATACAGCCAACAGTACATAAAACTATTCAGGGGTGGAGAGGGCTGTAAACATATGTATTTTAACAGAACATACAGGCATTATGATTTAAATAGAAGAATATAATCAGAAGCCCATAAGATTAAGTATCAAAATAAATAAAAACGAGAAATGTTTTAGTAATAAATAGATAACTGACTCAGAGGTCCAGAAATCATAACGAAAAAGAGAGCACTGATTTATATTACAGACACACAACAGATTGTTAGCTGATCACAAGTAACGGTGACGAGCAAACGAAAAATACAGTTAAGTTAAAGAATGCGAGCGCGGAAACTAGAAGTCACAAAACCTCAAAGCTCGAGAATAAAAAACCACAAAAACAAGATCTCAAAGAAATCTCAAAACAACAACAATGGGCTTTACTTGTGATTTAAAAGAGACAAAAAAAAAAAAAAATAAAAGAGGGAGAGAGAGAGAAAAAAAAGAAGAAACTAGAAAAGGTTATTAGGAAAAAGTTAAACAGAAATTAAAATTGTTTAAATTATTTATTTATTTATATACTACGAAAAACCTTAAGCTAAAAGACAGTTAACAACATATTGAAGAAGGTAGCTTAACTTTATACACAACTAAACATCCCCGACCCAGTGAAGGTATTTTATTTGCACAAGGTGCCAGCTATGCCCCGATTCCCAAAAATTAGGGTCTACCATAGCTGAAAAATAATCATTTGGTACTGTAATTTTAAAAGAGAAAATTTCGCGAGGCCTAGAAAATTTAAACTTTTGATTAAAAATCTTAGCAGGGCATATATTACCAATGTAAGCTGCCACAGACGACTCAGAAGTATCTGGAGCAAGCCTAGAGATAAATAATTGTTTGCGATGAGGCACTACAGTTAGTGGAGGCGGAGGAGCATTGGGATCCGCAAGTGATTGAGAGCCAGCATGATCCTGTGATTGATCAGAGTTCCCGTGAGGGATAGATTGAGGTACACCAGGGCTTGTACTGGGTACTTCAATTTGAAAAGAAAAGCATAAAGAGGGACAAGAAGATGGTGTAGGAGAAAGTAAAATGGGAGAAGATGCAATAGAGAGTGCTGGCGACTGCTTATGAGGCAACTCAAGGGTACATTTCTTGAGAGGCGGCGTTACAAGTCCAGCTCAGGCTTAGACACAGACAAACCAGAAAATTTGTCGTAGTCGCGGCCATTAAGGCCAGCACATTTTAAGTGAATAAGATTATCGCAGAGCAAACACGATATTGCTCTATACTGATCATCAAAACGATCAGAATGCTTGCAAGTATGTGGACAGCAGGCCATAGAAAAGCCAAAAGAAACACAAAGCAAATATATAAAAATATATAGAAAATTTAGTATTGAAATACACAGCACTAAAATAATTATCGATAAAAAATCAATAAATACAAAAATAAAACAAAGAAACAGCGAGAGTGCACAGCACAAGAAAGATTATAAGCCAAGCTTTGAGAGGCGCCGTTACAAAATTGATTACGCGGGAGAGAAGCTGAGCACAAGCACAAAGAAGAGAGAACAACAAAAAAAAAAAAACTTTAGTACTGATGGTATGAGGGTAGCAACTACAGAAGCAATGACGAGAGATAAAAAGAAATAAAAAAATATATAAAATGCACCAAACACTACTCACGAAAAAAACTAATTAATTTAAAAAATTCTGCAAATAAAACACAAGGGTGTCAAGCAAACCACACCAACGAAAGCGTAAACAAACTAAGCACAATTAAAAATTGAGATAAACAATAAATATTGATAAAAACTCAGGAGCGAAAAAAACACGACCGTCACGTCAGAGAGCAGAAAACACAAATTATGTAATATTTTCCAATTCCAATATCTGCGAGCATGTTGAAAAGGTAAAGATAAAGATTTTTCCGCGCGAGCGCATGAAGCTAGCTGCCCACCTCCCACCCTACCGACCGAGTGGTGCCGCCCTATAGCGCACGGCACGAATCGCGATGTCAAATACACATTAGAAAAAACAAACCAAATCATAATACTATTGCTTTCTATGAATTAATTCGAGAGGATAGAGGATTTTAGATAAGTAATAATCTGAGTGGATCACAGGAAAAAGAAGGTTGTAATCAGATCAGACCGCAATAGAAAAGTTACTAAGGGTGAAAGGTATAATAGGATGTCTACATCGTCTACAGGTACAGGCAGATTAACCTGAGCTAATAACTCAGGCGAGTCTATTTCACCATATAGAAGATTGTTCAGTAAAATAACACAAAGCATTATTCTATGCCTAATTTAGGTAGGAAGGTTAATCAGAATAAGTCTATTAAAATACGCTAAGTTACGAAAAAGAATCGGAAAAAACTGCTTTTCAACATATTCAAGTCTCTGAAATAGGACGGATAAGCGAAGTAATAATAACTTTAATTGTAAAGGGACCTTCAAATTCTTTTGACCATCTTTTAATGAAACCGAGCACACTCATTGCCTTTGCGACCGTGGTTTGTTTAGCATTTTTTGACCTCTTGATAATCAGAGAGGTAAATTCCTAAGAGTTAGTAGTTGAAGATGTATCATACAAGAAGCAAATATCTGCGTTCATATCTTTTCTACAATTCTACAGATAAGACCAATCGGTAATAACAATGTTTTCATTAAGGTTAGCAAAGACATTCTTTTGAAACCACCGTGTTAGAGGTACCTCATTTGAACCAAGTAATGGTGAATGGGCAGATGAATTTTTAAATTTAATGTAGGATGAAATTTGTCTTCGGGAAGAACAAATGGTTCGATCCTAGAAACATCACAATAAGAAGAATCCAATACAAAAATAAGATCTAACGATTTTCCATTAGAATTTAAGATAGGATTGACTTGGGATAAATATAAGCCTATAAGGCCATCAATAAAGTCATGTGACAAAGAGAGCAGCAACATGGTACATTCATCTGTTGGTGACCACGCTAAAGCGGGTAAGTTAAAATCACCAACTATGAGCATGTCTTGACTGGAAACTAAAGAGGAGACAAACTGAATTGCCTCTAAATGATTTAAATATACCACCATGTCTGACAATGGTGGAATATAGGAACAAGTAATAAAAGCATTAAAGGATTTAAAAGGATTTTAGGATTTAAACAGATGCATCAGCAATGTAAGGTTTAACCGCGCCTCCGTAAAAGCTAAAATGTTATGATCAAAAGAAAGACTATCGACATAGAGATTAGAAGGTTTCGTGTTGTCTAGCGGGAAAATTTTAGAATGTATTAGTGTATCTAAACCGTTTGTTGTCATTGTTTTTACATTTTTAAGCTTCTTCTGAAAGCTCTCCAATTGGTAATACTGATACTCTATTAAGTCCTTTCCATGAGCCAAAATCTTATGTACCGTTAGGGTAAGTCCTTTTTGCGGATACAATTCAGTCAAAAGTTGAGCTGCAAATTGTTAACCACTTATAATTTCTTTGCAATTTATAACATTAAAGATAACGGCCAACTTTTTAATGATCTCACGATTAACACCTGTTATTAAAAATGTCATTTTATCATTTTTAAAAAATCTCCTTGAAGTATTTCCATCATTTGTATTTTCGTATCAGTCATCTTATCAGGGTATCTTTCAGCTTATATAAACTCTTCCGTACTCTATATATCATCACGAGGTATATTATGCGTTTTTTATTTATCCTGGTCAAGGAAGTGTATATGCCAGCTTCAGAATAAATTCATTGATTCTGCAGTTCTAATTTGCCCTCAATATATGTCAACGCGAAAATCCACAAATGTATCAAACTGTAAGTAAGCCAATTTTCTGTTACCTAAACTTAGATGTACCTGTTTCCGCATACTTTACCTAAGCGTTCTCACGCTTTTGATTTTTAGGGGGACAACTATTATTAATAGTTTATGAATAAAACGGATTTTATTGGAGTGTGTTTTACTTATGAGCTAGCGTTTACTAGCTTTGATTTTCAGAGGGACAATTGTTATTGCAAAAAACGGATGTTTACTTTAAAGTTATACATTTTAGGGGCCGAAAAATTTACAAGTTATTGGGTATTGACGTTGGATATATGACTATATATAGTCAAGTAATATTTTTAAATATATTATAGGGTAAAGTTAACAATTAAAAACGCACAATTTACAGCTAAATTTTGCACGCGCTCTTCTTCTTCATTACAAAAGTGACGTGTTTTTCAGTAGAGGTGTCCCTAGTTCTATGGCTTACAAGTTTACATCGCACTGCTTCGCAAAATTAGTACTTATGCATCTAAAAGGTGAATATTTCATTTATCCAGTGAATGTAGTTTAAATCGCTCAATATTCAGTTTTCAAGTTGCGAATTTTTATAAAAATTATAATTTATTCACATTTACTAAAAAGTACTCAAGTTTGGGCGCCTCCAGCGCTTTCCAAGCAGATGCGCCGCTGTGCGCCGTCACGATTTTAAAAAAAATTGTATGGGTTGGTAGAAACAAATAAGATTAATTAGTCCGGTGAATTTAATTACGAGCGTGGCTAAAATTCTAAATATACATTATATGCGCGCCTACTAAACACACCAAATTTGATGACTTTGACTTTGTTGGTTTTTAAGAAAATCAACTTTATTTTATTTGCTGTGGCGGAAGAGGTCGTGGCACCCTAGGGGTGCATGGTATTAAAACAATGTTAAGTGTCTACATTACATCAGATTTTTTACCTTGATGATTATATTTAAAGAATTTATGTACTTTATTCAATTTATTTTGCACTTTGCACAAAACTTAATTCACAAACACAATCAAAAAATTCTGAGATGTTTGAAATCAATAAAAATATTTGTTGTTGTTCGTGGAAGGGCGGAAGGATCCAAAGAAAAATACAAATACATAGTTGGCGGGTGCCAATTTCTTTTGGTCGGTGAGCTGGTAAATAATTAAAAATGCTCGGGAACTTCGTTTAAAATTATTTACAGTACAATCTCACACACGAAAAGGTTCGGTTAAAGGTAAACTGGATGTTAATAGCAAGTGGAAAAAAAGTGCGGATATTCGGGGTAAAATCTCGTACTCGATTGACCATGGCGATTTACAAGAGAACCCTTCGTCACTCTCCTCAGTATGACCGAATTCCGTTTTGGGAAAAACCCTACCCCTCACTCTCTGCTGTTCACCCGGTGGTGTGAACAGTTGTATATATTTTTTTAACAAGTGTTACTCCAAAGACGATTTGTTGATTTATTTTTGCTAAACAATCAATTTTTCTCTAACTGATAATAAATTAAAATAAAAAGGTATCATTCTCTGACTGAAAGCAAAATGAAACGAAAAGCTAATACTGACTCAGTAAAGATACTTATTTTGAGACTACTCAAGTGACATTTTTATTGTCTGGACGCTGACGCGTACAGTGCGAAGTACGTACAAGTGGCCCATACGACACTAGGACCTAGCCTGTTTCGCGCGAGCCCAAGCAGAGAGCTGTCCACCACCCTCCCGACGAACTGAGGGGCGCAGCCTTATATCGGACGGCACGATCGCGTGGATAAATTCAAATAAAAAGGACAAACAATTAAAATATTAATTACGAGCTAATTTTGATAAAATAGAGATTTTTAGAAAAGAAAAAGAGGCTTCTGATATAATTACGGAATAAACAAGATTGTAATCAGAGTATAGGATCATGCAAAGCATAATTAGAAAAACAGAATTTAAGGATAGAGGAATAAAATTTCTGGTAGGGTACAGATAAGTTTAAATGATTCAGTAGCTCAGAAGAGTTTACATCAATTCTTAAAAGTTTGTGTATAAAGATAGCACCAAGCATTACTCTACGGTTAATTTATTTATTCATTCATTTATTTATTTATTTATTTACGTCAACTAAAACAGCAGTCGACGAAAAAGCTTAAGCTAAAAGACAGATAACAATTAATTGAAGATGGTAGCTTAGCTTTCTACACAACAAAAACAACCAAACATCTCCGACCCGGAGGTGGTGTTTTATTTGCACAAAAAACTTTCACTCGTTGCAGAGGACGGACGTGTTTTTTTTTTGCGCTTATCAAATTTTATTTCTTTCTCGCTATTAAATACTTTTCTATAACTTTTAAACTCATTAACGGTTTAATAATAATTTCAGCAACCGAATTTTATTTTCATTTCACGAATTCTTGCTGTCGCTTTTGTGTTTTTTTTTAAATATAAATAAATCAAAACTTACAACAATACTTGCATTAGCGGTGTTGTTGTTTTGCTTCTCTCCTTTGCTTTTGTGTCTTTACCGTTGTAACTAACTCTCGCGCTCTTGCGTACAAATTGTTGTTGCATGTGTTCAACTTGACGCGCTCTCCCGCTCTTTCCTATTCTTGTTTGATTTGCGCTCTCGTCTTTTGCCTACCCGCGACTCTGTGATACGTGTTTTTGTTTTTGTGCTTTCATCTCTTTTAATTCTTTAGTTGTGAAGGCTTACTCTGCACATTAACCCTTGTGTCAGAACTGGTCAGTATATTCTTATTCACAGAATTTTTACCTTTAGAATTTCTATTTTTTATTTTTTGTATTTCCTTGTTTAAAATAAATTTAACTTTTTGATAAAATGGTTGTCTGCTCAAAAAATAATTGTATAGTTGCCACTAATGCGGTTGACTCCCATGATTATATTCTTTGTTGGTTGTGTGACAATGCGGTTCACGTTAAGTGTGCAGGTTACACAGGCAGAATAAAGGAGTCTATTGCTAAAAGTGGTGGCTTAAAATATGGATGTGATGCTTGCCGTGAGGTCGAGAATGAGATGCGCTCTTTCATGAGGCGGATTAGAGATAGTTTTGGCACCTCTTATCGCCCCCACCGGTCTCATGCACCGTCCACTCCTAATGTACAGCAATTGCTATCGTTTAAGAGCCCGGTTGTGAATGCTATTAGTAAGGAATTACCGATATCCCCTGGGAATGATCTCTTAAAAACGATGCCTATTGTGATGTCCGATAAGTCCGGGCAATTACCCATTCCAATGAAAATTGCCGATAGTTCTAAAAGTATCGAGGGCCCCGTAAACAAGTTGACTGCTGCAGTGGGTGACTTGTCCAAAGTTACTGCTGCGACTGACGATTCGGGACCGCGGCCTCTCGGCCGTTTGTTTCTAGGCTAGACCCTGTTGTCACATCTGATGATGTAATAGTAATAATATATTCGGAAGAAAGTTAACGTCTCGAATATTGCGGTGGAAAAGTTTAAATTTTCTTATTCTCGGGACATTTCGTCCTTTAAAATTAGTGTTTCTAATATCTTCGACACCATATGTCGAGAAGATTTTTGGCCGCAACATATAATAGTTAAGGAATATACTGTAAAAAAGAAAAATCGGCAACCGATTTGCTTGCCAACAACAACAACTAATACTATTCCTGCCACATCAGCATCTGCTGGTGTGTCAAAAAACTAGCTTCGTCCCTTAACCTGGGTTACCAGAACGTTAGAGGACTGAAATCTAAGCTTCCTAATCTCTATGTAGATAGTCTTTCTTTTGAGCATAACAGTCTAGCTTTTACAGAGACGTGGCTAAAACCTAATATTGCTGATGCATCGGTTTTTCCCACAAACTTTTCTATATTCAGACGTGACCGGATTTCTCGCATAGGTGGTGGCGTTCTGATAGCTGTTGATGCTGCTTTATCATCTGATATGATTCAATTTTCTAGTACCCAGGAGATTGAGTTTGTCGGTGTTAAACCACCATTGTCAGACATGGTGGTTTACTTAAATCATTTAGAGGCAATTCAGTTTGTCTCCTCTTTGGTTTCCAGTCAACACATGCTCATAGTTTTAGGTGATTTTAATTTATCCGCTTTAGCATGGTCACCAACAGATGAATGTACCATGTTGCTGCCCTCTTTGTCACATGACTTTATTGATGGCCTTCTAGGCTTATCTTTATCCCAAGTCAATCCTGTCTTGAATTCTAATGGAAAATCGTTAGATCTTATTTCCGTATTGGATTCTTCTTATTGTGAGGTTTCTAGGATTGAACCATTTGTTCTTCCAAAAGACAAATTTCATCCTACATTAAATTTAAAAATTGATCTGCCCTTTCTTTCACCATTACTTGGTTCAAATGAGTTACCTCTAACTAGGTGCTTTGGTAAGACTGACTTTGCCAGCCTTAATGAAAACATCGCTACTACCGATTGGTCTTATCTGTACAATTGTAGAGATATGGACTCAGCTGTTCGTTTTTTCTATGATACTCTGAATTCACTCTTTGATATTTGTGTGCCTCTTGGTAGGCTGGAGCGGCTTAACAAACCTCCCTGTTTCTTTCGTGAGGTGTGCAATTTGAAAAATTGACTCGATATTATAAGAAGTTTCAAAAAACACGTCGTTCATTAGATTACGCTCTGTATATAGTCGCTCGTTCAAAATTTATGATGCTTAATACACAATGCAATAAGAATTACCTTCAGCGGTGTAAGCTTCAGTTTTATTCTGACCCTAAACAATTTTATAATTTTGTTAATTCTAAACGTAAGACCTCTGTGCACCCTTCTTTTTTGTCTTTTCAAAATCAAAAAGCGAGCACTGATCAGGCAATTTCCGATATGTTTGCAAGTTTTTTCAAAACAACTTATTCCTCAACGGAATATCGAGCAAGTCCGTATTCTTATCATTTAGAAAAGGCTAATTGCATTTTCAATTCAGTGATTGATGAAGGTTCTATTCTTAGCGAACTTAAATTAGTTAAACCCGTTTATTCTCCGAGGCCAGATGGTCTTTCTGTGCAAACGCATTATGTAAAACTATTTTAAAATTTTTTCTATTGTCTGTCGAATCTCCCTCTTTTCCATCTATTTGGAAGGAGTTGTATATCATTCCTCTGCATAAAAATGGCAAAGATATAGGGGTATCTCAAAATTGTCCGCTATTCCGAAAGCTTTTGAGAAAATTATAACTTCTCAATTGCAACATTTTTGCAGCTCTATTATTTCGCCATCCCAACATGGGTTTGTGAAACGTAGATCTACAACCACTAACCTTTTAGAATTTACATCAATAATTATCAAGGGGTTCAAAAATGACTTCAGCAAAGCCTTTGATTCCGTTAATCATACCCTATTACTTTCGAAGCTGAGCGACATTGGGTTTCAACCCCTTTTCCTATCTTGGGTTCGAGAATATTTAACAAATAGAAAACAGAAGGAACTTTTTAAGTCTTCTTTTTCCGTTTCCATTCCTGTGACTTCTGGTGTAACTCAAGGTAGTCCTCTTGGCCCTCTGCTTTTCACATTATTCATTAACGATCTTCCATCAGTCATTGTTCATTCGCGTGTGCTTATGTATGCTGACGATGTCAAGCTTTGTCTTACTTATAAAGATACAGATTCATTAAGTCGGCTACAAGCTGATCTTAAAAACTTTCAATCCAGTCAGCCAGTTTAATCTACTAAATCTTAACACTACCAAATGTAAGGTTTTTCGTAACTTTCCTCAACTGGTCACTTATTTTCTAAACAATAGCCCTTTAGAACGTCTAAATAATATGAATGATTTGGGCGTACTTATGGACCATAAGTTAAATTTTAACACCCATATTTCCACCACGGTCTCAAAGGCCATGAGTGTCCTGGGTTTCATTAAAAGATGGTCAAAAGAATTCGATGACCCCTATACAACTAAAGTTCTTTTTACTTCGCTTGTCCGTCCTATTTTAGAGTATGGATCTTGCATTTGGTCACCTCAATATGAGTCGCACCAGATTAGACTTGAATCCGTTCAAAAGCAGTTCTTGCTATTTGCTCTTCGTGGCTTAAGCTGGGATCGCAATGTCAATTTGCCTTCGTATTCTAGTAGACTTCTCTTGATTAACCTTCCTTCCCTAACTAACCGTAGAACTATGCTTGGTGTCATTTTCATGCACAAGCTCCAAATTGGTGATATCGACTCGCCTGAGTTATTAGCTCAGGTAAATCTGTCGGTACCATGTAGACGGAGTAGACATCCTTTGATACCTTTATCCCTTTATTTGTTGTTCTACTAACTATGCCATGCATGAACCTTTTAGGGTCCTCTGCTCTGATTACAACCTTCTATTCCCTGTAATCAGCTCAGAGTTTTCTATCAATATGCTTAAAACATCTATCCTATCCCATTTAGTTAATAGATAGCTATAGTATTATTTGTTTGTCTGTTTTTTCCCTTGTGTTTTTGTCCACGCGATTCGTTCCGTGCGTTATACGGCTGCACCCCTCGGTCGGTCGGGTGGGAGGTGGGCAGTTATCTGCTTGGGCTCGCGCGTAACAGGCTTTGTCCTAGTGTCGTAGGGGCCACTTGAAGTTACTGCGCATAGTATCGTCAACGTCCGCTAAAGAAGGTGCCAGCTATGCCCCGATTTACAGCCAATGTGTGTCAGGGATAAGTCGCAATCAATCCAAGTCCAGAATATATTTAGCGGTTTCGTTGTAGATGATTGAAGAGTATAGCTCGAAGAGAAGTGACAGACAGATGAGGAGAGAAAGGTTGTTAAAAGATTGGCAAAGAACACGAAAAGGTTCGGGAAGAGAGTAATTAGTCACACATCTACTAAGGTGAATAGGAAAAAAGTTTCTGGTCCGACGTGAGGGAACACAAAAATATAGCGTATCTAGTAAATTAGTAGAAATGACTTCGCCGTTGACTAGTTTATGGAGAAAGAGAAGGAAGTGAAGGAAATTTCCTCAGGCTATGAAAAACGGAACTTTTTCACCGCACTGTTAGGAGCTTGAACTTTGCCCTGGATGTAGACGATGACTTCGTGAGAAGTAGTGTTGGGATCAAGCCTCGAAATAAAAATTTGCTTTTTGGGTGGAACTACAACAAGGGAACTGGAAGTGCCAGGCACAGCAGTAGCAGCAGCAGCTGAAGCAGCCAACACTTTACTAGCTCCTCTTGTAACTACTTTATTGGCAATATTCCTGGATGTTTGCCCGCACGGTTTGTCTACTATAACAGATATTGTGTTAGTAAATGGGATACTGTCCCCACGGGACAAGGCTCCTCTTGGAGCTTATGAACGCCAGCTGACAGGGGTTTTAATGCATCCCCAGTCTGTTTCATAAAACTTCGCATTTTGAGCTCCAAGCCACGACACGAGTCATAGCCCCACTTAAGGCCGCCACCCTGTGCAATACTATCCCGCACCTTGACAGTATAACCAGCACATTTAAAGTGCATTACATTGTCACACAGCCAACAGTAAAGAAAGTCTTCACTGGTCTTGCTGGGATTATTGCAATTATATTTGCAACAGACAGTTTAGCTTTTGATATTTATATTCATTCATATTCTTGCGATTACTGAAACTTGGCTGAAGCCTGAAAATGTTTAACATATAGACATGATCGGACCATTCGTCATTCCGTGTGTTTTTTCACAAGTACGCGGTCGTCTTTGCGGGTGCTCCCAGTTTGATTGCATCAATCGGCCTCCGAAAAATATGAGAATCGTGGAATCTGTTTAGGACTTGCTACAGAGTCTCTAGCAACGTTCCACAGTTCGTGGTACGTAGTGCCTCAACGCAGTTACTGGCCAAATTCTTATTTAGTTTCCCTATACGGTTGGATCGGTGATTGTGCCAAGGGGGGTGGTGTTTGCTCTCTTGTTTGTTGGTTTTCCCGCCTCTCATCTTCTGGACTCCTGCCTGTGTGAGTGTCTTGGAATTATACGCAAATTTCTCAAGCCGTTCCACATTTTTTGTTGCATCTTCTTCAATGTCAC
The DNA here is from genome assembly GCA_018903935.1 of Drosophila insularis. Taxonomy (NCBI): domain Eukaryota; kingdom Metazoa; phylum Arthropoda; class Insecta; order Diptera; family Drosophilidae; genus Drosophila; species Drosophila insularis. The sequence goes on from JAEIFP010000774.1 coordinate 82,265, forward strand.
CAAACACAAAGGCGATACAAGGATGAAGGAGCCTTAGGAACTCCTGTGTCATAAGGTGCCCGCCGGCCAGTTGACCGTCTGTAATGAGAGAAAGTCTGCTGAGCCAGATCAAGCGCCCGGTGTGGCCAAGGTCGTAAGTAGATTCTCCAAAACGCCCAAGGGATGAAGTGGCGGCTCAGAGCTGTGCGCTAGCAAAAAGTAAAAAAGGGCACATATTGGAGCGATCAGAAATGCAAAAGAGCCTGCGAGGATGCCAAGCTCAAAGCCGTGTGCGAGTGTGTCCAAAAAGTGAGACGAACATCAAGGAGCGACCTGCTTCTAGAGCTAAAAGCAGTGCCAATAATTTGCAGCAGGTTAAAGGAGATATCGATATGGCGTTGAGTGGCGAGGCCGAAGCCCGTACACTTACCCAGCGTACCCGTCTGGAAATTCTCGATATGGATGTTGAAACAACCGTGGACGAAATTATAAATGCGAACTGCTGAACTAAGCATAAACTTAGCCCATGGTGCTGTAAAGAGTCTGCGTCCAAGTGCAGAACGACCACATGATAAACGACTGTCACAAAAGGGGATAAATGCTTTTTATGCCTAGAAAGGGGATTTGACCAGTTGGGCCACGTTTCCGGGGGTCGAAAATGCCCTGCATGGACCAAGCAGAGTCCCAAGATGGTGTCCCACCACAAAAAAGATTCGATTTCTACAAATAAATCTAAACCATTGTGAGGCAACGCAAGCATTGCTAGCGCAAACGGTGCTTGAGTTAAACACAGATGCCGTATTAATTAGCGAACCTTATAGGTGGATCGTAGACATGATGAGCAGGCGCAGCGTTGCTCGCAGAATTCTGTGTGGGCATCAGAGCACTTTGTGCGTGCTCGTATAAATGACTTTTGGGTCTACAGCTGCTATTCGCCACCAAGCCTCTGTCTGGAAAGCTATACTAGGTCATTGGACGAGTTGATTACGGATATACGACACCACAACCACGTTATTGTTGGCAGAGTGGGGCAGCCCCGTTACCAATGCTAGAGGGCGGGTACTGTTAGAGGCGTTTGCTGCCGTAGACGTTGTCCTATTAAACAGCGGCTCCCAATTGACCTTCAGGCGCGCGGGCATGGGGTCAATTTTTGATCTCACTTTTACCAGCAGCGGCCTTTAACCATCCTCGTCATTGAAAATAAGCGATACATAAACTACAAGTGACCACGAGGCCATCGTTTTTGCTGTGGTGGAGTCTAGCAGTCCACCAAATGCTCCTGAGGTTCCATATAAAAAATATAAGGTGAATACGCTTAACTTGCAAGAATTTACAGCGGCACTCAATAGCTGCGACTGGGAACAGGATGAAGCAGAGGTTATGACAAAATGTGTGGCTGAGCAAAAAAATGAGACCCCTGTTGTGGAGAAGGTTGCCGCTGAGGAAGTAGATGCTGTGAAAAAGGATGCCTTTGCTGCCGAAGATGCAGCAGCAGCAACACCAGCAGCAGCTGAGAAACCAGCCGCAGAGAACGGTGCCGCAGCCGATGAGGAAGCAAGCAGCAAGAGGGAAAATGGTGCTGCTGCCGCTGAAGCAGCCGCTGCTGATAGCGCCCCTGCCGCCGATGCTGCCGATGGTGAGAAGGCAAAGGCCGATGAATCCAAACCTGCTGCTGATGAGAAAAAGGAAGAGTCTGCACGCGCTGCTGAAGAGGCCAAGGCAACCAGCGAAGCCGCTGCTGTTGAGAATGGAGCTGAAGAGGCAGCCAATGGTGACTCAACAGATGCCCCCGCCGCGGAAGCTGTAAAGCGAAAGGTTGATGAGGCCGCTGCCAAAGCCGATGAGGCCGTTGCCACACCAAAAAAGAAGGCGAAACTGGATGATGCCGCAAGCACAAAGTATGAAGTTCAAAACGGTGCTGCGGCTAGCGAAGTGGCTGCCTAAAAGCATAAGCTCCTCCTCTCACACAAACTTCTACACATAGGGGAGAGTGGGGCTAATCGGCGCATTTTATTTTAATCCTTTAGATATCCTGATCGGGAGCTCGTGAAATGAAAAGGCTAACGTTTGGATGTGATTTACCGTTAAAAGGTTATAACGTTTTATCCGAACATATCCAAAATTGCCGATTTCAAAAATCGCGGTGTAATGTGGCGCACTTAAGTTTGTAACTGTTTTTAGTACAATTTAGAAAATAATGCTAGCAAAATCCAATAGAAAATGTAGTTTATTTATTTCTTTATGCTTTTCGTTCAAAATAATGCATTTTTTCAACCAAAAATAGAAACCCAGTTCCTAGAAACAAAGTTAATATAAAAATTTATTTCAAGTAAGAAAAACATCTTAAAACTATGAAACAAATTGGATATTATCTGCTCAAGCATCGTTCCATTCATTTTTTTCTTTTTAATTTTCTTATATGCAATCTTTAATAATAGTAAAAAAATTTATTTTCTCTTGATTTTAGTTATTTGGCTGATCTTTACATGTGTAAAATTACCGCGCCATATTACCTCATCACCAAATTCGCCATTTTGCCCCACCCTAGCTTTAAAAACTAAAAATTTTAAAATTGTGTTACTTATATAAAATAATCGAATTACACATCATAAAATAATTCATTTCGTAACCTATTTTAGTTAACATCGATCAAAATTAAAAATTTAATCAATGTTTTTGAAACGTTTTCTTGGCGAACCAAAATTTATTTTTGAGGTTAAAAATTACATAATCCCAAAAATTTCGGATACTACGAATTGGATACGTCTAAGTTTATTATCCAAATATAGCCTACCAAAATGTGATCTTAGGACACTTATCACTTTTTGGATCGTGCTATTATATATTAAGATAATTCGAATACGCCGGTTTGCCCCATGCGCCGATTAGCCCCACTTTCCCCTAAATATATAATTACTTACTAACAACAACAACAAAAACACAAAATCTGGCAAAACAACAAAACGAAGAAAATAAAAAAAAAAAAAATTACTCACCATCTCTCCAATATGGTCGAGGGTGCATGCGACGCGAGCAGCAATGTGGTGCATACACAAGGCACCACAAGTCTGTATTTTGGTGCTAGAGCTAGACGCCGAGATGCCCAAAACTGGCCGCAGCTGCAGCATGAATTTAGCTCGGCGAGGACGACATTAAAACACACTATTTGGGCAACTAAGAGAAAAATTTTTCTAAAACTATGCGATTCAGCAGACCACGACCCTTGAGGCAAGGCCTAAAAAATCGTCGTAAAGCGCATATATGCAAACAGGCAGCACACACCTCTAGAGGCGGAACAATTCAGCTCTATAGTGAGGGAATTATTCCCGCACAGAGAAGACTCACTCGGCAGCAGACATCCCGTCTCACCAGCAGCTGGAAGTTATGTTACTGAGCCCGCGACAATGCAGAAAATTGTGACTGCAACAAGCGCACTAAAGCCGGGTAAGGCACCAGGACCAGATGGCTTCCCCAACCGGGCCCTAAATCTGGCAATGGCGCTGCGCCCAGAATCATTTTTGGAGGCATAGAATAAATGTCTATATGAAGGATTTTTCCCCAGGATCTGGAAACGGCAAAAACTGGTTCTGATCCCGAAACCAGGGAAACCCACAGAGACGGCCTCATCGTACAGGCCCATCTGCATGGTGGATATTAAGTCCTAGAGGGCCTTATATGTACCCGGCTTCACAGAGCTATCAATGCCGGTGGTGACCTATCGTTCAACCAATTTGGTTTTCGCAAAGCAAAATCGACGGTTGACGCCATTGGCAAGGTTGTCAGTATAGCCGCGGCAGCCATAGAAGGGATTCGATGAAAGCACGGGACGAAGAAGTACTGTCTGATTGCCACGCTAGATGTTAGAAATGCTTTCAGTACAGCAGACTGGGGATGTATTTTGGATGCATTATACAAGTTTGGAGTCCCAGTGTATCTACGCGCAATTATTTGGAGCTACTTCAAGGACAGGCAACTTTGTTTCAGTACAACAAACGGCCAATCCATACATTCTGTTTCTGCAGGGGTACCTGTTTCAGTTCTGGGGCCCTTGTTGTGGAACATTATGTATGACGGGATCCTACGCTTGAACCTGCCGGTTGGCTGCGAAACTGTTGGATATGCTGACGGTGTCGCTGTGGTCGTCGAGGCAAAAGAATTAGCGAAAGCAGAGGCTTTGGCAAATGAGGCGATCTTGCTCATCACATATTGGCTGCGCTCGGTGGGCCTTTAACTCAGCGAGGGCATTATCGAGAATCATGCTGAACACGCGCGGCCCCAAACAAGAAAGAAGATTACTACTCTCTAGCGTTACAACATCCGTCATTCTCTACGCGGCACAGGTATGGCCAGAGGCAGTAAAGACAGACAGTTATACCAGAGGTATCCGGACAGCATATCGCCTTAGTGCGCTCAGAGTATGTTGTGGGTTCAGGACTATCTCCGACGACGCCGCGCTTGTTATCGCGGGAATGGTTCCGATCGAGCAGGAGGAGGAGGCTCGAATAGTGGTATCTTGGCCCGAGGATGGGCCATCTAGGAGAGAGAAGATTGCATTTGTTTGTTAAAATTTGTTTGAATTCTTTTTCTGCCTAAATCACTTGTTCGTTTATTTCATCACAGTCCGACTTGGCAGTATACATTCACCATTTGAAAGCCATTCAACTTGTTTCCTCATATCTCTCTGACAAAGACTTGCTCGTTGTTCTGGGAGATTTTAATTTACCTAAGATTGCCTGGACCCTCTCATATGATTCTTTATTACTGTTGCCCTCATCGTCAGATTATTTCATACATGGTCTGCTTGAGTTGTCCCTAACTCAAATAAATCCTGTCCGGAATAGTCGTGACAAATCCCTAGATCTGGTATTTGTGTTGGATTCTTCTAACTGCGATGTTTCCAGGACTGATTTCTTAGTAATCCCTGAAGACAACTTTCATCCAACTCTGGATGTAACCATTGTCCTTCTTTTTTGGTTCTGTCTCGTTACACTAACTCGATTCCTCTAACCCGGGGTTTTCGCAAGACAAACTTCACTAAACTAAAAAAAACTTTTTTAACTAATGATTGGTCATATCTGTATACTTGCACGGATTTTCTGTCTTCTATAAAACTCTTGAGACGATCTTTGACGTTTGTGTCGCACGTGTGACTCAAGGATGGTCTGATAGACCTTCTTGATTCTCACGTGAGTTATGTAATTTGAAAAACATAAAAACAAGATGCTATAAAAGATTTAAGAAATCCGGTAAATCCGGTAATCCGGACGTTGACGATACTATGCGCAGTACGTTCAAGTGGCCCCTACGACACCAGGACAAAGCCTGTTACGCGAGAGCCCAAGCATATAACTACCCACCTCCCACCCGACCGACCGAGGGGTGCACTCATATAACGCACAGCACGAATCGCGTGGACAAATACACAATAGAAAAAACAGACAAACAAATAATACTATAGCTATCTATGAACTAAATAGGAAAGGATAGATGTTTTAAAAATATTAATAGAAAACTCGGAGCAGATTACAGGGTATAGAAGGTTATAAGCAGAACAGAGGACCCTAAAAGGTTCATGCATGGCATAGTTAGAAGAGCAACGAGGATAAAGGTATAATAGGATGTCTACTACGTGTACATGGTACCGACAGATTTACCTGAGCACATAACTCAGGCGAGTCCATATCACTGAATAGGGCTTCCAAGGAGAAGGAAAACAAAACCCGATCTTCATTCGTTGAATTCAAAATACTGTATGAACTGATTTTATTTACAAATTGTTGTATATATAAATGAACTCTTAGAATCTAGGAGGCGGCAATTGTTCTTAAAATTACTTATTCTAATGACCGATGTTTTTCGGGGTGGAAAATTATTTATACTTTATGCTCAGCGTTGGTTACTTGATAACGCGCTGTTGTTATAATCCTAAGTGTTTTCCACAGAGTGTGGATGCATGTTTTGTTTGGTTTTCAAGTAATATTTGTCATTTGAATCTTTATGACTTAGTTGACTTAGTGTTGTTTTGTGTATTTCTTCAGTGAGTCAGTTTTGGCCATTTCAGATGAACACGTTGTTTAGTCTTAAACAATTCCCAATTAGAAGCTTGTGCATAGAAAAAACACCAAGCATAATTCTACGGTTAATTAAGGAAGGAAGGTTAGTCAAAAGAAGTCTACTAGAGTACGAAGACAAATTGGCATTGCGATCCCAGCTTAACATACGAAGAGCAAATAACAAGAACTGTTTTTGAACGGATTCAAGTCTAATCTGGTGCGACTCATATTGAGGTGACCAAATGCAAGATCCATACTCCAAAATAGGACGGACAAGCGAAGTACTAAGAACTTTAATTGTATATGGGTCGTCAAATTCTTTTGACTATCTTTAAATGAAACTCAGAAGACTCATGGCCTTTGCGACCGTGGTGGAAACCTTAGGATCTTATGGTTCATAAGTACGCCCAAATCATTCATATTATTTAGACGTTCTAAAGAACTATTGTGTAGAAAATAAGTGACCAGTTGAGGAGAGTTATGAAAAAAAGTCATTACCTTGTCATTACCAACAAAATGAATCTGTATCTTTATTAGTAAGACAAAGCTTGACACCGTCAGCATACATAGGCACATACATAAGCGATGACTGATGGAAGATCGTTAATGAATAAAGTGAAAAGCAGAGGGCCAAGATGACTACCTTAATGAATTGAATGGAATTGGAATAAGATGACTTAAGAAGTACGTTCTGGATTCTATTTGTTATATATTCTCGAACTCAAGAAAGGAAACCCGATGACTCGTCGTTTAGTTTAGAATGTAATGATGGTATGATTATTAGAATAAAAAGCTTTGCTTAAGTCAGTATATGACATCACTTTGTTTAGAATTTTTTAACTCCTCGGTTGTGCAAGGAGAAATACCATGCATCCATAGGGAAGGGTAAGACCCAGAAAATGCTGAAAAATTCTTAACAAAAGAAACAATAGCACCCATGACCCACAATTGTGAGCATTAGGTTTTTTAAAAGGTTTAGCATTCGCAGAATTATCGTCAGGAAAGTATATAATCCCACTTAAGTATCATTTAGTAGAATTAAAGGTATAGACGTCATTAAAAAATTCAATTGCCTATTAAATTGTACACGTAACATGGACACCCTAATACTTACGCCTAATAATCTTAACATTCCAATAAATATACCTGTTACACATACATGTGATAATAATGTCATAATTAACATCTTCTATCTCATGCTGATGTTGATGTCAAGTACAAGATGTACAAGAAGATTAGCCTACGCGAACCTTTAACAACGCTTTCAAGCCTTTTTTATGTCATTTGTAATGACGAAGTAGAGATGAATAAAGTAGAGGCCCTGCATATAAATGAAGTAAGTACCTAAGTAGTTTCGCCGACTTCGGTATAACATGCACCAAGGAAAACAAACATGCCAATTTATAACAACAATGCATGTATATAATTAAAAGTCTGTTAATATGTTGCTCTTTTTGCAAGCATATCTTGCTCACTCTTTAAAGCACAAAAGAACTCTAGCACCGGCCAAAGTTGCTATTAGGGCTTACTTAATGTGCAGAATTTACGCGATTTTTAGTTCGATTTTTATTAAATTCAAAAGCGCTCCCGTCCAGTTTTGGATAACGAAAATCTTTCTAATAACTTTATTTCTTATAGGCTTGATCGTGTTGGTCGTCGTGGCGGTGGAGTACTCATTGCTGTTAACTCGAATCTGTGTTCAAGTGTCGTGCCGATTGATCTGCCCTTAGGTGTTGAGTTTATTTGCGTCGAAGTTACATGTTCCAACTTTAGCTTATATATTTCTTGTTCATATATTCCTCCAGCTTCTGATATCATGACCTATATGCACCGTGCTGATGCTTTGCAAACTATTTTTAATCGTCTTAAAGATCGTGATTTCCTTATAGTTTTAGGTGATTTCAACTTGCCTAATATTTCTTGGCTTGTTGATGATAATCTATCTTTCCTTATTCCTTCATCTCAACATGTTTTTCTTGATTGCCTACTTGAATATCCGCTATATCAGTTGATTTCTTTCCTTAACTCTTCTAAAAAAAATCACCGATCTTGTTTTTGTCTCTGATCCCTCAGTTAGTTCTGTATCTCAAACACAGTCCCTTGTGAAGCCTGAAGATCCTTATCACCCTACCATTGAAGTTATTATTTCTTACAATCCCGTTACTAATTCATTTAATAACATCTCAGTTTCTCGCCGTAGATGTTTTCGTAAAGCAAATTTCAATCTTCTCAACAACCTTATTTCCTATTTTGATTGGTGATTTCTATTTGAGTGCAGTGATAAAGATTGTGCAATGAATTTTTTTCAACTCTGCACTTAACTCTCTAATTGATAAATGCGTTCTTATGTGAATGTCTCAACCGTCTCCAGTGCGCCGGTCTGGTTCACACGTAGGCTCTCTAATCTCCGTAACATTAAATCGAGATATTTTTATTTATTTATTTATTTATTTATTTATTTACGCCAACTAACACAGCAGTCGACGAAATAGCTTAAGCTAAAGACAGATAGTAATTAAGTTGAAAAAGATAGCTTAGCTATATACACAACTAAACATCCCCGACCCGGTGGAGGTGTTTTATTTGCATAAGGTGCCAGCTATGCCCCGATTCACAGCCAATGTGGTCAGGGATGAGTTGCAGCCAATCCAAGTCCAGAATATTTTCATTGGTTTCGCTGTAGATGATTAAAAAGTATAGCGCGAAGAGAAGTGACAGAAAGATGAGGAGAAACTAGGTGAGAAAGGTTGTTAAAAGATTGGCAAAGAACACGAAAAGGTTCGGGAAGAGAGTAATTAGTCACACATCTACTAAGGTAAATAGGAAAAAAGTTTCTGGTCCGACGTGAGGGAACACAAAAATATAGCGTACTTAGTAAATTAGTAGAAATGACTTCGCCGTTGACTAGTTTATGGAGAAAGAGAATGCCAAAAACGAGCCTACAGTTGTAAAGTGAAGGGAGATTAATAAGAAGAAGTATGTCAGAATAAGAAGGTAGGCGAAGACTCGGGTCCCAATTAAGACCGCGTAACGCAAACTTAAGGAATTGCTTCTGTACCGATTCAATACTACGCTGGTGAACATCATATTGCGGGTTCCACACTGGCGAGCAATATTCGAGAATAGGGCGAACTAACGAAGTGTATAAAACCTTTGTTACATAGGGATCATCAAATTCTTTGGTCCAACGTTTAATAAAGCCAAGAAGGCTGCATGCTCTATTGACAATTGAAGAAATATGAACATTGAATGAAAGTTTTGGGTCAAACATAACGCCTAAGTCTTTAAAGGATGGTACACAATCTAACAGAACAGACTTAATGGAGTAATAAGCTAGGAACGGAGACAAACGACTGAAAGTCATAAAAGAACACTTAGAGGCATTAAGGTGTAATTTATTAACGTGGCACCAATCACAGAACGCATCGAGATCAGATTGCAAGTACTGTTGGAAAGAAGGATCATTATAGGAATAACAAATCTTGACGTCATCCGCAAACATGAGCACGCGTGAGTGAAAAAAAACTGGTCCGCGGTTATGCAAATTATTGTGTAGCGAAATCTCAATTTTGTCTCTCAAATACTTACTGCTATAATAATTATATCGTGCGCTGTAAGGTTGAATTTTATAAGAACCCCAAAAGATTTTACAACTTTGTTCAATCTAAACGACGCTCTAACCTACTACCTTCCACCTTCAGACTTTACGACCAGACTGTTAATAATGATTCAGATATTGCTAAACTGTTTGCTAAATTATTTCAGTCGACTTATTCTACTACTGCTTCGGATCCCACATTCTATCCCTTCTCAATCCCACATTTAAATTGTATGTTTTTTCCTAGTATTACTGAAGACTATATTATCTCTATCATCTATGAAGTCTTCTTTCGTCCCCGGGCCTCATAATATACCTAATTGCATACTTAAAATGTATTCGATTCCCCTATCTAACCCTTTATCTCGGTTATTCTTTATATCGAGTGATACTTGTAGCTTTCCTGATGTTTGGAAGAAGTCTTTTATTATTCCACTTTTTAAAAAGGGCAACACATCGGATATTTCAAACTACCGTGACATTTTTCTATTTCTTCGGAATTTAAATGATCGAGTCGAAATTCGTTTCCTTCCTCGATACTGTTATTTACTTCGTGTGTGAAGCTTTATGTGCTTTGTATTCGAGCTCTGGAAGAGGTATTGATTCTTCTTTTTCTTCTTTTTTATTGGTGTATTTGAAATAGAATTTATAATTTGATAATGTTACACTATTTTCTTCATAGTTAATAACGGCCTGACATGCCCTGAGATATTTTCTGCCTAATAGTATGTCATATGTTGGTGAAAATTTATGGCAATAAAATGTTTGTTGGTTGGGGCAAGGTCTACTGGGTGCAAAAGATACGCTTTTATTAAGCTTTTTTATTCATATTGTCACTCATCGAAGTCGTGTTTTTTTTTGCGCTCTCGCTTAAATACTGTCAATTTAAATTCATTTCTCTACCAATTTGTAATAATTCGCTATACTCATCGCGAAGTTTGGGTTAAATTTTTACATATATATATTAATATCAAAACGCAAATATAATTTTGTTGTTGCCCTGCTTAGTTTTTGATTTCGTTTTATTTATTTTTTGCTCCCACCCGCGCTCTCAATTTACAGTTCATATTCTTGCATTTACTAAGACTTTGCTGAAGCCTGATATTGCCGATGCTTCCATTTTCCCCTCAAAATATTTATTATATAGACATGATCGGACTATCCGTAATGGTGGTGGTGTTTTGATCGCTGTTGACTCGGCGTTCTCGTCTGAAATTGTCCAGTCTTCCAATCAGGAGATTGAATTTGTTTGTGTTAAAATTTCGTTTCATTTTTTTTCTGACTATATTATTTCTTCGTATATTCCACCACAGTCCGACTTGGCAGTATACACTCACTGTTTACGAATAAATAAATTGTTCATCTGAAGCTGCTCCACCAAATCAGATGCATTAAAGAAAATGTAATACAAATGTACTTGTGTCACAAACAACTAATATAGCATATGACTAGAATTACAATCAGCCACACGCGTTGTGGGAAAAAACACTTGTAATTGTAAACTAACCCAAAACGATCGCAACGGCAGGATGTCAAGTGGCCGACGCCGTGCCCAAAATAATAATAATTCTTCAACCCCCGAATACGTGGGTGTGAATCGTACTAGAATAAGATCTCCTAAGAACAATTGTGACCTCCTATAGCCTAAGATTCCCTATATAAACTCCGTACTTTTGTAAATAAAATCAGTTCATATTTTGAATTCAACAAATGTAGATTGGGTTATTTTCCTTCTCTCCGGGATTCCCTATTCATTTTGGTCCTTCGAGTAAAAGGAACTCTGTAGTTTTCCTCCACCAGTGGTAAGAGACTCAGAAAATGAATCAGCTCCTTAAAGTCTGGATTCTTATGCAAGTGTAAATGCTAAGATCAGCTAAAGGTAGCAAAATAAATAAAACTCTTGTTTTCCCCACCAGTGGTAAGAGACAGAGTATAATATAAAAGCAAAATATTGCTTAATAAATAAAAAGTGCGTGCGTCCGAATTTAAAGGCAGTTTGGCTAGTGGAGCAACTGTAGTAATTTCGTCGACGGAAGTGTATTTGTGCGTGGCGTATTCGAAGCCCTAATATCGAAAATTAAAAAAAAAATTTTTTGTTGTATATATATACACATTGAGTTGCAAGTAGGCAACAAAGAAGCAGCAGAGCAGCAAGATAGTTGCAAAGGAGAGGCCGCTGGAGAACATACATTGGCACCGGTACCGCCTGAGCCCATAGGCCCTGGACAACAGCAGCTGAGCGACGAACAAAAAAAAAACGGCGAATTCTACCCATTGGCGGACAAGCAGCAGCGCACAGGATCATCAGATAAGATATAAATTAAAATAGCTATAATTACATCAACCTATTTTTATTATTATTATATACTTATTTCGGTATCCTAATATATGAATAAGACAAAAATGTTCCCCACAAAAACTGAAAAATTGTTAGCGAAGCAACACGAGTTGCATAAAGAGTGAAGAAGCTAGAAGAGTTAGATGCTAGTAAGTTTACTAGCAAGATTCTTAACGAACTAAGTGAGATACAGAAGCTATGGATTAGTAACCATAGCCAAATGCTAGAGAGTGGAGTAACCCAACAGTACTATTTTACAGATGGAAAGTATGAGGAAGGGTTAAATATGGCAGCCAGATTAATAGCCAAAGGAGAGTCAAGCAGGCAGGGCACTGGTGATACGAAAAACAGTGAAGCAGATGTATCGATGTTCGAAAAGTTGGATGATAGCAAAGTAGAGGCGCGCGGTAATAAAAACGCCAATGTTAACCAGCAGATATTTATGGATAGAGCCCGACAGCTCCAGGAATATTTGGATAGAGTAACCAAAGATTTACGCACTATAGATAATTCAACAGAGACATGCATAATACATGTTAATAAGATCAATTATTTATTGGAGAAAGTACAGGCGTACCGCGGTTTGACAAAAGATGCAAAATTTAAAAATGCTATGGATGATTTAGAATTCGATGTCCAGAATTCAGTATCAGAAATGAAAATGAACGATCAAAGTTGAGTTGAGAATGTTACCGTGAGAGGGGAACTACCGGTGTCGCCAAAAATACAGGTACCCACATTTTCTGGAGAGCCTAGAGAATGGGACCTGATAGTGGAATTGTTTGGGGAATTAATTGAAAAAAGAGAGGATTTGAGCTCTACTTTTAAGTTTAATTATTTGAAATCCGCGTTAAAGGGCGAAGCGAGGAGCATAGTAGCTCATTTATTGTCAGATTCAGTTGACAGTTATAGTGCCGCTTGGGAACTGTTGACCAAGCGGTATGAAAATAATCGGAGGGTATTTTCCGAGCAATTAAATCGGATTGTTGATCTACCGATGATCAACAGTGAATCCGCAAAAAGTATAAAGGGAGTGATTGACATAATTAATGAGTCAGTGCACTTAATTAAAATAAAAGCAAATTTGTCCGATGAAGTTGACGTAATATTCGCACAACTCATACTTAGGAAATTTGATAGAGAGGCTCTACAATTGTATGAGAGTCAGATTAGGAAAACAAGGCAGATACAAATGCTTTCTGATGTCATGGAATACTTGGAGCAAAGATATTGTTCGCTAAGTGCCATGTGGAAAGAAGAGAAAAACCCGCAAAAAGTGGTTTCATATTGGGTTTTTGAAAATAAATGTCCGATTTGCAAAGTTGGCGGGCATAAAGCGTATAAGTGCTATAAATTTAAAGGTTTGACACCTATGGAAAGGTATGAAACGGCCAAAAAAGTGCAGCTGTGCACACGATGCTTGAACCATTCAAGCAATAAAGAATGCACTAATGAGATGGTCTGTTCATTGTGCAGTAAAGGCCACCATACTCTACTCCATTTTGAAGAAATACAGGAGAGAGTTAAGACATGTATAACGGCTATAACACTGTTGGCCCCCCTAATACAAGTAAAAAATGTAAATGGAGGATATAAGACTCTAAGAGCCCTTATTGATAATGGTTCACAGAGCACCATTTTGTCTGAAGAGGCAGCTCAAATATTAAAATTACCTAAAATTAAACAATATACAGAAATAAGTGGCGTGTCCTCAATAAATGCCAAGAAATCAAAATATAAGGTAAAAATAGATGTGAAGACGCGAAATCCTTGGAAAAGTCATCTTAAGGTTGAGGCGATTGTGTTGCCAAAGTTAATGAAAGCTCTTCCATTAAAAACGGTAGACGTGGATATGTCAAAATGGCAATCCTACGTACTAGCTGATCCTACCTTTAATAAACCTGGTAAGGTTGATATAATAATGGGAGTAAACGTATATACCCAAATCTTAAAAGAGGGAGTTACAAAGAGTGATGGCCTACTAGGCCAAAATACTCAATTTGGTTGGATCGTCTCGGGATGCACCAAGTCAAAAAATAAAAAATCTGTAGTGGCAACAACAATAGATGTCACAGGTATGCAACAGCGTTGGGAGAATAAAGGTAAACGTGAAAATAAATACAATACAATTTAAAACAAACTCAACAACAAAATTCAAGAAATAAGTCAGTATTTGACTTCTCCAGCAGGACCTCACCTTGGAGGTAAGATAAAGCCTGAGGTAAAAGAAATAATTCTTCAAAGTAATAAAGAAATAAATTTATGCCCCCCGGCAGGACCTCATTTCGGAGGTACAGTGAAAACTGGGGAAGAAAAAGTGGATATCCCAGTACAAAATAAGAATATTCAGGTGGCAATGGTTGAATTAAATAATGATTATAAAGAAAATAATGTCAAAATAGATTCCGGTAATAAATTGTCCGAATCTGCATTACAAAAAGGGCGGACAAGGCAAAATATTTATAAAAGGACAGCATCTAAGAATAAACAAAATAACAACTCAAAACTCAAAATAGCTATCAGCAATATTTAAAAAAAGTGGAGCAAAGATCAGATTGGAACAAGTCGAAAAGTAAAAGTAGTTATTTTTTAAATTTTCCACCATATAAAAAGGCTAGAAGTCAACATAGTAATGCACATCAGCAGTGGATAGATATCCCGAAACAAAAATTGTTAAGCATTGGGCGATATTAGTAATATGCCAAATATAAAATAATATGAAATCCAGTAGAAGCCCATTTGGTAAACCATACAGCAGAGTTGGTTAGAATAGGAAGTCAGTTACAATCGGTAAAGAAACATCAGATTAACTAGGTTTTGATCGTCCATCATGTAACTTTTCATGCTTCTTTAACAATAGGTATCTTACTAATGATAATATTAATAAAAATTTGTATAAGTCAATTAACTATAAAAATAAATTCCAACACGTCGCATTTGGCGGCCCTTGGCAGAATGTTTAAGAATAAACATCGTGTTCATCTGAAGCGGCTCCACCAAATCAGATGCATTAAAGAAAATGTAATACAAATGTACTTGTGTCACAAACAACTAATATAGCATATGACTAGAATTACAATCAGCCACACGCGTTGTGGGAAAAAACACTTGTAATTGTAAACTAACCCAAAACGATCACAACGGCAGGATGTCAAGTGGCCGACGCCGTGCCCAAAATAATAATAATTCTTCAACCCCCGAATACGTGGGTGTGAATCGTACTAGAATAAGATCTCCTAAGAACAATTGTGACCTCCTATAGCCTAAGATTCCCTATATAAACTCCGTACTTTAGTAAATAAAATCAGTTCATATTTTGAATTCAACAAATGTAGATTGGGTTATTTTCCTTCTCTCCGGGATTCCCTATTCATTTTGGTCCTTCGAGTAAAAGGAACTCTGTAGTTTTCCTCCACCAGTGGTAAGAGACTCAGAAAATGAATCAGCTCCTTAAAGTCTGGATTCTTATGCAAGTGTAAATGCTAAGATCAGCTAAAGGTAGCAAAATAAATAAAACTCTTGTTTTCCCCCACCAGTGGTAAGAGACAGAGTATAATATAAAAGCAAAATATTGCTTAATAAATAAAAAGTGCGTGCGTCCGAATTTAAAGGCAGTTTGGCTAGTGGAGCAACTGTAGTAATTTCGTCGACGGAAGTGTATTTGTGCGTGGCGTATTCGAAGCCCTAATATCGAAAATTAAAAAAAAAATTTTTTGTTGTATATATATACACATTGAGTTGCAAGTAGGCAACAAAGAAGCAGCAGAGCAGCAAGATAGTTGCAAAGGAGAGGCCGCTGGAGAACATACATTGGCACCGGTACCGCCTGAGCCCATAGGCCCTGGACAACAGCAGCTGAGCGACGAACAAAAAAAAAACGGCGAATTCTACCCATTGGCGGACAAGCAGCAGCGCACAGGATCATCAGATAAGATATAAATTAAAATAGCTATAATTACATCAACCTATTTTTATTATTATTATATACTTATTTCGGTATCCTAATATATGAATAAGACAAAAATGTTCCCCACAAAAACTGAAAAATTGTTAGCGAAGCAACACGAGTTGCATAAAAAGTGAAGAAGCTAGAAGAGTTAGATGCTAGTAAGTTTACTAGCAAGATTCTTAACGAACTAAGTGAGATACAGAAGCTATGGATTAGTAACCATAGCCAAATGCTAGAGAGTGGAGTAACCCAACAGTACTATTTTACAGATGGAAAGTATGAGGAAGGGTTAAATATGGCAGCCAGATTAATAGCCAAAGGAGAGTCAAGCAGGCAGGGCACTGGTGATACGAAAAACAGTGAAGCAGATGTATCGATGTTCGAAAAGTTGGATGATAGCAAAGTAGAGGCGCGCGGTAATAAAAACGCCAATGTTAACCAGCAGATATTTATGGATAGAGCCCGACAGCTCCAGGAATATTTGGATAGAGTAACCAAAGATTTACGCACTATAGATAATTCAACAGAGACATGCATAATACATGTTAATAAGATCAATTATTTATTGGAGAAAGTACAGGCGTACCGCGGTTTGACAAAAGATGCAAAATTTAAAAATGCTATGGATGATTTAGAATTCGATGTCCAGAATTCAGTATCAGAAATGAAAATGAACGATCAGAAAAATGTAAAAGTTGAGAATGTTACCGTGAGAGGGGAACTACCGGTGTCGCCAAAAATACAGGTACCCACATTTTCTGGAGAGCCTAGAGAATGGGACCTGATAGTGGAATTGTTTGGGGAATTAATTGAAAAAAGAGAGGATTTGAGCCCTACTTTTAAGTTTAATTATTTGAAATCCGCGTTAAAGGGCGAAGCGAGGAGCATAGTAGCTCATTTATTGTCAGATTCAGTTGACAGTTATAGTGCCGCTTGGGAACTGTTGACCAAGCGGTATGAAAATAATCGGAGGGTATTTTCCGAGCAATTAAATCGGATTGTTGATCTACCAATGATCAACAGTGAATCCGCAAAAAGTATAAAGGGAGTGATTGACATAATTAATGAGTCAGTGCACTTAATTAAAATAAAAGCAAATTTGTCCGATGAAGTTGACGTAATATTCGCACAACTCATACTTAGGAAATTTGATAGAGAGGCTCTACAATTGTATGAGAGTCAGATTAGGAAAACAAGGCAGATACAAATGCTTTCTGATGTCATGGAATACTTGGAGCAAAGATATTGTTCGCTAAGTGCCATGTGGAAAGAAGAGAAAAACCCGCAAAAAGTGGTTTCATATTGGGTTTTTGAAAATAACTGTCCGATTTGCAAAGTTGGCGGGCATAAAGCGTATAAGTGCTATAAATTTAAAGGTTTGACACCTATGGAAAGGTATGAAACGGCCAAAAAAGTGCAGCTGTGCACACGATGCTTGAACCATTCAAGCAATAAAGAATGCACTAATGAGATGGTCTGTTCATTGTGCAGTAAAGGCCACCATACTCTACTCCATTTTGAAGAAATACAGGAGAGAGTTAAGACATGTATAACGGCTATAACACTGTTGGCCCCCCTAATACAAGTAAAAAATGTAAATGAAGGATATAAGACTCTAAGAGCCCTTATTGATAATGGTTCACAGAGCACCATTTTGTCTGAAGAGGCAGCTCAAATATTAAAATTACCTAAAATTAAACAATATACAGAAATAAGTGGCGTGTCCTCAATAAATGCCAAGAAATCAAAATATAAGGTAAAAATAGATGTGAAGACGCGAAATCCTTGGAAAAGTCATCTTAAGGTTGAGGCGATTGTGTTGCCAAAGTTAATGAAAGCTCTTCCATTAAAAACGGTAGACGTGGATATGTCAAAATGGCAATCCTACGTACTAGCTGATCCTACCTTTAATAAACCTGGTAAGGTTGATATAATAATGGGAGTAAACGTATATACCCAAATCTTAAAAGAGGGAGTTACAAAGAGTGATGGCCTACTAGGCCAAAATACTCAATTTGGTTGGATCGTCTCGGGATGCACCAAGTCAAAAAATAAAAAATCTGTAGTGGCAACAACAATAGATGTCACAGGTATGCAACAGCGTTGGGAGAATAAAGGTAAACGTGAAAATAAATACAATACAATTCAAAACAAACTCAACAACAAAATTCAAGAAATAAGTCAGTATTTGACTTCTCCAGCAGGACCTCACCTTGGAGGTAAGATAAAGCCTGAGGTAAAAGAAATAATTCTTCAAAGTAATAAAGAAATAAATTTATGCCCCCCGGCAGGACCTCATTTCGGAGGTACAGTGAAAACTGGGGAAGAAAAAGTGGATATCCCAGTACAAAATAAGAATATTCAGGTGGCAATGGTTGAATTAAATAATGATTATAAAGAAAATAATGTCAAAATAGATTCCGGTAATAAATTGTCCGAATCTGCATTACAAAAAGGGCGGACAAGGCAAAATATTTATAAAAGGACAACATCTAAGAATAAACAAAATAACAACTCAAAACTCAAAATAGCTATCAGCAATATTTAAAAAAAGTGGAGCAAAGATCAAATTGGAACAAGTCGAAAAGTAAAAGTAGTTATTTTTAAAATTTTCCACCATATAAAAAGGCTAGAAGTCAACATAGTAATGCACATCAGCAGTGGATAGATATCCCGAAACAAAAATTGTTAAGCATTGGGCGATATTAGTAATATGCCAAATATAAAATAATATGAAATCCAGTAGAAGCCCATTTGGTAAACCATACAGCAGAGTTGGTTAGAATAGGAAGTCAGTTACAATCGGTAAAGAAACATCAGATTAACTAGGTTTTGATCGTCCATCATGTAACTTTTCATGCTTCTTTAACAATAGGTATCTTACTAATGATAATATTAATAAAAATTTGTATAAGACAATTAACTATAAAAATAAATTCCAACACGTCGCATTTGGCGGCCCTTGGCAGAATGTTTAAGAATAAACATCGTGTTCATCTGAAGCGGCTCCACCAAATCAGATGCATTAAAGAAAATGTAATACAAATGTACTTGTGTCACAAACAACTAATATAGCATATGACTAGAATTACAATCAGCCACACGCGTTGTGGGAAAAAACACTTGTAATTGTAAACTAACCCAAAACGATCACAACGGCAGGATGTCAAGTGGCCGACGCCGTGCCCAAAATAATAATAATTCTTCAACCCCCGAATACGTGGGTGTGAATCGTACTAGAATAAGATCTCCTAAGAACAATTGTGACCTCCTATAGCCTAAGATTCCCTATATAAACTCCGTACTTTAGTAAATAAAATCAGTTCATATTTTGAATTTAACAAATGAAAATCGGGTTTTTCTTTCCTTCGCCCTGGAAGCCCTATTCACTCACCATGTGGAAGCTATTCAACTTATTTCCTCATATCTCTATGACAAAGACTTGCTCGTTGTTCTGGGAGATTTTAATTTACCTGAGATTGCCTGGACCCTTTCATTTGACTCTTTATTACTGTTGCCCTCCTTGTCACATTGTTTCATAGAAGGTCTGCTTGAGTTGTCCCTAACTCAAATAAATCCTGTCCGGAATAGTCGTAACAGATCACAAGATCTGGTATTTTTGTTGGATTCTTCCAACTGCGATGTTTCCAGGACTGATCCCTTAGTTATCCCTGAAGACAACTTTCATCCAACTCTGGATATAACCATTGACCTTCCTTTTGGTGTTATGTCTCGCCATAATAACTCGATGCCTCCAACCCGATGTTTTCGCAAGACAAACTTTACTAAACTTAAAAAAATCTTGTTAACTAATGATTGGACATATCTGTATACTTGCACTGATATGGACTCCGCCATTTCTGTCTTCTATAAAACTCTTGAGTCGTTCTTTGATGTTTGTGTCCCGCGTGTGACTCAAGGATGGTCTGATAGACCTCCTTGGTTCTCACGTGAGTTATGTAACTTGAAGAACGTAAAATCAAGATGTTATAAAAGATTTAAAAAATCCGGTAAAGCATCGGACCTATATGTGTTGCCCGATCAAATTTTATGGTGCTGAATTCACATTGCTATAAGGATTATCTTCAGCGATGTGAACTCAGGTTTTCTCGCGATCCTAAGCAATTTTATAAATTTGTAAATATTAAACGTAAGACATCAGTGCACCCGTCTTACTTGTCTTTCGAAAACAATAAAGCTGACAATGATCAGGCAATTGCCGACATGTTTACTGACTTTTTTAAAACAACTTATTCCTCTTCGATTTATCAAGCAAATCCTCCTTATCCTCATCACTTGTAATCGTCTAATTGCATTTTAGACCCTGTGTTTGAAGAAAGTTCGGTTCTTACCGTGCTCAGTTCCGCCAAACCAATATATGCAATTGGCCCTGATGGAATACCGGGCCCTGATGGAATACCAGGCTGCGTATTAAGATTTTGCGCGGAGGCCCTATGTAAGCCAATACTTAAGTTGTTTACACTTTCCGTCACATCTTCCGCATTCCCGCCTATCTGGAAGGAATCATATATAATTCCTCTTCATAAAAAGGGGAAGAAGTCCGAAGCCTCCAATTATAGAGGTAATTCTAAATTGTCTGCCATATCCAAAGCATTTGAGAAAATAATAACATTTCAATTGCAGCATTTTTGTAGCTCAATCATTTCGTCATCCCAACATGGGTTTAAAAAACGTAGATCGACAACTACTAACCTATTAGAATTTACATCTCACTTAATCAATGGGTTCAAGACTGTCGTGCAAACTGACGTCATATATACTGACTTGAGTAAGGCCTTTGACTCTGTTAATCATACTCTGCTTTTATACAAGTTAAACGCACTTGGCATCCCCAGCCTTTTGCTAGATTGGATTCTTTAATATCTTCTAATCGTACACAAAAGGTCCTCTTTAAGTCTTCATTTTCTAAGACCATCCAAGTAACCTCTGGAGTACCTCAGGGTAGTCATTTGGGTCCATTGCTATTCACTCATTTTATAAACGATCTTCCATTGGTAGTGGCACATTCTTGGGTGCTTATGTACGCGGATGATGTCAAGCTTTACCTCAGTTTTAAAGACATATCGTCTTGTTGGCTACTTCAATCGGATATTAATGATCTTCAGAGTTGGTGTCAAACCAACTTATTAAACCTCAACGGCTCTAAAAGTAAAGTTATGTCTTTTTATAGATGCACTCCATACTTAGCAACTTATTATCTTAACGACACGGCCTGAGAACGGTTAGATATTATCAATAACTTAGGTGTTCTTATGGACCATAAATTAACTTTTAATCCTCATATTTCTGCTACAGTTAGTAAAGCTGTGAATGTTCTTGGGTTTGTGAAACGATGGTCAAAAGAGTTTGACGATCCGTACACAACCAAAATTCTGTATACTCTTTTATTCGTCCTATCTTAGAGTACGGATCTTGCATATGGTCATCTCAATATGGGACGCACCAAAGTAAAACTGAATCTGTTCAAAAGCAATTTCTGCTTTTTGCTCTTTGCGGTCTAAATTGGGATCGCAATGTCAATTTGCCATCATACTCTAGTAGGTTTCTTTTAATCAATATTCCTTCTTTAATTAATCGTAGAGTTATGCTTGCTATCTTTATTCATAAACTTTTAATAGGTGAAATAGACTCTCCTGAGCTATTGAACCAGTTAAACCTATCTGTTTCCCGTAGACCTACTAGAAATTTTATTCCTCTATCCTTAAAACACTGTAGTTCTAACTATTTGTTGCATGAACCTTTTCGAGTCCTATGTTCCGATTACAATCTCCTGTATCCCGTAATCAGATTAGAAGCCGCTCTTTCTCTTGTGAAAACCTCTATGTTAGCACATTTAGCTGTAGTTAATCATATTTTTAATTGTTTGTCCGTTTTATTTGTATTTGTCCACGCGATCGTGCTGTCCGATATACGGCTGCGCCCCACGGTCGGACGAGCTGCTATGGTTAGCCAATCAATAAAATCGTATTTCGCTGACCTAACACTATGTCAAACTATGCTCTGATGAGCTCTCTATTTTCGTATTCTCTACGTTCCTATTCTTACTCTGAAGTGACTATCAATCACTAGTTTAATTGCAAGTGCCTATGTATATATGTTTAAATAAAAAAATATAACCTTAAAGCTTGTCGAACATGTTGGTGACCCCGACATTGGCGTCTCCAAGTGAAAATATGTGGTCAACTCAGGTGACCAATTTCTCTACAACGAAAAAAAGGAAACTGGTCAACTAGGCGACTTCTTCTTTTGCTCGCTTTGGAAGAAACTCAAAATCTTTGGTGAGGCCACCAATTGATGAACATTAAACCTCAATCTGTGGTTTCGACATAGGCATAGCAATTGATTAACTTGGCTTGGTGTATACAAGTCAACTTGGCGATTTAAGCGACTTATTGGAAAACCAGTAGTTCGTTTTCCATAGCAGGGTGGCAGTGCATACCCAATGTTAAAAGTTGATCAACTAGGCGACCACAAAACTTTTAACAACGATTTGTGTCAACAAGGCGACCAAATCATAAGAGGTCACTGTGTAAGGCCCACTAATAAAGTTTGTTAAACTCAAGTGTTGTATATTCATACCGAAAATCATTCAACACAAAGAGATCAATAAATAACTCCATAATAGTAAGTTATTTTCTAAATAGGGGAGGTGTAGTATATTCATACCAAAAATCATTCAACACAAAGAGCTCAACTTGTAACACTTTGTTGCAAGTATAAACAATTAAATATATACGCAATAAAATATAAATGTGCACTTGAATATGTTTATATGTATACATTGATGTATGCACATAAACATATTCACATAAATATACAGCTAAGCATGATCATATATGTATATATGTACATTTGTATATGCACATACATATATTCACATAAGCATTGTATGCACAAGCGTAACATAAGCTAGAACCAGGCCAGCGTGTGAACGCTGACCAAGCACTTTGATGCAAGCGCTCCAACGATATGTATGTGTGTACTGACACTCTCCCTCTCTTTTGTAGCTGTCGCATAAGTCGCAGGATACGAATGTATAATTGTATACTGACTGTAACTTGTAACTTTATTCGATCGGATTGAAATTTTGGGATGATGTTTTAAGAAAATAGCTATCACATTTCATAGCTATACTCCAATTCCTTCAAATATTTCGTATGTCGCTATTTGATATAGTGGTCCGATCCTATAGATTTCCATACTTGATCTGCCGCAGGTATTAAAAAGCACAGGGGAATCATTTTTCCCAATAGCTCTTAAAGTGGCACACGTTTACGCATACGTACGGACAGACGGACATACTTTATAAGTTTCGGAACGTCTCCTTCTGTGCGTTACAAACATCGGACTAATTTGATAATACCCTTTGAAAGGGTATAACAAGACTAATTGGTCTGCCAAATTTGATTGCGATAGTCAAAAGATTGGGAAGCAATTAGTTTTTTATAAATTATGAAGGCGGAAGGGGGCGTGGCTAATGTTTTAAATAATCATAATTTGCACGCCTATTTAAAAAAATGTGTACCCCAAATTTAGTGACATTGACTTTGTTAGTTTTCGAGAAAATATATTTTTTTAATTTGCGGGGCCGCAAATGGTCGTGGCAAAGTCGTGGCAAATCAACCATTATCTGCGCGCGTATCAAGCTGGAATTTGTACCAAATTTTATGTCTGTGGCTAGTATAGTCTTTGAAAAAAACACTTTTGTTTAAATTGCGTAGGCGGTAATCAAGAATATATAATTAAATATCTGGTCTTTCCAAAAGGAAAAAAAAAGATATTGTTTGTTCGAGTTAAAAGCGGGGACTTTATTCGTTGAACGAAAACTTAAAACTGAAGTACAAAAATGTCTTATAGTAATATTTATAGGCTAAATTTGTGAGCCCTTAAATGGCGTGATCGATATTGATGTGATTTGATTGGCCCGAATTTTAATGCTGAATTAGCGTTCTCACGCTTTTGATTTTGGGGGACAATTATTATTGCAAGTGTTCAATTGTTTATGAATAAAACGGATTTTATTGGCCTGTGTTTTAATTATGAGTTAGCGTTCACACGCTTTGATTTTAAGGGGGACAATTGTTATTGCAAGTGTCCAAGTGTTTATATAAAAAACGGATGTTTACTTTAAAGTTATAAATTTTAGGGGGCGAAAAATTTATTAGTTATTGGGTATTGAAGTTGGATATATGACTTCCCCATCCTAAAAAAATTAGCCTGTCCTCAGGCGGATACATTGGGATATAGCGAGGGGTTTTTCTCCGCTGTAAAGATTGGAGTATCAATTTTGTTTATAATTTGGGATTCAATTTTTTCAACAATTGGGGTTTCGATTTTTTCTGTGGGAGCACGATTGTTATTTGATCGAAAATGCTTAATTAATAATTCTTGTAGCATTGCCTTAAACTTATAGATTAAGTATGTAATGAAACTTATTAAGTATAAAAGTTTTAAATGTAATAGTTTGGAATACAGTATAATATTTGGTGTGTTCGTTAATTATCTCTTTGGTTTGGATAAAGGAAATAGGTTCTAGCCTGGTGATATTGTTTGTTACATAAATGCTTTGGCTATAATCAAGCAATGAATTTATTATAGATATTTCGTTTAATTGTAAGGCACAATCGTAAATTTTTATTATGTTATTGCCTTCTATTATTAAGTCGTTGTTTACGCAATTTTGATTAAGTTTAGTTTTTGGTAAATTCCATGTTACAATTATGTTTGGTTCAATGTAATTAGTTTGAAAATTTTTATATGTTTTAGTGTATTTACAAGTGGTTGGGATTTGATTCAAAATGCCTATTATACATTCATTAGTTTCTATTAGTTTTGTATTTTTATTAAACAAAGTGTTGTTGTCAAAATAGTATTTATCGTATGAATTTTCTGTCAAAATATTTTTATTTTCATCTGGATAAGGAAGTATCTCAAAGATAGGGGTTTTTATTATTTCTTGAGGAATGTTTGAAATGATAAATATCTCGTTTGAATTTGGTTTAAGCCAGGTGGATGTTTTTGTATTCAATAGTTTTTCCGAATTAACATGACCTAAGCGATTATGTTTTAAAAGTTTTGGGTTGAAAATTCCTAGTCTAGTGAGCTGCATGCCCATTTCTATATCTTCGATGTATTCTGTGAAATGCTCAAAATTAAAGATTAAAACTTCTAATTTTACTGATTTTTCCTTTTCTTCCTTGAGGTTGTTTAGTACTTCTAAACCTTTATTAATAGTGTCTATTACGTAATTTAGTTCGTTTGCTTGTACGCTATTGCTTTCAAGATTATTTATTTTTTCTTCTAATTCATCTTTATCGTTTTGATCAAGAGTACCAAAAAGATATTTGTATATTGAACCCATTTCGTTAATTAGTCCCCGTTTGTTACGTTTTACAATCTGCATTCCATTAATTTCCCTACTTAGTTTTTCTTTTAGGTATTGAATATGGATTATGTCTTTAAATTCTTGTGCTTGTTGCATTAAATTGTTATATGTAATGTCTTTTAGCGTTAAATTAACTTTGAAATAATGATATTCAAAGTTTGTAGGTAAATCCATGGTTCCTGTCTTAAATATTAAGTAACCGTTCGGTGCTTTTACTGGGTTTATGTCAATGGATTGGCTGCATGTTGATTTTAATGTTAAAAATAGCAATATGCACAAAAAAGCCATCTTGAGTTGTTGACCTGTAATTAATCAATTGTCGTATTTGCTTTTATTAACTTTCTTTTTCTTCTTGAATTTTGATTTGTAGTGTGTAACTTTTTGTCCTCTATTTCTTTCTTCATAATGTTTTTCATCTAACTGATTTATTTCTCCTGTCTTTTTGAATGGATTTGTCGTTTTTGACTTTACTAATGGTGCTTGTTTAAATCTAGTATCAATTTCGAAGTCGTGTCTATCTCTATTTAAATTGTTTATTTGAAGTATTTTATTCGTTTGGGTATTATAGTCGGGTGATCCTGCATAGATAAAGATGTCCGCTGGCGTTCGGTTAGTTGTTTTATGTCTCGGTTTATTGTTGTATATGTAGAGAATTTTTTCAAATTTGATTAATTTATCTTCGATGTCGTTTTCACTATTTATAATTCTGAGTTTTTCATTTACTGTTTTATGGAATCTTTCTACGTCTGAAATGCCGTTTTTACTTGTTGTGATGTCTAACTTAACATTTTCTTCTTGTAGCCAATTCTTTAATGCTATACACAGAAATGCTGAATCTTTGTCTGATTTTATTTCTATTGGTTTGCCCATTTCAGTGAATACTTTCATGATTGCTCTCTTGGCTTCTAACCAATCTCTAGACTTTACTTCTACAAGTGTTGCAAAGTTGGAGTAAATGTCAATGCATGAAAGGAATTGTAAATTGTCGATCATGTAAAAGTCCATGACGTATTTTTCTCTAATATTAAAAGTTTCTGGTGTTATTTCGAAAGTTAGTTTTGTATTTCTATTTTCGGTCTTTGCGATATTGCATACTGAGCATTCATTAATAATGTTTTGAATTAGGTTTTGAAAATCGGGGAAATAATATTTTTCTTTAAACAAATTAATCGTTTTTTCGATTCCTGGATGTAATAATTCTTTATGTTGTTTTAGGATTATTTCTTTGAATTGTGCAAACGTTTGAAGGTCCTCTAACTTAATGCTAGATTTCGAGGTTTTTGTATTTGTGTTTGATCGTATTATTTCAATAAAGGCTTGTTGGAATATGGGAAAATCTTGTTCATTATGAAAATACAGTACAGTTTTCTTACCGCAAAGATATCTTTTGATTATATCCCTGGCGTGAGCATTAGTCATTTCTTTGTATGTTATTTTTATGTTTGATTTATAAAAATAAGTTGTTGTTTCTGCTTTGTCTTCTGAACCTCTAATGAATTCTATTTGCCTGTTGAAATAATTAATGGGTTTTTCTACTATTGGAATGTAATTTCCATTGTCCTCATGAGCACTATGTATTGTGGCTGCGGTGCTTTCTGTTGATCCTAAAAAGTTTTCATCTGTTTTAATTCTGGAAAGGGCGTCTGCAACGTGATTCTCTTTTCCTGGTAAGTATTTTATTTTGTAATCGAATTCGTTCAATTTTATCTTCCATCTCTGTAATTTCACATTAGGTTCTTTGATATTGTGCAAACAGACAAGGGGTTTATGATCACTTAGGATTTCAAAATGTCTACCGAAGAGGTATGGCCTAAAATATTTGGTTGCCCATACGATAGATAGTAATTCCTTTTCTATGGCTGAATAATTAAGTTCATGTTCGTTAAGTGTTCTACTAGCATAAAAAATAGGTCTATGGTCCTGTGAGATGAACGCACCTAAAGCTATATTGCTAGCATCTGTGGTTAAGAAAAAGGTTTTTTTGAAATCGGGATATACAAGTATGAAATATAGTCTGGGTTGTTTATGTTAATCCTCCTTTTTTCAATCCGAGAGTTAAAGGTTTTGCAATATGTGCAAAGTTTGGTATAAATTACCGGAAGAATCCACATAATCCCAAGAATGATTTTATTTCTTTTGGGGTTTTAGGGATAGGAAAATTTTGAATTGCTTTGACTTTATCTGGGTTTGGTTTGATGCCTTCTGTAGTTATGACGTGACCTAAAAATTCTGTTTCCTTTTTCAAGAACTCGCATTTATTTAATTGTAGTTTTAGATTAGCTTTTCGCAATTTAGTAAAAACCTATTTTAGTGATGCCAAATGTTCTTCTAATGAGGTGGAATACACAATTATATCGTCTAAATAAACTAAACAATCTTTATAGATTAAATCTTCTAGTAAATTGTTCATACATCTTTGGAACGTTGCTGGTGCATTTTTTAGCCCAAATGGCATTCGTGTGTACTCGTAATGACCATGTTTGGTGGAGAATGCGGTTTTTTCTATTGATTTGGGATCCATTTGGATTTGATGGAATCCTTTGGCGAGGTCAATGGTTGTGAAATATTGACATTTTCCAAGTTTGTCTAATATTTCATCCATTACCGGTATTGGGAACTTGTCATCGACAGTAATCTCATTTAGACTACGATAGTCGATTACTAAGCGGAACTTTTGTTCCTTGGACGCGTCCTCTTTTTTAGGTATGATCCAGATTGGAGAACAATAGGGCGATTTCGATTTTCGAATGATTCCCTGTTCTATCATTTCATTAATCTGTTTATTGACTTCTTCGTCAAAGATTTGTGGGTATTTGTATGGGTGTTTGTATATTGGGTCCTCATGTTTTGTATGAATAGAGTGTTTTATTGTACTCGTGAAAGTCAAATTTTCACCTTCGCGGTACTGTATGTCACTGAATTCGTACAAGACTTTTTTGAGTTTTTGTGTTTCTTCGTTGTTTAAATGGTCGAGTCTATACTCATTGCTTTCTACTATTTCATTTTCAATTGCAAAATTTGTGTCTGGGTCCCTCTCTGTAGGTGGGTCCAAACATTTTATGTTATGTTCTTCTATTTCTTCAATATCTCTGAAATAAAATGTATAATTTCCTAGTTTTGCGTATTCTTCTTCATAATTTATCTGGGCTTTGCAGGCTTTTAGAAAAGTTCTGCCTATCAACATGTCGTATTTATTTGAAAATTTATGGATATAAAATTTTTGTTCTGTCGGACAAAGTTTGCTGGGTGCAAGGAAAATGATTTCTTTTAATTCTACTGCTCCTTCAATCATGTGAATTTTGGAATCTCCTGAATAGGTTTTGAAATTAAAAAAGTTTTCGGACATTATATTTATAGAAGATCCTGAGTCTACTACACATCTCAAAGGTTTATTGTTCATTGTTATTCTGATGAAGGACTTGTCTCTATCTCTTCTTCCGATTGATCCGAGGCATTCTGATGAAAATTTTCTGATGTGTCCATTTTGCTAATTCCACTATTACTTTCTCTTTGCCTTTTTGTAGGCTGGTTTGCTACATTATTTTTTGGATACCTATTTTGCTGCTGATAATTCATTGGATTTTGAGCCCGGTCAATATTTAATTTTTGTTGAAACTCTTGGAAAAGTTGTTGGTTTTGTGTATCGGATTGTTTTGTTTGAGACGGAGTACTATTGGGTACAAAGGGTTTTCCACCTTTTTGGTTTTGATTTTGGCTTTGATTTGATTTTCTGTTTTCTGTTATACTATTCTCGTATAACCCTTCTCTTTGAGCTACTTGTTTCAGCTTGCTAACTGTTGTTATATCATATCTAGCTAACGTCATAAATAATCTATCGGGTAATTTTTTATTTATTACATCTTTTATAGTGTTATTTAAAGCATTTGTATAAAGAACGGTGTTATTTGCATCGTTTTCAAGACTTAGTTTGTTTGTGATAATATAGGATTTGTCTTCTAATTCTGTTACAAACTTACGAAGGTTTCCTGTATAGTTGGTGTTGTAGAGGCGTCGAAGAAGTTCCTCACAAGGGGTCTGCGTCTTCAATTCATTGATGAGGAATGATCTTAGTTCCGGCCAGGTGTTGACTTGTCCAATTTGCGAGAGCCGTTGTGCCTCTCCAGTGAGCTGCATCTCGATTGCGCTGAACAGTATGTTATGTTGCCTTATATCATGGGTTGGATATAAGTGCATGATGAAATCTATCCTCCTTATGAATGACGTCAGATTCTCTCATAGTTTGCCACCTGTCTTAATGAAGACAGTGCTTGATTGAGGTGGGCTTCGGTGAGTTCTAAGGCCATTTTTGTTTTGTTGATTTTCTGGGTTTTTGGTGTTTTTGTGTTTTTTTTTTTTTTCGCACACAAATAGGCGTTTTTGTTCCACAATTGGAGTTTATTTTTGTAACACACAGTAGAGGAAATTTTTTCGCGCACAGTTGGCGTAAATATTTTCCACCGTTGTAGGCTTTTGAGCAACAAGTTCACTTTTACCGATCCTACCGACTGCGCCAATTAAATATCTGGTCTTTCCAAAAGGAAAAAAAAAGATATTGTTTGTTCGAGTTAAAAGCGGGGACTTTATTCGTTGAACGAAAACTTAAAACTGAAGTACAAAAATGTCTTATAGTAATATTTATAGGCTAAATTTGTGAGCCCTTAAATGGCGTGATCGATATTGATGTGATTTGATTGGCCCGAATTTTAATGCTGAATTAGCGTTCTCACGCTTTTGATTTTGGGGGACAATTATTATTGCAAGTGTTCAATTGTTTATGAATAAAACGGATTTTATTGGCCTGTGTTTTAATTATGAGTTAGCGTTCACACGCTTTGATTTTAAGGGGGACAATTGTTATTGCAAGTGTCCAAGTGTTTATATAAAAAACGGATGTTTACTTTAAAGTTATAAATTTTAGGGGCGAAAAATTTATTAGTTATTGGGTATTGAAGTTGGATATATGACTATATATACTTTATGAGATCGGATTCTAAAATTAATAATTATAATGCTTATATTCTTTTTTAAAACAAAATTGCATTAGAATTATTTTATGCCAAACTAAAATTTTTCATTTATTTTTTTCAATAAAATTACGTCATTAAAATTTATTTTTTTCTATTCGAATGAAAAAATTTTCTCTAAAAGTATTATTTTTTATGTCAATGAACAAAATTTCACTAGTAATATTTTTTGTAATGTTTGCTTGCGACATTTTTTGAAGTTAATCAAAACTGGGTTTCAGTCGGCCTAAAATCAATAAATCTTACTAATATTATATAAGATTTTAATCATAGGAAGCACAAAAGATGAACAGGTGTCTGTATAGCTATTTCAAGAAAAACAAAGTTTTTAGCAGTGTAATGCATGTGTAAAAACAACATATGTAATTCGGCGGGCCTTACGATTTTAGTGTTCGTCTAGACTTCGACATTTTCTGAAGTTAATCAAAACTGGTTTTTAGCCGGCGTGAGGTCAAGAAATTTTACAAATTTAATTTTCCAAAGCGACGACAAGGTTCTGAAAAGACTTGGCAAACTTGCAGGCAACAAAATTACGGTAAACTCCTCTGGCAGACTTACACCTATCACCGACAAATTTTTAATAATGTTTAAAAATTCAAATATGTGATTTTGCACATTGTTACTTTCAGCCATCCTCTTGTCTAATAGTTGCTTAAACAGGGTTACTTTTCTCACTGGACAATGGAAAATGGTATATTGAAGTCGCAAAAATGTATGTAGCAGGCAGAAGGAAGCTTTTCCGACCCCATAAAGTATATATATTCTTGAACAGCATGAACAGATGAGGCAATCTAGCCATGTCCGTCCGGCCGTCCGTATGAACACCTAGATCTCAGAGACTATAAGAGCTAGAGTCACCAAATTTGGTATGTAGTCTCGTGTAATATGTACACTTATCGAGTTTGTTTCAAATTTTTGGCACGCACCCTATATCGGAATAATAATGGCCAAGTTATGCATATAAACGTTTTTCTATATGGCCGGAGTTGGCCGTTGGCAGGTGGGGGTGTGGTATATCTAAGTCGACGAGACGACTTACTCTTTTTTTCAGATTAAAAAACCCTGTACGACCCCAGGTGTACCTCAATCCATCCCTTATTGGAATTCTGATCAAGTATTATATCATGCTGGTTGAATAGGGCTTCCAGGGCGAAGGAAAGAGTAACCCGATCTTCATTCGTTGAATTCAAAATATGAACTGATTTTATTTACAAAAGTGTTGTGTATATAAATGAACTCTTAAACTCTAGGAGGCGACATTTGTTCTTAAAAATGCTTATTCTAATGTTTATATTTCATGCTCAGCGTTGGTTACTTGATACCGCGCCGCTGTTATAATCTTAAGTGTTTTCCACAGAGTGTGGATGCATGTTTTGTTTGGTATTTAAACAATAATTGTCATATGAATCTTTACGACTTCGTTTTGTTTTTATGTTTTTGTTTTGTTTTGTATATTTCTTTGGTCAATCTGATTTGGTGAAGCCAATTCAGATGAACACGATGTTTAATCTTAAACATTCTGCCAAGGGCCGCCAAATGCGACGTTTTGGAATTTATTTTTATAGTTAATTGTCTTATACAAATTTTTATTAATAATATCATTAGTAAGAAAACTATTGTTAAAGAAGCATGTAAAGTTACATTATGGACACTCAAACCTAGTTAATCTGATGTTCCTTTACCGATTGTAACTGACTTCCTATTCTTACAAATTCTGCTGTATGGTTTACTTCTTCTTCTACTGGATTTCATTTATTTTATATTTGGCATATTACTAATATCGCCCAATGCTTAACAATTTTTGTTTCGGGATATCTACCCACTGCTGATGTGCATTACTATGTTGACTTCTAGCCTTTTTATATGGTGGAAAATTTAAAAAATAACTACTTTTACTTTTCGACTTGTACCAATCTGATCTTTGCTCCACTTTTTTTAAATATTGCTGATAGCTAAAATTTGACTTGTTATTTTGTTTATTCTTAGATGTTGTCCTTTTATAAATATTTTGCCTTGTCCGCCCTTTCTGTAATGCAAATTCGGACAATTTATTACCGGAATCTATTTTGACATTATTTTTTTTGATAATCATTATTTAATTCAACCATTGCCATTTCAATATTCTTATTTTGTACTGGGATATCCACATTCTCTTCCCCAGTTTTCACTGTACCTCCAAAGTGAGGTCCTGCCGGGGGGCATACATTTATTTCTTTATTACTTTGAGAAATTATTTCTTTTACCTCAGGTTTTATCTTACCTCCTGCTGGAGGAGTCAAATGCTGACTTATTTCTTGAATTTTGTTGTTGAATTTGTTTTGAATTGTATTGTATTTATTTCCACGTTTACCTTTGTTCTTCTCCCAACGCTGTTGCATACCTGTGACATCTATTGTTGTTGCCACTACCGATTTATTATTTTTCGATTTGGTGCATCCCGAGACGATCCAACCAAATTGAGTATTTTGCCCTAGTAGGCCATCAATCTTTGTAACTCCCCCTTTTAAGATTTGGGTATATACGTTTACCCCCATTATTATATCAACCTTACCAGGTTTATTAAAGGTAGGATCAGCTAGTACGTAGGATTGCCATTTTGACATATCCACGTCTACCGTTTTTAATGGAAGAGCTTTCATTATCTTTGGGAACACAATCGCCTCAACCTTAAGATGACTTTTCCAAGGATTTCGCGTCTTCACATCTATTTTTACCTTATATTTTGATTTTTTTGCATTTATTGAGGACACGCCCTTTATTTCTGTATGTTGTTTAATTTTCGGTAATTTTAATATTTGAGCTGCCTCTTCAGACAAAATTGTGCTCTGTGAACCATTATCAATTAGGGCTCTTAGAGTCTTATATCCTCCATTTACATTTTTTACTTGTATTAGGGCTGTGGCCAACAGTGTGGGTTGAGCCGTTATACAAGTGTTAACTCTCTCCTGTATTTCTTCAAAATGGAGTAGAGTATGGTGTCCTTTACTGCACAATGAACAGACCATCTCATTAGTGCATTCTTTATTGCTTGAATGGTTCAAGCATCGTGTGCACAGCTGCACTTTTTTGGCCGTTTCATACCTTTCCACAGGTGTCAAACCTTTAAATTTATAGCACTTATACGCTTTATGCCCAGCAACTTTGCAAATCGGACAGTTATTTTCAAAAACCCCATATGAAACCACTTTTTGCGGGTTTTTCTCTTCTTTCCTCATGGCCCTTAGCGAACAATATCTTTGCTCCAAGTATTCCATGACATCAGAAAGCATTTGTATCTGCCTTGTTTTTCTAATCTGACTCTCATACAATTGAAGAGCCTCTCTATCAAATTTCCTAAGTATGAGTTGTGCGAATATTACGTCAACTTCATCGGACAAATTTGCTTTAATTTTAATTAAGTGCACTGACTCATTAATTATGTCAATCACTCCTTTTACACTCTTTGCGGATTCATTTTTGATCATCGGTAGATCAACGATCCGACTTAATTGTTCGGAAAATACCCTCCGATTATTTTCATACCGCTTGGTTAACAATTCCCAAGCAGCATTATAATTATCAGCTGAACCTGACAATAGGTGAGCTACCATGCTCTTCGCTTCGCCCTTTAACACGGATTTTAAATAATTAAACTTAAGAGTAGGGCTCAAATCCTCTCTTTTTTCAATTAGTTCCGTAAATAACTCCACAAACAGGTCCCATTCTCTAGCCTCTCCAGAAAATGTGGGTACCTGAATCTTCGGCAACACCGGTAATTCGCTTCTCACGGTTACATTCTCAACTTTCAAATCTTTCTGATCGTTTATTTTCTCTTCTAATGCTACCAAGGTATTCTGAAGGTCGAACTCCAATTCTTCTATGACCTCTTTAAACGTTTCATTATATCTGTATAGCTCATCTGTATAAGCCTGGCACTTCTGTACCTTCCTAAACAAGAATTTTATTTTCTTAATATACATTTCGCCTGTTCTATTGTCTATCGTACGTAAATCTTTGCTCACCATATCCAAATATTGCTGGAGCTGACGGACTTTTTCTTCAAATTTTTCCTGGTTAACCTTAGTGTTCTCATTACTGGAGGTCGCATTCCCGCGCGACTCTCCTTTGCTATCATCACCCATTTCTGACATATTCGCTTCTGCTTCAACTAACACCGACTTACTAGTGCCTGGTTTTTCTGCCTCTCCTATGGCTATAATTTTGGCAACTATCGTTAATGCTTCTTCATGTATTTTTTTTCTGAAATAATCATGATCGAAATTTGGAGCAGTTTGGATCAATTTTTTGTTATTAGGTATCCATTGATTCCTTATCTGTTTTAGTTCCTCTACAACTTTGCTAGTTATGTTTGTAGGATCTAGTGCTTCTAACTGCCTCAACCTGGTATGTAACTCTGCCTGCTTCTCCAACACTTTTGCAGCCTTATTAGTGAACATTTTAACTTATGCGTATATTTGGATTATATAATGATAATAATAAAATATGAAGTACTTATGACTATTTTAATTTATATCTTATCTGATAATCCTGTTCGCTGCTGCTTGTCCGCCATTGGGTAGAGTTCGCCGTTTTTTTTTTTTTACTGTGTCGTTGCTCAGCTGCTGTTGTCCAGGGCCTATGGGATCAGGCGGTACCGGTGCCGGTCAGCGCACCAGACTTCCTTGTATTGGCAGTGTACGTTCTCCAGCGACCCAGGGCACTCTTTGGGGCGCTCTATCAACCTCCTTGCCAGGACTTCTCTTACGTCTTACGGGCGCCTGCCACCGTCCTTCTCTCGTCTCTGCAACTCTAAGTAGTTGCCTTGCTGCTGTTGGTAGTTGCCAATTTGCAACTACATATAGTGTATATATACACTAGTTCACTTTTTTCGATATTAGGGCTTCGAATACGCCACACACCAACTTTATATTTTTATATTTTTTTACCGCTGCCGAAATTATTGCAGTTGCTCCACTAGCAGCACTGCCTTTAAATACTCGGTCTCACGCACTTTTTATTTATTAAGCAATATTTTGCTTTCATATTATACTCTGTCTCTTACCACTGGTGGGGGAAAACAAGAGTTTTTTATTTTGCTACCTTTATCCGATCTTATAAGAATTCAGACCTTAAGGAGCTGGTTCATTCTCTGAGTCTCTTACCACTGGTGGGGGAAAACTACAGAGTTCCTTTTTATCGAAGGACCAAAATGAATAGGGCTTCCAGGGCGAAGGAAAGAGTAACCCGATCTTCATTCGTTGAATTCAAAATATGAACTGATTTTATTTACAAAAGTGTTGTGTATATAAATGAATTCTTAAACTCTAGGAGGCGACATTTGTTCTTAAAAATGCTTATTCTAATGTTTATATTTCATGCTCAGCGTTGGTTACTTGATACCGCGCCGCTGTTATAATCTTAAGTGTTTTCCACAGAGTGTGGATGCATGTTTTGTTTGGTATTTAAACAATAATTGTCATATGAATCTTTACGACTTAGTTTTGTTTTTATGTTTTTGTTTTGTTTTGTATATTTCTTTGGTCAATCTGATTTGGTGAAGCCAATTCAGATGAACACGATGTTTAATCTTAAACACTGGTTCTTATGTCTAGGTTTGCTCCAGATACTTCTGAGTGGTCTGTGCCAGCTTACATTGGTAATATTTGCTCAATTCAATAGATTAAGTTTGCTATGTCTCGCGAAACGTCATCTTTTAGAAATACTGTACCCGAAAAGTTTTTCACAGCTATGGTAAACACTAATTTTTGGCCAGATGTCTTAGTTGTACACGAGTTAGAGGCACAACCAGCCGGTACTTGCACACCTTCCTAATTAATCTTGTTTGTTGCCTGCTTCAAAAAACTAAAACTTGGATAACGAAATTTTTTTAATAACTGTATTTCTTACCATCAGCCGAGGTCGTCGTCGGGTCAACTCGAATCTACGTTTGGAAGTTTCGATAATTGATCTGCCCTTATGTGTAGAGTTTATATGTGTCAAAGTTACATGTTCCAACTTTAGCTTTTATATTTCTTGTTCTTATATTCCCTCAGCTTCTGATATTCTGATTCATATAGATGCCGTGAATTTTTTCTACTTTGCTCTTAATTCTGATTTCGACAAATGCGTTCCTTTGTCAAACACCGTATTGCCAGAAACATATCTGGCGCCATACCATATGTAAGAATTTAACCTGAACATTTTTAAAGAATCATCTGGGTTTTTCCTCTACAATACGAGCTGGAAACATCGATCTGCTTTATGGACCAAAACTTGACGATACATTTTCTTGACGTCAGTAATCAAGTACATGTTTTTTAAATCCACATCTTTCGAAAGTATTTTTTCGAGTGACCAAAACCATAGCACAGTTGGTCCTTTTGGCATTTTACTTTGCAAAAATCATAGCTCCTAAACCAATTGAGCGATTGTAAAAATTCAAAAAATTCAAGCTTCAAAATTATTGTTTTCCAAGTTTGCTGGGTGTCCGTGGTGCTGTAATATGCAAGGTCGAATTCAGAAAATATTTTGAATGCATTGTTTTCCTTAAAAATGAAATCAAACACTTTTTTTTCCATCACAAACGGAATTTTTATTGTTTTAAACGACTATACATTTTTTAATGTTTTAATTCAATTTTCTAACATAATTACAAAATTACAAAAATAAAAAAATAGTTTTTGGTTTTTTTTTTTTAGGTTAATTTTGAATATTTGCTGATGGCTGATTTTCTTCAAAATAATTTTAAATATTTAAATCAATATCTAATAAACTCAACCATTTGGGTTTATATTTACTATTTTCCAAATACAAAGGCTGCCAGCATATTGAAAAGGTCTTCATTTTGTCTAACACGAGAAGTTTTTAATATCTTTATGTATCTGAACCTTTTGTAGTCCTTGTGTTTACATTCCTGTGCTTCTTCAGATAGTTTTCCAATTAATAAACACTGAAATTCTATTAAATCCTTTCTGTGAGCCAAAATCCTATGTACCATTAGGGTAAGTTATCATTATCATTTATTCGCATTTACTAAAAATGTCTCAACTTTGGGCGCCTATAGCACCCATGAATCCCGACGGATTTCAAAAATTTTTGTGCGTCGTTTAGCAATTTCAAATGAAAGCCCAAGAGAAAAAATGTCAAATTATCGGATTTTTATGCGGATACAATTCAGTTAAAAGTTAAGCAGTTTTTGAAGTATATTCGGCAATTTTATCACCATTTACCATTTCCTTGCAGTTTATAACATTCAAGATAGCAGCCAACGTTTTAATGATACCTTGACTAACACGTGTTATTAAAGATATTTTTTTATCATTTTCAAAAAATCTCCTTAAAGTATTTCCATCGTTCGTATTTCCGTAGTTGTGCTTTGGGCAGACATCAACTTAAATATTATTTACCTGCCTTGTCAGTTTTTCCAAACCAGGTAATTATTAATCTGATATTGTTGAAAGGCATAAACAGATAGTATTGACAAAACAGCATTACGCAATTTCATTCTTCCTCATAGCTGTAGCGCATTCTTTAGGCGAGGTTTCTCTAGTTTTATGGCTTACTTTTCGGTGTCAAAATTATCCGCAGATTGGGACCATATACATCTGATAGGTAAACATTTCACCTACCTAGTGTATGTAGTCCGGTATTGATACTAGTTGATTCCTGTTAGTTCTGTCCCAGCAAAGTTAAAAAAACACCAATATTTTGTGTAATTTTTAAACGTTCCTAGTTCAATAAGAACTTAAGTACTTATTAAAATTTTTGAAACATGATATTAAAAAAGAACATTCTTTTCAGATTAAACATAAATCCAAGATCGATTGTTGAAATCGCCCAATATTCAGTTTTAAAGTTGAGATTTTTTGTAAAAATTATCATTTATTTTCATTTACTAAAAATGTCGCAACTTTGGGCGCCTCTAGCACCCACGAATCCCAACCGATTTCAAAAATTTTTGTTTGTCATTTAGCAACTTCATATGAAAGCCCAAGAGTAACATTGTCAAATTATCGGAAAAATGTTTTTAGCACAGCTACTGAGCTGGGGATAGAATTTTTATGGGGAAGGCAAATTTACCATGGTTTGAAATTTCTGCAAGTCTTGTCAATTAAGCATAAGATTTCATTTTAATAGCTCAAATTGTCGGTCCTCTTCTGAACTAATCCCACATCACAAGAGTATCGCCCGTACACAACCCATCCGAAGATAGTCTTCTGAAGGATTGGAACTCCAGAACTAAATCCAGTGAAGAACTCCTTGCTTTCTTCTGGCAAAAGGTTGTGTTGCCGATGGAAAGGCAATTTGAGTTTCCGGCCTTCGCAGATCATCGGGATTAGGTGGAGTAATTTGTACTTTCTGTTCATCACCTTAACCCTCTCATGCCCGATGTTGCATATACGCAACATTGTAATTATAAGCCTATAACTACCGTTACTTTAAATATTTTGTTTTGAATCTTTCGCTGAAACATAGCTGCATGTGTTAAGTGAAAAATGAAATCTGCAAAAATACGTGGTTTTAAAAAAGTGTTAAAAATCATTAAAACAATTACTTCATTCTAAATCCAAGTTTAACAACTTGATAAAGAAAGATAAGTGAGTATTTAAAACAAAAAAAACACTAAGGAAAAAACTATTTAGTGTTTTTGTAATAATTTTGTGAATGTCAGGTTGCGTATATGCAACATAAGTCTACTGTGAAAATTTTGGAAAAACGAAATGTTTTCTGTATACAAATTCTAAGATGCGCCCAAAAGGTCTGACTCATGCTGAGATTGAAAAATTTGCCAACTTTGATTGGGATGATGAGGAAAATGAAGAAGTAGAAGATCGAAATATGGAGGAAATTATAGAAGTAACTTTGCAAAATTTGGATAACAGAGCTGAAAATGTAGAAGTTAGATTGATTGACCAACTTATTAGATGCGAAAATGATGGAGAGTTGAATGAAAATGAAAACGTTGTACAGGAGGTGATGAAACAAATTGATTTGAGGAGTTTGAAGTGGAGGAGTACAAAGTTTATGGAAACTGAGACCACTTGGAAAAGCGAATTATGCATCAATGCCGTGAGAAACCCCATCGTATATTTTGCTGATGAACTGTGGCAGAAAATATGTGAGGAAACGAATTTATATGCCATTCAAACGAAGGGCGTAGAATTGAAATGCACTGTGCCTGAAGTAAAAAGGTTTGTTGGCATACTTCTTTACCTTGCAGTGAATGAGGGAAGAAGAAATAAAATCATTGCGGGTATAGCAGAATAAAAAGGAACAGCGTAGTTATTTGAATGTTTTGTCTGTGTATTAATAAATTGAGTAATAGAAAAAGAATTTCGAACATGTAAAAATATTATTGTTAAGGCCTGCAAAGGTATTTAAACTTTGGTATAGCCATAGGTCGAATTGAGCTTCTTTGATATTTTTTTATACCAATCCAGAAATTCGTATAAACCTGTTATTGGAGGCGGTATATAAGGGCGGAGGTGGACGTAGACTAGTGACGTCCGTAGGAGCAGGTGCTTTGCAGATTTGACAACTGCTTTCCATAAACTCCCGAAGTGCGGCGCTCTTGTATGTATGAACGCGAATTCGAATCAGCTTCTTGATGCGAATTTCTGAATTTCGTCCACCTCGCCTTCGATCTTGCGACAAAGATCCAACAGTTCCCTGCTCGCTTCAACAAAATTCGTCGCGGCGCCAGAGTCAACGACTAGGGGTACTCCTCTCTGGCCGATGAACTTTTGGAAAGCCATAACAAATGTGTTAGTACTTAAATCAGACACTAATTCCAAATGAACCGCTTTAGAAGAAAAGCAAACGAAGAGTGCGATATTAGCTTTGTATTGACGCCTTCCTCAATGTTATGTGTCCACAAATGCTTAAACCCCACATGCTAAATGGGCATAGCTCTCTAACTCTGTCTGTAGGTAAAATACCTATTATATGCGTCAGTTGCCTCAGAGACGCATATTTACAATCATATTGCTATTAGATTGCTCTAATAGCAATAAACACTAAGTTGCAACAACAAAGTGCGTAATTTTTACAAAAGCCATGTCCACCAATTCGGGCCCAAGCTCTCTCGATCCCCACCAGCAACAGCTACAAGAACTAATTGTACAACAACAACGTGAGCGTTTAGAGGTTTAGAGGCCCTTTTGATCTCACTCAATCAAAAAATGACCACTTTTATGACGTTCATGCAAAACTGAAT
Source organism: Drosophila insularis (assembly GCA_018903935.1). NCBI lineage: Eukaryota > Metazoa > Arthropoda > Insecta > Diptera > Drosophilidae > Drosophila > Drosophila insularis. The sequence continues at coordinate 122,807 of JAEIFP010000774.1, forward strand.
GCACGAACTGATGCGGAATCAAAACCTGCTTATCCAGAAGCTTATCGAGAATAAATTATGGCTTCCCTACGTCTACGTCTTTGGAATGCTAACGGCATCTCCAAGCACAAAAATGAACTGCAACTATTCCTAGACTCAAGTGAAATCGACGTTTTGCTGATTTCGGAAACACATTTAACATCAAAAAATAATTTTCAAATACCAAAATATACCTTCTACGCAACAAACCATCCAGACGGAAAAGCTCATGGCGGGACTGGTATCCTAATCAAAAACTGTATAAAACACTCGTTCCTCAACAGATTTGAAACACAGCACCTACAAGCAACTGCTATAACCGTCCAAACCAGCTGCGGCAACACTACATTGGTTGCCCTGTACTGCCCACCACGCTTCTCAATCTCTGAAAAGGAATTTACCGATTTCTTTAACACACTCGGAGATCGCTTCATTGCAGCAGGGGACTTCATTGCAGCAAGGGGACACAAACAACAAAACAAATTGGCTTAAATTTAAAATGTACATGAGTGCCCACATTAACTGTTCGCCGAAACTGGATACTGCAGAAGACATTGACATGTGCGTCTGTGCACTTGAGTCGATGATGGGAGCTGCAGCAAGAGTATCTACTCCACATGCCTCTACTTACACTAAACCTGTTGACAGGCCTACGAACCGGCGGATAGAACAATTAGTAACGGAAAAACGACGTCTAAGAAGAGAATGGCAGATTACTCGCTCACCAGCAGCAAAACTTCGCCTAAGGCATGCCAATCGCAACCTCTCCAAGGCGCTCAGGCAAGAGGAAAAATGGGTTCAAAGGAAATACATAGAAAAGCTCAGTCCAACCAGCACTAAATATCCTCTGTGGAAAGCCCACCCAACTTTAAGCGCTCCTACAGAGACAGTTTCATCGATAATACATATTGTCACTTATCGAAGTCGGTCGTGTTTTTTTTTTGCTCTCTTAATTTTTGTCTTTCATTCTTTCGTGAAGCTAATTTATAATATTCAATCTAAATGGATTGCCTAATTCTTAATAAATCGCTATACTCATCACGAAGTTTGCGTTAAATTTACAAACATTTATATAAATTTATTATCAAAACTTTAACAAACGCAAATATAATTTTGTTGTTGCGCTGCTTAGTTTTTGATTTCGTTGTATTTTTTGCTCCCACCCGCGCTCTCAATTTACAGTTCATAGTTTGTTTTTGTTTGTGTGGTGTTGGTGCTGTCTATTCTTTTGCTTTCTCTTTTGATCGCGCTCGCGGCCGTTAACTTCGCGCTGGTGACAAGTTTTTGTTGTTGTGTGTTTTAATATAGATAAGTACAAATATTCTTTCTTTTTGTTTTCTCTTTCTAATTTGAATATTGCAGTTAGCTTTTGCCTTGGTTTGTATACGTCTCTCTTAACATATATATACATTTTCCCTTTTTATTTACATATTGATTTATAATTTGTTTTTGTATAAATCAATTATTTAATAATGTCTGTCTGTTGCAAATATAATTGCAATAATCCCACCAAGACCAGTGAAGACTTTCTTTACTGTTGGCTGTGTGACAATGTAATGCACTTTAAATGTGCTGGTTACACAGTCAAGATGCGGGATAATATTGCACAGGGTGGCGGCCTTAAATGGGGCTGTGATTCGTGTCGTGGCTTTGAGCTCGAGATGCGAAGTTTTATGAAACGGACTGGGGATGCATTTAAAACCCTGTCAGCTGGCGTTCATAAGCTCCAAGAGGAGCTTTTGGCGATGGAGCTTCAATTCAGAAGTTCTAAACTTTTGATTGAATCTCCGACGCGAAAGAGGGCCAGGTTTCAGGGCGCGTCCCTCAGTCCGTCGTCACATTCGTCTCTACCATCCGTTTCCAGGAATATTGGCAATAAAGTAGTTACAAGAGGAGCTAATAAAGTGTTGGCTGCTTCAGCTGCTGCTGCGTCTGCTGTAGCCGCTACTGCCCTGCCTAGTATTCCTAGTTCCCTTGTTGTAGTTCCACCCAAAAAGCAAATTTTTATTTTTTCTGAAGAAGTCATAGCCTACATCCAGGGCAAAGTTCAAGCACCAAACATTGCTGTGGAAAAGTTCCGTTTTTCATATACTCAGGACATTTCGTCCTTTAAAATAGGTGTCTCCACAGATCTTTTTGGCAAAATATGTCATAAAGATTTTTGGCCGGAACACCTTGTTGTAAAAGAGTATACAATAGAAAAAAAGAAGAATCGGCCTCCGATTAGCTTGCTACCTGCCTCTGTGAATAACGTTCCTTCCGGCTCGTCTGCACCTGTTGGCGAGTCAAAAAACTAATTTCTTCCCTAACTCTGGCCTATCAGAACGTACAGGGACTAAAGACTAAACTGTCTAAACTCTATGTAGATAGTCCAGTTTTGACTTTCATATTCTTGCCTTTACTGAGACTTGGCTGAAGCCTGATATTGGCGATGCTTCAATTTTCCCCTCAAAATATTTAATATATAGACATGATCGGACTATCCGTAATGGTGGTGGCGTTTTGATCGCTGTTGACTCGGCGTTCTCGTCTGAAATTGTCCAGTCCTCCAATCAGGAGATTGAATTTGTTTGTGTTAAAATTTCGTTTAATTCTATTTCTGCCTATATTACTTCGTATATCTTAGTATACACTCACCATTTGGAAGCTATTCAAATTATTTCCTCATATCTCTATGACAAAGACTTGCTCGTTGTTCTGGGAGATTTTAATTTACCTGAGATTGCCTGGACCCTTTCATTTGACTCTTTATTACTGTTGCCCTCCTTGTAACATTGTTTCATAGAAGGTCTGCTTGAGTTGTCCCTAACTCAAATAAATCCTGTCCGGAATAGTCGTAACAGATCACTAGATCTGGTATTTGTGTTGGATTCTTCCAACTGCGATGTTTCCAGGACTGATCCCTTAGTTATCCCCGAAGACAACTTTCATCCAACTCTGGATATAACCATTGACCTTCCTTTTGGTGTTATGTCTCGCCATAATAACTCGATGCCTCCAACCCGATGTTTTCGCAAGAAAAACTTTACTAAACTTAAAAAAATCTTGTTAACTAATGATTGGACATATCTGTATACTTGCACTGATATGGACTCCGCCATTTCTGTCTTCTATAAAACTCTTGAGTCGTTCTTTGATGTTTGTGTCCCGCGTGTGACTCAAGGATGGTCTGATAGACCTCCTTGGTTCTCACGTGAGTTATGTAACTTGAAGAACGTAAAATCGAGATGTTATAAAAGATTTAAAAAATCCGGTAAAGCATCGGATTTTTCCCTATATGTAGTTGCTCGATCAAATTTTATGGTGCTGAATTCACATTGCTAAAGGGTTATCTTCAGCGATGTGAACTCAGGTTTTCTCGCGATCCTAAGCAATTTTATAAATTTGTAAATATTAAACGTAAGACATCAGTGCACCCGTCTTACTTGTCTTTCGAAAACAATAAAGCTGACAATGATCAGGCAATTGCCGACATGTTTACTGACTTTTTTAAAACAACTTATTCCTCTTCGATTTATCAAGCAAATCCTCCTTATCCTCATCACTTGCAATCGTCTAATTGCATTTTAGACAATGTGTTTGAAGAAAGTTCGGTTCTTAGCGTGCTCAGTTCCGTCAAACCAATATATGCACCTGGCCCTGATGGAATACCTGGCTGCGTATTAAGGTTTTGCGCGGAGGCCATATATAAGCCAATACTTAAGTTGTTTACACTGTCCGTCACATCTTCCGCCTTCCCGCCTATCTGGAAGGAATCATATATTATTCCTCTTCATAAAAAGGGGAAGAAGTGCGAAGCCTCCAATTATAGGGGTATTTCTAAATTGTCTGCCATACCCAAAGCATTTGAGAAAATAATAACATCTCAGTTGCAGCATTTTTGTAGCTCAATCATTTCGTCATCCCAACATGGGTTTAAAAAACGTAGATCGACAACTACTAACCTATTAGAATTTACATCTCACTCAATCAAAGGGTTCAAGACTGTCGTGCAAACTGACGTCATATATACTGACTTGAGTAAGGCCTTTGACTCTGTTAATCATACTCTGCTTTTATATAAATTAAACGCACTTGGCATCCCCAGCCTTTTGCTAGATTGGATTCTTCAATATCTTTCTAAGCGTACACAAAAGGTCCTCTTTAAGTCTTCATTTTCTAAGACCATCCAAGTGACCTCTGGAGTACCTCAGGGTAGTGATTTGGGTCCATTGCTATTCACTCTTTTTATAAATGATCTTCCATTGGTAGTGTCACATTCTCGGGTGCTTATGTACGCGGATGATGTCAAGCTTTACCTCAGTTTTAAAAACTTATCGTGTTCTTGCCTACTTCAATCGGAGCTTAATGATCTTCAGAGTTGGTGTGAAACAAACCTATTAAACCTTAACGGCTCTAAATGTAATGTTATGTCTTTTTATAGATGCACTCCATTCTTAGCAACTTATTATCTTAACGACACTGCCTTAGAGCGATTAGATATTATCAATGATTTAGGTGTTCTTATGGACCATAAATTAACTTTTAATTCTCATATTTCTGCTACAGTTAGTAAAGCTATAAATGTTCTTGGGTTTGTGAAACGATGGTCAAAAGAGTTTGACGATCCGTACACAATAAAATTGAATCTGTTCAAAAGCAATTTCTGCTTTTCGCTCTTCGCGGTCTAAATTGGGATCGCAATGTCAATTTGCCATCATACTCCAGTAGGCTTCTTTTAATCAACCTTCCTTCTTTAATTAATCGTAGAGTAATGCTTGGTGCTGTCTTTATTCATAAACTCTTAATAGGTGAAATAGACTCTCCTGAGCTATTGAACCAGTTAAACCTATCTGTACCCCGTAGACCTACTAGAAATTTTATTCCTCTATCCTTAAAACACTGTAGTTCTAACTATTCTTTGCATGAAACTTTTCGAGTCCTATGTTCTGATTACAATCATCTGTATCCCGTAATCAGATCAGAAGCCTCTCTTTCCCTTGTGAAAACTTCTATTTTAGCACATTTAGCTCGTAATTAGCTGTAGTTAATCATATATTTAATTGTTTGTCCGTTTTATTTGTATTTGTCCACGCGATCGTGCCGTCCGATATGCGGCTGCGCCCCACGGTCGGTCGGGCGGGAGGTGGACAGCGCTCTGCTTGGGCCCGCGCGAAACAGGCTATGTCCTGGTGTCGTATGGGCCACTTGAACGTACTTCGCATTGTACGCGTCAACGTCCAGACAATAATAAGGAGTCCTACCGGTGGATGGGCCCGCAGTGACGAAGAGAGGGCATCCGTATTTGCCACACATCTTAAAATGGTTTTCCAGCCAAATCCAACATCGAACTCAATTGTACTTCCCCCTTCGAGCACATTAACGGATAGTGTGTTCTCGGAACTCCAATCGGACGAGATCACTGCAGTTATTAAAAACCACATAAAGTCGAAAAAAGCCCTGGCCATGACCTAATCACACCGAAAATGATCCTAGAACTCCCTATCATCGCCATACAATATATCTGCAAACTGTTCAACGCTATAATAAAAATTGGCTACTTCCCAAGAACATGGAAAAAGTCCACTATCATCATGATTCCTAAAGTGGGAAAGGACAAAACCCAGCCATCATGCTATAGGCCAATTAGTTTGCTGCCATGTCTTTCGAAGCTTTTTGAAAAGGTCCTGCAGATCCGACTAAACTCATTTCTGGCATCGGAGAACACAATCCCTTCACACCAGTTCGGCTTCCGCGAAAAACATGGTACAATTGAACAAGTCAATCGCATAACATCGGAAATACGAACAGCATTCGAACTAAAAGAATACTGTGCAGCTGTCTTTCTCGACGTTGCCCAGGCTTTCGTTAGAGTTTGGCTGGAGGGTCTGATGTTCAAAATCCGGCAAAAACTCCCACAGTAAACCCACAAACTCGTGGAATATTACCTTTACAATAGGAAATTCGCTGTAAGATGTAATGGCTCCGTCTCGGCTGATTTTGAAATCAAAGCTGGTGTACCGCAAGGCAGTGTACTCGGCCCATTGCTCTACCTGCTGTACACTGCAGACGTACCAACGAGTTTAGGACTTACAACGTCCACTTTTGCCGATGACACGGCAATCCTCAGCAGATCCAAATGCCCAATGCCCAAGCCTGTGCAAAATTAGAGGAACACCTCAAGGTGGTAGAGGAATGGCTAGCAACCTGGCGTATCCGGGTCAACGAGCAGAAATGCAAAGTCTAAGATTTTAAGATCAATCACGGGGGCCCCGTGGTATATATGAAACGACAACATTCGAAATGATCTAAATATACCTAGCGTAAAATCTTAAATAGGTAGTTAACAACTAAAGTATTCTGCGAAACTGGATGGACACCCAAATGTTCTTGCCAATTCCCTTACGCGAACTAATAATAGAACTCGTCTTAAAAGAAATGACAGACCAACCCAATAACAAGTGATTAGGGCCGCCTGCAATATCCCCAGGTCTGAGCTTAAGTACTAGACTAAGAAAAATATCTCAAACTTGTTGTTAGGCTCTAATTTAAGAGTAGATTCAACAAATATATATTAAACGTTAAAAAAAAAAAAAAAAAATAGCGTCATTAGTCGTGGCATGTACTTGAAACGTAGGACACAAAACCTACAACTATTAAATAAACATCCTTTTATCCTTATCTATTTTGTCGCTCGAAAGCTCAACAACGATTCATCAATTTGGATTTGAAAGATGTCTTTGCCAGGTAACAAAAAAACACCAAGTGCCTTGGTTGAATCCGATTCTGAGATTGTTATCGGCGTTGTTGTGCTAATGGAAGCGGAGACCGGAGACCAGAGATCGTACCTGATAACTTGGGTGTGACAATTTATTCATCTGACCCAGCTTTGTCAAACACCGAAACATATCTGGCGCCGTACCATATGTAACAGAATTTAACCTGAACATTTTTAAAGAATCATCTGGGTTTTTCCTCTACAATACGAGCTGGAAGCATCGATCTGCTTTTTGGACCAAAACTTGACGATACATTTTTTTTGACGTCAGTAATCAAGTACATGTTCTTTAAATCCACATCTTTCGAAAGTATTTTTTCGAGTGACTAAAACCATCGCACAGTTGGTCCTTTTGGCATTTTACTTTGCAAAAATCATAGCTTCTAAACCAATTGAGCGATTGTAAAAATTTAAAAAGCGCATGATAAAAATTCAAGCTTCAAAATTATTGTTTTCCAAGTTTGCTGGGTGTCCGTGGTGCTGTAATATGCAAGGTCGAATTCAGAAAATATTTTGAATGCATTGTTTTCCTTAAAAATGAAATCAAACACTTTTTTTTCCATCACAAACGGAATTTTTATTGTTTTAAACGACTATACATTTTTTCAATTTTCAATTTTCTAACATAATTACAAAATTACAAAAATAAAAAAATAGTTTTTGGTTTTTTTTTTTTAGGTTAATTTTGAATATTTGCTGATGTCTGATTTTCTTCAAAATAATTTTAAATATTTAAATCAATATCTAATAAACTCAACCATTTGGGTTTATATTTACTATTTTCCAAATACAAAGGCTGCCAGCATATTGAAAAGGTCTTCATTTTGTCTAACACGAGAAGTTTTTAATATCTTTATGTATCTGAACCTTTTGTAGTCCTTGTGTTTACATTCCTGTGCTTCTTCAGATAGTTTTCCAATTAATAAACACTGAAATTCTATTAAATCCTTTCTGTGAGCCAAAATCCTATGTACCATTAGGGTAAGTTATCATTATCATTTATTCGCATTTACTAAAAATGTCTCAACTTTGGGCGCCTATAGCACCCATGAATCCCGACGGATTTCAAAAATTTTTGTGCGTCGTTTAGCAATTTCAAATGAAAGCCCAAGAGAAAAAATGTCAAATTATCGGATTTTTATGCGGATACAATTCAGTTAAAAGTTAAGCAGTTTTTGAAGTATATTCGGCAATTTTATCACCATTTACCATTTCCTTGCAGTTTATAACATTCAAGATAGCAGCCAACGTTTTAATGATACCTTGACTAACACCTGTTATTAAAGATATTTTTTTATCATTTTCAAAAAATCTCCTTAAAGTATTTCCATCGTTCGTATTTCCGTAGTTGTGCTTTGGGCAGACATCAACTTAAATATTATTACCTGCCTTGTCAGTTTTTCCAAACCAGGTAATTATTAATCTGATATTGTTGAAAGGCATAAACAGATAGTATTGACAAAACAGCATTACGCAATTTCATCATTTAATTACAAATGATGAAATTTAATTCTTCCTCATAGCTGTAGCGCATTCTTTAGGCGAGGTTTCTCTAGCTTTATGGCTTACTTTTCGGTGTCAAAATTATCCGCAGATTGGGACCATATACATCTGATAGGTAAACATTTCACCTACCTAGTGTATGTAGTCCGGTATTGATACTAGTTGATTCCTGTTAGTTCTGTCCCAGCAAAGTTAAAAAAACACCAATATTTTGTGTAATTTTTAAACGTTCCTAGTTCAATAAGAACTTAAGTACTTATTAAAATTTTTGAAACATGATATTAAAAAAGAACATTCTTTTCAGATTAAACATAAATCAAAGATCGATTGTTGAAATCGCCCAATATTCAGTTTTAAAGTTGAGATTTTTTGTAAAAATTATCATTTATTCCCATTTACTAAAAATGTCGCAACTTTGGGCGCCTCTAGCACCCACGAATCCCAACCGATTTCAAAAATTTTTGTTTGTCATTTAGCAACTTCATATGAAAGCCCAAGAGTAACATTGTCAAATTATCGGAAAAATGTTTTAAGCACAGCTAATGAGCTGGGGATAGAATTTTTATGGGGAAGGCAAATTTACCATGGTTTGAAATTTCTGCAAGTCTTGTCAATTAAGCATAAGTTTTCATTTTAATAGCTCAAATTGACGGTCCTCTTCTGAACTAATCCCACATCACAAGAGTACCGCCCGTACACAACCCATCCGAAGATAGTCTTCTGAAGGGTTGGAACTCCAGAACTAAATCCAGTGAGGAATTCCTTGCTTTTGTCTATCAGTGTCAGTGATTCCTGTGTGTCCTTCAGGTAGTGGCATTGCGCATCGTCACCGTTAATGAGACGTGGGATGCAGCTTTTTTCGCTTAGCTTGCGTAGATTCGACTCCTAGCAAACGGTTGTGTTGCCGATGGAAAGGCAATTTTTATTTACAGCCCTCGCAAATCGTTGGGATTCGGTGGAGTCATTTGTACTTTCTGTTTATCACCTTAAGTATGGCTGGGACTTATAGCAAAGAAGTGCCATTAGATAATCGAGTCTTATTAATGGCAAAGATAAGTGGCTGATGGTCAGTGTAAATTTTCAAAAAAGCGGGTCCATATAAGTAGGATTTGAGGCTGTCTATGACCCAAATTATCGTTTTGATACGGGAGCCCTGTCACCTCGGTCTCGACGTCTTCTACTTTCATTTTTTAACTACGCTCTCGAGAGAATAGCTACAGACTTAACGCGTTTGCTGCTGACTGCCGAGTGTAAGCTCACTCAACACATGCAGATCTGTTTCAGCGAAAGATTCAAAACAAAATATTTAAAGAAACGGTAGTTATAGGCTTATAATTACAATGTTGCGTATATGCAACATCAGACATGTGAGGGTTAAGGTTATGGACAGAAAGTACAACTTACTTCACCGAATCCCGACGATCTGCGAGGGCCGGAAACTCAAATTGCCTTTCCATCGGCAACACAACCGTTTGCCAGAAGGCTAACGTCTCATCAACGGTGGCGATGCGTAATGCCACCTGAGGGACACTCAGGAATCACTGACACTGATAGAGGAAAGCAAGGAGTTCCTCACTGGATTTAGTTCTGGAGTTCCAACCCTTCAGAAGACTATCTTCGGATGGGTTGTGTACGGGCCGTACTCTTGTGATGTGGGATTAGTTCAGAAGAGGACCGTCAATGTCAGCTATCAAATCGAAAGCTTATGCTTAATTGACAAGACTTGCAGAAAATTCGAACCATGGTAAATTTGCCTTCCCCATAAAAATTCTATCCCCAGCTCATTAGCTGTGCTAAAAACATTTTGCCGATAATTTGACAATGTTACTCTTGGGCTTTCATATGAAGTTGCTAAACAACGCACAAAACTTTTGAAATCGGTTGGGATTTCGACGAAGAAGCTTAAGCTAAAGACAGATAGTAATTAATTGAAGAAGATAGCTTAGCTATATACACGACTAAACATCCCCGACCAGGTGGAGGTGTTTTATTTGCATAAGGTGCAAGCTGTTCAATGAAAGACGTTAGTATTTCTTGAATTAAATTAATCTTTATTTGTTTATATATAAAAAGGCACTAGCACATAAACCAGTGACTAAAGGTTGTCGCAACCAACCTTTAAATTCAATTGTGGCTTCGTCTCGCTTGATGATATTTATTGTTGAATCAATTACAGATGTCTGGTTTTGTAGCAATGTCGATAAATAGTCCTCATTTGATTTAACCTTTCGTATGGTGCCTGACATCTCTGTTGCATACTTTGAGTCCAGCACACTAAATAAGCCGTTCGCTATGTTCCCAATTATATCTAAAGGTGACCGTCGTAGCGTTCTATGAGAAAGAGATCATTCCCTTTTCGTAGCTCCTTGTTGACATGTTTGAAGTGTCTGCATTACTGTACATGCCTCCGGAACTTTTATTAACACGCATATTTTTCCAATTTTTACGACTCCGTCTGAAAATGTCTTCAGGTCGGCCCAAGATGGTTCGAGATCGTAAAATGCTACGATAGTCCAGTCAGACGTTGCCATTCTTCCTGTGCCAATACTTTCGTAGTATATGCCTGGTTTGGGGTTGCATCGAGTGATGTTGGTCCTTTGAGCAAATGCTATAGGAAGTAACAAGAGCATTAGGCAGGAGTTCTCCGATCAATAGATGCCCTGGGGTTAGAGCTGTCAAGTCGTTGGGATCGTCTGAGTTTGGGGTTAACGGGCGAGAGTTCAGTACTGCTTCAACATTGACAATGATGGTAGACAGTTGTTCAAACGTTAAATTTGCTGTCGATACGTTTTTCAATAGTAAATGCTTAGCAGATTTCACCGCAGCTTCCCACAATCCTCCGAAATGTGAAGACCGTGGTGGTATGAACTTAAATTGCACTCTTTTTTGGTTGCAAAACTCCTTGATAGTATCTGCTGCCTTCTCTGAGTGTATAGTATCATTCAGCTCCTTCAGTTGGTTGTTTGCTCCAACAAAGATTGTTGCATTGTCGCAGTACAATGTCTGACATCTTCCTCTGCGCCCAATGAAGCGCTGAAGCGCACCTACAAATGAGGAGGTGGACAGGTCTCCGACCAACTCCAGGTGGACTGCCTTGGTTGCAAAGCATACAAATACTGCAATGTAAGCCTTGTCGGGACGTTTTCCTCGAACTTTATGGTGGATCCAGAATGGTCCACAATAGTCTACTCCCGCGTTGAGAAAGGGTCTATTTTGAGATACCCGGTGCTCAGGTAAGTCGCCCATGACTTGTTTAAAGAACTGAGGGCGGTACTTGGTGCATGATACGCAGCCCTGAATCACATTCCGGACCATCGGCTTTACCTTAATGATGTGGTACAGTTGCCTAGCTATTCCGCGTAGTGCCTCATGTCCACAATGAAGATTCTCTTCATGAACTTTTCGTAGTATCATTTTTACCACCGGAACATTATACGGCAAGAGATATGAATTCCTTGTTTCCGTTGATACTGGTGCTTGTTGTAGCCGAGTTGCTACTCGTATGATTGAATGTTCATCCAGTATTAGTGGCAATGTTGCCACCGTGCTTTTGCGATCCAATGGTTGATCAGGTCGTTTTTTTAAGTGCCGTAATTCATATGCAAATCCTGTTTCTTGAATTTGCTTGATAATTATTCTTCGTGCTTGATCCAACTCTTCCAACTCTAACTGAGTCGTTGGTTTCCTGTTCTGCTTGTGACAAAACCGTAGCACATACGCCACTATTCGCTGTAGCCGGTAAAATGAATTTCTGTGATTTACCGTATATATCCATTCATTCGTGTTGTTGGGGGTGGCAGTCACCATGCTGAATACCTTGGTTTTCTTCTCAGCGGTATCCATCCATTCAGATGCATCAACAAATGTATGCAATTCCTTCGTAGTAGGGACCTTGCCATCAAAAACATGCCTTGGAATTTTCATGTGGTTTAATGCCTGTACATCCTCTCTGTAGGTTTTCCATTGCTTCTCCAAATACGGCGGCAACTCCCCATCCATCTCAATTCGTTCGGTAGCAACATGTTGAAGAAACATTTTCGCTCTTACCACTACCGGTGGGAATAGGCCTAGAGGATCGAAGATTTGACCGACTTCAGATAGCACCACTCGTCTTGTTATTCCTTTTGTGTGCCTTTGAGCCTTTCCACATAATTGATCTTCTTTGGGTGCCCATATGATTCCCAATGTTTTGACACTTGTTTGTTCCAGTGTGTCACCGAGATTCATGTCAGCAATCGTATCTTCCTTTGGAATTTCTTTTAGAAGTTGACTGCTATTTGATCACCACTTTCGTAAGTTGAAACCCTTAGGTCACAGGATTTCTAGCAGCTCGTGTCAAGACAATCATCAACATAAAAGTAATTTTTTAATGCCAATGCTCCAGACGACAAATTTTACATGTTTTTCAGCGCGAAATATTCCAGACACTTTGTCGCTAAATATGGGGCTGATGTTGTTCCATAAGTCACCGTTTTTAAACGATAAAACTTTAGTTCTTGACTTGGATCCTCTCTCCACACAATCATCTGATTGAATTGCTCGGCAGGGTTTATCCAAACTTGACGATACATTTTTTCAATGTCTGCTTTGAACACATATTTGTGTGTCCTGAACCGCAGTAGAATTGAGAAGAGTTGACTCTGTACAACTGGACCTGGATATAAAATGTCGTTCAGTGATTTTCCTGATGACGTTTTGGATGATGCATCAAACACTACTCTTAGCTTGGTGGTGGTACTTTCGGGCTTTAGTACACAGTGATGCGGAATAAAGTAATGGTTCTTGGGTATTTGCTCCACCATTACCTGCTTCATATGTCCAAGCTGTTCATATTCTGACATAAATTTCACATACTCCTTTTTTACGTCAGGGCTCAATCGCCGCTCTAACGACAGGAATCTTCTTATGGCTACTTCCCGAGATTCTCCAAGGGATGAAGCTTCTTCAGCAAATGGAAGCTTTACAATTAGTCGATTGTTAGCCGCCGTGTGCAGGTTATCGAGGAAGAATTTTTCACAATACTCTTCCTCTGGACTCCTATACCTTTTTATTGGCTCTAGTGTGTCTAGCTGCCAAAATCTTTCTAGAGATTCCTCTGGATTAGTTATGCCTACCATACATGTGATAGAAGCTGACGTTGACATATTAATTCTGCCAGCAACAATCCATCCCAACTCTGAATTTTGTAATTCTGGACGGATTCGATTGCCCCGTCTTCTTTCTGGTAGCAGTATAGCATAGTGATCATCAGCTCCCAACAGCATATCAATTTTTCCTGGTTTATCAAATGTTGCGTCCGCTAATTAAATGTTGTCTGGTAATGTGACTTTCTCCGTTATCTGTTCTGTGGGTTGGTCACGTATTATGTGTGGCAATACAAATGCCTCAACTAGCATTGCGAACTTGTTGTATCTTGACCTTACAACCAAGCTTACTCGCGCCTTGCTTGTCTGTAGTTGACCACCCACTCCATTTATGTGCACATGAGTCTCGTTAATTTTTAACGATAACTTCTTTACCAGTCTCTATGAGACGAGATTTACTTGTGAGCCGCTATCCAAGAGTGCTCGAAATTCTCCTTTCCTTTCATTGATCCCTTTTACCACTTCCTTGTCCGTTGCCAACAGAGTGTATTTTTCTGCCAATTCCATATGCAGACGCTGCAGAAGCAGATGTAGCCATTTGGTTGCCTGTTTCTAAATGCAACATTGTGTTATGTTTTTTATCGCATTTGAAGCATCCCCTCCATGAGCAATTTTTGGCCATATGGTCTGGCTTAAAGCAATTGACACACAATTTGTGTCTCTGCACCCAATTTAGCCGCTCTGGTGCGGATTTTATTTTAAACCTTTCACATTGGAAGAGTTTGTGTTTTGATTTCTCACAGAAAGCACACAAGGTACTGTTTGTCTCAGATGCTGTTGCGCATGTCTTCCTTGGATTTAGTTTTTTAATGCTGCGATTTTCGTTTCTTGGTTTTCCAATCGCCTCTAATATTAGGAAGCGATGTTTCAAGAATGATACGAAATCCTTTACTTCCTGTTGAATTTTTGTGTTGGAAAGAGATTGCTCATATAGTGATTTTCCTGATGACGTTGAATCTATCCAATTTCCTTGTCATATGAAACATTATGACAGCATCTGACGATTCCATATTGACGCCTACATTTTTTAAAGCTTGCAACGATTCAAAGATGTTGGCATGCAAATTCTTTATCGAAGCTGCGTCATTTCCCACATTTGGGTGATCAAACAGCTTTGTCAGTATGGCTGTTACTAGAACTCGTTTGTTATTAAATCGATCCTGCAACACTGACCAAGCAGTGTTGTAATTGGCTTCTGTTAACTCCAGGTGCCGTATCAATCTTTCTGCTTCTCCAGAAAGGTTTGATTTTAAGTACCACATTTTCTCTATTGTGGATACATTTGACTCATGAACCACCTTTTTATAGATGTCATGAAATTGTTGCCATTTCAGATAATCCCCATCAAATTTTGGAATGGGAATTTTGGGTAGTTGCAATGATTGTATAGATTGCACTACAGGCTGTGATTGTATCCCTACATTTTCTGCTGGTGCCACACAGAATTTCAGCATTGTATTTTCTGCAGCCACAAACGTAGCTATATTATATCCGGCTTCGGCTGGATTGTCAGTTAGCCGATGAATCTCATAATGGATTTCTTCAATTTGCATCCATAATATGGCGACTACCGATTAATAATTCATTTTTTCTTCAGGCACTATTTGTCTTAATGTCCTGGACAATGAATCCAGCAGCGCACCTTGCCTTCGAACTAGTGGTTTGATCATGACTCGCTCTTCCTCCTTTTGACGAGCTTGCCTCTCTATTTTTATTTTTGCCAAGTGGTCCTTCCAATCTTCCACAGTATTAGTTACCACCGCCTTCATTCTGGTGAAATAATCCGTTACAAAGTAGTCATCTTCTGTTGGCACGTTATTTAATTTGTCCATTAGCTCCTGATGACTTTTTTCGAAGTTCTCCCACATGTATTCCAGGAGCTCAAGTTTCTCCTCCAAATAGGATGGCTTCGTTTTCTTGGCGATAGAATCCTTTTTGGTATTCCGAATGAAGGCCTGAATTGCCTCTCCTCGCTCTGTCTGCTGATTATAGAACTCCTCCATGTTATTTTATATTCTTATATACTCTCTCATTTATCCTAGAATTGACTCGATGGGAGTTTATTTATTTTGTCAAAGACAGGGAACGCTCCAAATCGTTCCTTAAATTGGTCAAGTGTAGCACAAATAAGAATAAGAAATAAATAGAAGTCGCCTTTTGTTTAGTTTTTAACAATAGTTAATTTTATTTCCAATATTTGGGGTCACCAAAATGTTCAATGAAAGACGTTAGTATTTCTTGAAGTTATTAAATGTTTATTTATTTATATATATATAGGTACTAGCACATAAACCAGTGACTAAAGGTTGTCGCAACCAACACATTAATTGGGTGGACTTCGGAGTGAGATTACAAAGGTAGAGATTGAACACCTGATCAACGTTATCCAAGGTTGACCGTAAAACTGCTGGGGGCTGGGTTTGCTGCAGCGGGAGTCGGAATAGGATTAACGATCCTCACGGTTGTCTGCTCTGGACCATTGCGTCTTGAGGTTTGGGAACACCTCCTTATTCCATATATCATCACAAGAACCAATGGTATTGTTAGCGCTATATAGGAGACGATAACATGGTGTGCCGGCTGGCTGGGGTCTTCTGATAACGTCCAATTTTGCTTAGTTTCCAGTTTTCCTTGAATGTTGCTTAATTCGTCGTAGCTTTGCTGCATCTTTGTGAATTGTGTTGTTGTTGGCGCTGCCTTTGTTGGGCCAATGCTGAAGTTGCCAAATCGCACATATCACAATTTCATTGTGTCTGTCGTAGCTATACGGTGACCTATTATTCGGATAGCAGAACTTCTTGCTGTACACGTCGGGTCTAGATTTAACAATCCAGTCTTCTTGATAGTGACATCTTGTATATTATCGTCACAGGTCACTGTGAGTTCAACTGGTCTGGTGGTGGCAAAAATCCACTGATTTTTGTGATACATGTCGTACCACAAGAATGACCTGTTTGTGTGTTGTATTAGACACGTTGATGATTTTGTGTTTTTGAATAACTGGAACTCACAGTTGCTATTAGCCATAAACGTCGTTTGTTTATCAAAACAAATATATTGCTCATTGTTGAGCTGATAGCATCGTTCCAGATCTGCTCTTGAGAGCCCAATGTATTGATTCTGTTCTTTCTTGACAGCAAAAATGAGAATTTTAATGTTCATAGTTACAATCCCATGAGTTCCAATTGCTGGAATGGGTACTAGGTTATACAGTTGCACTGCCTGCGTTGCCACTAATGGAAAGGTGACTTTAAATATCACATGATTGTTTGCGATTGTGCCTTGTGCCTTCATTAAGGCATATAATTGCAAGACGTCGTTATCTGGAACTGGCAAATCCAAACCAAATGTCTCCTCAGTTGGATCAGATGTCCACGAAGCTGGCCTGGTGATAGTAGTAACGGGCTTATTTTGCTATGATTGGCATCCGTAAATACTCGGGAAATTTCGGTTTGAATTCGTTGCAAATTCCCTGCAATAACTGTCATCTGAGTAGTTAGAGTGATATACCATTGTAATGCCTTTACCGCATTGTCCTGGACCTTAGTTATGTCGTTCATTTGTTGTTCCATTAGTTTCATCTGATTTTCAATTGTGGCTTGTGGCTTTATTGTTGAATCAATTACAGATGTCTGGTTTTGTAGCAATGTCATAAAATAGTCCTCATTTGATTTAATCTTTCGTATGGTGCCTGACATCTCTGTTGCATACTTTGAGTCCAGAACACCAAATAAGCCGTTCGCTATGTTCCCAATTATATCCAAAGGCGATCGTCATTGGCGTTCTATGAGAAAGAGATCATTTCCTGTTCGTAGCTCTGAGTTGACATGCTCGAAGTGTCTCTGCATTGCTGTGCATGCCTCTGGAACCTTCATTAACAAGCATATTTCTCCAACCTTTACTAATCCGTCTGAAAATGTCTTCAGGTCGGCCGAATATGGTTCGAGATCGTAAAATGCTACGATAGTCCAGTCAGACGTTGCCATTCTTCCTGTGCCAATACTTTCGTAGTATTTGCCTGGTTTGGGGTTGCATCGAGTGATGTTGGTCCCTTGAGAAAATGCTATAGGAAGTAACAAGAGCATTAGGCAGATCGTTATTGCCAACGGTGGCAGACCGGCTGACAAACGTCTTTTTGTCTTAGGTCCTGCAGTGTCCTCGATACCAGGGTCTTCTTGGGAATTGGTTTCTGTGTCATCGGCTTCGATTTTGCGTTTTATTCCTGTCTCTCTAAGCAAGGGAGCCAATTTATGGATGACACGCTTGTAGGTGCCTCTGGCTGTTTTAACGTCTACCACGCGGACGTATCCATCCAGGCCTGGATACAATTTTACAATTCGTCCAATCGCCCACTGCAAGATTGGCACATTATCCTCCTTTAGAATTACCATCATGCCTTCTTTGACATTGTTATATGGTTTCTTCCATTTGGATGTACCCTGCAATTCCTGTAGGTACTCTTGAGACCATTGTGTCCAGAATGTATGCCTAAGCCGTTGCACTAATTCCCATTGCTCTAGAATGGATCGCTGTGTTACTGGCTCTGCATAAGGTTGAGCTACTAATGGTTCTCAATAGATGGCCTGGGGTTAGAGCTGTCAAGTCGTTGGGATCGTCTGAGTTTGGGGTTAACGGGCGAGAGTTCAGTACTGCTTCAACATTGACAATGATGGTAGACAGTTGTTCAAACGTTAAATTTGCTGTCGACACGTTTTTCAATAGTAAATACTGAGCGGATTTCACCGCAGCTTCCCATAATCCTCCGAAATGTGGAGACCGTGGTGGTATGAACTTAAATTGCACTCTTTTTTGGTTGCAAAACTCCTTGATAGTATCTGCTGCCTTCTCTGAGTGTATAGTATCATTCAGCTCCTTCAGTAGGTTGTTTGCTCCAACAAAGATTGTTGCATTGTCGCAGTACAATGTCTGACATCTTCCTCTGCGCCCAATGAAGCGCTGAAGCGCACCTACAAATGAGGAGGTGGACAGGTCTCCGACCAACTCCAGGTGGACTGCCTTGGTTGCAAAGCATACAAATACTGTAATGTAAGCCTTGTCGGGACGTTTTCCTCGAACTTTATTTCCCGCGTTGAGAAAGGGTCTATTTTGAGATACCCGGTGCTCAGGTAAGTCGCCCATGACTTGTTTAAAAAACTGAGGCCGGTACTTGGTGCATGATACGCAGCCCTGAATCACATTCCGGACCATCAGCTTCACCTTAATGATGTGGTACCGTTGCCTAGCTATTCCGCGTAGTGCCTCATGTCCACAATGAAGATTCTCTTCATGAAGTTTATGGATACTGGTGCTTGTTGTAGCCGAGTTGCTACTCGTATGATTGAATGTTCATCCAGTATTAGTGGCAATGTTGCCACCGTGCTTTTGCGATCCAATGGTTGATCAGGTCGTTTTTTTAAGAGCCGTAATTCATATGCAAATCCTGTTTCTTGAATTCGCCACTATTCGCTGTAGCCGGTAAAATGAATTTCTGTGATTTACCGTATATATCCATTCATTCGTTTTGTTGGGAGTGGCAGTCACCATGCTGAATACCTTGGTTTTCTTCTCAGCGGTATCCATCGTGTGCTCTGTAGGCTTAAATGATGCTGGCCAGCCACGTTGTGGTCCATGCAAAAATAGTGGTCCATTTAACCATAAGGTATGTGTGCTAAGCTGGGCTGCTGATATGCCTCGAGACAGAACATCAGCTGCGTTGAGCGCTGATGACACATGACGCCATTGCCTTGGATGTGATACCGCATGTATTTTGGTCAACCGATTAGCCACAAACGTGTGGAAGTGTGATGCCCGTGAATTAATCCAAGAGAGTACCACTGTTGAGTCTGACCAGAGAAATGATTCCACACCTTCTGATCCTAATTGGAGATCCTGTCGAACTCTATCCGTGAGTTCTGCTCCAAGTACAGCTGCACATAGTTCCAGCCGGGGCAGCGTCTGCTTTTTAAGGGGAGCTACTCTCGACTTGGCGCACAACAATCTGACCGAAATTTGGCCATTTTTATAGGTTGACCGGATATAAACTGCCGCACCATACGCCTTTTCTGATGCATCAACAAATGTATGCAGTTCCTTCGTAGTAGGGACGTTATGATTCCCAATGTTTTGACACTTGTTTGTTCCAGTGTGCCACCGAGATTCATGTCAGCAATCGTATCTTCCTTTGGCATTTCTTTTAGAAGTTGACTGCTATTTGAACACCACTTTCGTAAGTTGAAACCCTTAGGTCACAGGATTTCTAGCAGCTCGTGACTTATTTGCAGGGCTTGTGGTAAACTGTCTGCTCCTGTAAGACAATCATCAACATAAAAGTAATTTTTTAATGCCAATGCTCCAGACGACAAATTTTCCATGTTTTTCAGCGCGAAATATTCCAGACACTTTGTCGCTAAATATGGGGCTGATGTTGTTCCATAAGTCACCGTTTTTAAACGATAATACTTTAGTTCTTGACCTGGATCCTCTCTCCACACAATCATCTGATTGAATTGCTCGGCAGGGTTTATCCAAACTTGACGATACATTTTTTCAATGTCTGCTTTGAACACATATTTGTGTGTCCTGAACCGCAGTAGAATTGAGAAGAGTTGACTCTGTACAACTGGACCTGGATATAAAATGTCGTTCAGTGATTTTCCTGATGACGTTTTGGATGATGCATCAAACACTACTCTTAGCTTGGTGGTGGTACTTTCGGGCTTTAGTACACAGTGATGAGGAATAAGTAATGGTTCTTGGGTATTTGCTCCACCATTACCTGCTTCATATGTCCAAGCTGTTCATATTCTGACATAAATTTCACATACTCCTTTTTTACGTCAGGGCTCAATCGCCGCTCTAACGACAGGAATCTTCTTATGGCTACTTCCCGAGATTCTCCAAGGGATGAAGCTTCTTCAGCAAATGGAAGCTTTACAATTAGTCGATTGTTAGCCGCCGTGTGCAGGTTATCGAGGAAGAATTTTTCACAATACTCTTCCTCTGGACTCCTATACCTTTTTATTGGCTCTAGTGTGTCTAGCTGCCAAAATCTTTCTAGAGATTCCTCTGGATTAGTTATGCCTACCATACATGTGATAGAAGCTGACGTTGACATATTAATTCTGCCAGCAACAATCCATCCTAACTCTTTTAACACATATTTGTGTGTCCTGAACCGCAGTAGAATTGAGAAGAGTTGACTCTGTACAACTGGACCTGGATATAAAATGTCGTTCAGTGATTTTCCTGATGACGTTTTGGATGATGCATCAAACACTACTCTTAGCTTGGTGGTGGTACTTTCGGGCTTTAGTACACAGTGATGCGGAATAAAGTAATGGTTCTTGGGTATTTGCTCCACCATTACCTGCTTCATATGTCCAAGCTGTTCATATTCTGACATAAATTTCACATACTCCTTTTTTACGTCAGGGCTCAATCGCCGCTCTAACGACAGGAATCTTCTTATGGCTACTTCCCGAGATTCTCCAAGGGATGAAGCTTCTTCAGCAAATGGAAGCTTTACAATTAGTCGATTGTTAGCCGCCGTGTGCAGGTTATCGAGGAAGAATTTTTCACAATACTCTTCCTCTGGACTCCTATACCTTTTTATTGGCTCTAGTGTGTCTAGCTGCCAAAATCTTTCTAGAGATTCCTCTGGATTAGTTATGCCTACCATACATGTGATAGAAGCTGACGTTGACATATTAATTCTGCCAGCAACAATCCATCCCAACTCTGAATTTTGTAATTCTGGACGGATTCGATTGCCCCGTCTTCTTTCTGGTAGCAGTATAGCATAGTGATCATCAGCTCCCAACAGCATATCAATTTTTCCTGGTTTATCAAATGTTGGGTCCGCTAATTAAATGTTGTCTGGTAATGTGACTTTCTCCGTTATCTGTTCTGTGGGTTGGTCACGTATTATGTGTGGCAATACAAATGCCTCAACTAGCATTGCGAACTTGTTGTATCTTGACCTTACAACCAAGCTTACTCGCGCCTTGCTTGTCTGTAGTTGACCACCCACTCCATTTATGTGCACATGAGTCTCGTTAATTTTTAACGATAACTTCTTTACCAGTCTCTATGAGACGAGATTTACTTGTGAGCCGCTATCCAAGAGTGCTCGAAATTCTCCTTTCCTTTCATTGATCCCTTTTACCACTTCCTTGTCCGTTGCCAACAGAGTGTATTTTTCTGCCAATTCCATATGCAGACGCTGCAGAAGCAGATGTAGCCATTTGGTTGCCTGTTTCTAAATGCAACATTGTGTTATGTTTTTTATCGCATTTGAAGCATCCCCTCCATGAGCAATTTTTGGCCATATGGTCTGGCTTAAAGCAATTGACACACAATTTGTGTCTCTGCACCCAATTTAGCCGCTCTGGTGCGGATTTTATTTTAAACCTTTCGCATTGGAAGAGTTTGTGTTTTGATTTCTCACAGAAAGCACACAAGGTACTGTTTGTCTCAGATGCTGTTGCGCATGTCTTCCTGGATTTAGTTTTTTAATGCTGCGATTTTCGTTTCTTGGTTTTCCAATCGCCTCTAATGTTAGGAAGCGCTGTTCCAAGAATGTTGAATTCTTGTGTTGGAAAGAGATTGCTCATATAGTGATTTTCCTGATGACGTTGAATCTATCCAATTTCCTTGTCATATGAAACATTATGACAGCATCTGACGATTCCATATTGACGCCTACATTTTGTAAAGCTTGCAACGATTCAAAGATGCAAATTCTTTATAGAAGCTGCGTCATTTCCCACATTTGGGTGATCAAACAGCTTTGTCAGTATGGCTGTTACTAGAACTCGTTTGTTATTAAATCGATCCTGCAACACTGACCAAGCAGTGTTGTAATTGGCTTCTGTTAACTCCAGGTGCCGTATCAATCTCTCTGCTTCTCCAGAAAGGTTTGATTTTAAGTACCACATTTTCTCTATCGTGGATACATTTGACTCATGAACCACCTTTTTATAGATGTCATGAAATTGTTGCCATTTCAGATAATCCCCATCAAATTTTGGAATGGGAATTTTGGGTAGTTGCAATGATTGTATAGATTGCACTACAGGCTGTGATTGTATCACTACATTTTCTGCTGATGCCACACAGAATTTCAGCATTGTATTTTCTGCAGCCACAAACGTAGCTATATTATATCCGGCTTCGGCTGGATTGTCAGTTAGCCGATGAATCTCATAATGGATTTCTTCAATTTGCATCCATAATTTGTCGACTACCGATTTATAATTCGTTTTTTCTTCAGACACTATTTGTCTTAATGTCCTAGACAATGAATTCAGCAGCGCACCTTGCTTGCGAACCAGTGGTTTGATCATGACTCGCTCTTCCTCCTTTTGACGAGCTTGTCTCTAAATTTTTATTTTTGCCAAGTGGTCCTTCCAATCTTTCACAGTATTAGTTACCACCGCCTTCATTCTGGTGAAATAATCCGTTACAAAGTAGTCATCTTCTGTTGGCATGTTATTTAATTTGTCCATTAGCTCCTGATGACATTTTTCGAAGTTCTCCCACATGTATTCCAGGAGCTCAAGTTTCTCCTCCAAATAGGATGGCTTCGTTTTCCTGGCGATAGAATCCTTTTTGGTATTCCGAATGAAGGCCTGAATTGCCTATTCTCGTTCTGTCTGCTGATTATAGAACTCCTCCATGTTATTTTATATTCTTAAGTACTTGCTTATTTATACTAGTACTTGACCCGATGGGAGTTTATTTATTTTGTCAAAGACGGGGAACGCTCCTACTCGTTCCTTAAATTGGTCAAGTGTAGTACAAATAAGAATAAGAAATAAATAGAAGTCGCCTTTTGTTTAGTTTTTTTTAAAATAGTTAATTTTAATTTCAATATTCGTATTCTTTTTACACAGATATGTATACGCCACGACAGTGAAACCAATTTTTTGAGTTTCTTTTATTTGTTAAAAATTGCTGACTGATGCCAAGCTATGGTACTCGTGTGTACTACCTGGGTTTAGCTAGGTCAGAGATTACTCACGCCAAATTTAAAATTTCTTTTTTCTTCTTTGTTTATTTTTTATGGGAATGCAACAGAGTTGAACAAACTTTATTTTACATAAAAAATAACTTATTATGATTTAGTCGCCTTGTTGACTCAAAGAAGTGATTGACTAGTTGATCAACTTTCATTCAATGAGTATGCACTGCTACCCTGTTGCGGAAAACCAACCACTAGTTTCCCAATAAATTGTTTTATTTATTTATACTGGTACGCACTGATTGCCACGTTAATCAATTGAGATTTTTCAGTCGGGACCCCGGATTGATGTGGAATGTTCACCAATTTGTGCCCTCGCTTAGGATTGTACTGCGTCCAAAGCGTGCAGAGAAAGTAGTCGTCTAGTTAACAGTTTACTTGTTGTTGAGAGATTGGTGGCCTGAGTTGACCAAATCTTCTCACTTGATGACGGTTTCACCGAGTCTGTTAATCTTTCAACTTGGAGCCGCCAATGTCGGGGTTACCAAAATGTTCAATGAAAGACGTTAGTATTTCTTGAATTAAATTAATCTTTATTTGTTTATATATAAATAGGCACTAGCACATAAACCAGTGACTAAAGGTTGTCGCAACCAACACATAAATTGGGTGGACTTCGGAGTGAGATTACAAAGGTAGAGATTGGGGGCCAAAGACACAGCGATGCACACCCGATGTAAGTACAATTGGTATCTGAACTTACGAAGAATAATGCATTTCTTTTATAGCAAAAATAGTGAGCTCACCAGAATAGGAAAAACATTTCTGGTCCAACGAGCCTACGGTTGTAAAGTGAAGGAAGATTAATAAGAAGAAGTCTGTCAGAATAAGAAGGTAGGCGAAGACTCGGGTCCCAATTAAGACCGCGTAACGCAAACTTAAGGAATTGCTTCTGTACCGATTCAACGACTGAAAGTCATAAAAGAACACTTAGAGGCATTAAGGTGTAATTTATTAACGTGGCACCAATCACAGAACGCATCGAGATCTGATTGCAAGTACTGTTGGAAAGAACGATCATTATAGGAATAACAAATCTTGACGTCATCCGCAAACATGAGCACGCGTGAGTGAGCCAAGGCCAATAACAGTGGGCCCAGATGACTGCCTTGGGGTACACCTGACGTAACTCGAATAGTTTTAGATATCGAGGAACGAAAAGACACCTTTTGCGTTCTGCCAATAAGATACGCCTTCAACCAAGCCAATAGTTTCGGGGAAAAACCCATGATGTTAAGTTTCGCGAGAAGCATAGAATGATCAACCGAAGCCACCGGAAGCCACTACCCACAAGGGTAGTCAATTCTAAAAGGTTAGTAAGCGACGAACGACCTTTCATGAAGCCATGCTGACAAGGAGAAATAGTGGATCTGGATAGGTGTTGAAGGGAAGACGTAATAATTTTCTCAAACAGCTTTGGTATTGCCGAAAGTTTGGCAATGCCACGGTAGTTAGAAACATCCGATTTGCTACCCTTTTTAAAAAGCGGAATAATAAAAGACTCCTTCCAAATATCGGGAAAGCTACAAGTCTCACTCGATATAAAGAATAACCGAGATAAAGGCTTAGATTGGGAAATCGAACACATTTTAAGGATGCAACTAGGTATATTATCAGGACCGGGAACGAAGGAAGACGTCATAGATGACAAGCTAGAGATAATACAGTCTTCAGTAATACTAGGAAAAAACATACAATTTAAATGTGGGATTGAAAAGGGATAGGTTGTGGGATCCGAAACAGTAGTAGAATAAGTCGACTGAAAGAATTTAGCAAACAGATCTGCAATATCTGAGTCATTATTAGCAGTCTGGTCATTAAGTCTGAAGGTGGAAGGTAGTACATTAGAGCGTCTTTTGGAATTAACAAAGTTGTAAAATCTTTTGGGGTTCTTATAAAATTCAACCTTACAGCGAACGATATAATTATTGTAGCATTGAGTGTTTAAAAGACAAAATTGAGATTTGGCTATACAGTAATTTGCATAGTCAAGTCGCGAACCAATTTTTTTAAATCTTTTAAAATATCTCGATTTAATATTGCGGAGATTAGAAAGCCTACGTGTGAACCAGACTGGCGCGCTGGAGACGGTAGAGACATTCACATAAGGAACGCATTTATCAATTAGAGAATTAAGAACAGAGTAGAAAAACTTCACTGCACAATCTATATCACTGCACTCAAGAAGATTATCACTGCTATTAAGAAGATTGAAATTTGTTTTACGAAAACATCTACGACGAGAATTTGCAATGTTATTAAGTGATTTAGTAACGGAATTGTAAGAAATAGTAACTTCAATGGTAGGGTGATAAGGATCTTCAGGTTTCACTAGGGACTGTGTTCGGGATACAGCACTAACAGTGGGATCAGAGACAAAAACAAGATCAAGGATTCTTTTAGAAGAGTTAAGGAAAGAATTCAACTGATATAGCGGACATTCAAGTAGGCAATCAAGAAAAACATGTTGAGATGAAGGAATTAAGAAAGATAGATTATCATCAACAAGCCAAGAAATATTAGGCAAGTTGAAATCACCTAAAACTGTAAGGAAATCACGATCTTTAAGACTATTAAAAATAGTTTGCAAAGCATCAGCATGGTGCATTTAGGTCATGATATCAGAAGCTGGAGGAATATATGAACAAGAAATATATAAGCTAAAGTTGGAACATGTAACTTCGACGCAAATAAACTCAACACCTAAGGGCAGATCAATCGGCACGACACTTGAGCACAGATTCGAGTTAACAGCAATGAGTACTCCACCGCCACGACGACCAACACGATCAAGCCTATAAGAAATAAAGTTATTAGAAAGAATTTCATTATCCAAAACAGAGGAGTTAAGCCAAGTTTCAGAGAAAGCTAATATGTCAGCCGAAAAGGTTTGGCTATCACAGTACAGTTTCGAGAGCTTGGTAAGAATTCCTCTTACATTTTGATAATAAATGCAAAGGCTAGAAGTTATTAGTATTTTGAAGCAGAAGATAAATTAGGAAGGTGGACAGGCAACGGACGGGAGCGCTTATTGGGCGCAAACTCGTGTACAACTAGGCCCTCTGGCCA
Source organism: Drosophila insularis (assembly GCA_018903935.1). Taxonomy (NCBI): domain Eukaryota; kingdom Metazoa; phylum Arthropoda; class Insecta; order Diptera; family Drosophilidae; genus Drosophila; species Drosophila insularis. Next base: position 149,319 of record JAEIFP010000774.1, read on the forward strand.
GAAATTAGTGTCAACCATAGCTGAAAAATACTCATTTGGTACTGTAATTTTAAAATAGGAGATTTCGCGAGGTCTTGAAAACTTAAACTTTTGAATTAAAACCTTAGCAGGCATATATTACCAATGTAAGCTGCCACAGACGACTCAGAAGTATCTGGAGCAAGCCTAGAGATAAATAATTGTTTGCGATGAGGCACTACAGTTAGTGGAGGCGGAGGAGCATTGGGATCCGCAAGTGATTGAGAGCCCGCATGATCCTGTCATTGATCAGAGTTCCCGTGAGAGATAGATTGAGGTACACCAGGGCTTGTAATGGGTACTTCAATCTGAAAAGAAGAGCATAAAGAGGGACAAGAAGATGGTGTAGGCGAAAGCAAAATGGAAGACGATGTCATAGAGATTAATAGCATGTTTCAAAAATTTTAATAATTACTTAAATTCTTATTGAACTAGAAACGTTTAAAAATTACACTAAATATTGGGGTTTTTTGATCTTTGCTGGGACAGAACTAACAGGGATCAACTACTATCAATACCGGACTACACACACAAGGTAGGTGAAATATTTACCTATCAAATGTATATTGTCCCAATCTGCGGCTATTTGTGACACCAAAAAGGAAGCCATAAAACTGGGGAAACCTCGCCTAACGAATGTGCTACAGTTATGCGGAAGAAGAAGAACGTATGCGCATTTGTCTGTGGCTTCTTTGTAATTAAATGACGAAATTGCGTAATGCTGTTTTGTCAATACTATCTGTTTATGCCTTTCAACAATATCAGATTAATAATTACCTGGTTTGGAAAAACTGACAAGGCAGATAAATAATATTTAAGTTGATGTCTGCCCAAAGCACAACTACGGAAATACGAACGATGGAAATACTTTAAAGAGATTTTTTGAAAATGATAAAAAAATATCTTTAAGACAGGTGTTAGTCAAGATATCATTAAAAGGTTTGCTGTTATCTTGAATGTTATAAACTGCAAGGAAATGGTAAAAGGTGAAAAAATTGCCGAATATACTTCAAAAACGAAAAAATATTTTCGAAAGACGTAGATTTAAAAAACATGTACTTGACCACTGACGTCAAGAAAATGTATCGTCAAGTTTTGGTCCATAAAGCAGATCGATGCTTCCAGCTCGTATTGTAGAGAAAAAATCCAGATGATTCTTTAAAAGTGTTAAATTCTGTTACATATGGTACGGCGCCAGATATGTTTCTGGCAATACGGTGTTTGACAAAGCTGGGTCAGATGAATAAATTGACACACCCAAGTTATCAGGTACGATTTCTATGTTGATAATATGTTGAAATGGTTTTCAAATAGTCCTCACGTCAACTTCTATTAGCACAACAACGCCGATAACAATCTCAGAATCGGATTCAACCAAGGCACTTGGTGTTTTTTTGTTAACTGGCAAAGACATCTTTCAAATCCAAATCGATGAATCGTTGTTGAACCTTCGAGCGACAAAAAGGAAAATTCTCTCGGCGACTTCTTGTTTATTTGATAGTTTTAAGTCCCTTAATTATTAGGGGAAAATACTGAACGTAGGGACTGTGGCTCAAGAACTTGAATGGAACGAATCAATTCCAATGAATTTGAAGATAGCATGAAATGAAGCATCGATAGTGAGTGTCAAGAAAATGTAAATTCCACGATTCGTTTATACAGAACCACAATTACCGATTGAGATTCATGGAGTTGGTGATGCCTTAATGAGAACATATGAAGTTGTATCTACGTTTAAATCAAAACTACGCTCCTATTAAAAATGATTCCAATTTTTGCTCATTTTATTAAAACGGTCGCAATTTGTTCAAGGCTATGTCCGTTATCACCATTTATCGAAGTGTCATGTTGGAGCTTTAGTTAGAGCTTTGTTGCACTCACAAGGAGTGTTGCGCAGATGTTCTTTCATAGTGCTGGCCGAGTACGCGATAGTTTTCGCTAGGGTCAGGTCGGCTGGGGGTGGGTTACAAGATGGAATGTAGCCAGAACTGGTTACTCATATTTGATACAAACGTACATTTAAAATTCGCGTACTTAAGGACACCAGGGTATAGGTTAAGCAAAGAAGAAGGGGGGTGAACAACAGAAAACAACACCGGTTAATCTATGTAGCATCACGTTCTAAACATGTTGGCTTATTTCATGCTAGCCCATTGGTCTAATCATGAGATCGCCCACCCTACCATGATCCTCGGGCCACGTCCGAATTGAGGATCCCTCCAACATGTTTTACGGCCTCTTTTTACTTCCCAGTTGGTTGCACGATTCCCAATATTTTACACTCACAAGGAGTTCATTCCAAAGAACAATATTTTATTAACTTCTAAACTTAAAGACTAGGCAGGAATCATTTCCTAATTTAATTCATTCTTCATATCTCTTTAAGAAACAAACACACTTTACAATTTCGTTTCTCGAGTTGTTCCAAGTAAATTTCATTACCACATGGGCTATGCCTATCTATATTATACAAAATTACTAAAGATCATACCCGGAGGTACCTAGCTAAGGATTACTACTAAATTACAGGTGAATGATTACTTAATTTGTTTTTGGCTATACAAGCTCATCTTCATACTTCAAAGACGTAAACTAGATAATGGTCTGATAATAAGTTTGGATTTTATCCTCAATTTCAAAATGTATCCGATGTAACAATTCGGTTATTAAACATAATTGACTAACGCGTTATTCTGAGATTAGGTTACAAAAATCAAATATGATTAAATTTACAAAAATCAAATCAATCAAACTGATCCCGGGAGAGAAAAGGGTACAAATAAGTATGAGACGGATAAATTTCCTAATAAATTCAAGTATTGGCAGTGGCACAAACGTAGAACACATTCAAAAGCTCAAAAACGTATAACCCGAATTTTTTTTTAACGTTTAATATATATTTGTTGAATCTACTCTTAAATTAGAGCCTAACAACAAGTTTGAGATATTTTTCTTAGTCTAGTACTTAAGCTCAGTCCTGGGGATATTGCAGGCGACCCTAATCACTAGTTATTGGGTTGGTCTGTCATTTCTTTTAAGACGAGTTCTATTATTAGTTCGCGTAAGGGAATTGGCAAGAACATTTGGGTGTGCATCCAGTTTCGCAGAATACTTTAGTTATTGACTACCTATTGCAGATTTTACGCTAGGTATATTTAGATCATTTTAAATGTTGTCGTTCCGTATGTACCGCGGGGCCCCCGTGATTGATCTTAAAATCTTCGACTGCGCCCTTTGTATAATGTCGACATTGCTGGTACTTGCATTTCCCCATAGTACGGCTCCGTAAGTCCAGATGGGTTTCAGTACGGAGTTGTATAGGAGGACTTTATACTCCAGACGTAGAGGGGACCGAGCATTGATGATCCAATGTAGGCTAATCGCTTTCAGTTTAAGCTGTGACTTTTTTGCTTCGATGTGCTTCGATAGTGCCAAGGTAAGTGACATCCACGGCTTGAGGAACTGGTATGTTGTTTAGCATTAGAGCCTGACAGTTTCTTCTGCTAAGCGTAAATGTAACATGTTTGCATTTCTGCTCGTTGAACCGGATACGCCAGGTTGCTAGCCATTCCTCTACCACCTTGAGGTGTTCCTCTAATTTTGCAGAGGCTTGTATTGGGCATTTGGATCTGCTGAGGATTGCCGTGTCATCATCAAAGTGGACGTTGTAAGTCCTAAACTCGTGGGTAGTCTGCAGTGTACAGTCGAGAAAGACAGCCGCACAGTATTCTTTTAGTTCGAATGCTGTTCGTATTTCGGATGTTATGCGATTGACTTGTTCAATTGTACCAAGTTTTTCGCGGAAGCCGAACTGGTGTGAAGGGATTGTGTTCTCCGATGCCAGAAATGAGTTTAGTCGGATCTGCAGGACCTTTTCAAAAAGCTTCGAAAGACATGGCAGCAAACTAATTGGCCTATAGCATGATGGCTGGGTTTTGTCCTTTCCCACTTTAGGAATCATGATGATAGTGGACTTTTTCCATGTTCTTGGGAAGTAGCCAATTTTTATTATAGCGTTGAACAGTTTGCAGATATATTGTATGGCGATGATAGGGAGTTCTAGGATCATTTTCGGTGAGATTAGGTCATGGCCAGGGCTTTTTTCGGCTTTATGTGGTTTTTAATAACTGCAGTGATCTCGTCCGATTGGAGTTCCGAATACACACTATCCGTTAATGTGCTCGAAGGGGGAAGTACAAATGAGTTCGATGTTGGATTTGGCTGGAAAACCATTTTAAGATGTGTGGCAAATACGGATGCCCTCTCTTCGTCACTGCGGGCCCATCCACCGGTTGGACTCCTTATCGGTGAAACTGTCTCTGTAGGAGCGCTTAAAGTTGGGTGGGCTTTCCACAGAGGATGTTTAGTGCTAATTGGACTGAGCTTTTCTATGTATTTTCTTTGAGCCCAGCTTTCCTCTTGCCTTAGCGCCTTGGAGAGGTAGCGATTGGCATGCCTTAGGCGAAGTTTTGCTGCTGGTGAGCGAGTAGTCTGCCATTCTCTCCGCCGGTTCGTAGGCCTGTCAACAGGTTTAGTGTAAGTAGAGGCATGTGGAGTAGATACTCTTGCTGCAGCTCCCATCATCGACTCAAGTGCAGAGACGCACATGTCAATGTCTTCTGCAGCATCCAGTTTCGGCGAACAGTCAATGTGGGCACTCATGTACATTTTAAATTTAAGCCAATTTGTTTTGTTGTTTGTAAGCCTATATGGGCGATCAAGTACTTGAGGTCTTGTTAATAGTGTGAATAGCACTGCAGAGTGATCGGAAGTTAAATCTAGAAGTGTTTCCGCAGTGATCCGATTACGTGGAATCCTCTTGGTTACTGCGAAATCAATCAAGTGAGGCACTTTCTGTTGATCTGTGGGCCAATAAGTAGGCCTACCCGTTGAAACGCAATCCATCTAATTAAGAGGGTTGACTATTGTGTTGTACAACTGCTTGCCTTTAGGATTTACCAGGCGAGATCCCCAGTGCGTATGTTTGGCGTTATAGTCCCCTGCTGCAATGAAGCGATCTCCGAGTGTGTTAAAGAAATCGGTAAATTCCTTTTCAGAGATTGAGAAGCGTGGTGGGCAGTACAGGGCAACCAATGTAGTGTTGCCGCAGCTGGTTTGGACGGTTATAGCAGTTGCTTGTAGGTGCTGTGTTTCAAATCTGTTGAGGAACGAGTATTTTATACAGTTTTTGATTAGGATACCAGTCCCGCCATGAGCTTTTCCGTCTGGATGGTTTGTTGCGTAGAAGGTATATTTTGGTATTTGAAAATTATTTTTTGATGTTACATGTGTTTCCGAAATCAGCAAAACGTCGATTTCATTTGAGTCTAGGAATAGTTGCAGTTCATTTTTGTGCTTGGAGATGCCGTTAGCATTCCAAAGACATAGACGTAGGGAGGGCCTCTAAACCACTTGGAGTTTGCTGGCCAAGTTCTGGTGCGCTAGGTTGCGGATTCTGTAGATGGTGGAGTGACGGGGTCTCTGTCGCGGGCTCCGTCTGTATAGTTCGAAGCACACTAGCGAAGGATACACTAAGACTGATTGTAGCAGGCATGTTAGATGATCTAACAGCCTTGGCGAAGAATACCTCCGGTGTAGTTTTGGAGGCGTTGAAGGTTATTTTTGGTCCAGCTGGGGGTTTGCGCCGGTTTAGGTGTGATTTAAGGTCCTTGAAGACAGGACATCCTCTGTAGTTGGCCGTGTAGTTCCCTCCACAGTTGCTGCATAGTCTTAGTGCGACGTTATTTTTGTCCTTGGTGCAAATGCCATTTTTATGATGTTCGCCGCAGCCAACACACACTGACCTAAGATTGTAATTGTTAGAGGTGTGGTTGTATTCCTGGCAGTTTTTACACTGTGGTGGTTGGTATCTCTTATGGGGCTCCTCTACGGCGATTCTAAAGAGCGGCTGTGCGACTTTGTTCCTGTTGATGATGTTGACAACGGACTTGACCGCAAACCCGTTTTCGGCCAAGGCTTCTGCTATTTCTTGAGTAGGGACCGATGGCTTAATCCCCTTTAACATAACCTGGAGCCCTTTACTGCTTTTTAGTTGGTAGGTATAGAAGTTGATGTTAGCATTACGGAGGTACTATTCGATGATGCGGAAATTGTCCTCAGTTTGGGTTTGACATTTAATTACTTTAATGTTACCCCTATTAAGTGGGGTTACAACAAAGTTATTTGCCCCTACTGTTTCTACTAGCTTCGAAATCAGGGCGCTGCAGTTGGCTCCACGGATGTATAATGGGAGTGGTCTAGCCGATTTAACTTTATCTACAGCGCCGGCTTGATCGTCTTGCTGATCGGCAAGAATTTTAAAACGATTCCCGCTTAGGGGTGCTTCTCGTTCATTTGGGTTGGTTATTTACGGCGTATTGCCACTTTTTTCTTTTGCGGGCTTAGCTTCCGCTTAGTTATTTTAATATATCTATCCATTCCAGTTTGGACAGAAGGCGTTGAATTTATTATTATTGCTGACTCTGGGCGACATGTCGTTGACGGCTTGAGGCAGGTCAATACTTTGGCAGACGTTGCAGTAGTTGCTGTCAACGAGCTGACGGTGCTGGTCGGTGCAATCGGTGACCCAGTTATCGATATTGATGGAGAAGCACACTGCTCTCTCTACGGTAAATTTCTGTTGATTGCTGAGTGGCTGGCACTTTCGGTGTTATTGCTTATGGTAGCATTCAGTGGGGTCGGCGACACCACCGAAAAGTACGCGTTGTTGCGTTGGACCGAGAGTCGACGCTCACGTTGTTGTTGTACAACTAGTTCTTGTAGCTGTTGCTGGTGGGGATCGAGAGAGCTTGGGCCCAAATTGGTGGACATGGCTTTTGTAAAAATTACGCACTTTGTTGTTGTATTTATTGCTATTAGAACAAACTCATAGCAATATAATTGTAATTAGGCGTCTCTGAGGCGACTGAGTGCCCTACACAAATTTTTGCGAACCCTATACAAATTTTTACGAACCCGGTCTTTTTTTTTTACACTAAAATTTTTGGCGGCGGCTAAGTGATAAGATGATTTAAGGTAGTCAGGAGCCTCTGATTTTGTTCGGGAGCACCCGTATTCAATTAAGCACATTAACACAAGCATGATTCGTATCCTCTCTCTCTCTCTTTCTCTCACTCTTTCTCTGTGAACAAATAACTATTAAAAGTATAGGATATCTAATTATTACAAGAACATGGTCTTCGAAATTCCCTAGGCCATGCCAATGTGTTGCGACTGTTTCTTTTCGTACACGTTCAGTACGTCCTGAAGTTCGTTGCTTCAAGTTTTTTTTTTCTTTTGATTAAATACACGCGATAAACATTGGCAGGAACGAGAGGCTCGAATGCATAGACGCCAGTAAACTAGAAGGTGCTCTTAAACGCTTGCACACATCCTGATTATTTTAAACCTGGACCGCACAAAACCATTCAGAATTAATTTCTGCGCAAACTCACATACGCTCCACGGATTTAATCTCAAATGCACTACAGGTTACTACACCAGAACCAAGTTCGAAAGGGTTATTTTTTTTTGTTTTGCACGATACACGCTTTGGGTGGAGTGAAGTTGGCAGCGAGGACTGCAGCACCTCTGTCTCCTTTGGTAGTTGGGTTAAGAGAGATCGAGGCCACGTATATTAAATCTTTTAATTTTCATTTCGGCAATTATCAGTGTTCAGGTTATATTCTGTTACATATGGTACGGCGCCAGATATGTTTCGGTGTTTGACAAAGCGGGGTCAGATGAATAAATTGTCACACCCAAGTTATCAGGTACGATCTCTGGTCTCCGGTCTCAGGTCTCCGCTTCCATTAGCACAACAACGCCGATAACAATCTCAGAATCGGATTCAACCAAGGCACTTGGTGTTTTTTTGTTACCTGGCAAAGGTAAATCGAAGAATCGTTTTTGAGCCTTCGCGCGACAAAAACGATGAAAAGAATAAGGATATGTCGTACCATATGTAACAGAATTTTACCTGAACATTTTTAAAGAATCGTCTGGGGTTTTTCTCTACAATACGAGCTGGAAGCATCGATCTACTTTATGGACCAAAACTTGACGATACATTTTCTTGACGTCAGTGGTCAAGTACATGTTTTTGAAATCTACGTCTTTCGAAAATATTTTTTCGAGTGACAAACACCGTCGCACAGTTGGTCCTTTCGGCATTTTACTTTGCAAAAATCATAGCTTCTAAACCAATTGAGCGATTGTAAAAATTTAAAAAGCGCATGATAAAAATTCAAGCTTCAAAATTATTGTTTTCCAAGTTTGCTGGGTGTCCGTGGTGCTGTAATATGCAAGGTTAAAATCAGAAAATATTTTCTAAGCATTGTTTTCCTCTAAAAATGAAATCAAACACGTTTTTGTTTTCAATCACAAAAGAAATTTTTTACTGGTTTAAACGACTATGCATTTCTTAAATTTTTAATTCGATTTTCGTTTTTGAAGTATATTCGGAAATTTTTTCACCTTTTACTATTTCCTTGCAGTTTATAACATTCAAGATAACAGCCAACCTTAAAATGATATCTTGACTAACACCTGTTATTAAAGATATTATTTTATCATTTTCAAAAAATCTTCTTGAAGTATTTCCATCGTTCGTATTTCCGTAGTTGTGCTTTGGGCAGACATCAACTTAAATATTATTACCTGGCTTGTCAGTTTTTCCAAACCAGGTAATTATTAATCTGATATTGTTGAAAGGCATAAACAGATAGTATTGACAAAACAGCATTACGCAAATTCATCATTTAATTACAAATGATGAAATTTAATTCTTCCTCATAGCTGTAGCGCATTCTTTAGGCGAGGTTTCTCTAGCTTTATGGCTTACTTTTCGGTGTCAAAATTATCCGCAGATTGGGACCATATACATCTGATAGGTAAATATTTCACCTACCTAGTGTATGTAGTCCGGTATTGGTACTAGTTGATCCCTGTTAGTTCTGTCCCAGCAAAGTTCAATAAACCCCAATATTTAGTGTAATTTTTAAACGTTCCTAGTTCAATAAGAATTTAAGTAATTATTAATATTTTTGAAACATGCTATTAATAAAGCACATACTTTTCAGATTAAACATAAATCCAAGATCGATTGTTGAAATCGCCCAATTCAGTTTTAAAGTTGCGATTTTTTGTAAAAATTATCATTTGTTCCCATTTACTAAATTTGTCTCAACTTTGGGCGCCTCTAGCACCCATGAATCCCATCCGATTTCAAAAATTTTTGTGCGTCGTTTAACAACTTTAAATGAAAGCCCAAGAGTAACATTGTCAAATTATCGGCAAAATGTTTTTAGCACAGCTAATGAGCTGGGGATAGAATTTTATGGGGAAGGCAAATTTACCATGGTTCGAAATTTCTGCAAGTCTTGTCAATTAAGCATAAGATTTCATTTTAATAGCTCAAATTGACGGTCCTCTTCTGAACTAATCCCACATTACAAGAGTACCGCCCGTACACAACCCATCCGAAGATAGTCTTCTGAAGGGTTGGAACTCCAAAACTAAATCCAGTGAGGAACTCCTTGCTTTTGTCTATCAGTGTCAGTGATTCCTGTGTGTCCTTCAGGTAGTGGCATTGCGCATCGTCACCGTTAATGAGACGTGGGATGCAGCTTTTTTCGCTTAGCTTGCGTAGATTCGACTCCTAGCAAACGGTTGTGTTGCCGATGGAAAGGCAATTTGAAAATCTAGCCACCGCAGATCGTCGGGATTTGGTGGAGTAATTTGTACTTTCTGTTTATCAACTTAAGTATGACTAGGACTTATAGCAAAGAAGTGCCATTAGACAATCGTGTCTTCCTAATGGCAAAGATAAGTGGCTGATAGTCAGTGTAGATTTTCAGTAGCGGGTCCATATAAGTAGGATTTGAGGCTGTCTAGGGCCCAAATTATCGTTTTGATACGGGAGCCCTGTCACCTCTGTCTCGACGTCTTCTACTTCCTTTCCATTTAGGAGGTCCGAATTTACTGCTGCTTCGTCCAGGGTGCTATATGTAGCTTCTTATTAAGGCGGATTTGATGATTAGGCTGTCCTGGGTCATCAAAGCCACGTTCCAATCGGCCGCGTCCGTGAAGCTAGCGACACATTTCCATGATGAGCCAAGCCTTTATACGGCCCGGGTGGTTTTCAAACCGGTGTGCAGAGATATCTTTCGGTGTCTTCCCCTACCGGATCTAGTTAATAATCCGTTATCATCTTGGCACGCTGGTCGATCAGCAGAGTGGCTTCTTCCTGAGTCGTTCAGATCGCTTGCTGGAATTCCAGCAAATTTATGACGTGAATCAACCGAAACACAACACTAACTCGCCAAACGTATTTTTGCTGAAGGGGATTTACCGGAGAGTCATAATTGAAGAAATGGGCACCACTTTTCCGCTGTATCCTCAACATTGCTATTCCATATTATATAATATGAACTCGTGGTTCGTAAAGAGTGCTTTGTTTGATAATTTCTTCTTTTTTCCTTATAGTTTTTGCGAAGAAATGGGACGATGAGAAAGGTGGCGATTTCTTGCCTATTTGTTGATAACTCGGAATTAAGGCATCTATAGATTTCGATTAATGTCGAGTGAAATCACTCCACCTAACCATTGATCTCGCTCCGTTGGGTAGGGGTATGGTATAAGACGATATCTAGCAACTTTAGGTAATTGAGATCTGTAGCGCAAAGTAGCCCTCGTTCGTTGTCTGTTACCAAGATTTTGGGCGCCTTGAAATGCAGCGCCTCCGCTATTTTTTCGCGAAAGTGGAGTGCGGATTTAAAATCTATAGGGAATAGCTTGGCAAACTTTGAAAATTTGTCAATGCATCTGAGAAATTTTTTTTTTCTATCGCGAAGATGTGCAGGATTTCGCACGAGTATGTTGGATTTGGAGTAGGCTCCAGGTCGTTTTTGTGAAGCTTGCATGTCTTGCAGGCTGCCACAGTGTTCTTGATTCTGCTTGCCATTTTCGGGAAACAGACCCGCTCCAGTAGCTGTTGCCTTAGCTTCCTCGGTGATGACCCTACAGTTTGGAGAAATTGTAAATGCATATCCGGAATTTTTATTCCGTCTATTATGGATGGCTTAAGGTAATCTTTCAGGGCTGTTAAATTCTGCTGTGGTGAAGGTTTTAAAGTGGACTAAGTGCCCAAAAAGGTCAAAGACAATCTGATTCCTGAATACATTACTGGGGACCTCGTGCCAACGAGTCAGTGTGATTACCTTGCGTGTCGAGGATCTTCAAATTTATTTGGTTCGGTACTTCCTCGTTCGAATCGTACGAGATTCTTGACAATTGTTCCGCTAGCACCTTCGCTTTCTCTGTTTTATATATTAACTCATAGTTGTATTCCTCTATCCTAGCTTTCCAACCCTTTAGTTTGGCGTTAAAGTACCTATTCCCCATGGCAAAGATAAGTGGCTGATGGTCAGTGTAGATTTTAAAAAAAGCAGGTCCATATAAGTAGGATCTGAGGCTGTCTAGGGCCCAAATTATCGCTAACATTTTTTTTCTAGATAGAGAGATAAGTAATAGGCCTATCATCGCTTGTAATGACCTGGAATAGAACAGCCCCGAGGGCAACGTTTGATGCATCTATGGTGAGATGAAAAGGTTCCGAAAAATCCGGAAAAGCTAACACTTCTGAGGAAAGAAGTGTTTTCAGATCCTGCATTGCCTACTCGTCCAGTGCAATTTGAACCCTTTTCGATTGGGAGGTCGTAACCTTTGAGCTCCTTTTGGGGGTGACCTTCTTGTCATCAACTTTAATGGCATCGCTCGCTACGATATAGTCCAGAAATTCTACATGTTTTTGTAGAAATTGTGTTTTTTCGAGGTTCACCGGTAACTTTATTGCCATCGCCCGCTACAATGTAGTTTAGAAATTCTACTTGTTTTTGTAAAAATTGTGTTTTTTGCGAGGTTCACCGGTAAGCCTACCTTACGGAGTCTGGTAAACATGTAGTTAGGTTCGACCAGTGATCCTCATAGGATGAGCTGAGGACGATAATGACGCCAATGTGCACGGTGCAAATGTTTCCGATGTATTCCAACAGCAAAAAAAAATTTCTGTTTGTGCCAGTGTCAATAAAAAACTGTCGCACTATCATGCACTACAGGCCATACCTGATCTTGTATCACAATATCGCCAGGTGCTGTGGGGTCCCATGGGCCATACACTCGTCTGCCTCAGTAACAGAATTCGCGGCATTTCTTAATAAAGTGGTTTAGTATTTTGGTTACTCTCATTACCCTTTGGGGTGTACTTTACTGCGTTAGAGTCGAGCGCAGTTAGTGCTTTCATATGGAATAAATACTGCGCTTTGTTGAACGGGTTCGTCGGTTCGATGGGGCTTCCTCTGATGCCCTCTTCGATTCCCTGGTTTGGGAACCGGTTCCTGGATTGACCTGACCTCAACTTTGATAGCTGGTCTAGGAAGTTGTTGGATACCGGTACGCGTTTAGTGTTGACGGGGCCTGGTAAAGGACCAGAGTCCTATGATTTGCATAGGTCATGGGGTTGTTGAACTTTGGGGAAGAATTGCTTGGTGAGTATTGCTGCCGGTAAGGGGCCGTGGTTGATATGGTGTCCTACCCGAAGTACTCGGGAAAGCTACATTTTTTTTCATTTATGACATTTTTTAACTCCAGCGCAATTGAAAATTCCTCTGTCACGTTCTTTGGGCGATTTACCGGTGATCAATCCCGACATTTTCTAAGATAGACCCCTGATGAAAACTCGCAAGGCTTTTTGGCGTTACGAGCCTATGAGAGCTTCGATGACTCCTTTATCATGTCCCGCATTTCCGAGTTTTGCTACAATTAGTAAAAGTTGCATATTGATGTTGTTCTAAAATGAGTCTAGGTTCCCGTCACCGCGGACTAATATTCTCATTTGATTCTCAAGAGTTCCTATGTCCTTTTTATCTACGTAGTTGGAGGCAAGGACCTTTCAAATTTCTGTTCAGGAGAGTCAATACTTTTTTCTTCTGTGTGTTAAGCTAAGAAATACGTTGAAAATAAAATGCTCGGACTGGGCTAACATCGCATTACTTTAAGTTTTAATTAACTGCAATTTTTTATTTTCATTCTTCTCTTTTGTTAGCAGTATTTTAATGTTGAGAAGACATTTTTGATGTATGTTCACGCCACCGGGCAAACAGCAGGGAGTGAGGGGTAGGATTTTTCCCCAAAGAGAATGCGGTCATACTGAGGAGATTGACGGGGAGTTCTCCAGTATATTAATCCAAATCAAGATTTTTCCACGACCTCACGTATCTTTGCCGCTTTTCTTTCTTTCTAAGAACTTTATAACCCGTTCAAATCGTGTGTGGCACTTTACTTTCTGTAAATAACGCACAGCGTTAAAAAGAAGAACAATGTGATTTATCGTCGCATCCGTGAGATTCTTGTTGGTATGTCCCCCTTTGTTAGGTGTGGGAGGCTCCATTTATCCCTTTTAGTCCAAACTAATATTGCTTTATATGAATTTTTTACTTTATTTGTAGTTGTTTATTTCTTAACTCTATCATGCAACGCGCAACTTCTAGTTGCCACAGTGGTTTGAGTACACAAGCAATTTGGGGTATTTTTTGTTTGTTTCCAACGGTTAGATACGCATCCGGTGTCCCCGCCTCTGCTCTTGCGCAAGCAGTCGCTATATTAGTTTCTTCTTCCTTTCTGTGTGGCCTGATGTTTGTGGGCACTCACAGAGTTCATGGTGTTAACTTCTGTTTTTGCGTCTTAGAAAAATGTGCGTCAGCCTATTGCAGATTATTATGTATTTTCCAACCAGTGATATTAACGGTTTGAAGTGGCTCCTATAAAGAAATGGATTTCAGGAATCGGAAGTCCAAGGATACCTCAATGCAATTCACGCGCGATTTTACCACAGTGTGTAGCAATTTCTTAGCTTGTATTTTGGATTTTGCGATCCCAAACCAGTCGATTGGACACTCTTCTCTATATAACTGCAATTGTCGGGTCGTTTCTACGGTTATTAATTTGCTCATAGACACTTTTCCGCTTTGCACATGGCGACACTGTGCCCATTCGGAAGACAGTTAATACAAAGTGGAGCGAATTGCAACACACACATTTTTGGGAATGTTCGATTTATCTAATGCCCTAAACTGGTCCGAAAAACCATTTTTTTTATACCATACACCCATAGTGTGAAATGGTATATTAAAGTCGCCAAAATGTATGTAACAGGCAGAAGGAAGCTTTTCCGACCTCGTAAAGTATATATATTCTTGATCAGCATTAACAGCCGGGACGATCTAGCCATGTCCGTCTGTCCGCAGATCTCGGAGACTATAAGAGCTAGAGCCACAAAATTTGGTATGTAGTCACGTGTAGTATGTAGAGTGATCAAGTTTATTTCAAATTTCTGCCACGCCCCCGCAAATTAAATAAACCCGATTTTCTTAAAGACTATAGCGACTAAAGACATAAAAATTGGTATGTATATTTGCTTAGTAAATGCGCACATTTCTTATGTGTAAAAATTTTGCCACGCCCCCTACGGCCCCCGCAAATTAAATAAAACCGATTTTCTCAAAAACTATTCTACCTAGAGACATCATAGTTGGTTTGTATATTTGCTTAGTAAATGCGCACATTTCTTATGTGTAAAAATTATGCCACGCCCCTTTCCGCCCCCGTAATTTGAAAAAACTCGATTATCTCCCGTAATTTTCTACCTTGTGCAAACAAATTTATCACACTTAAATTTGATACTGATATCAAGCAAAGCACCAAATTTTATCAAAATCAGAATAAAAATAGCCAAGTTATGCATATAATCGTTTTTCCATATGGCCGGAGTTGGCCGTTGGCTGGTGGGGGCGCTAGGGTGCTCGTATGCTTGAGTGAGCGAAAAGGCTTACCCAACGCGCCCCTGGTTTTTATTCTTTCTCATTCGAAGAAGAACAGTTCGAATTTACTTTATCTTTGCTTGCACTGGTGACATAGCGGCGTCCGGCTATGACGGCGCGCCAGTCACAGAAAATTTGGCAAGCAGGAAAGACGTGAAAAGGAGAGAAAAAACACAAATGTAAGATAAAATAAAAACATGTAAGAAATTTGAATTAACATTAAAATAACGATTTCAGCCAACCGATCTAACCGATCGATTTGCCCACAAATTGTTCAACTGAATATAGCGCAATACAACACAAAACCGGCGTTTAATTGTTTGGTTAGAGGGCTCCGGATATATGTTCGATCTCGCGAACTTTTTTTTGGAGCTGGCCCACGTCACAACCTAAACATTTTCTACATCCTGAAAGTCAACGCCATCAAGAGGCGACGGTTTGTCAGTGCAACAAACGATTCTTAATGGAATGTTCAAGAGTCACGCAGAACACGGTACGGCAATTAAACGGCACAGTAAAATTGATCAAGCTCCGTGGTCCGTACCTTCGTTGACGTAATCGACTATTCAAGGAGTGAGTCTACCGTTTCTGGCCAATACAGCCAACCTTCATAACGGATTGTGGGTGCTACACGGAAGACCGGAGATTATTCTCTCGAGCCTACAAAGAAAACGAAGAGAAGAACCAGCGGCACGCTCAGTAATTTGGATTCCGTTATTCAGCTAACCTTGGCACTGCATAACTATTGCGCGACACTGGTCGCAATTGGGCTTTAAGAGTATCTGCACGATCCAGCTTTACTAGGCGAGCTCGTCGAGAAAATGCCGGGAGAGTCTATTTTTGACAATTGTTTGTTTGGTATTGCAATGTGTGCCTCAATGGTTACGCCGTATACAGTTTCAGCTAAGGATAGAGCAAAGAGAACCAAACAGTGAATTTTTCTGCGTAACGAATTGCAAAGTGGATTTAGTAATGAATCGATAACGCAAGAAGTACGCATCCGGTTGTGTCACAAATGTGCAGAAAGTCATAACCTAGTAGACTGTAGCCTCTTTAGAGAAATGAGCTTAAAGCAGAGAAAAGAGTTCGTGCGGCAAAAGAGGCTCTGCTATTGTTGTTTCGATCAGCACGTGATACGGAATTGCAAAAGTAAAAGAAGTTGTGGTGTCGATGGGTGCAGGCAGTTACACCACTCGTTGATCCACGAGACATTGGACTACAAATAAAGCAAATCGCAGTGGCAGACGAATGAGGATGATAAACCAGTTCGTCCAAAAATTTTATTCCATGGAGATTTAACAAGCAAGGCTTTATTCAGATATATGCCAATCATGTTATATGGAAGGAAGCGAAATTTAGCGACATATGCCTTACTGGCCGAGGGAGCCGCTTGCTCTTTGACGCCGCTCCAGCGGCTGGACTATTATGGAGGTTCGACAAAGTAGATCTACCAGATTTATACTTAATGGCCATGAGGCGTCTTCAGTGTTTAGTAGCGAAAATGGGAAAGGACATCGAACTTAGAAGCTTTATGTTGGACACCATGCAAGGCTATGAAGAAAAGGGATACATCCGGAGATTAACAGAAAGTGAGCTAAATAAGGGTAAAAGGTAATGGTTTCTTCCTGTATTTACAGTCACTAACCCAAACGAGAACAAGACGAGGCTGGTCTGGGATGCAGCTGCGAAAGTCAAAGGCACGTCATTGAACGACGTCTTGCTAAAGGGCCCGGACATACTGGCATCCCTAGTTGGCGTGTTAATACGTTTTCGGGAGCGACCAGTAGCAGTAGCTGGTGACATAAGTGAGATGTTTCACCAAATAAGATCCCAGAGGATCAGACGGCTCAGAAGTTTCTATGGCGTTGTGGAAGCCCGGCTAAGGCGGGTTTAGCTAATTACATAAAGAATCGCGACGCAGAGCGGTTCAGAAAAAATGCTCCAAGAGCTGTTGCAGCTATTTGCAGAAATACGTTCGTCGACGAATGTCTCGAGTCAACAGACACCGACGACGAGATGGCGGAGTTGGCATTGGAGGTGCAGAGAATTCACTTGGAAGGAGGATTCAACATGAGGCGCTGGACCTCGAATTCAGCGAGCGTAGTGAGAGCGCTCAAGAATCAGGAAGGAGACTTGCCTAGGGAGGTGGGATTCGTAAACGAAACGCGAGATAAGGTTTTAGGCATGTGGTGGCTGCCTGTAACAGATCAACTTACATATGTAGTCAAGCCGGAGTTGCTTGAAAGAGCATCGAAAGACTATCCCACCAAAAAAACTGTGCTAAGTGTTGTTATGTCAATTTTTGACCCACTTGGATTGCTTGGCTTTTTCACCGTTCCTGCTAAAATTATTTTGCAGAATATATGGCGAGCAGGAACGGATTGGGATGAATCTCTTCAGGAAAAGGACCAAGCAGACTGGAATATTTGGGTGAAGCTGTTACCCAAAATCAACGAAGTGAGGATTTCAAGGTGCGTGCCGAAGGTTTGTTGTGCACGAGTACAACTTCACACGTTAGTGGACGCCAGCATCAACGCTTATACAGTGCTTGTGTACCTGCGAGCAGAAGTGGACGGAATAGTCCACTGTTCCCTGGTAGCGTCTAAGACACGAGTGGCCCCCTTGAAGTCAGTCTCAATACCACGTATGGAACTGATGGCTGCTGTTTTAGGCTTACGGCTGACGAAATTCATCGAACCAGAACTCTCAGTAACAGTATGTCAGCGTATTTTCTGGACGGATTCTAAGGACGTTTTATGCTGGATTACATCAGATGCCCGCAAATACAATCAATTTGTGGCATTGCGTGTTGGAGAAATTCTGGAAGACTCTGCCGTGCTATCTTGGCGATGGGTGCCAGCCCAGCATAACGTTGCAGACGATGGCACGAAATGGACATAGATGCCAGACATGACCGGGAATTCAAGGTGGTTTGTTGGCCCGAGATTCTTGTACGAACAAGAGACACAATGGCCTAGCATTGAACAGAGCCCGAGCAAGACGAGGGAAAGTATCTTGCACCACGAGGAGAAAGTCAAAAAGAACTCTAGTTTGGCTTGCATCACACCTGATCCGGAACGGTTCGGAACGTTGGAAAAGCTACGGGCGGTACAAAAGCGAATTCTAAACTTTTTGCAAGGCATATGTAAGAGGCATTGCGGAGAACAATTGAGGAACATTATCGCTATAAATCGCGATGTGGAAACCGATGCAGTTTTTATTCGTGCATGCCAAGAAGATGAGTTTCCAGAAGATATCATATGCTTAAACCAAAGACATGGCGTAACATATAGGAAAAGTAAGCTATTTAAGTGCGCTCCTTACCTGGACGAGTTAGGAGTGCTGCGTATCAAAGGACGAATCGAATGAATTGAAGGCGTAGATATGGACACTAAACGACCCATTATACTACCGAAAAAGCATTGAGTAACGTTTCTGATTGTGGAGTACTATTACAGGAAGAATTACCATTTGCAAAACGAAATTGTCGTTAACGAGGTACGACAGCGGTACTGGATAACCGGCTTACGCGCTTTAGTGAGAAAAGTCGGGAATGCCTGCGTAGCGACTGAAGGCAATCCAGTATGCTTTCTGCCGTCGCACAGTGGGGCCTTCTGGCATTTAGCATTGCAAAAATCATAGCGTTTAAATCAATAAAGCGATTTCAAAAATTTAAAAAGCATATGATAAA
The DNA here is from genome assembly GCA_018903935.1 of Drosophila insularis. Lineage (NCBI taxonomy): Eukaryota > Metazoa > Arthropoda > Insecta > Diptera > Drosophilidae > Drosophila > Drosophila insularis. The sequence continues at coordinate 167,904 of JAEIFP010000774.1, forward strand.
GAATACCTTAAGCTTCAAAATGAATGTTAGTCAAAAGTGCTGGGTGGTTGTGGTGCTGTAATATTCAAGGTAAAAGTCAGAAAATATTTCCAAGCATGTTTTTCCTTTAAAAATGGATCGAAACCCGGTTTTTTTTAATCACGAATGGAATTTTTCATTGTTTTATACGATGATTTTTTAACATAATTACAAAAAGAAAAAAAAAAAGATGGCAGCGACTGAAGGCAATCCAGTATGCTTTCTGCCGTCGTTGGAAGCACGAATGTCTTAAGGAGCTTCACAAACGGAATAAGGGGAAATCACCGGCTCGCGGTCTCCAGACAGGCGACCTCGTGACCGTGTCCGTGTCCATAGTGGACCACATTTATAGAAACAGCCCGTCCCGGATGGGAACCTCCGCCGCCACCACTGCCGCCGCCGCTCCTGATGATGTGGGGGATAGATTGAACCATCTACAACTGGTGAGTGTTGCTTTTGTTAGTGCTGAAGTGCAAGGTAGGGAATTTATAAATATGTTTTCCCTTCTCGACTCGGGCAGTCCGAAGAGTTTTATCCGTGAATCTGAAGTCCCCCTTAACTGCCGTCTTGGTCCCAGTAGGTCTTTGGGCCAAATAATTTGTACGGTTCACCTCCGCAGCACGGAGACCATCCATACGTTTGAAGTTTTACCCAACAAAGCAACTGAACTGCCGATGATTTTCGGCAGAGATCTCCTGTATAAAATTAATATTAGACTTTGTAAACTGAAAAAGATTAAATATGAAAAAAAACTATAATACTTATGAATAAACCGACTGAATATATAAATATGAAACTCACAGCTGTTCTGAAGTCCTCTGACATATTGAGGAATGAGATTGTATCTGCCGAATCGTTATCTGATTCTCACCTTCCAAAAACTTCGGCTGTACCTTCGGAAACACTGGATGATGCACTTATGGCTATAAATGCTATTGAGGTCCCTGCTGTCAATGACTCAGAGTTTAATATAGAGCCTACCTTACGGGAAGAGCAAGCCGCCCACTTAAGGTCTATTATTTCCACTGCATATGTACAGGTTGCCCCTGAGTTAGTTGAGCCAGTGAACTATGAGATGAAAATAGAACTGACTAGCCAAACTCCGATTTTCTGCCGTCCCCGCCGTCTGTCACACCATGAACGCATTGAGGTACGTGAGATCTGCGACGATCTCTTGAAAGCTGGCATTATTCGCCACAGTAGTTCCCCTTACGCTGCCGCGATTGTCCCTGTACGTAAAAAGGACAACACCATGAGGAAGTGTGTAGATTATCGGCCGTTGAACATAATTACGGTTCGAGATCATTTTCCGATTCCTCTGCTAGATGATTGCATCGAACACCTGGGTGGTAAATCATTCTTCACCGTCTTGGACTTGAAGAACGGGTTCCACCATGTGAAAATGCATCCAGATTCAATCAAATATACTGCCTTTGTAACCCCTGATGGCCAGTTTGAATATGTACGCATGCCATTTGGACCTTGTGATATATATGGACGATATACTAGTAGCAACGCATGACTTTGAAACCCATCTCGAAATACTGACGGAAATACTGTATACGTTAAGAGTCAACGGGCTATGCCTGAAGCTGACTAAAGCCGTTTTACGTATAGGCAATTAGAGCACTTGGGTTACTTGGCCAATTCTGCCGGTATCACGCCTAAACCAGCGCATCTTCAGGCGATACGAGATTTGCCCATACCAAGGAATAGCAAGGAATTAGAGCGCTGCTTAGGTTTATTCTCATACTTCCGCCGATTTGTACCTGGTTTCGCCAAGATTGCGTATCCGATGTCCCGATTGTTAAGAAAAAATACCCCTTACGTCTTATCCGAGGAATGCCTCGAATCCTTCCGAACCCTGAAGTCGAAACTGATCGAATCACCCGTGTTATCTATCTACAACCCGAAGTCTGAAACAGAGTTACACTGTGACCCTAGCTCAACTGGTTTCGGAGCAGTGCTCCTCCAGAAACAAACCGACGGTAAATTGCACCCAGTGTTCTACTTCTCTAAAATAGCCTCCGCTGCCGAATGGAGACTACACAGTTATGAACTGGAGACGTTAGCTATCGTGTATGCCTTGAAACGTTTTGAGACGTACCTTAAGTTCATTCCGTTAAAAATCGTGACGGATTGTAATTCCCTGGCGCTGACACTGAGAAATGGTGGGCATTCCGCGAAAATTGCTCGCTGGGCCCTGCTGTTAGAAAATTACAACTAAACAATTGTACACCGCTCGGGGATTAGCATGCTCCATGCCGATGCTTTAAGTAGAATAGAAACCGCTGCATACGTTGACGATTTAAACCTCGACTTCCAACTGCAGTTAACTCCAAGATGTTAAACTCCGAGATGATTTGGAGAAACACGAAATAGCAGATTTCGAACTGCGTGACGGAGTAGTGTACCGCCTGTCCCCGACGAGTGTACCCCAACTTTATGTCCCTTCCGATATGATAAATCATGTCATACGAATAGTGCATGAGAAGCTTGGCCATATGGCCACTGATAAGTGTTGTGCACAAATCTAGAAGTACTACTGGTTTCCGTGTATGAAGTCTTACGTCAACAATTATATTAATGAAGTAAGTAAGTCGTCTCGCCGACTTGGGTATACCATACACCAGTAAAACAAATATTTTAATTTTATAACAACCAATGCATTTTCGTATTTAAAAAAACTGTTCACATGCTTTTTACAAGCATATCTTAGTATTTCGCTTACTCAAGCATACGAGCACCCTAGCGGCCCCACCAGCCAACGTCCACTTCCGGCCATATGGAAAAACGTTTATATGCATAACTTGACTATTTTTATTCCGATTTTGATTAAATTTGGTATTTTGCTTGATATTAGTATCAAATTTAAGTGTGCTAAATTTGATTGCACAAGGTAGAAAATTACGGGAGATAATCGAGTTTTTTCAAATTACGGGGCCGGAAAGGGGCGTGGCAAAATCTTTACACTAAAAAATGTGCTCAATTACTAAGCATATATACATACCAAGTATGGTTTCTCTAGCTAGAATAGTTTTTGAGAAAATCGGTTTTATTTAATTTGCGGGGGCGGTAGGGGGCGTGGCACAATTTTTACAAATACAAAATGTGCGCATTTACTAAGCAAATATACACACCAAATTTTGTGTCTCTAGTTGCTATAGTCTTTGAGAAAATCGGTTTTATATAATTTGCGGGGGCGGTAGGGGGCGTGGCAGAAATTTGAAATAAACTTGTTCACTGTACATACTACACGAGTCTACATACCAAATTTTGTGGCTGTAGCTCATATTGTCTCCGAGATCTAGGTGTTCATACAGACGGACGGACGGACGGACGGTCGGACGGACGGACGGACATGGCTAGATCGTCTCGGCTGTTGATGCTGATCAAGAATATATATACTTTATGGGGTCGGAAAAGCTTCCTTCTGCCTGTTACATATATTTTGGCGACTTTAATATACCATTTCACCCTATGGGTGTATGGTATAAAAACTGCGTCAAGTGTATTTATTACTCCGCTTCCGCTCAAGACACCCGCATCACGCTGCACAGTATTCCGAAAGTGCCCCTGCCGTTTGATACCATTCATATTGATCATCTAGGTCCCCTTCCGACCATACGCTCCAAGAAAAAATATCTTCTGGTTGTCATTGACGCTTTCACTAAATTTGTGAAGCTGTACCCTGCAGCCACTACTAATTCGCGTAAAGTACATATGTCAGACGTTAAAATCTCAGTATTTTGCAAATTACAGTAGACCCGACGAATTATCAGTGACCGCGGTACCTGCTTTACTTCTTCCGAATTAGCAGAATTTCTAAGGGCCAATAATATAATTCATGTGCAGAATGCCACTGCCTCACCCCGGGCCAACGGCCAAGTCGAGTGGGTTAACGGTGTCTTGGGCCCTATTGTAGGTAAACTGACGGAACCTGTGGACCACGCGGACTGGGTCCAACAACTGCCGAACATAGAGTTTGCATTGAATAACTCCGTCCATTCCACAACAAAATTTGCCGCTTCCGTACTCCTATTCGGGGTGGAACAACGAGGTGTTGTAGTAGATGAACTAACCGAACAGTTGGGTGAGAGGGCGGCGGAGGTCGATGCCTCAGAAGTAGATGTCCGGAGATTGGCCTTCCGTAACATTGTCAAGTCTCAAGAATATAATGCTGAGTATTATGCGATGAATCACCCCCCCGCCGTTAGTTTTGACGAAGGGGATTTCGTAGTTATTAAGAATGTAGATACTTCGGCAGGAGAGTTCCTCTTTCTTCTTCCGGTAACGAATGAAAGAACCAGACGTCTAGCTGCCCATCTCAAAAAATAAATCTCTTGCCATCGTTACTTATAATTATATTTTTCAGAAAATAAATAAGCTTTTACAATATATATGTATTTATAAATATGGACGCATATATATATATATGGGCAAATAATGGCTGGAAAAAATTATATATATATATATATTTATTTATAAATATGGGCGCATATATATATGGGCAAAATAATGAACGGAAAAAATTATATATTTATGTATTTATAAATATGGACGCATATATATATATGGGCAACTAATGGCTTGAAAAAATTATATATGTATATATATTTATTTTAAAATATGGGCGCATATATATATATATGAGTAAAATAATGGCCGGAAAAAATTATATATTTATATATTTATTTATAATATTTATTTAAAAATAAAAGAATCGGTTTGATTTTGATTGATTTTTTCGAAACAACGTATTTCTCTTCGGTTTACCAAGCGAACCTTCTTTATCCTTATCATTTTCAATCGTGTAATAGTATTTTAGACCCTGTGTTTGATGAAAGTTCGGTTCTTATCGTGGTCAGTTCCGTCAAGCCAGTATATCGGGCGGGAGGTGGGCAGTCGGTGTCGTATGAGGTATCGTATGGTGTCGTATGAGCCACTTGAACGTACTTCGCATTGTAAGCGTCAAAGTTTAGACAATATATGCAACTGGCCCTGACGGAATACCAGGCTGCGTATTGAGGTTTTGTGCAGAGGCTCTATGTAAGCCATCTTCCGCTTTCCTGTTTATCTGAAAGGAATCATATCTTATGTATTTTCATAAAAAGGGAAAAAGTCCGAAGCCTCACTCGATCAAAAGATTCAAAACTGCTGTGCAAACTGACGTTATTCATACTGACCTCAGCAAGGCTTTTGCCTCTGTTAATCATACTCTGCTTTTTTATAAGTTGAACGCGCTTAGCATCTCTTCTTCAATATCTTTCTAATCGTACACAAAAGGTCCTCTAAAAGTCTAAATTTTCTAAGACTATACATGTGACCTCTGGACTACCTCAGGGTAGTCAGTTGGGTCCATTGCTCTTCACTCTTTTTATAAATGATCCATTGGTAGTAGCACATTCTCGCGTGCTTATGTACCCGGATGATGTTAAGCCTGCTTCAATCTGATTTTAATGATCTTCAGAAATGGTGTGAAACCAACCTATTAAACCTGTTGTATAATAGCAAAAAGTTGATACCAACTCGATAAGTGTACATATTACACGAGACTACATACCAAATTCGGTGACTCCAGCTCTTATAGTCTCCGCGATTTAGGTGTTCATATGGACGGACTTACGGACATGGCTAGATCGGCCCAACCTTGCGTCTTCCAACTGTTCTCCGTATCGCCATCCAGTCACACCATCTTGTTCTAGAATCGACAACTTTCTTTATTTGCGAGTAAGTGAGCCGACTATATAGCCACGGCCGCTAAGTGTCATTCTGCCTAACACTACATATCCTACACACTAGCAAAGATTTTTGAGCTTCTGTTTTCTTTCCTTCGTTGTGTTGCTGTTGTTTGCACTTCGTTGGCGCGCTTGCAGCTGGTGACGCGCTACCCTAGAATCCAACAAATTGATAAGGTGTATACTTTTTCGTTTCGTTTAATCAAATACCCTATATTTCTGCCAATTAAGTAAGATATACACATTTTTCGTTTCGTTGGGATAAAATACCCTAGATTTCGGCGAGGTTGATAGATTAGATTACCCTGTATATCTTCTTGGTTGAGAAATAAATTGTTGATTGTCAATAACATATGTATTATAGTCTGGACGTTGACGAGTACAACGCGATGTACGTTCAAGTGGCCCATACGAACACCAGGACATTGCCTGTTTCGCGCGAGCCCAAGCACAGAGCTGTCCACCTTCCTCCCGACCAACCAACGGGCGCACGGAGAAACAATTCAAATATGATTAACAACAGCTAATTATGAGCTAAAGAACATTCACAGCTTTACTAACTGTAGCAGATATATGAGGATTAAAAGTTAATTTATGGTCCATAAGAACACCTAAGTTATTGATAATATCTAACCGTTCTTAGGCCGTGTCGTTAAGATAATAAGTTGCTAAGTATGGAGTGCATCTATAAAAAGACAAACCTTTACATTTAGAGCCGTTGAAGTTTAATATTTTGGTTTCACACCATTACTGAAGACCATTAAGATCGGATTGAAACAGGCTTAAAATCATCCGCGTACATAAGCACACGATAATGTGACACTACCAATGGATCATTTATAAAAAGAGTGAATAGCAATGGACCCAACTGACTACCCTGAGGTAGTCCACAGGTCACATGTATAGTCTTAGAAAATTTAGACTTTTAGAGGACCTTTTGTGTACGCTTTGAAGGATATTGAAGAAGAGATGCTAAGTGCGTTCAACTTATTAAAAGCAGAGTATGATTAACAGAGGCAAAAGCCTTGCTGAGGTCAGTATGAATAACGTCAGTTTGCACAGCAGTTTTGAATCTTTTGATCGAGTGAGGCTTCGGACTTTTTCCCTTTTTATGAAAATAAATAATATATGATTCCTTTCAGATAAACAGGAAAGCGGAAGATGTGACGGAAAGTGTAAACAACTTAAGTATTGGCTTACATAGAGCCTCTGCACAAAACCTTAAAACTCAGCCTGGTATTCCGTCAGGGCCAGGTGCATTTATTGTCTAAACGGCCTCCGGGCCATAGAATTCCGCCGTGTGAGGTCGAAACGTTTGATGGCGACAGTCTAGCATGGCATACCTTCCGCGACTTGTTCGCTGCCATTTATATCGCCAATCCGTACCTGTCTTAAGTGGAGAAGCTCTACCACTTGAACGCCAAGACGCGAGGGGAAGCGAGAACCATCGTGTCTAAGTCCCCCCTGACGAATGAGGGTTTCCAAGCCGCTTGTGCGAATCTCACCGCCCGGTACAAAAATAGCCGTCTGCTTGTCATGACTCAAACCAGACAACTCCTTCAGATTTCCGCGGTGGCACAAGAGTCGGGCAAAGCCTTAAGAGAGCTGCAGACTGCGTTTTAAGGGTGTCTAACCGCTCCTGAGCGTTCGGGTGTTAGTACTGAGAATTAGGATGTCTTACTCATCGCCATATGTACTAGCGAATTGCCGAAGGCCACAATCCTCCTGTGGGAACAATCAGTGCCAAATAAGACTGTCGTCTCCACTTGGTACGATTTGAACCAATTTCTCACCGATCGGTATCGTGTCCTGGATGCCACCGAAGAACATAAGTCGACCCCAAGTGTCCAAGCCATCCCCATTGGCCCCCGCAAATCCTCCGCGACGATGAAGGTCCAAGCGTTCCCCGCGAAAGCTCAGCTCAAACCGACGTCTTGCAAGCTCTGCCATCGGAAAAGTCTCTTTGAAATGCCTGCAACGAGAGGTTTGCATCCACCCCAGGCAGAGGACTCTTAGGCACTGCAATTGTCACCCTTCACCGATTTCACCTTTCCCGCGGCTCCATTCCTTAACAAGGTTCCGTCGCAGTGTCTCGATCGCCCCCTGGCTGACCCGTACTACAACAAGCCCGCGCCTATTGATATTATTATCCGTGTAGACCTGTTTCCCCACATCCTCGGAGAGCGGATCAAGAAGAACCTTGGTCGGATTAGAAACTATCTTTGGATGGGTTCTGTGTGGAGCTATTATGACTGATACTTCGGTGTCTCGATTAGGTTTCGCTGCGCAGACGCGAGTCAGTCCGGAAGCAAAACTTGATGTACTCCTCACCAAGTTTTGGGAGGTGGAAGACCTTACCGCAAAGCCGGAACAGGAGGATGACGTAATCTGCGAGCGGAATTTATTTATTTATTTATTTATTTATTTATTTATTTATTTATTTATTTACGTCAACTAACACAGCAGTCGACGAAAAAGCTTAAGCTAAAGACAGATAGTAATTAATTGAAGAAGATAGCTTAGCTATATACACAACTAAACATCCTCGACTCGGTGGAGGTGTTTTATTTGCATAAGGTGCCAGCTATGCCCCGACACAGCCAATGTGGTCAGGGATGAGTTGCAGCCAATCCAAGTCCAGAATATTTTCATTGGTTTCGCTGTAGATGATTAAAAAGTATAGCGCGAAGAGAAGTGACATAAAGATGAGGAGAGATAAGGTGAGAAAGGTTGTTAAAAGATTGGCAAAGAACACGAAAAGGTTCGTGAAGAGAGTAGTTAGTCAGACATCTACTAAGGTAAATAGGAAAAAAGTTTCTGGTCCGACGTGAGGGAACACAAAAATATAGCGTATCTAGTAAATTAGTAGAAATGACTTCGCCGTTGACTAGTTTATGGAGAAAGAGAATGCCAAAAACGAGCCTACGGTTGTAAAGTGAAGGAAGATTACTAAGAAGAAGTCTGTCAGAATAAGAAGGTAGGCGAAGACTCGGGTCCCAATCAGAGAACTGCAACGAGTATGATTGAGAAGGATCAATCAAACTTCAAAAAATCAAATCATTCCGCTCAACACCTATGTTATAACATGTTTACTTCGTTCACTCACTTAAAACGAAAAAATCATTTAGGGTATCGCAACCAATTGGTTTGAATCAGTTGCTATAATATTAGCTTCTCGAACAAGTCGCAACCTTGATTGTTGTAGCAAAAACGCTCACCCGAATTGATCGTTTGTAAAATTCGATTCAAGACAAATGAATAAACCCGAACTAACATCGAATTTTGTGCACATGATTTGATTAGAGTTTGACATTTAAAATCGATATGAATTGCGATATGACTGTGTACGTAATTATTACAGTTATAAGGAACAAGTTTAACTATGTGAACAAAAAAAAAAAAAAACACGAAAATAATAGACACAACCCTTTAACTTTATTAAATTTAGATTAGCCCATTTTTTTCTATTACCTTAATCAGCAAAGTTTAAATGCAGATTACTTTATTAAAGTTTTATTTATAAAAATACTTTAATTTAAAAAAGAGAATTAATTTTATAATTTCCATACTTTATTATCCATTTTGGATCCAATGGAGTGGTTTGGATATCGTATTATCAGACCTTATTATTTCCGACAATACTGACCAAATCACACTGCGTTCTTTTCGTTTGGTGGACAGAGTAAAGTTTCCATTTTCGATTTGCTCTGTTATGAACTCCGAATTAATTTCCTCCATTTTTTCCAAGAACTTGTATTTTTTGTTTGGCGATGACAAAAATTCGATAAATAATTCTTATAGTCAGTCAATCACACACAATCAGAAAGAGTGATTGTGCGCAAACAGACGATAAATACTTCGAACAAAACAAAAATCTTCGGTCACTCCCATTTGCCTAAGCAAAAGATTCGTTCCCCTCAATCAAGTTGTAGGAAAATATGCGGTCATACCATTCACTCAATACATACATAGGACCGCCTCGAATAAAATCAAACTCAATGATTGGGTGCACCGTAAAATTTATTACTCATTGCAGTTCTCTGGTCCCAATTAAGACCGCGTAACGCAAACTTAAGGAATTGCTTCTGTACCGATTCAATACTACACTGGCGAACAATATTCGAGAATAGGGCGAACTAACGAAGTGTATAAAACCTTTGTTACATCAAATTCTTTGGCCCAACGTTTAATAAAGCCAAGAAGTCTGCATGCTCTATTGACAATTGAAGAAATATGAATATTAAATGAAAGTTTTGGGTCAAATATAACGCCTAAGTCTTTGATGGATGGTACACAATCTAACAGAACAGACTTAATAGAGTAATGAGCTAGGAACGGAGACAAACGACTGAAAGTCATAAAAGAACACTTAGAGGCATTAAGGTGTAATTTATTAACGTGGCACCAATCACAGAACGCATCGAGACCTGATTGCAAGTACTGTTGGAAAGAAGGATCATTATAGTAATAACAAATCTTGACGTCATCCGCAAACATGAGCACGCGTGAGTGAACCAAGGCCAAGGGTAAATCATTTATAAACAGTTTAAATAACAGTGGGCCAAGATGACTGCCTTGGGGTACACCTGAAGCAACTCGAACAGTTTTAGATATCGAGGAACGAAAAGACACCTTTTGGGTTCAGCCAATAAAATACGACTTTAACCAAGCCCACAGTTTCGGGAAAAACCCATGATGTTAAGTTTCGCGAGAAGCATAGAATGATCAACCGTATCGAAAGCCTTACTAAATTCAGTATAAATAATATCAGTTTGACACTTTTTACGGAAGGCATGGTGTACAAGGGTAGTCAATTCTAAAAGGTTGGTAAGCGACGAACGACCCTTCATGAAGCCATGCTAACAAGGAGAAATAGTGAGTCTGGATAGGTGTTGAAAGGAAGACGTAATAATTTTCTCAAACAGCTTTGGTATTGCCGAAAGTTTGGCAATGCCACGGTAACTACCGTAGAAATATCCGATTTGCTACCCTTTTTAAAAAGTGGAATAATAAAATACTCCTTCCAAACATCAGGAAAGCTACAAGTCTCACTCAATATAAAGAATAACCGAGATAAAGGCTTAGATAGGGAAATCGAACACATTTTAAGGATGCAACTAGGTATATTATCAGGACCGGGAACGAAGAAAGACGTCATAGATGACAAGCTAGAGATAATACAGTCTTCAGTAATACTAGGAAAAAACATACAATTTAAATGTGGTATTGAGAAGGGGTAGTATGTAGGATCCGAAGCAGTAGTAGAATAAGTCGACTGAAAGAATTTAGCAAACAGATCAGCAATTTCTGAATCATTATTAGCAGTCTGGTCATAAAGTCTGAAGGTGGAAGGTAGTAAATTAGAGCGTCGTTTAGATTTAACAAAGTTGTAAAATCTTTTGGGGTTCTTATAAAATTCAACCTTACAGCGAACGATATAATTATTGTAGCATTGAGTGTTTAATAGACAAAATTGAGATTTGTCTATACAGTAATTTGCATAGTCAAGTCGCAAACCAGTTTTTTTAAATCTTTTAAAATATCTCGATTTAATGTTACGGAGATTAGAGAGCCTACGTGTGAACCAGACTGGCGCACTGGAGACGGTAGAGACATTCACATAAGGAACGCATTTATCAATTAGAGAATGAGGAGCAGAGTAGAAAAAATTCACTGCACTCAAATAGAAATGACCAATCAAAAGAGAAAATAAGGCTATTAAGAAGATTGAAATTTGTTTTACGAAAACATCTACGACGAGAATTTGCGATGTTATTAAGTGATTTAGGAACGGAATTGTAAGAAATAGTAACTTCAATGGTAGGGTGATAAGGATCTTTAGGTTTCACAAGGGGCTGAGTTCGGTATACAGCACTAACAGTGGGATCAGAGACAAAAACAAGATCAAGGATTCTTTTAGAAGAGTTAAGGAAAGAATTCAACTGATATAGCGGACATTCAAGTAGGCAATCAAGAAAAACATGTTGAGATGAAGGAATTAAGAAAGATAGATTATCATCAACAAACCAAGAAATATTAGGCAAGTTGAAATCACCTAAAACTATAAGGAAATCACGATCTTTAAGACGATTAAAAATAGTTTGCAAAGCATCAGCATGGTGCATATAGGTCTTGATATCAGAAGCTGGAGGAATATATGAACAAGAAATATATAAGCTAAAGTTGGAACATGTAACTTCGACGCAAATAAACTCAACACCTAAGGGCAGATCAATCAACACGACACTTGAGCACAGATTCGAGTTAACAGCAATGGGTACTCCACCGCCACGACGACCAACACGATCAAGCCTATAAGAAATAAAGTTATTAGAAAGAATTTCATTATCCAAAACAGAGGAGTTAAGCCAAGTTTCAGAGAAAGCTAATATGTCAGCCGAAAAGGTTTGGCTTTCACAGAACAGGTTCGAGAGCTTGGTAAGAAGTCCTCTTACATTTTGATAATGAATGCAAAGACTAGACGTTATTAGTTTTTTGAAGCAGAAGATATATTAGGAAGGTGGACAGGCAACGGACGGGAGCGCTTATTGGGCGCAAACTCGTGTACAACTAGGCCCTCTGGACAGAAAAACTTTTGAATTAAAACCTTAGCAGGACAAATATTACCATATATTTCCTGGAGACCACCCAAAGAAGGAAGGACGGCCGATATGTTGTGTCCCTACCGTTCAAAAGTCCGAATAGTGTCGACTTGGGTCATTCAAGAACGATCGCGCTGGCCATATGATTCGGGTGAGGCCGCCTCAGGATGGGAAAAGCTTCTATCTTTCCCATTATGCGGTGTTTAAGCCCGACAGCAGAACCAACAAGGTACGCATGGTATTTAATGCGTCGAGCACATCCACACGAGGCTTTAGCCTTAACAATGTCATGCACACCGGGCCTACTCTCCAGGCCGATCTTACGCTTCAAGTACTAAAGAGGCGGTTCTTTCAGTTCGTTTTTTATGCTGACATCACACAGATGTAGCGACAAATCTGAGTCGGCCCAGGCATACCCCTTTTCAGCGGATCCTCTACCGAGATCGTTGCGGCAGTATTCAGGACTATGAGCTACAAACTGTCACGTTTGGGGTTACCGCCGTTCCTGGCGATCCGAGTCCTGCTACAAGCGAGCGAAATCCTTCGGAATTACATGTATGTTGATGATGTCCTAGTCGGCGCTTATACTGAAGACGGCGCCCGTCTCGCCATACAAGAGCTTCAAGCAGCCCTTGAAACTGCGGGCGTCCCGCTTCGGAAGTGGACTTCCAATAGGAAAAAAGTACTTCAGGATATCCCAAGACAGCATCTACTACGAGAGGACTTTCTCGAGTTGGAAGACGCGAACACTGCAAAAATCTTGGGCATTCGCTGGCAAGCCGCCGAGGCCGTCTTCTTTTTCACCGTCGCGGACCCAACACGGAAGGAGTCGATCTCCAAGAGGCAAGTTCTGTCTCAAATCGCAAAGCTCTTCGACCCAGCCGGCTGGTTAGCCCCATCCGTTATTTGAGCATAGATCTTCATGCAGCAAATTTGGTTAACCGAACTTGGCTGGGATGACGCTCTGCCGCCTCTCCTCTGCATCAATGGCACGAATTCCTGCAGGACTATCCCGGCCTCAGTCAACTCCGCATTCCCCGTTGGCTAAACACCAGCGATACTCTTTCATGTGAGCTTCATAGCTTCTGTGACGCGTCCCAGAAAGCGTACGGAGCAGCCCTATATGTTTGGGTCTCTTATCGTGATCAAGTAAGCATCCATCTACTAACGGCTAAGACCCGCGTGGCCCTGGTCAAAACAGTCTAGCTGCCTCGGCTGAAGTTGTGCGGAGCAGTTTTGTTAGCCGATCTCTGGGCGTCGATCGCTCCTGAACTTCCAATCTAACTATACATTGTGTTGGCATGGCTTAATAAGCCCCCGTGCAGTTGGTCCACCTTTGTGGCCAATCGAGTATCTAGCATCTCCAAAAGCACCAGTGCCCAGCGCTGGTCACATGTGCGTTCCGAGGACAATCCCGCTGATCTGGCAAGCCGTAGAGTCTCCTCGGCCAAGTTATCGGCCAGTAGCCTCTGGTGGCATGGGCCGGACTGGCTTCGGCGGGATCCCGAGTGCTGCCTACCTCTCAGTAGTGAACTTCCGGACACTCAGCTGGAGCAACGAGTCCAGTGCCACACCACAGCGACCACTCTGCTCGACGACACTCTGCTTCTCGGACTATGGTTGGGCATTGCGAGTCACCGCATACATCCTACGCTTCGCTGCCAAAAGGATTTCGAAGCCTTCCACTGTCCACCTCACTAATTACGAATTGCTCTCCGCTGAGCGGGCCTTGATTCGGATCTCTCAGCGTCGAAACTACGCCGCGGAGATACGGGCCCTTGGCGAAGGGCGATCCCTCCCAACATCCAGCACTGTATTCAATTTGAACCCATTTCTCGACCAACATGAGATACTCCGCTCATGTGGACGACAACGAGCCGCGGAATCCCTCCGGTACGACGAACGTCACCCTGTTCTCCTCCCCTATAGTACCCATTTGACAAGCCTGCTCGGCCAATTCGCCCATCGCATCACTCTGCATGGCGGCAATCAACTAATGGTGCGATATCTGCAAACCAAATTCTGGATTCCACGGATTAAGAATCTGGTGAAGTCCCACATCAAGGGGTGTACATTTTGCATCGTTCATCGTCGACGACTACAGACTCAAATAATGGTTGATCTCCCTCGAGAGCGCATCACTTACTCCAGACCTTTCACCCACAAAGGCATTGACTTCGCAGGGCCCTTCGAGATTATACCGAGCGTGCGTGTTTTAGTTCGAAGGGGTATGTCTGCGTCTTTGTGTGTTTCAGCACGAAAGCAATCCATCTCGAAGCTACCTCCGACCTCACCACTGAAAGATTTCTCGCAGCCTTCTTTCGTTTTCTCGTATGGAGACAATGTCCACAGCGCATTTACTCCGATAATGGCAAAACCTTCGTAGGGGCCTCGAAGGTGCTCGAACAGGTCTTTCTGGACGCCACCAAACCTAATATCATGAAGGCATTTCCCCAGCATATTTTATCCTGGCATTTCATTCCACCATGCGCTCCCCATGTGGGAGGACTGTGGGAGGCTGGAGTCAAAAGTTTCAAGACCCTATTTTACAAGTCCTCGTCTAATGTACACGTTCGAGGAAGTTTCCACTCTCCTGTGTCGAATCGAAGCGTGTCTGAACTCCAGGCCAATTTCCCCCATGAGCGAGAACCCAGAGGATCTGCTGGCATTGAGCCCGGGACATTTCCTTATTGGAGGACCTCTCTTATCCATTGCGGAGCCTGAGATTCTAGTCGAGCCTATGTCCCTAATCAACCGATGGCAGCGACTGAAGGCAATCCAGAATGCTTTCTGCCGTTGTTGGAAGCACGAATATCTTAAGGAGCTCCACAAACGGAATAAGTGGAAATCACCGGCTCGCAGTCACCAGACAGGCGACCTCGTGATCGTGTCTGAAGACAACCTCCCCTCCAACGCTTAGGACCTCCAGTGGCGCTTAGGACGAATTGAGCGCACGCTTTGCGTGGCTGATGGTCTCGTCCGAATGGTGGCCGTCAAAACAGCGCGTGGGTCTATCCGAAGACCCGTTGCGAAGCTCATCCTGTTACAAGACAACAGTGGTTCTGAGCCTAAAAAGACATAATGGCTCCCCGATCCTCTCAGTTCCTTCCGAATGTCCTCGTCTCCGTGCATGTTCTTTGTCCCCTTGAATCGACTAATCCACTTTCCCCTCCGTAAATACTTTTCGTTTTAGTCTTTCATATCGTCTCTCAACAGCGACATGGCCCCCACGCGTTTGCCGCACCGTAGCAGCCATCGGTCTGGTCCGTACGAGATAAACTCTTAAAAATGCCGTGTCTGTCGGAGAGTGCATGCACTTCGCCAGTGCCAACGTTTCCTGAACCTCCGGGCTGAAAAGCGTCTCCGGGCGGTGCTTATCAACAAGTATTGCCCTTATTGCTTGGCACACGAGCACTCGTCCGACGCGTGCCGGAGTCGTCACGGATGCCGACGGTGCGGGCAAAACAGCTCGAAATCTTTTGAGACCCGTGTCCTCCTAGATGCATGTGCGGCTGAGAGCCGTATCAACACCTCGTTTGCCCGGTCCCTGGGGCTGACCGTGACCAAGGTCGGTGTCGACCAAGCATGTACGGCCGAAGTATTTCAAGTCACAGAGCACAAATACGATAAAGCGATCTTGAGCCTTAACCCTTATGACAACGTCATTGTCATTTTCATAGCCTTCCTAGGATGATACTTCAATCAGCTGACACCGTCTCTGCCATTCATGGCTTTATTTTGTCAATTGGAGACGAAAAAGTGATCTTCAATGCAATGTTAATTCACTTAGCAGTTCGAATATGCGAAAAACCCTTCGTGGAAGCATGCGAGAGGACGCTAAATCGGCGTGATCAACAAATATCGGGTGCAAATCAGCAAAGCATTCGGTAAACGTTGTTAAGTTTGATTACAGATCACTTTCCACAAGGCATTCTTTTGTGGCAAATAAGAAAAATATATATCAATCTTTTCTTCTATACAATATATATAAAAATGTTGTGTGAGTACCTAGAATCGCTATGCATTCAGAAACTACTGAATCGATTGCGTTCAAATTTTAACACACTTTGGAGTCAGGTTCACGCTTGGTTTTTGTCTACTTTTTATGTCGATATCATAATCGCGAGCGCAAATAAAATGGGTTTTATAACGGCTTTCCGAGTTTCGACCGCAGTGGGCGGGGCATTCATTAAAATACAAATTCTCCTGTTTCAGTTACAAACGAAAAAATGTCTTTTAAAAAAGCGAATTTGCGTTATCGTACTCGCAGCGCAGAAATAATCAGAAGAAATGTTTCGAATAGGACTGAAGAAGAGCGGGAATTGGTACGGGAGAGGGAGAGGCTAAGGCAAAGGCAGAGGATTATTATGGAACCAGCCGAAAGCCGTGCAGCCAGGCTTAAGCATGAGCGTTTGCGAGCCCGAAAGTCGCGGTCTGCAGCAACACAATTGCTTCAATTGCTCCAGGGAGAACTGGGATAACATTCGTTGTTGTAATTTCTCGATCGACTCCAGCAAACGAAATAAATGCTTTCCTGAAATATTCAAAACGCGAAAATTTTTGTAATTTAGTTGCATCAAAGGAAGAACTGATCGAAAAAGTATTCCCTGATATTCAAATGAATTATAGGAAACACGATTGGCTCAGTGAACGAGCGAACCTTGCTGCCAATAATAAAGAAGTCTAACAGCATAATCATGTTGTTGGTGTTTAAAATACATAAAATAAGATAAAAATAAATATATGTCAAGTTAGTATGTAACCCGACTAAAGATATCGATGGCTCATCAGTCATAAGTAGATTTGAGATGGTCAGCAGTTAACAATAAAGACCTAGTTAAGTAAGCTGCTATGCAATAAAGACGTATTTTGCTGACCTAACACAATGTCGAACTATGCACTGATGAGCTCTCTATTTTTACTATAAAAGAAATGCATTATTCTTAGTAAGATCAGATACCAATTGTAGTTACATCGGGTGTGCATCGCTGTGTCTTTGGCCCCCAATCTCTACCTTTGTAATCTCACTCGAAGTCCACCCAATTTATGTGTTGGTTGCGACAACCTTTAGTCACTGGTTTATGTGCTAGTGCCTTAGGACGCAGTACAATCCTAAGCGAGGGCACAAATTGGTGAACATTCCACATCAATCTGGGGTCCCGACTAAAAAATCGCAATTGATTAACGTGGCAATCAGTGCGTACCAATATAAATAAATAAAACAATTTATTGGAAAACTAGTGGTTGGTGTTCCGCAACAGGGTAGCAGTGCATACCCATTGAATAAAAGTTGATCAACTAGGCGATCACTTCTTCAAAAACATTTAACAACGATTTGAGTCAACAGGGCGACCAAATCATAATAAGTTATTTTTTATGTAAAATAAACTTTGTTCAACTCTGTTGCATTCCCATAAAAAATAAACAGAAAAAAAGAAATTTGAAATTTGGCGTCAGCAATCTCTGACCTAGCTAAACCCAGGTAGTACACACGAGTACCATAATTTGGCATCAGTCAGCAATTTTTAACAAATAAAAGAAACTGAAAAAAATGGTTTCACTGTCGTGGCGTATATCTGTGTAAAAAGAATACGAATATTGGAAATAAAATTAACTATTGTTAAAAAAACTAAACAACAGGCGACTTCTATTTAGTTCTTATTCTTATTTGTACTACACTTGACCAATTTAAGGAACGAGTCGGAGCGTTCCCTGTCTTTGACAAAATACATAAACTCCCATCGGGTCAAGTACTAGTATAAATAAGCAAGTACATAAGAATATAAAAGAACATGGAGGAGTTCTATAATCAGCAGACAGAACGCGGAGAGGCAATTCAGGCCTCCATTCGGAATACCAAAAAGGATTCTATCGCCAGGAAAACGAAGCCTTCCTATTTCAAGGAGAAACTTGAGCTCCTGGAATACATGGGGAGAACTTCGAAAAAAGTCATCAGGAACTAATGGACAAATTAAATAACGTGCCAACAGAAGATGACTACTTTGTAACGGATTATTTCACCAGAATGAAGGCGGTGGTAACTAATACTGTGGAAGATTGGAAGGACCACTTGGCAAAGATAAAATTATTGGGTGCAGAGACACAAATTGTGTGTCAATTGCTTTAAGCCAGACCATATGGCCAAAAATTGTTCATGGAGGGGATGCTTCAAATGCGATAAAAAACATAACACGATGTTGCATTTAGACACAGGCAACCAAATGGCTACATCTGCTTCTGCATATGAAATTGGCAGAAAATACACTCTGTTGGCAACGGCCAAGGTAGTAGTAAAAGGGTTCAATGAAAGGACAGGAGAATTTCGAGCACTCTTGGATAGCGGCTCACAAGTAAATCTCGTCTCAGAGAGACTGGTAAAGAAGTTATCATTAAAAATTAACGAGACTCATGTGCACATAAATGGAGTGGGTGGTCAACCACAGATAAGCAAGGCGCGAGTAAGCTTGGTTGTAAGGTCAAGATACAACAAGTTTGCAATGCTAGTTGAGGCATTTGTATTGCCACACATAATAGGTGACCAACCCACAGAACAGATAACTGAGAAAGTCACATTACCAATCAACATTCAATTATCGGACCCAACATTTGATACACCAGGAAAAATTGATATGCTGTTGGGAGCTGATGATCACTATGCTATACTGCTACCAGAAAGAAGACGGGGAAATCGAAACCGTCCAACATTACAAAATTCGGAATTGGGATGGATTGTTGCTGGCAGAATTAATATGTCAACGTCAGCTTCTATCACATGTAAGGTAGGCATAACTAATCCAGAGGAATCTCTAGAAAGATTTTGGCAGCTAGACACACTAGAGCCAATAAAAAGGTATAGGAGTCCAGAGGAAGAGTATTGTGAAAAATTCTTCCTCGATAACCTACACACGGCGGCTGACAATCGATTAATTGTAAAACTTCCATTTGCTGAAGAAGCTTCATCCCTTGGAGAATCTCGGGAAGTAGCCATAAGAAGATTCATGTCGTTAGAGCGGCGATTGAGCCCTGACATAAAAAAGGAGTATGTGAAATTTATGTCAGAATATGAACAGCTTGGACATATGAAGCAGGTAATGGTGGAGCAAATACCCAAGAACCATTACTTTATTCCGCATCACTGTGTACTAAACCCCGAAAGTACCACCACCAAGCTAAGAGTAGTGTTTGATGCATCATCCAAAACGTCATCAGGAAAATCACTGAACGACATTTTATATCCAGGTCCAGTTGTACAGAGTCAACTCTTCTCAATTCTACTGCGGTTCAGGACACACAAATATGTGTTCACTGCGGACATTGAAAAAATGTATCGTCAAGTTTGGATAAACCCTGCCGATCAATTCAATCAGATGATTGTGTGGAGAGAGGATCCAAGTCAAGAACTGAAGTTTTATCGTTTAAAAACGGTGACTTATGGAACAACAATAGCCCCATATTTAGCGACAAACATTGGGAATCATATGGGCACCCAAAGAAGACCAATTATGTGGAAAGGCTCAAAGACATAAAAAAGGAAGAACCAGACGTGTGGTGCTATCTGAAGTCGGTCAAATCTTTGATCCTCTAGGACTGTTCGCACCGGTAGTGGTAAGAGCGAAAATGTTTCTTCAACATGTTGCTACCGAACGAATTGAGATGGATGAGGATCTACCGCCGTATTTGGAGAAGCAATGGGAAGCTTACCGAGAGGATGTACAGGCACTAAACCACATGAAAATTCCAAGGCATATTTTTGATGGCAAGGTCCCCACTACAAAGGAATTGCATTCATTTGTTGATGCATCAGAAAAGGCGTATGGTGCGGCAGTTTATGTCCGATCAACCTATAAAAATGGCCAAATTTCGGTCAGATTGTTGTGCGCCAAGTCGAGAGTGGCTCCCCTGGAAAAACAGACACTGCCCCGGCTGGAACTATGTGCAGCTGTACTTGGAGCTGAACTCACGGATAGAGTTCGACAAGATCTCCAATTCGGATCAGAAGGTGTGGAATCATTTCTCTGGTCAGACTCAACGGTAGTACTCTCTTGGATTAATTCACGGGCATCACATTTCCACACGTTTGTGGCTAATAGGTTGACAAGAATACATGCAGTATCACATCCAAGGCAATGGCGTCATGTGTCATCAGCACTCAACGCAGCTGATGTTCTGTCTCGAGGCATATCAGCAGTTCAGCTTAGCCCACATACATTATGGTTGTATGGAGCACTATTTTTGCATGGACCACAACGTGGCTGGCCAGCACCATTTAAGCCTACACAGCACACGATTGATACCGCTGAGAAGAAAACCAAGGTATTCAGCATGGTGACTGCCACGGCAAACAACAAGAGTGAATTGATATATACGGTAAATCACAGAAATTCGTTTTACCGGCTACAGCGAATAGTGGCGTATGTGCTACGGTTTTGTCACAAGCAGAACAGGAAACCAACGGTTCAGTTAGAGTTGGAAGTGTTGGACCAAGCACGGAGAGTGATCATTAAGCAAATTCAAGAAACAGGATTTGCATGATCAACCGCTAGATCGCAAAAGCACGGTGGCAACATTGCCACTAATACTGGATGAACATTCAATCATACGAGTAGCAACTCGGCTACAACAAGCACCAGTATCAACGGAAACAAGGAATCCATATCTCTTGCCGTATAATGATCCGGTGGTAAAAATGATACTTAGGAAACTTCATGAAGAGAATCTTCATTGTGGACATGAGGCACTACTATTAGATACTATTAAGGAGTTTTGCAACAAAAAAGGAGTGCAATTTAAGTTCATACCACCACGGTCTTCACATTTCGAAAGATTATGGGAAGCTGCAGTGAAATCCGCTAAGCATTTACTATTGAAAAACGTATCGACAGCAAATTTAACGTTTGAACAACTGTCCACTATTATTGTCAATGTTGAAGCAGTACTGAACTCTCGCCCGTTAACCCCAAACTCAGACGATCCCAACGATTTGACAGCTCTAACCCCAGGCCATCTATTGATCGGAGAACCATTAGTAGCTCAACCTGATGCAGAGCCAGTAACACAGCGATCCATTCCAGAGCAATGGGAATTAGTGCAACGGCTTAAGCATACATTCTGGACACAATGGTCTCAAGAGTACCTACAGGAATTGCAGGGTACATCCAAATGGAAGAAACCATATAACAATGTCAAAGAAGGCATGATGGTAATTCTAAAGGAGGATAATGTGCCAATCTTGCAGTGGCCGATTGGACGAATTATCAAATTGTATCCAGGCCTAGATGGATACGTCCGCGTGGTAGACTTTAAAACAGCCAGAGGCACCTACAAGCGTGTCATCCATAAATTGGCCCCCTTGCTTAGAGAGACGGGAATAAAACGCAAAATCGAAGCCAATGACACAGAAACCAATGCCCAAGAAGACCCTGGTATCGAGGACACTGCAGAACCTAAGACAAAAAGACGTTTGTCAGCCGGTCTGCCACCATTGGCAATAACGATCTGCCTAATGATGTTGTTACTTCCTATAGCATTTGCTCAAAGGACCAACATCACCCGATTCAACCCCAAACCAGGCATATACTACGAAAGTATTGGCACAGGAAGAATGGCAACGTCTGACTGGACTATCGTAGCATTTTACGATCTCGAACCATATTGGGCCGACCTGAAGACATTTTCAGACGGATTAGTTAAGGTTGGAGAAATATGCTTGTTAATGAAGGTTCCAGAGGCATGCACAGCAATGCAGAGACACTTCGAGCATGTCAACTCAGAGCTACGAACAGGAAATGATCTCCTTCACATAGAACGCCAACGACGATCGCCTTTGGATATAATTGGGAACATAGCGAACGGCTTATTTGGTGTGCTGGACTCAAAGTATGCAACAGAGATGTCAGGCACCATACGAAAGGTTAAATCAAATGAAGACTATTTATTGACATTGCTACAAAACCAGACATCTGTGATTGATTCAATAATAAATATCATCAAGCGAGACAAAGCCACAATTGAAAATCAGATGAAACTAATGGAACAACAAATGAACGTCATAACTAAGGTCCAGGACAATGCGGTAAAGGCATTACAATGGTATACACTCTAACTACTCAGATGACAGTTATTGCAGGGAATTTTCAACGAATTCAAACCGAAATTTCCCGAGTATTTACGGATGCCCATCATAGTAAAATAAGCCCGTTACTACTATCACCAGGCCAGCTTTGTGAACATCTGAACCAACTGAAGAGACATCTTCCGTTTGGTTTGGATTTGCCAGTTCCGGATAACGACGTCTTGCAATTATATGCCTTAATGAAGGCACAAGGCACAATCGCAAACAATCATGTGATATTTAAAGTCACGTTTCCATTAGTGGCAACGCAGACAGTGCAACTGTATAACCTAGTACCCATTCCAGCAGTTGGAACTCATGGGATTGTAACTATGAACATTAAAATTCCCATTATTGCTGTCAACAAAGAACAAAATCAATACATTGGGCTCTCAAGAGCAGATCTGGAACGATGCTATCAGCTCAACAATGAGCAATATATTTGTTTTGATAAACAAACGACGTTTACGGCTAATAGCAACTGTGAGTTCCAGTTATTCAAAAACACAATACCATCAACGTGTCAAATACAACACACAAACAGGTCATTCGTGTGGTACGAATATGGAATAAGAAGATGCTCACAACCCCAAAGACACAATGGTCCAGATCAGACAACCGTGAGGATCGTCAATTCCATACCGACTCCTGCTGCAGTAAGCCCAGCCCCCAGCAGTTTTGCGGTCAACGTTGGATAACGTTGAACAGGTGTTCAACGGCCGGGAGTATGTTGGTATTTAAACTACATAAAATAAGATAACAATAAGACAATCATAATATAGTAATATATGTCAAGTTAGTATGTAACTCGATTATAGATATCGATGGCTCATCAGTCATAAGTAGATTTGAGATGGTCAGCAGTTAACAATAAAGACCTAGTTAATTAAGATGCTATGCAATAAAGACGTATTTTGCTGACCTAACACAATGTCGAACTATGCACTGGTGAGCTCTCTATGTTTACTATAAAAGAAATGCATTATTCTTAGTAAGATCAGATACCAATTGTAGTTACATCGGGTGTGCATCGCTGTGTCTTTGGCCCCCAATCTCTACCTTTGTAATCTCACTCCGAAGTCCACCCAATTTATGTGTTGGTTGCAACAACCTTTAGTCACTGGTTTATGTGCTAGTGCCTATATATATATAAATAAATAAACATTTAATAACGTCAAGAAATACTAACGTCTTTCATTGAACATTTTGGTAACCCCGACATTGGCGGCTCCAAGTTGAAAGATTAACAGACTCGGTGAAACCGTCATCAAGTGAGAAGATTTGGTCAACTCAGGCCACCAATCTCTCAACAACAAGTAAACTGTTAACTAGGCGACTACTTTCTCTGCACGCTTTGGACGCAGTACAATCCTAAGCGAGGGCACAAATTGGTGAACATTCCACATCAATCTGGGGTCCCGACTGAAAAATCGCAATTGATTAACGTGGCAATCAGTGCGTACCAGTATAAATAAATAAAACAATTTATTGGAAAACTAGTGGTTGGTTTTCCGCAACAGGGGAGCAGTGCATACCCATTGAATGAAAGTTGATCAACTAGGCGATTACTTCTTCAAACACATCTAACAACGATTTGAGTCAACAGGGCGACCAAATCATAATAAGTTATTTTTTATGTAAAATAAAGTTTGTTCAATTGTTGCCTTCCCATAAAAAATAAACAAAAAAAAAAAAAAGAAATTATAAATTTGGCGTCAGAAATCTCTGACCTAGCTAAACCCAGGTAGTACATACGAGTACCATAATTTGGCATCAGTCAGCAATTTTTAACAAATAAAAGAAACTCAAAAAATTGGTTTCAGTGTCGTGGCGTATATCTGTGTAAAAAGAATACGAATATTGGAAATAAAATTAACTATTGTTTAAAAAACTAAACAACAGGCGACTTTTATTTAGTTCTTATTCTTATTTGTACTACACTTGACCAATTTAAGGAACGAGTCGGAGCGTTCCCTGTCTTTGACAAAATACATAAACTCCCATCGGGTCAAGTACTAGTATAAATAAGCAAGTACATAAGAATATAAAAGAACATGGAGGAGTTCTATAATCAGCAGACAGAACGCGGAGAGGCAATTCAGGCCTCCATTCGGAATACCAAAAAGGATTCTATCGCCAGGAAAACGAAGCCTTCCTATTTCAAGGAGAAACTTGAGCTCCTGGAATACATGAGGGAGAACTTCGAAAAAGTCATCAGGAGCTAATGGACAAATTAAATAACGTGCCAACAGAAGATGACTACTTTGTAACGGACTATTTCACCAGAATGAAGGCGGTGGTAACTAATACTGTGGAAGATTGGAAGGACCACTTGGCAAAGATAAAATTAGAGAGGCAAGCTCGTCAAAGAGAGGAAGAGAGAGTCATGATTAAACCACTGCTTCGCAAGCAAGGTGCGCTGTTGGATTCATTATCCAGGACATTAAGACAAATAGTGCCTGAGGAAAAAATGAATTATAAATCGGTAGTCGACAAATTATGGATGCAAATTGAAGAAATCCATTATGAGATTCATCGGCTAACTGACAATCCAGCCGAAGCCGGATATAATATAGCTACGTTTGTGGCTGCAGAAAATACAATGCTGAAATTCTGTGTGGCACCAGCAGAAAATGTAGAGATACAATCAGCGCCTGTAGTGCAATCGATACAATCATTGCAACTACCCAAAATTCCCATTCCAAAATTTGATGGGGATTATCTGAAATGGCAACAATTTTATGACATCTGTAAAAAGGTGGTTCATGAGTCAAATGTATCCACAATAGAGAAAATGTGGTACTTAAAATCAAACCTTTCTGGAGAAGCAGAGAGATTGATACGGCACCTGGAATTAACAGAAGCCAATTACAAAACTGCTTGGTCAGTATTGCAGGATCGATTTAATAACAAACGAGTTCTAGTAACAGCCATACTGACAAAGCTGTTTGATCACCCAAATGTGGAAAATGACGCAGCTTCGATAAAGAATTTGCATGATAACATCTTTAAATCGTTGCAAGCTTTAAAAAATGTAGGCGTCAATATGAAATCGTCAGATGCTGTCATAATGTTTCATATGACAAGGAAATTGGATAGATTCAACCACGCACTATATGAACAATCTCTTTCAAAGACAAGGGATCTACAGAAAGTAAAGGATTTCCTATCATTCTTGGAACAGCGCTTCCTAACATTAGATTGGAAGCTTTCTAGATTAGGCGATTGGAAAACCAAGAAACGAAAATCGCAGCATTAAAAAACTAAATCCAAGGAAGACATACGCAACAGCATCTGAGACAAACAGTACCTTGTGTGCTTTCTGTGAGAAATCAAAACACAAACTCTTTCAATGTGAAAGGTTTAAAATAAAATCCGCACCAGAGCGGCTAAATTGGGTGCAGACACACAATTTGTGTGTCAATTGCTTTAAGCCAGACCATATGGCAAAAATTGCTCATGGAGCAGATGCTTCAAATGCGATAAAAACATAACACAATGTTGCATTTAGACACAGGCAACCAAATGGCTACATCTGCTTCAGCAGCGTCTGCATATGGAATTGGCAGAAAATACACTCTGTTGGCAACGGCCAAGGTAGTAGTAAAAGGGATCAATGAAAGGATAGGAGAATTTCGAGCACTCTTGGATAGCGGCTCACAAGTAAATCTCGTCTCAGAGAGACTGGTAAAGAAGTTATCATTAAAAATTAACGAGACTCATGTGCACATAAATGGAGTGGGTGGTCAACCACAGATAAGCAAGGCGCGAGTAAGCTTGGTTGTAAGGTCAAGATAGAACAAGTTCGCAATGCTAGTTGAGGCATTTGTATTGCCACACATAATAGGTGACCAACCCACAGAACAGATAACTGAGAAAGTCACATTACCAAACAACATTCAATTAGCGGACCCAACATTTGATAAACCAGGAAAAATTAATATGCTGTTGGGTGCTGATGATCACTATGCTATACTGCTACCAGAAAGAAAACGGGTCAATCGAAACCGTCCCACATTACAAAATTCAGAGTTGGAATGGATTGTTGCTGGCAGAATTAATATGTCAACGTCAGCTTCTATCACATGTATGGTAGGCATAACTAATCCAGAGGAATCTCCAGAAAGATTTTGGCAGCTAGACACACTAGAGCCAATAAAAAGGTATAGGAGTCCAGAGGAAGAGTATTGTAAAAAATTCTTCCTCGATAACCTACACACGGCGGCTGACAATCGACTCATTGTAAAGCTTCCATTTGCTGAAGAAGCTTCATCCCTTGGAGAATCTCGGGAAGTAGCCATAAGAAGATTCCTGTCGTTAGAGCGGCGATTGAGCCCTGACATAAAAAAGGAGTATGTGAAATTTATGTCAGAATATGAACAGCTTGGACATATGAAAGTACCACCACCAAGCTAAGAGTAGTGTTTGATGCATCATCCAAAACGTCATCAGGAAAATCACTGAACGATATTTTATATCCAGGAACAGTTGTACAGAGTCAACTCTTCTCAATTCTACTGCGGTTCAGGACACACAAATATGTGTGCACTGCGGACATTGAAAAAATGTATCGTCAAGTTTGGATAAACCCTGCCGATCAATTCAATCAGATGATTGTGTGGAGAGAAGATCCAAGTCAAGAACTGAAGTTTTATCGTTTAAAAACGGTGACTTATGAAACAACATCAGCCCCATATTTAGCGACAAAGTGTCTGGAATATTTGGCGCTGAAAAACATGGAAAATTAGTCGTCTGGAGCATTGGCATTAAAAAATGACTTTTATGTTGATGATTGTCTTACAGGAGCAGATAGTTTACCAGAAGCCCTGCAAATAAGACACGAGCTGCTAGAAATCCTGAGACCTAAGGGTTTCAACTTACGAAAGTGGTGTTCAAAAAGCAGTCAACTTCTAAAAGAAATTCCAAAGGAGGATACGATTGTTGACATCAATCGCGGTGACACACTGGAACAAACAAGTGTCAAAACATTGGGAATCATATGGGCACCTAAAGAAGACCAATTATGTGGAAAGGCTCAAAGACATAAAAAAGGAAGAACCAGACGTGTGGTGCTATCTGAAGTCGGTCAAATCTTTGATCCTCTAGGACTGTTCGCACCGGTAGTGGTAAGAGCGAAAATGTTTCTTCAACATGTTGCTACCGAACGAATTGAGATGGATGAGGATCTACCGCCGTATTTGGAGAAGCAATGGGAAGCTTACCGAGAGGATGTACAGGCACTAAACCACATGAAAATTCCAAGGCATATTTTTGATGGCAAGGTTTCCACTACAAAGGAATTGCATTCATTTGTTGATGCATCAGAAAAGGCGTATGGTGCGGCAGTTTATGTCCGATCAACCTATAAAAATGGCCAAATTTCGGTCAGATTGTTGTGCGCCAAGTCGAGAGTGGCTCCCCTGGAAAAACAGACACTGCCCCGGCTGGAACTATGTGCAGCTGTACTTGGAGCTGATCTCACGGATAGAGTTCGACAAGATCTCCAATTTGGATCAGAAGGTGTGGAATCATTTCTCTGGTCAGACTCAACAGTAGTACTCTCTTGGATTAATTCACGGGCATCACATTTCCACACGTTTGTGGCTAATAGGTTGACAAGAATACATGCAGTATCACATCCAAGGCAATGGCGTCATGTGTCATCAGCGCTCAACGCAGCTGATGTTCTGTCTCGAGGCATATCAGCAGCCCAGCTTAGCACACATACATTATGGTTGTATGGACCACTATTTTTGCATGGACCACAACGTGGCTGGCCAGCACCATTTAAGCCTACAGAGCACACGATTGATACCGCTGAGAAGAAAACCAAGGTATTCAGCATGGTGACTGCCACGGCAAACAACAAGAGTGAATGGATATTTACGGTAAATCACAGAAATTCGTTTTAACGGCTACAGCGAATAGTGGCGTATGTGCTACGGTTTTGTCACAAGCAGAACAGGAAACCAACGGTTCAGTTAGAGTTGGAAGTGTTGGACCAAGCACGGAGAGTGATCATTAAGCAAATTCAAGAAACAGGATTTGCATATGAATTACGGCACTTAAAGAAATGACCTGATCAACCGTTAGATCGCAAAAGCACGGTGGCAACATTGCCACTAATACTGGATGAACATTCAATCATACGAGTAGCAACTCGGCTACAACAAGCACCAGTATCAACGGAAACAAGGAATCCATATCTCTTGCCGTATAATGATCCGGTGGTAAAAATGATACTAAGGAAACTTCATGAAAAGAATCTTCATTGTGGACATGAGGCACTACTATTAGATACTATTAAGGAGTTTTGCAACAAAAAAGGAGTGCAATTTAAGTTCATACCACCACGGTCTTCACATTTCGAAAGATTATGGGAAGCTGCAGTGAAATCCGCTAAGCATTTACTATTGAAAAACGTATCGACAGCAAATTTAACGTTTGAACAACTGTCTACTATTATTGTCAATGTTGAAGCAGTACTGAACTCTCGCCCGTTAACCCCAAACTCAGACGATCCCAACGATTTGACAGCTCTAACCCCAGGCCATCTATTGATCGGAGAACCATTAGTAGCTCAACCTGATGCAGAGCCAGTAACACAGCGATCCATTCCAGAGCAATGGGAATTAGTGCAACGGCTTAAGCATACATTCTGGACACAATGGTCTCAAGAGTACCTACAGGAATTGCAGGGTACATCCAAATGGAAGAAACCATATAACAATGTCAAAGAAGGCATGATGGTAATTCTAAAGGAGGATAATGTGCCAATCTTGCAGTGGCCGATTGGACGAATTATCAAATTGTATCCAGGCCTAGATGGATACGTCCGCGTGGTAGACTTTAAAACAGCCAGAGGCACCTACAAGCGTGTCATCCATAAATTGGCCCCCTTGCTTAGAGAGACGGGAATAAAACGCAAAATCGAAGCCAATGACACAGAAACCAATGCCCAAGAAGACCTTGGTATCGAGGACACTGCAGAACCTAAGACAAAAAGACGTTTGTCAGCCGGTCTGCCACCATTGGCAATAACGATCTGCCTAATGATGTTGTTACTTCCTATAGCATTTGGTCAAAGGACCAACATCACCCGATTCAACCCCAAACCAGGCATATACTACGAAAGTATTGGCACAGGAAGAATGGCAACGTCTGACTGGACTATCGTAGCATTTTACGATCTCGAACCATATTGGGCCGACCTGAAGACATTTTCAGACGCATTAGTTAAGGTTGGAGAAATATGCTTGTTAATGAAGGTTCCAGAGGCATGCACAGCAATGCAGAGACACTTCGAGCATGTCAACTCAGAGCTACGAACAGGAAATGATCTCCTTCACATAGAACGCCAACGACGATCGCCTTTGGATATAATTGGGAACATAGCGAACGGCTTATTTGGTGTGCTGGACTCAAAGTATGCAACAGAGATGTCAGGCACCATACGAAAGGTTAAATCAAATGAAGACTATTTATTGACATTGCTACAAAACCAGACATCTGTGATTGATTCAACAATAAATATCATCAAGCGAGACAAAGCCACAATTGAAAATCAGATGAAACTAATGGAACAACAAATGAACGTCATAACTAAGGTCCAGGACAATGCGGTAAAGGCATTACAATGGTATACACTCTAACTACTCAGATGACAGTTATTGCAGGGAATTTTCAACGAATTCAAACCGAAATTTCCCGAGTATTTACGGATG
Organism: Drosophila insularis; assembly: GCA_018903935.1. NCBI lineage: Eukaryota > Metazoa > Arthropoda > Insecta > Diptera > Drosophilidae > Drosophila > Drosophila insularis. The sequence continues at coordinate 198,097 of JAEIFP010000774.1, forward strand.
CCCATCATAGTAAAATAAGCCCGTTACTACTATCACCAGGCCAGCTTCGTGGACATCTGAACCAACTGAAGAGACATCTTCCGTTTGGTTTGGATTTGCCAGTTCCGGATAACGACGTCTTGCAATTATATGCCTTAATGAAGGCACAAGGCACAATCGCAAACAATCATGTGATATTTAAAGTCACGTTTCCATTAGTGGCAACGCAGACAGTGCAACTGTATAACCTAGTACCCATTCCAGCAGTTGGAACTCATGGGATTTTAACTATGAACATTAAAATTCCCATTATTGCTGTCAACAAAGAACAAAATCAATACATTGGGCTCTCAAGAGCAGATCTGGAACGATGCTATCAGCTCAACAATGAGCAATATATTTGTTTTGATAAACAAACGACGTTTACGGCTAATAGCAACTGTGAGTTCCAGTTATTCAAAAACACAAAACCATCAACGTGTCAAATACAACACACAAACAGGTCATTCGTGTGGTACGACATGTATCACAAAAATCAGTGGATTTTTGCCACCACCAGACCAATTGAACTCACAGTGACCTGTGACGATAATATCCAAGATGTCACTATCAAGAAGACTGGATTGTTAACTCTAGACCCGACGTGTACAGCAAGAAGTTCTGCTATCCGAATAACAGGTCACCGTATAGCTACGACAGACACAATGAAATTGTCATATGTGCGATTTGGCAACTTTAGCATTGGCCCAACAAAGGCAGCGCCAACAACAACACAATTCACGAATATGCAGCTAAGCTACGACGAATTAAGCAACATTCAAGGAAAACTGGAAACTAAGCAAAACTGGAAATTGCCAGAAGACCCCAGCCAGCCGGCTCACCATGTTATCGTCTCCTACGTAGCGCTAACAATACCATTGGTTCTTGTGATGGTATATGGAATAAGAAGATGCTTACAACCCCAAAGACACAATGGTCCAGATCAGACAACCGTGAGGATCGTCAATTCCATACCGACTCCTGCTGCAGTAAGCCCAGCCCCCAGCAGTTTTGCGGTCAACGTTGGATAACGTTGAACAGGTGTTCAACGGCCGGGAGTATGTTGGTGTTTAAACTATATAAAATAAGATAACAATAAGACAATCATAATATAGAAATATATGTCAAGTTAGTATGTAACCCGATTAAAGATATCGATAGCTCATCAGTCATAAGTAGATTTGAGATGGTCAGCAGTTAACAATAAAGACCTAGTTAATTAAGCTGCTATGCAATAAAGACGTATTTTGCTGACCTAACACAATGTCGAACTATGCACTGGTGGGCTCTCTATTTTTACTATAAAAGAAATGCATTATTCTTAGTAAGATCAGATACCAATTGTAGTTACATCGGGTGTGCATCGCTGTGTCTTTGGCCCCCATCTCTACCTTTGTAATCTCACTCCGAAGTCCACCCAATTTATGTGTTGGTTGCGACAACCTTTAGTCACTGGTTTATGTGCTAGTACCTATATATATATAAATAAATAAACATTTAATAACTTCAAGAAATACTAATGTCTTTCATTGAACATATACTTTATGGGGTCGGAAAAGCTTCCTTCTGCCTGTTACATACATTTTGGCGACTTTAATATACCATTTCACACTATGGGTGTATGGTATAAAAAAAATGGTTTTTCGGACCAGTTTAGGGCATTAGATAAATCGAACATTCCCAAAAATGTGTGTGTTGCAATTCGCTCCACTTTGTATTAACTGTCTTCCGAATGGGCACAGTGTCGCCATGTGCAAAGCGGAAAAGTGTCTATGAGCAAATTAATAACCGTAGAAACGGCCCGACAATTGCAGTTATCTAGAGAAGAGTGTCCAATCGACTGGTTTGGGATCGCAAAATCCAAAATACAAGCTAAGAAATTGCTACACACTGTGGTAAAATCGCGCGTGAATTGCAGTGAGGTATCCTTGGACTTCCGATTCCTGAAATCCATTTCTTTATAGGAGCCACTTCAAACTGTTAATATCACTATACATAATAATCTGCAATTGGCTGACGCACATTTTTCTAAGACGCAAAAACAGAAGTTAACACCATGAACTCTGTGAGTGCCCACAAACATCAGGCCACACAGAAAGGAAGCAGAAACTAATATAGCGACTGCTTGCGCAAGAGCCAAGGCGGGGACACCGGATGCGTGTCTAACCGTTGGAAACAAACAAAAAATACCCCAAATTACTTGTGTACTCAAACCACTGTGGCAACTAGATGTTGCGTGTTGCATGATAGAGTTAAGAAATAAACAACTACAAATAAAGTAAAAAATTCATATAAAGCAATATTAGTTTGGACTAAAAGGGATAAATGGAGCCTCCCACACCTAACAAAGGGGGACATACCAACAAGAATCTCACGGATGCGACGATAAATCACATTGTTCTTCTTTTTAACGCTGTGCGTTATTTACAGAAAGTAAAGTGCCACACACGATTTGAACGGGTTATAAAGTTCTTAGAAAGAAAGAAAAGCGGCAAAGATACGTGAGGTCGTGGAAAAATCTTGATTTGGATTAATATACTGGAGAACTCCCCGTCAATCTCCTCAGTATGACCGCATTCTCTTTGGGGAAAAATCCTACCCCTCGCTCCCTGCTGTTTGCCCGGTGGCGTGAACTTACATCAAAATTGTCTTTCCAACATTAAACATAAAAATACTGCTAACAAAAGAGAAGAATGAAAATAAAAAATTGAAGTTAATTAAAACTTATAGTAATGCGATGTTAGCCCAGTCCGAGCATTTTATTTTCAACGTCATCGAAGTTCTCATAGGCTCGTAACGCCAAAAAGCCTTGCGAGTTTTCATCAGGGGTCTATCTTAGAAAATGTCGGGATTGATCACCGGTAAATCGCCCAAAGAACGTGACAGAGGAATTTTCAATTGCGCTGGAGTTCAAAAATGTCATAAATGAAAAAAATGTAGCTTTCCCGAGTACTTCGGGTAGGACACCATATCAACCACGGCCCCTTACCGGCAGCAATACTCACCAAGCAATTCTTCCCCAAAGTTCAACAACCCCATGACCTATGCAAATCATAGGACTCTGGTCCTTTACCAGGCCCCGTCAACACTAAACGCGTACCGGTGTATCCAACAACTTCCTAGACCAGCTATCAAAGTTGAGGTCAGGTCAATCCAGGAACCGGTTCCCAAACCAGGGAATCGAAGAGGGCATCAGAGGAAGCCCCATCGAACCGACGAACCCGTTCAACAAAGCGCAGTATTTATTCCATATAAAAGCACTAACTGCGCTCGACTTTAACGCAGTAAAGTACACCCCAAAGGGTAGTGAGAGTAACCAAAATACTAAACCACTTTATTAAGAAATGCCGCGAATTCTGTTACTAAGGCAGACGAGTGTATGGCCCATGGGACCCCACAGCACCTGGCGATATTGTGATACAAGATCAGGTATGGCCTGTAGTGTATGGTAGTGCGACAGTTTTTTATTGACACTGGCACAAACAGAAATTTTTTTTTGCTGTTGGAATACATCGGAACCATTTGCAACGTGCACATTGGCGTCATTATCGTCCTCAGCTCATCCTATGAGGATCACTGGTCGAACCTAACTACATGTTTACCAGACTCCGTAAGGTAGGCCTACCGGTGAACCTCGCAAAAAACACAATTTCTACAAAAACAAGTAGAATTTCTAAACTACATTGTAGCGGGCGATGGCAATAAAGTTACCGGTGAACCTCGAAAAAACACAATTTCTACAAAAACATGTAGAATTTCTGGACTATATCGTAGCGAGCGATGGCATTAAAGTTGATGACAAGAAGGTCGATGCAATCTTAAAAAAACAACCCCCCAAACGGGAGGTCAAAGGTTAAATTCTCCTAATCGAAAAGGGTTCCAATTGCACTGGACGGGTAGGCAATGCCGGCCTTCAGCGATCTGAAAACGTTTCTCTTCTCAGAAGTATTAGCTTTTCCGGATTTTTCGGAACCTTTTCATCTCATGATAGATGCATCAAACGGCACTTAGTGCTCATTAAAACCTTCACCACAGCAGAATTAAACGGCCCTGAAAGATTACCTTAAGCCATCCATAATAAACGGAATAAAAATTCCGGATATGCATTTACAATTTCTCCAAACGGTAGGGTCGTCACCGGGAAGCTAAGGCTACAGCTACTGGAGCGGGTCGGTTTCCCGAAAATGGCAAGCAGAATCAAGAACACTGTGGCAGCCTGCAAGACATGCAAGCTTCACAAATACGACCGACACCCTAATCACCTGGAGCCTACTCCAAATCCAACATACTCGTGCAAAATCCTGCACATCTTCGCGATAGAAAAACAAAAATTTCTCAGATTCATTGACAAATTTTCAAAGTTTGCCAAGCTATTCCCTATAGATTTAAAATCCGCACTCCACTTTCGCGAAAAAATAGCGGAGGCGCTGCATTTCAAGGCGCCTAAAATCTTGGTAACAGACAACGAACGAGGGCTACTTTGCGCTAGAGATCTCAATTACCTAAAGTTGCTGGATATAGTCTTATACCATACCCCTACCCAACGGAGCGAGGTCAATGGTTAGGTGAAGTGATTTCACTCGACATTAATCGAAATCTATAGATGCCTTAATTCCGAGTTATCAACAAATAGGCAAGAAATCGCCACCTTTCTCATCGTCCCATTTCTCCGCAAAAACTATAAGGAAAAAAAGAGGAAATACGGGCGGTACTCTTCTGATATGGGATTAGTTCAGAAGAGGACCGTCAATTTGAGCGAAATCCTGTGCTCAATTGACAAGACTTGCAGAAATTTCGAACCATAGTAAATTTCCCTTCCCCATAAAAATTCTATGCCCAGCTCTTTAGCTGTGCTAAAAACATTTTGCCGATAATTTGACAATTTTACTCTTGGGCTTTCATTTTAAGTTGCTAAACGACGGCCATTCTAAAAAACTACACGTCCTCGTGTAGGTAAATACAATTGCTACCATAACAATCATCTTAGACATGACAATTCTGATAAACTACACGTCCTCGTGTAGGTAAAAATATTACCACCATATTAATCATCTTTTTACAGGTCTAAACTTTATTATCTAAATCTTAGTTTAGCGTTTCTTCTCAATTTCGTTTTCTTCATTTATATAACTTATCAAACTTTACAATAGTGTAGATCCTTTTACACCTTATCATATCTTATATAATAGAGTACTAGTGTAGTTCCTTTAACACATTAATTCAAATCTAATCGTGTGTGTTGTTAATTTTACATATTCTCTCTCGACCCCCACCATAACAAGTCCTTCTGTTATGGTGCGGCCTTGACCCCCGCCATAAGAAGTCCTTCTGTTATGGTGCGGCGTTGACCCCCGCCATAGCAAGTCCTTCTGCTACGGTGCGGTCTTGACCCCCGCCATAGCAAGTCCTTCTGCTTCTGGTGCGGTCTTCATTTTCCCTCTCGGGACTCTAACACATCGCTTGTGCCATCTTTTTCATTAATAACATCTAAAGGATCAGACACCTTATCCATCATGTTATCTCTATCTTCACTTAACTCTTCAGAGACCTGACCACTAGGTACTGCTCTTAAAAATTCATGCGAATATTTATACGTTCGCTTGCTTGTCAATGATTTTAATAAATATCTATCTCCGTCTAGGACTTCAACTACCTCAAACGGACCTTTAAACTTTGGATCAAGCTTAGTTTGATGTCGCTCTTCATTCTCTAGCAATACGTGGTCGTCCACGTTATGCTTTACAATTTTTGCCTTATCTGTTTCTACAGCGGTCAACATATTTTTAAGTGTGCTCATCACTTTTTCAACTTGTCCATTTGCCCTACAGGCATCTGTGGCAATTAAGTGTATATTAATCTTTTGAGAAGAACAAAATTCCCGAAAACCTACACTCGCAAAACATCGACCTTGGTCAGCTATTATCCGAATAGGCAACCCAAACAAGGATAGACTGATTTCAGGGCCTTAATACAGCTTTCTGTATTTATATTCAGTGTGTGATAAAAAATAATCAAATTTCGTAAATGCATCTATTAGGACAATTACGTATTCTTTCAGATCATTTTTTCCACTCATACCGTGTGCCATGGTATGTCCATCTTGGGAATAGGATGCATCTCTGACTGTATTTTCCCAAGCATTTGGTTTTTCCGTTGCGTTGTATTTTCCTATGCAAAATTCCCTTCCGTAATTCATATGTTGTGTCTAAATAAGATTCTGCTCTCTGACGTGACGGTCGTGTTTTTTCATAGCTCCTGAGTTTTTATCAATATTTATTGTTTTCTCTCAATTTTTAATTGTGCTTAGTCTGTTTACATTTTCGTTGGTGTGGTTTGCTTAAGACCCGTGTGTTTTATTTGCAGAATTTGCCAAATTAACTAGTTTTTTTTCGTGATTAGTGTTTGGTGCATTTTATATATATATATTTTTTTCCCCTTTTCTCTCTCGTCATTGCTTCTGTAGTTGCTCCCCTCACCGCTCCGATCATACCATCAGTGCTAGTGTTTTTTTTATTATTTTATTTTTGTTGTTCTCTCTTCTTTGTGCTTGTGCTCAGCTTCTCTGCCGCGTAATTACTTTTGTAACGCCGCCTCTCAAAGCTTGGCTTATAACTGTTCTTGCACTCTTTCTTGTGCAGTGTACTCTAGCTGTCTCTTTGTTTTATTTGTATTTATTGATTTTATATCGATAATTATCTTAATGCTTTGTATTTAAATTTTAAATTTTGTATATATTTTTGCCTTGTGTTCCTTTTGGCGTTTCAATGGCTTGTTGTCTACCTACTTGCAAGCATTCTGATCGTTTTGATGATCAGTATAGAGCAATATCGTGTTGGCTCTGCGATAATCTTATTCACTTAAAATGTGCTGGCCTCAATGGACGCGACTACGACAAATTTTCTGGTTTGTCTGTGTCTAAGCCTGAGCTTGGCTTAATGCGCCGGACTTGCCCATCTTGTGCCAGCCAGCAGCTTGATTTTAGCCGTATGTATAGGGATCTTCGTTTAAAGTTTCTTTCTTTAAACAAACTGGCCAAACAGCTGTCTAACGAGTGTGAATCTAGCGTACATTTATTGTCGCAATTTAAGTTTAATCCACCTTCTGAGAAGTTACTCAAGAAATGTACCCTTGAGTTGCCTCGTAAGCAGTCGCCAGCACTCTCTATTACATCGTCTCCCATTTTACTTTCGCCTACACCATCTTCTTGTCCCTCTTTATGCTCTTCTTTTCAGATTGAAGTACCCATTACAAGCCCTGGTGTACCTCAATCTATCCCTCACGGGAACTCTGATCAATCACAGGATCATGCTGGCTCTCAATCACTTGCGGATCCCAATGCCCCTCCGCCTCCACTAACTGTAGTGCCTCATCGCAAACAATTATTTATCTCTAGGCTTGCTCCAGATACTTCTGAGTCGTCTGTGGCAGCTTACATTGGTAATATATGCCCTGCTAAGGTTTTAATTCAAAAGTTTAAGTTTTCAAGGCCTCGCGAAATCTCCTCTTTTAAAATTACAGTACCAAATGAGTATTTTTCAGCTATGGTTGACACTAAATTCTGGCCAGAGGGCCTAGTTGTACACGAGTTTGCGCCCAATAAGCGCTCCCGTCCGTTGCCTGTCCACCTTCCTAATTTATCTTCTGCTTCAAAATACTAATAACTTCTAGCCTTTGCATTTATTATCAAAATGTAAGAGGAATTCTTACCAAGCTCTCGAAACTGTACTGTGATAGCCAAACCTTTTCGGCTGACATATTAGCTTTCTCTGAAACTTGGCTTAACTCCTCTGTTTTGGATAATGAAATTCTTTCTAATAACTTTATTTCTTATAGGCTTGATCGTGTTGGTCGTCGTGGCGGTGGAGTACTCATTGCTGTTAACTCGAATCTGTGTTCAAGTGTCGTGCCGATTGATCTGCCCTTAGGTGTTAAGTTTATTTGCGTCGAAGTTACATGTTCCAACTTTAGCTTATATATTTCTTGTTCATATATTCCTCCAGCTTCTGATATCATGACCTATATGCACCATGCTGATGCTTTGCAAACTATTTTTAATAGACTTAAAGATCGTGATTTCCTTATAGTTTTAGGTGATTTCAACTTGCCTAATATTTCTTGGCTTCTTGATGATAATCTATCTTTCTTAATTCCTTCATCTCAACATGTTTTTCTTGATTGCCTACTTGAATGTCCGCTATATCAGTTGAATTCTTTCCTTAACTCTTCTAAAAGAATCCTTGATCTTGTTATACCATACACCCATAGGGTGAAATGGTATATTAAAGTCGCCAAAATGTATGTAACAGGCAGAAGAAAGCTTTTCCGACCCCATAAAGTATATATATTCTTGATCAGCATCAACAGCCGAGACGATCTAGCCATGTCCGTCCGTCCGTCCGTCCGTCCGTCTGTATGAACACCTAGATCTCGGAGACTATAAGAGCTAGAGCCACCAAATTTGGTATGTAGACTCGTGTCATATGTACGCTTATCGAGTTTGTTTCAAATGTTTACCACGCCCCCTACCGCCCCCGCAAATGATATAAAACCGATTTTCTTAAACACCATAGCAGCTAGAGACACAAAATTTGGTATGTATATTTGCTTAGTAAACGTGCACATTTTGTATTTATAAAAATTTTGCCACGCCCCCTACCGCCCCCGCAAATCAAATAAAACCGATTTTCTCAAAACCTATTTTAGCTAGAGACACCATAGTTGGTATAAATATTTGCTTAGTAATTGCGCACATTTTTGATGTGTAAAGATTTTGCCACGCCCGCCTCCGCCCCCGTAATTTGAAAAAACTCGATTATCTCCCGTAATTTTCTACCTTGTGCAATCAAATTTAGCACACTTAAATTTGATACTAATATCAAGCAAAATACCAAATTTGATCAAAATCGGAATAAAAATAGTCAAGTTATGAATATAAACGTTTTTCCATGTGGCCGGAAGTGGCCGTTGGCTGGTGGGGCGCTAGGTTGCTCGAATGCTTGAGTGAGCGAAATACTAAGATATGCTTGTAAAAAGCATGCAAACAGATTTTTTTAAAAATACGAAAATGCATTGGTTATTATAAATTTAAAATATTTGTTTTACTGGTGTATGGTATATCCAAGTCGGCGAGACAACTTACTTACTTCATTTTTGTCTCTGATCCCACTGTTAGTGCTGTATCCCGAGCACAGCCCCTAGTGAAACCTGAAGATCCTTATCACCCTACCATTGAAGTTACTATTTCTTACAATTCCGTTACTAAATCACTTAATAACATCGCAAATTCTCGTCGTAGATGTTTTCGTAAAACAAATTTCAATCTTCTTAATAGCCTTATTTTCTCTTTTGATTGGTCATTTCTATTTGAGTGCTGCGATATAGATTGTGCAGTGAAGTTTTTCTACTCTGCTCTTAATTCTCTAATTGATAAATGCGTTCCTTATGTGAATGTCTCTACCGTCTCACATTGTTCTTCTTTTTAACGCTGTGCGTTATTTACAGAAAGTAAAGTGCCACACACGATTTGAACGGGTTATAAAGTTCTTAGAAAGAAAGAAAAGCGGCAAAGATACGTGAGGTCGTGGAAAAATCTTGATTTGGATTAATATACTGGAGAACTCCCCGTCAATCTCCTCAGTATGACCGCATTCTCTTTGGGGAAAAATCCTACCCCTCGCTCCCTGCTGTTTGCCCGGTGGCGTGAACTTACATCAAAATTGTCTTTCCAACATTAAACATAAAAATACTGCTAACAAAAAGAGAAGAATGAAAATAAAAAATTGAAGTTAATTAAAACTTATAGTAATGCGATGTTAGCCCAGTCCGAGCATTTTATTTTCAACGTCATCGAAGTTCTCATAGGCTCGTAACGCCAAAAAGCCTTGCGAGTTTTCATCAGGGGTCTATCTTAGAAAATGTCGGGATTGATCACCGGTAAATCGCCCAAAGAACGTGACAGAGGAATTTTCAATTGCGCTGGAGTTCAAAAAATGTCATAAATGAAAAAAATGTAGCTTTCCCGAGTACTTCGGGTAGGACACCATATCAACCACGGCCCCTTACCGGCAGCAATACTCACCAAGCAATTCTTCCCCAAAGTTCAACAACCCCATGACCTATGCAAATCATAGGACTCTGGTCCTTTACCAGGCCCCGTCAACACTAAACGCGTACCGGTGTATCCAACAACTTCCTAGACCAGCTATCAAAGTTGAGGTCAGGTCAATCCAGGAACCGGTTCCCAAACCAGGGAATCGAAGAGGGCATCAGAGGAAGCCCTATCGAACCGACGAACCCGTTCAACAAAGCGCAGTATTTATTCCATATAAAAGCACTAACTGCGCTCGACTTTAACGCAGTAAAGTACACCCCAAAGGGTAGTGAGAGTAACCAAAATACTAAACCACTTTATTAAGAAATGCCGCGAATTCTGTTACTAAGGCAGACGAGTGTATGGCCCATGGGACCCCACAGCACCTGGCGATATTGTGATACAAGATCAGGTATGGCCTGTAGTGTATGGTAGTGCGACAGTTTTTTATTGACACTGGCACAAACAGAAATTTTTTTTTGCTGTTGGAATACATCGGAACCATTTGCAACGTGCACATTGGCGTCATTATCGTCCTCAGCTCATCCTATGAGGATCACTGGTCGAACCTAACTACATGTTTACCAGACTCCGTAAGGTAGGCCTACCGGTGAACCTCGCAAAAAACACAATTTCTACAAAAACAAGTAGAATTTCTAAACTACATTGTAGCGGGCGATGGCAATAAAGTTACCGGTGAACCTCGAAAAAACACAATTTCTACAAAAACATGTAGAATTTCTGGACTATATCGTAGCGAGCGATGGCATTAAAGTTGATGACAAGAAGGTCGATGCAATCTTAAAGAAACAACCCCCCCAAACGGGAGGTCAAAGGTTAAATTCTCCTAATCGAAAAGGGTTCCAATTGCACTGGACGGGTAGGCAATGCCGGCCTTCAGCGATCTGAAAACGTTTCTCTTCTCAGAAGTATTAGCTTTTCCGGATTTTTCGGAACCTTTTCATCTCATGATAGATGCATCAAACGGCACTTAGTGCTCATTAAAACCTTCACCACAGCAGAATTAAACGGCCCTGAAAGATTACCTTAAGCCATCCATAATAAACGGAATAAAAATTCCGGATATGCATTTACAATTTCTCCAAACGGTAGGGTCGTCACCGGGAAGCTAAGGCTACAGCTACTGGAGCGGGTCGGTTTCCCGAAAATGGCAAGCAGAATCAAGAACACTGTGGCAGCCTGCAAGACATGCAAGCTTCACAAATACGACCGACACCCTAATCACCTGGAGCCTACTCCAAATCCAACATACTCGTGCAAAATCCTGCACATCTTCGCGATAGAAAAACAAAAATTTCTCAGATTCATTGACAAATTTTCAAAGTTTGCCAAGCTATTCCCTATAGATTTAAAATCCGCACTCCACTTTCGCGAAAAAATAGCGGAGGCGCTGCATTTCAAGGCGCCTAAAATCTTGGTAACAGACAACGAACGAGGGCTACTTTGCGCTAGAGATCTCAATTACCTAAAGTTGCTGGATATAGTCTTATACCATACCCCTACCCAACGGAGCGAGGTCAATGGTTAGGTGAAGTGATTTCACTCGACATTAATCGAAATCTATAGATGCCTTAATTCCGAGTTATCAACAAATAGGCAAGAAATCGCCACCTTTCTCATCGTCCCATTTCTCCGCAAAAACTATAAGGAAAAAAAGCGGAAATACGGGCGGTACTCTTCTGATATGGGATTAGTTCAGAAGAGGACCGTCAATTTGAGCGAAATCCTGTGCTCAATTGACAAGACTTGCAGAAATTTCGAACCATAGTAAATTTCCCTTCCCCATAAAAATTCTATGCCCAGCTCTTTAGCTGTGCTAAAAACATTTTGCCGATAATTTGACAATTTTACTCTTGGGCTTTCATTTTAAGTTGCTAAACGACGGCCATTCTAAAAAACTACAGGTCCTCGTGTAGGTAAATACAATTGCTACCATAACAATCATCTTAGACATGACAATTTTGATAAACTACACGTCCTCGTGTAGGTAAAAATATTACCACCATATTAATCATCTTTTTACAGGTCTAAACTTTATTATCTAAATCTTAGTTTAGCGTTTCTTCTCAATTTCGTTTTCTTCATTTATATAACTTATCAAACTTTACAATAGTGTAGATCCTTTTACACCTTATCATATCTTATATAATAGAGTACTAGTGTAGTTCCTTTAACACATTAATTCAAATCTAATCGTGTGTGTTGTTAATTTTACATATTCTCTCTCGACCCCCACCATAACAAGTCCTTCTGTTATGGTGCGGCCTTGACCCCCGCCATAAGAAGTCCTTCTGTTATGGTGCGGCGTTGACCCCCGCCATAGCAAGTCCTTCTGCTACGGTGCGGTCTTGACCCCCGCCATAGCAAGTCCTTCTGCTTCTGGTGCGGTCTTCATTTTCCCTCTCGGGACTCTAACACATCGCTTGTGCCATCTTTTTCATTAATAACATCTAAAGGATCAGACACCTTATCCATCATGTTATCTCTATCTTCACTTAACTCTTCAGAGACCTGACCACTAGGTACTGCTCTTAAAAATTCATGCGAATATTTATACGTTCGCTTGCTTGTCAATGATTTTAATAAATATCTATCTCCGTCTAGGACTTCAACTACCTCAAACGGACCTTTAAACTTTGGATCAAGCTTAGTTTGATGTCGCTCTTCATTCTCTAGCAATACGTGGTCGTCCACGTTATGCTTTACAATTTTTGCCTTATCTGTTTCTACAGCGGTCAACATATTTTTAAGTGTGCTCATCACTTTTTCAACTTGTCCATTTGCCCTACAGGCATCTGTGGCAATTAAGTGTATATTAATCTTTTGAGAAGAACAAAATTCCCGAAAACCTACACTCGCAAAACATCGACCTTGGTCAGCTATTATCCGAATAGGCAACCCAAACAAGGATAGACTGATTTCAGGGCCTTAATACAGCTTTCTGTATTTATATTCAGTGTGTGATAAAAAATAATCAAATTTCGTAAATGCATCTATTAGGACAATTACGTATTCTTTCAGATCATTTTTTCCACTCATACCGTGTGCCATGGTATGTCCATCTTGGGAATAGGATGCATCTCTGACTGTATTTTCCCAAGCATTTGGTTTTTCCGTTGCGTTGTATTTTCCTATGCAAAATTCCCTTCCGTAATTCATATGTTGTGTCTAAATAAGATTCTGCTCTCTGACGTGACGGTCGTGTTTTATCATAGCTCCTGAGTTTTTATTAATATTTATTGTTTTCTCTCAATTTTTAATTGTGCTTAGTCTGTTTACATTTTCGTTGGTGTGGTTTGCTTGAGACCAGTGTGTTTTATTTGCAGAATTTGCCAAATTAACTAGTTTTTTTTCGTGATTAGTGTTTGGTGCATTTTATATATATATATTTTTTCCCCTTTTCTCTCTCGTCATTGCTTCTATAGTTGCTCCCCTCACCGCTCCGATCATACCATCAGTGCTAGTGTTTTTTTTATTATTTTATTTTTGTTGTTCTCTCTTCTTTGTGCTTGTGCTCAGCTTCTCTGCCGCGTAATTACTTTTGTAACGCCGCCTCTCAAAGCTTGGCTTATAACTGTTCTTGCACTCTTTCTTGTGCAGTGTACTCTAGCTGTCTCTTTGTTTTATTTGTATTTATTGATTTTATATCGATAATTATCTTAATGCTTTGTATTTAAATTTTAAATTTTGTATATATTTTTGCCTTGTGTTCCTTTTGGCGTTTCAATGGCTTGTTGTCTACCTACTTGCAAGCATTCTGATCGTTTTGATGATCAGTATAGAGCAATATCGTGTTGGCTCTGCGATAATCTTATTCACTTAAAATGTGCTGGCCTCAATGGCCGCGACTACGACAAATTTTCTGGTTTGTCTGTGTCTAAGCCTGAGCTTGGCTTAATGCGCCGGACTTGCCCATCTTGTGCCAGCCAGCAGCTTGATTTTAGCCGTATGTATAGGGATCTTCGTTTAAAGTTTCTTTCTTTAAACAAACTGGCCAAACAGCTGTCTAACGAGTGTGAATCTAGCGTACATTTATTGTCGCAATTTAAGTTTAATCCACCTTCTGAGAAGTTACTCAAGAAATGTACCCTTGAGTTGCCTCGTAAGCAGTCGCCAGCACTCTCTATTACATCGTCTCCCATTTTACTTTCGCCTACACCATCTTCTTGTCCCTCTTTATGCTCTTCTTTTCAGATTGAAGTACCCATTACAAGCCCTGGTGTACCTCAATCTATCCCTTACGGGAACTCTGATCAATCACAGGATCATGCTGGCTCTCAATCACTTGCGGATCCCAATGCCCCTCCGCCTCCACTAACTGTAGTGCCTCATCGCAAACAATTATTTATCTCTAGGCTTGCTCCAGATACTTCTGAGTCGTCTGTGGCAGCTTACATTGGTAATATATGCCTGCTAAGGTTTTAATTCAAAAGTTTAAGTTTTCAAGACCTCGCGAAATCTCCTATTTTAAAATTACAGTACCAAATGAGTATTTTTCAGCTATGGTTGACACTAATTTCTGGCCAGAGGGCCTAGTTGTACACGAGTTTGCGCCCAATAAGCGCTCCCGTCCGTTGCCTGTCCACCTTCCTAATTTATCTTCTGCTTCAAAATACTAATAACTTCTAGCCTTTGCATTTATTATCAAAATGTAAGAGGAATTCTTACCAAGCTCTCGAAACTGTACTGTGATAGCCAAACCTTTTCGGCTGACATATTAGCTTTCTCTGAAACTTGGCTTAACTCCTCTGTTTTGGATAATGAAATTCTTTCTAATAACTTTATTTCTTATAGGCTTGATCGTGTTGGTCGTCGTGGCGGTGGAGTACTCATTGCTGTTAACTCGAATCTGTGTTCAAGTGTCGTGCCGATTGATCTGCCCTTAGGTGTTGAGTTTATTTGCGTCGAAGTTACATGTTCCAACTTTAGCTTATATATTTCTTGTTCATATATTCCTCCAGCTTCTGATATCATGACCTATATGCACCATGCTGATGCTTTGCAAACTATTTTTAATAGACTTAAAGATCGTGATTTCCTTATAGTTTTAGGTGATTTCAACTTGCCTAATATTTCTTGGCTTGTTGATGATAATCTATCTTTCTTAATTCCTTCATCTCAACATGTTTTTCTTGATTGCCTACTTGAATGTCCGCTATATCAGTTGAATTCTTTCCTTAACTCTTCGAAAAGAATCCTTGATCTTGTTATACCATACACCCATAGGGTGAAATGGTATATTAAAGTCGCCAAAAAGTATGTAACAGGCAGAAGAAAGCTTTTCCGACCCCATAAAGTATATATATTCTTGATCAGCATCAACAGCCGAGACGATCTAGCCATGTCCGTCTGTCCGTCCGTCCGTCCGTCCGTCTGTATGAACACCTAGATCTCGGAGACTATAAGAGCTAGAGCCACCAAATTTGGTATGTAGACTCGTGTCATATGTACGCTTATCGAGTTTTTTTCAAATGTTTGCCACGCCCCCTACCGCCCCCGCAAATGATATAAAACCGATTTTCTTAAACACCATAGCAGCTAGAGACACAAAATTTGGTATGTATATTTGCTTAGTAAACGTGCACATTTTGTATTTATAAAAATTTTGCCACGCCCCCTACCGCCCCCGCAAATCAAATAAAACCGATTTTCTCAAAACCTATTTTAGCTAGAGACACCATAGTTGGTATAAATATTTGCTTAGTAATTGCGCACATTTTTGATGTGTAAAGATTTTGCCACGCCCGCCTCCGCCCCCGTAATTTGAAAAAACTCGATTATCTCCCGTAATTTTCTACCTTGTGCAATCAAATTTAGCACACTTAAATTTGATACTAATATCAAGCAAAATACCAAATTTGATCAAAATCGGAATAAAAATAGTCAAGTTATGAATATAAACGTTTTTCCATGTGGCCGGAAGTGGCCGTTGGCTGGTGGGGCGCTAGGTTGCTCGAATGCTTGAGTGAGATATGCTTGTAAAAAGCATGCAAACAGATTTTTTTAAAAATACGAAAATGCATTGGTTATTATAAATTTAAAATATTTGTTTTACTGGTGTATGGTATATCCAAGTCGGCGAGACAACTTACTTACTTCATTTTTGTCTCTGATCCCACTGTTAGTGCTGTATCCCGAGCACAGCCCCTAGTGAAACCTGAAGATCATTATCACCCTACCATTGAAGTTACTATTTCTTACAATTCCGTTACTAAATCACTTAATAACATCGCAAATTCTCGTCGTAGATGTTTTCGTAAAACAAATTTCAATCTTCTTAATAGCCTTATTTTCTCTTTTGATTGGTCATTTCTATTTGAGTGCTGCGATATAGATTGTGCAGTGAAGTTTTTCTACTCTGCTCTTAATTCTCTAATTGATAAATGCGTTCCTTATGTGAATGTCTCTACCGTCTCCAGCGCGCCAGTCTGGTTCACACGTAGGCTCTCTAATCTCCGCAATATTAAATCGAGATATTTTAAAAGATTTAAAAAAAACTGGTTCGCGACTTGACTATGCAAATTACTGTATAGCCAAATCTCAATTTTGTCTTTTAAACACTCAATGCTACAATAATTATATCGTTCGCTGTAAGGATGAATTTTATAAGAACCCCAAAAGATTTTACAACTTTGTTAATTCCAAAAGACGCTCTAATGTACTACCTTCCACCTTCAGACTTAATGACCAGACTGCTAATAATGACTCAGATATTGCAGATCTGTTTGCTAAATTCTTTCAGTCGACTTATTCTACTACTGTTTCGGATCCCACAACCTATCCCTTTTCAATCCCACATTTAAATTGTATGTTTTTTCCTAGTATTACTGAAGACTGTATTATCTCTAGCTTGTCATCTATGACGTCTTCCTTCGTTCCCGGTCCTGATAATATACCTAGTTGCATCCTTAAAATGTGTTCGATTTCCCTATCTAAGCCTTTATCTCGGTTATTCTTTATATCGAGTGAGACTTGTAGCTTTCCCGATATTTGGAAGGAGTCTTTTATTATTCCGCTTTTTAAAAAGGGTAGAAAATCGGATGTTTCTAACTACCGTGGCATTGCCAAACTTTCGGCAATACCAAAGCTGTTTGAGAAAATTATTACGTCTTCCCTTCAACACCTATCCAGATCCACTATTTCTCCTTGTCAGCATGGCTTCATGAAAGGTCGTTCGTCGCTTACTAACCTTTTAGAATTGACTACCCTTGTACACCATGGCTTCCGTAAAAAGTGTCAAACTGATGTTATTTATACTGACTTTAGTAAGGCTTTCGATACGGTTGATCATTCTATGCTTCTCGCGAAACTTAACATAATGGGTTTTTCCCCGAAACTGTTGGCTTGGTTAAAGTCGTATCTTATTGGCAGAACCCAAAAGGTGTCTTTTCGTTCCTCAATATCTAAAACTATTCAAGTTACGTCAGGTGTACCCCAAGGCAGTCATCTGGGCCTACTGTTATTTACCCTGTTTATAAATGATTTACCCTTGGCCTTGGTTCACTCACGCGTGCTGATGTTTGCGGATGACGTCAAGATTTGTTATTCCTATAATGATCCTTCTTTCCAACAGTACTTGCAATCTGATCTCGATGCGTTCTGTGATTGGTGCCACGTTAATAAATTACACCTTAATGCCTCTAAGTGTTCTTTTATGACTTTCAGTCGTTTGTCTCCGTTCCTAGCTCATTACTCTATTAAGTCTGTTCTGTTAGATTGTGTACCATCCTTCAAAGACTTAGGCGTTATGTTTGACCCAAAACTTTCATTTAATGTTCATATTTCTTCAGTTGTCAATAGAGCATGCAGCCTTCTTGGCTTTATTAAACGTTGGGCCAAAGAATTTGATGATCCCTATGTAACAAAGGTTTTATACACTTCGTTAGTTCGCCCTATTCTCGAATATTGCTCGCCAGTGTGGAACCCGCAATATGATGTTCACCAGCGTAGTATTGAATCGGTACAGAAGCAATTCCTTAAGTTTGCATTACGCGGTCTTAATTGGGACCCGAGTCTTCGCCTACCTTCTTATTCTGACAGACTTCTTCTTATTAATCTTCCTTCACTTTACAACCGTAGGCTCGTTTTTGGCATTTTCTTTCTCAATAAACTAGTCAACGGCGAAGTCATTTCTACTAATTTACTAGGTACGCTATATTTTTGTGTTCCCTCACGTCGGACCAGAAACTTTTTTCCTATTCACCTTAGTAGATGTCTGACTAACTACTCTCTTCACGAACCTTTTCGTATTCTTTGTCAATCTTTTAACAACCTTTCTCACCTAATTTCTCCTCATCTTTCTGTCACTTCTCTTCGCGCTATACTTTTTAATCATCTACAGCGAAACCAATGAAAATATTCTGGACTTGGATGGCTGCAACTCATCCCTGACCACATTGGCTGTGAATCGGGGCATAGCTGGCACCTTATGCAAATAAAACACCTCCACCGGGTCGGGGATGTTTAGTTGTGTATATAGCTAAGATATCTTTTTCAATTAATTACCATCTGTCTTTAGCTTAAGCTTTTTCGTCGACTGCTGTGTTAGTTGACGTAAATAAATAAATAAATAAAATAAATAAATAAATAGTTCTATACAGACAACCTGCTCACCTTTTTGTGTGTTGCCTTTGAAATAATCTTCTTTTGTAAGATTGACCTCGAGCCGGCTAAGTTCGATTTAAAATAAATAAATAAATAAATTTTCTGGCAGACCATTATTTTTAAATTTAGTAGATATGTCTAGTATCTCTGAATCACGTTGTTGCTCCGAAATCACCCAGATGTCGGTTACCTCAGTCAAGTGTACACATAGTCAACACATCATCGATATACACGACTGCGTAGGTGTGTGCTAAAACTCCTAATGCTTTTATTATCGCCCGCTGAAATACAGAAGGTGCATTTTTTAGACAAAATGCCATGGCCAAAAACTCATTCTGCCCTTCGGGCGTAACAAATGCGGTCTACTCTATAGAAATTTCATATATCGGAATTTTATAGAAGCCACTCGCCATATCCAGACATGAGAAATATTTATTTCCGCGAAGCCTAGCAATCTGGTCTGAGATAAGTGGTAACGGATACCTATCGGTGATTGTATTATCATTTAACATTTGATAGTCTATACAAAGCCAGTGCCATTTTTCTTTTTAACCAACATCATAGGGCTGGCAAAAGGTGAGCAATTAGGACGAATAATGTTTGACTTTGACACAATCAACACATCGTACTGCAAAAATCTATCCATAATAACATGCATCAAAACCTCCAAATGGTATGCTTTTACATTTAAAAAGGTTACAGGTTAAAACCTGCTGTGTACTATAAATGGGTTCGTTACTTAAACCGTTAAGTTTTACAATATTATTAATTCTTTTTCCCTTAAATTTATCGGCAGCTCTTTCCTTTATCTAGGAACACTCAGATCCAGAATCAAAACAAAAAGGAACGGACTCACCGCGTAAACTTATTGTTCCTGATGGTGGAGCAACTGAGCAGCTGCAGCTTGGGCTTAACCTGAGCAACGTGAGCCAAAACCATTGACATAACAGCTTGCTCCATAGTCATTCCATTCCATTTTGACAGAAAAGACGTTAACAACCGGCTTCCGTACAATGACAAGCACTCTCCATCTTTTGGCCGACCATTGAAAATATTGAAAACTGCCGCAGCTGGGGTTTCGGTGCCTTCAAAATGCTGCAGAAACATTTCCTTGAATTGGGGCCATACCATACCAGCAAAGGATATTTGAGAAAGCCAGTTGGATGCACTGCCTTCTAGTGATTTGCTTAGAGACATGAGAAGTGCGCTGCCCTCTAAAGAGTTTTCTTCTAAGATGAGGTCCACTGTAGAGCACAAGGCAAAGGCGCTTGATCCTGCGGCATCAGGATTAAATTTTGACAGGACTATCACACCGTTACCTTTCTTTTCCAGGTGTTCATTTCTTACTGCCGTAATCATCATCATGCTGCGATGTTGCGACTCCAAAATGAAACACATGCGGTCATCAGGATTGCTATGGTGTGGAGGCGATCCGACTTCTGATGTCGAAGTGCCTGTCGAAGTCCCTGTTAAAGTCCCTGGCATGACATCCTTCATGAGAGTTTGGTTTACTTCACTTATTTTTATACCATACACCCATAGGGGGAAATGGTGTATTAATCAATCAATAGCCGAGACGATCTAGCCATGTCAGTCTGTCCGTCCGTCTGTCCGTCTGTATGAACACCTAAATCTCGGAGACTATAAGAGCTGGATCCACCAAATTTGGTATGTAGACTCGTATAGTATGTACACTGATCAAGTTTATTTCAAATTTCGGCCACGCCCCCTACCGCCCCCGCAAATTATATAAAACCGATTTTCTAAATCACTATAGCAACTAGAGACACAAAATTTGTTATGTATATTTGCTTAGTAAATGCGCACATTTTGTATTTGTAAAAATTTTCCCACGCCCCTACCGCCCCCGCAAATTAAATAAAACCGATTTTCTCAAAACCTATTTTAGCTAGAGACACCATAGTTGGTATAAATATTTGCTTAGTAATTGCGCACATTTTTGATGTGTAAAGATTTTGCCACACACTCCTCCGCCCCCGTAATTTGAAAACTCTCGATTATCTTCCATTATTTTCTACCTTGTGCAATCAAATTTAGCACACTTAAATTTGATACTAATGTCCAGCAAAACACCAAATTTGATCAAAATCAGACTCAAAATAGCCAAGTTATGCATATAAATGTTTTTCCATATGGCCCGAGTTCGTCGTTGGTTGGTGGCCCCCACCTAGGCTAGGGTGCTCGTATGCTTGAGTGAGCGAAATACTAAGATATGCTTGTAAAAAGCATGCAAACAGATTTTTTAAAAATACGAAAATGCATTTGTTATTATAAATTTGAAATGTTTGTTTTACTGATGTATGGTATACCTAAGTCGGCGAGACGACTTACTTACTTCATTATTTTATTCACTTGATTACTTTGCACTGAACTGTATTTGTTAGTTCCGGACCGGGGCTGGCTATTACTAACTTCTCTGAGACCCCGTCTTATATAGGACCTCACATGATGACAGTTCTCGTACTTTGGCAATATTTATTAGTCAACATGCTGCTTAGGCCTGTAAACTCAACATCACAGGTGTCAGTTTGCAAAAGCTGCACGGCAGTGTTGTAAATTACACAATGCACTGACACCTGATAATTCTAAAAACAACATAGTAGGCTTTGAACACTTCAGAGATTATGAATCTAAGAAATTTTTGAAATCGGTTGGGATTCATGGGTGCTAGAGGCGCCCAAAGTAAAGACAATTTTAGTAAATGGGAATAAATGATAATTTTTACAAAAAATCGCATCTTTAAAACTGAATATTGGGCGATTTCAACAATCGATCTTGGATTTATGTTTAATCTAAAAAGTATGTTCTTTATTAATAGCATGTTTCAAAAATTTTAATAATTACTTAAATTCTTATTGAACTAGAAACGTTTGAAAATTACACTAAATATTAGGGTTTTGTGTACTTTGGTGGAAGAGAACTAACAGGGACCAACTAGTATCAACACTACACTAGGTAGGTGAAATATTTAGCTATCAGATGTACATATATGATCGCAATCTGCGGAAATCTGCGGCACCGAAGAGTAACCCATAAAACTAGGTAAACCTAGGCTAAAAAATGCGCATTGGCTTGTGGCTTCTTTGTAATTAAATGATCAAATTGGTTTGCAGTTTTGTCCTTTTTATTTCCGTTTACCTAATTGGAATAAAGTTAAATAAAGTTTTTTACCTAATTAATACAAAAAGAGAAATACAGATTTTTCCTTAATTCAAAAAATATAATTTTTTATTTTAACTTCATTTATTTGTAACTTCATATGTGGAAACACCTTAAATCCGGACCCAATTGTATTTGTCAATGTAATTCAAGGCAGTTTTATTTATTAGCGCAAAAATGTTGTTAAAGAATGAAAGGATTTTGGAAGTTTTCCACGAAAGTAAAGACCCAAAAGATTTTGAAATGGGATTGCTGAAGGAGATGGGCGGTGTATTCGAAAACGCTAGGAGCTAAGTTAAAAATCAAATATACACAAAGTGTCCCATTCGTGAAAAAAGTGGTCGGTTGGTCGACCATATGGAGCAACGTGTGATGCTTTTGTCCGCGTCGGACGAGTGCTAGTGGGCCAACAGTGTTTGCTTATTAGAAAGGCCCGGAGCCGCTTCTCAGCCCGAAGGTTTAGGAACCGTTGGCACTGCCTGAGAGCCTGGACTCCCCGGCAGACCCGACACCGGTAGGAGTTTATCCCGTGATAACCAGACAGCGTATTAGTCAATTCAGGGGGAACGAATAACATTAACGGAGACGAGGACATTCAGTAGGAACATATAAGATCAGGGGATCATTATGGCTCTTTAGGGCTGCTGTTGTCTTGCAGCAGAATGAGTTTCGCAACGGGTCTTTGAATAGACGCACGCACTGTTTGGATATCAGCTACTCGGACGAGGCCATCAGCCCGCAATTCGTCCTCAGCGCCATTCGTTGGAGGGGAGGGAGAGCGCCCAAAGTTGAGACATTTTTAGTGAAAAGGAAAAAATGATAATTTTTAAAAAAAATCGCAACTTTAAAACTGAATATTGGGCGATTTCAACAATCGATCTTGGATTTGGTTTTATCTGAAAAGTATGTTCTTTATTAATAGCATGTTTCATAAATTTTAATAATTACTTAAATAGTTATTATAAGCGTTTAAAAAATGTACTAAATATTGGCATTTTTTGAACTTTGATGGAATAAAACTAGCAAGACTCAACGAGTATCAATACCGGACTATATACACTAGGTAGGTGAAATATTTACCTATCAGATGTATATGGTCCCAATATGCGGAGACCTGCGACAGCGATGCGTAAGCCATAAAACTAAGGCAACCTAGCCTAAAAAATGCGCTGCAGGTATAAGGAAGAAGAAGAGCGCATGCGTATTGGCCTGTAGCTTCTTTGTATTTAAATGATAACATTGCGTAATGCTGTTTTGCAAATACAACCTGTTTACATATATGCCTTTCTACAATGATAATTTGCTAATTACCTGCTTTGAAAAAAATGACAAGACACGTAAATGTTATTTAAGTTGATGAAAAGTTTGTCCTATTTGTGGGTTGGTCGTTTTTATTTCCGTTTACCTAATTGGATGTAAATATTAAGTTATTTACATAATTAATACAGAAAGGGTAATACCGATTTTTCGTTCTACCTAGTTAATTAAAAAAATATAACATAAAGAGCTACTTATTCCTCTCGTTTGCGACAGTTTATTTTTAACTTCATAAGTGGAAACACCTTAAATAGTATTTGTCAATATAATTCAAGACAGTTTTATTTAATTGTCCAAAAATGTTGATAAGGAATGAAAGGATTTTGAAAGTTTTCAAAGAATGTGAAAACTTAAATGATTTTGAAATGGGATTGCTAAAGGAGATGAGCGTTTCATTCGAAAACGCTAGTACGGAGCTTAAGTTGAAAATCAAATATACATAATATAACCTAAGGCGAAAATGGATCGCAAGCGGCAGAAATCTGGCAAATTTCGTAAAAAAAAAATGAAGTTTGGCTTGAGGAGTAAATACCGAATATACTTCAAAGACTGCTCATCTTTTGACTGAATTGTATCCGCAAAAAAAACTTACCCCAACGGTACATAGGATTTTGGCTCACGGAAAGGATTTAATAGAATATCAGTGTTTACCACTTGGAGAGCTATCCGAAGAAGCACAGGAATGTAAAAACAAGGACTACAAAAGGTTCAGATACACTAATACATTAAAAACTTCTCGTGTTAGACAAAATGAAGACCTTTTTAACATGCTAGCAGCCTCTTCGGACCCACTCTTTGCATCACTGAGACACGTGCGATCACGAAAGGATTTGGAAAATAGCAACTATAGTCCCGAAATGTTGAGTTTATTAGATACTGATGTAAATATTGAAAATTATTTTGAAGAAAATCAGCCATCAATAGCAAATTTTCAAAATTAACCTAAAAAAAATTTTAAAAAATGTTTTATTTTCTTTTTGTAATTATGTTAAAAAACCAAATTAAAACATTAAAAAACGTTACATAGTCGTCTAAAACAATGAAAAATTCCATTTGTGATTGAAAAAAACCGGGTTTCGATCCATTTTTAAAGGAAAAACATGCTTGAAAATATTTTCTGACTTTGACCTTGAATATTACAGCACCACGACCACCCAGCACTTTTGACAAACATTCATTTTGAAGCTTAAGGTATTCTTTATCATAAATTTTTGAAATCGCTTTATTGGTTTAAACGCTATGATTTTTGCAATGCTAAATGCCAGGAGGCCCCACTGTGCGGCGTCAGAAGGTATGATGGATTGCCTTCAGTCGCTGCCATCGGTTGATTAAAGACATGGTCACAGTAAAGTGAAGAGTTCATCGAACGGGTACTTAACGTTAAACGTGGACTTGTAAAATAAGGTCCTGAAACTTTTGAACCCGGCCTCCCACAGTCCTCCCCTATGGGGCGCGCTCGGCGGAAAGAAATACCAGGATAAAAGCTTCGTGCTGAAACACACGAAGACGCAGACATAACTCTTCGAATTAAAACACGCACGCCCGGTATAGTTTTTGATCTCGAAAGGACCTGCGAAGTCAATGCCCGTGTGGGTGAAGGGTCTGGAATAAGAGATGCGCTCTCGAGGGCGATCACCCATCATTTGAATCTGCTGTCGTCGACGACGAACGAGTCAAACTGTACACCTCTGGATGTTGGACTTCACCAGTTCTTGGATGGGATCCTTGCGGAGGCGCGCTTCATTTTGCAGGAATTGAGCCAGCACGTTTGGTCTATTCGGACTTTTAAACGGCTTGTGGCAACGAATCTGATCCGACAGCTTTTCCATTACGCCGCAGAATTCTCCGAGGCTATATGAGGGGGGTAAATAGCAGCTATTCATATTCATATTTAGGTTTAACACTCCGTTGTACATTACATTCCAGAGCCCTGTGGAACTCGTCTGGTAATGTTTTAATGTTTTCCTCCATCGTAGTTGTCTGCATGCAGCCATCTGTTGTTAAGGTAGCTGCTAGTTACTTTCAGCAAGTAAGGCGGAACACTAAAGTTTTTCAGAGCCTGTATTATGCAATCCATCTTGCCGAGTTAAAAGCATTTTTAACATCTAATGTCGTTATTGGACAGTATTCTTTTGATCCGCCTTTCCATCTATTGCAAGCGATTGCGTTCCGAGCTATGTTTACCACTTTCTGAATTGCATCTATTGTAGAACCAAACTGGTTTTCGGAAATTGCTTTGTTGGCCTGCAAGGCTTGGTCTAGTCTGTCTACTACTATCCTTTCAAGGACTCTTCCTGTCGAGTCTAATAGGCAGATGGGTCTCTATGCAGAAGGCTTTCCCATATGTTTTCCTGGTTTAGGCAAAAGCACTAGGTTCTGCTGCTAATATAGGGGGGGAATATGCCATCGTTGAGACATTTGGTGAAGGCGGATGCAAAATTTTTGGGGTACTGGAAGGAAGCAATCTTTAATGCCTCGTTCGGGATACAGTCGGGGCCAGGGGACGATTTGATTCTAATGCGTCCTACAGCGCACAGTACTTCGTGTGTTGTTACCGGCGGTATGCCTGCTTCATCGTAGGGGACTATGAGAAAATTGATAGGTGCTTGTGGAGGGAATAGTTCGTTAACTATTGCATCCATTTCAATGATAGAAGGTGGTTATATGCGCTGGAAAGATTTTAGCCCCTTCATAACAATTTTATATGGCGCCCTACATAATTTGTTACTTTCGTGAGTAGTGCGTTAAATCAAGACTTTTTGCTACGGCGAATTGCCATCTTAAGCTCTCTGCGCTTCGCCTCAATTTCTAGGCGGGGAGATTCAGAGTCTTGGCTGGCCCGAGTGCGTTGGAATCTCCTTCTGGCTCGATGACACACGCGGCGGTTAGCCAGGCGTTACTCGAAATTGTGCTGCTCTGGAGTTCTAGTGAAGACTTGGACATCTAACAACTTCGAATTGAATGTTTGTGGTCTCGTTATCTGACGTTCCGGACGCCGCTGATTTTCAAGTATGCACGTAATTACATTGTGGTTGCTAGCTGTATGGGGGGACTCAATACCCACCGTGTGTGTGGACAGAGTGCACTGGTGACGAACGTAGGATCAATTATAAATCCTATGTTGCCCCGTTGGAACGTGAAACCGTTGCCTGTGTTTGGAAGCGCCAAGTCGACTGACGCAAATGCTTCAATGATTGCTTGTCCTCTTAGATTGGTGGAGGCGCTGCCCCATTCCGCTGCCTATGCGTTGAAGTCCCCAGCAACAATTGCCGGCTTGTGGCAACGGATCTGATCCGACAGCTCCGAGGCTATATGAGGGGGGTAGATAGCAGCTAAAAATCCTGTATTCTCTTATTTTGGCTCTTACAAAACCGTTAAAGGATGCAGAGAATTTTATCTGGCACGGTGTGGTCCCGCATGACCAGATCGCAGCTTTTCCCGAATTATTTTGTGCCCATGTCGTGGAGGTAACATTTTTATAAGGGTCGCTGATGATGGCAACGTCTGTGCCGAGCTCTCTGACAGTCTGTGACAGCAGGTCTTGTACTGCCTCGCAGTGGTTGAGGTTTATTTGAATAATTCTCATTATTATTTTGTTGTTGACGTCCCTTACCGCCCGTACAGGCACCTCTGACTACCTGCCGTGTGCTCATAATCAGCGATTCCATTCGCAACGCAGAGGCAACATGAAAGGCTATTGTTGCACTCTTTTATCTTGTGTCCCGATTTGCCACATCTCAGACAGAGGCCAGTTCGGTCTGTTTCGCTGGTGCATTTGGACGTGATATGGCCGTATTTTAGGCACCTTCTCGTGGTATTATCTAGGCGTATGGGGAAGACGTTCCAGTGAACCTTTAATGTTCCAGCTTGAGGGATGTCGCTAACTGCCGTAGTTGGGATGCTTACTGTTGCTCTCTGGCAGACTCTTTATGGCGGTCACGTGGATCTTCACCTTATCCCGAATGCTGATACTATGTCTTCTTTGCTGGTTTCCCCATCAAGCTCTCTGATATCCAGCCTGGTTTCGCTTCTCAAAGCAGAGGCTGGCTACCCAATGCAGCGCCAATATCATCACTTATTTGGTTTAGACTTTCAGGCATTGGCTTTCCCATTTCGAGCAAAAGGTCTTCCTTGGCTATTCTTCTTGCTTTCTGAACATTTTGTCGCTGTAGATGGCTTTGTGATTGGCGTATCATTTTGCGCTGGGGCAGCGAATACTCTCTTGGGCGTTTGGGAGAATCGCTGCTGTTTGACGCTGCAAGGACTCTGTTGTGGCCATTTGCCTTTGGAGTCATTTGTGTGGCTCCGTCTCGCCTTATCGGCTCTGTTGTTAAACGAAAAGTCTAACTGCCATACTAGCGAGCCTAGTTCGTCTAGTTCCGCGATTTGTGACTTTACTGGGGGGCTTGAAGCGGCTGTCGACACATCTGGGCTGTTTAGATTAGCCTGCGCTGCAAGTGACACGGAGTTTGCTCCAAGTTATGCAGGGGTGGAATATCCGATTAGAGGCCGCCTGGCAAAAACGAAACCTTCACTTGCGCACTCGCCTATGGGAAATCTTCCTTGTCGATCGTGCTGCTCCATCGATGCCATAGGATTGTCCATTTCAGGACTCAGGGGCAGGGGCAAAATTTTGAATTAAGTTTAAATTTTAATTGCTGCCAATTTGAATTTAAATTTAACTCCCGCTAAGAACGGTTATTATTTGCAGATTTTCTAGAGGCGCCATCTGGCTCGAAGCGGTGTGAAAACGAGGAAGTCTTGGTGGTAGCAATAACAAGTGAAAAATTTGGGGGAAAGTGGATATGATTACTCACCCACACCAACGCAGGGGTCGAAGCGGGGAGGCGGGAAAAACAGAGAGAGAGGCAAGCAACGCCCTCCCCACACCGCAGCCCAGCCGCCCCTGTCCAAAAATTTGAAGCCGGTCCAGTGACGATGCCAGCCCAGCTGTTCCGTGGATGTGGTATATAGGCAGAGTCCCAAAGGCCCCTTCTGACTTGTTTACTTCAATTTATAGGCCCGAAAGACGCCCGATTCGAGGGTAAAGCGGAGGATATTTGAGGAACGAACCGCCCTCACCGATCACTGTTAGAGAGTCGTCTGAACAAGTGTATTTACATACATGCGTATGTACACACGTATGTATGTATGGTTGAAAAAAGTGTAAGTATTTTTTTGATTAGCGAACTCAATCGTGTTAAATGAAATTTAATTAATTTGTTTATTTTTTTTTTTATTTTTTTTTATAAATGCGCGGCACCGAAATTGATCATGTGTATGTACATACGTACATGTGAAGATGTATGAAGGTACATATGTGCATAAGTATACGACTACGCACGTATGTGGAAATTAAGTGGATAATTTAAATTGTCTTAACACACCAGAATCTGAATCGCGGTGAGCACTGTAATTTTTTAATTAATTAAATTCTTTTTTTACAACGCTTTAATATTTTTCAAACAGGTTTTGGAAAATATATGTATGTCAGTGTAACAAAAATTTACATATGTATGGATGCATATACATATGTATGTGGATGGAGAAAAATCGGAAGCGAGTTTAAATGGAATAGAAAAACGCTGAACAAACACAAAAAGGATCGGGAAATACCATGTAACCTTTCGGACAGGTCAGGTATGTAGGGGAAAGTGGGGCAATCCGGCCAGTCGAATTATCTTAAAATATAATAGCACGATCCAAAAAGTGGTAAGTGTACTAAGATCGCATTTTGGTAGGCTATATTTGGTTAATAAACTTAGACGTATCCAATTCGTAGTATCTGAAATTTTTGGGATTATGTAATTTTTAACCTCAAAAATAAATTTTGGTTCGCCAAGAAAACGTTTCAAAAACATTGATTAAATTTTTAATTTTGATCGATGTTAACTAAAATAGGTTCCGAAATGATGTGTAATTCGATTATTTTATATAAGTAACACAATTTAAAAATTTTTAGTTTTTAGGCAAAATTTTTAGTGAGGCAAAATGGAGCATTTGGTGATGGGGTAATAGTGCGGTAATTTTTTTTACACATGTAAAGATAAGCCAAATAACTAAAATCAAGAGAAAATAAATCTTTTTACTATTATTCAAGATTGCATATAAGAAAATGAAAAAATAAATGAATCGAACTATGCTTGAGCAGATAATATCCAATTTGTTTCAAAGTTTTAAGATGTTTTTCTTACTTGACATAAATTTTTGTATTAACTTTGTTTCTAGGAACTAGGTTTCTATTTTTGGTTGAAAAAATTCATTATTTTGAACAAAAAGCATAAAGAAATAAATAAACTACATTTTCTATTGGATTTTGATAGCACTATTTTCTTAATTGTACTAAAAATAGTTACAAACGCGCCACATTACCCCGCGATTTTTGAAATCGGCAATTTTGGATATGTTCGGATAAAACGTTATAACTTTTTAACGGTAAATCACATCTGAACGTATCATTTACCAAAAGTAAGACAATGAATTAACCTTTCCTTTAAGTGCTCATATGAGAGGATACGAGATCAGGATATATAAAGGATTTTAAAAAAATGCGCCGATTAGCCCCACTCTCCCCTACATACCAGTATATAAAAATGTGTGTAGGTCGCTATAAAAAAACGGGAAACCTCACACTTTTAGTAGTTTGTAATGGGATATATTGTGAATGAGATTTTTAGTCAGAAATAATGTACTTATCAGGAATTCCGCCCATGCAACTGGAGGAGCGGAAGGATATCCGGCTCGAAAGACCAATGTTTGGGGCGGGCCGGAAGGATCCAAATAAATACCAGTACTTGGTCGGTGCCAATTTCCTCAGGTATGGGTGAGTTAATGGTGGTGTGTGAAGGTGAATTAAAACGCGCGGTATACTTCGTTTAACACAATGAGTTTATTTACAGAAGAACTTTACACACGAACTTCGACTTAAAGGAAACTAGGTTTTTATAAGAAGTGAAAAATACGGGTGGTCGTGGAAAATTCTCGGACTAGAATGATAATGGCGATTCCCACTAGAATTCTATTCACCCTCCTTGGTGTGACCGTGTTCGCCGAGGTTTAAAAAAACCTTTCTTACTCCTCACTGCTCTTCGCCGCTCACTGCTGTTCACCCAGTGGCGTAAATATAAGGAAATGGCAAATGGTTAAAAATTTGCCGTATATACTTCAAAAACTGCATAAAAAACCTACCCCAACGGTATATAGGATTTTGGCTCACGGAAAGGATTTAATAGAATATCAGTGTTTACCAATTGGAGAGCTATCCGAAAAAGCTCCGGAATGTAAAAACAAGGACAACAAAAGGTTCAGATACACAAAGACATTAAAAACTTCTCGTGTTAGACAAAATGAAGACCCTTTCAACATGCTGGCAGCGTTTTCGGACACTAAAGGATTTGCAAAATAGTAAATATAGTCCCGAAATGTTGAGTTTATTAGATATTGATTTAAATACTGAAAATTATTTCAAAGAAAATTAGCCATAAATTTTCCAAATTAAGCTTAAAAAAATTCCAACAAAATTTTTTGATTTATTTTTTGGAATTATGTTAGAAAATTGAATTAAAACATTTAAACATTTAAAACAATAACAAATTCCGTTTGTGATTGAAAAAAACATGCTTCATTCCATTTTTAAAGGAAAACAATGCTTGGAAATATTTTGTGACTTTGACCTTGAATATTACAGCACCACGGGCACCCAGCAAACTTGGCAAGCATTTTGAAGCCTAAAAAATTTTTTGTCATGCGCTTTTTAATTTTTTACAATCGCTCAATCGGTTTAGAAGATATGATTTTTGCAAAGTAAAATTGCAAAAGGCCCCAATGTGACGAGAGAAGAGAGTTTCTAAGAATTTTGGCGCCGTTAGACAAGAGAAAGGTTGCGACTCATGAAAAAGAGCAGGCAGCGCACACAAAGTTGATGATAACTAGTGTTCACTGTGGAAGCGCACAATCAAAGAGAGCGGACAGGAGACACGTGTGCAAAGCGAACTAACTAAAAGGTAAGTACGGTTTCAAAACCTTCAAAAGTTTTGTTGATATTTCTGCTTCTGAAACTAAAAGCAAAATCAAGTAAGCGAATACGAAAAACCAAACAGCAACAGTAAAAAGCCGAAATCAGCAGCAGACAGCAAAAATCCGAAAGCAAAAAAGCCGACAGCAGAAGCAACAGAAAATAACCGATAAATAACCAGCAAAATTATACATTTCAGAACTAGGAACTGTTACGACTGTTGCTTATGGCCAGTGTAATGACCGTGTTCCACTTTGATGAATAATTCAGAAACAAACACGTCAGTGCCGTTTCGTGGTAAAATTTAGATTGATTTTTATTCTAAAAATATACTTTTGCTTAACCTATTGTCACATATACATATGTATATTCTTATGCTGCGACTTATGCGACAGCTACAAAAGAAAGGGAGAGTGTCAGTACATACATATGTATGTACATATTATTTGGAGCGCTTGCATCAAAGTGCTTGGTCAGCGTTCCCACGCTGGCCTGGCTCTAGCTCATGTTACGCTTGTGCATACATTGCTTATGTGAATATATGTATGAGCATATACATTTGTACATACATATATGATCATGCTTAGCTGTATATTTATGTAAATATGGTAATGTGCATACATCAATGTATACATATAAACGTATTCAAGTGCACACTTATATTTTTAATTGTTACATATTTAATTATTTATACTTGCAGCAAAGTGTTACAAGTTGAGCTCTTTGTGTCGAATGAGTTTTGGTATGAATATACAAAACTAGTTTCGGAAAACGGCGATAGCAGTCGGAAAATATTCACAGCAGAACTGTTAACTCTGCTTCTTTATTTTTGCCTATACATACACATTCTGAATATTTTTTTCTTAAATGGAATTGTGAATTATTCAAATTATTTTTACCTATAAGGGCAACAAGACCACTTATTATTTTCAAAGGTTATTTTAAATACACAATACAATAAAGAGAAAAGAGTATTGAGAGTGTGTTGATTTATGTGTATAGGCAGAAGCAAAGTAGCAAATGCAGGGCAACGAAGTACATACATACATATATTTTGTATCCGATTCTAATGAACAATACGTCATTCACCGGGAAATTTAATTCACTATCTTTCCTAGCTCAAGTGTAGTTATACTTTATAATAATTCAAAGTCGTAAAATAAGGCCAAGAAGGATGCCCAAAAAGTGTATATACAAAATTGAGATTTTTAATTGGCTCTAAATTGGGTCCTGGTGCCAAATTGAAAATTATCTTCGTTTTAGTAGATTTAAAACTGTTTTTTAGGGTCCGAAGATGTACTGTAACGATACTTTCTCGTCCCTTGGGATATTTCCAATATCTCTTGGGCTAGGTTCGGCACAACAAAATTTAATTTGTGCCCTGGTGAAATTAGAACTCGTTTGTTTGATTAATGGTTTAAAAGCAGGTATTTATTTTAAATATTTTTGGGCTCGGCTGGGTATGACTAATTTCTCTGAATAAGTCTCGAACTTGGTCAGCGTTTCCTTTTCTTGTTCCTTGTGTGTCCGCTGGTCACTATTTCGGACTCGCAATGTAGATACTTTGACTTGTATCTCCCTCTTCGGAATATCTCTGGAACGTTGATTAGCCTTAGGATAGATCCTATGGCCTTTCTTTCACGTTTCTTGGCGTATTCTGATCTTCTATGGATGTTATTTCCACCTCGGTACCTTCAGAGGGTCTTTGCGTGCTCGTTGCCTCTAGGACAAATCCCGTGGCCATTTGTTATGCAGCAGGATTTCTCCTTAGCGATTGGTATTCGTCAGAATATATAGATCATGGAATTTCGGCAGTAGGATATATCCTCGTGCCTTCCAACGTGCTATGGATCGTCCTGGATCCGCTTGACGTCTCTCTTTTTATTGCTTGGGCACGGTGTTCTGGTCCTATTTAAGGACTTGTTTGTTGTCTGATAACTTGAGAGGTTACTCGTAATGCCTGCTCAGTTATTGTACTTCTCCTCGATCTTTTTCACAGGACTTGCTTTTCACTTTCTTGAACTTTTAAGGTTACTCATAAATACTTTCACTCGTTGCAGAGGACGGACGTGTTTTTTTTTGCGCTTATCAAACTTTATTTTTTTCTCGCGATTAAATACTTTTCTATAACTTTTAAACTCATTAACGGTTTAATAAAAATTTCAGCATCCGAATTTTATTTTCATTTCGCGAATTCTTGCTGTCGCTTTTGTGTTTTTGTTTAAATATAAATAAATCAAAACTTACAACAATACTTGCATTAGCGGTGTTGTTGTTTTGCTTCTCTCCTTTGCTTTTGTGTCTTTACCGTTGTAACTTACTCTCGCGCTCTTGCGTATTCTATTCTTGTTTGATTTGCGCCCTCGTCTTTTGCCTACCCGCGACTCTGTGATACGTGTTTTTGTTTTTGTGTATTCTTGCTTATTAATTTCTTTAGTTGTAAAGGCTTACTCTGCACATTAACCCTTGTGTCAGAACTGGTCAGTATATTCTTATACACAGATTTTGTACCTTTACAATTTTTATTTTTTATTTTTTTATTCCTTTTTTAAAATAAATTTAACTTTTTGAGTCGAGAATGAGATGCGCTCATTCATGAGGCGGACTAGAGATAGTTTTGACACTTTAAGGGCAGGTTTTAACAAACTCCAAGAGGAGTTTACTGCGGTGGAGACTCGGTTCAGAAGTTTATCGCTTATGAATGAGTCTCCAAAACGTAAAAGGACCAGTCCTTGGGGTGTTTCTGTATCTGTAGATCCGCCAGCGTCCCTTATCGTCCCCGACCGGTCTCATGCACCGTCCACTCCTAATGTACAGCAATTGATATCGATTAAGAGCCCGGTTGTTAATGCGATTAGTAAGGAATACCGGTATCACCTGGGAATGTTCTCTTTAAAACGAAGCCGATTGTAGTGTCCAATGGAAATTGCCGATAGTTCTAAAAGTATCGAGGGCCCCGTAAACAAGTTGACTGCTGCAGTGGGTGACTTGTCCAACGTTACTGCTGCGGCTGACGCTTCGGGACCGCGGCCTGTCGTTGGCATACCACCAAAGAAACATATATTTGTTTCTAGGCTAGACCCTGTTGTCACATCTGATGATGTAATAGCCTATATTCGGAAGAAAGTTAACGTCTCGAATATTGCGGTGGAAAAGTTTAAATTTTCTTATTCTCGGGACATTTCGTCCTTTAAAATTAGTGTTTCTAATATCTTCGACACCATATGTCGAGAAGATTTTTGGCCGAAACATATAATGGTTAAGGAATATACTGTAAAAAAGAAAAATCGGCAACCGATGAAATAGGCGAAGGCAAGGTTTGACTTGAAGTGATTTATTGGGGCCGCATGCCCGGTATTTATAGGAGAACATTTACATTGGTCTTATGGCTAGTGTCCTTAACGGTACTTAAAGCTAAACATTATGCATAAGTTCTAATTACGTATAATCTGTTCCTAAAAGTATGTGGCCTATGTGCTATTCCTAAAAGTATACTACACCTCCTTTTTTTCAAAAAGAAAAATTTATATTTTTCTCATATCCTGTTTATATTATTTTTATTCTATCTAAACGTACTGTTTGCTTTTTGTTTTTATCATCTGCTATTACTATATTATTGTTAGGACCTATGCTCTGTATTGTATATTTGCCTGTGTATTTGTTATCTAATTTATGTCCTGTATCATTTTTTAAAAGTATTTCTTGTCCTTCAGTTAGCGATACTTTTTTGTGTTTTTATCATATGTTTCTTTTTGTAATGCTTTAAATTTTTCGATAAGCAGTTTCGCTCTATTTTGTGCTATTTGTAATTTAAATTTTATTTTTTTATTGAAATCATCAATGTTGTAAATGGGTTCTACCGTTTCAGACGAGAATGGGACAGTTTTAGGATGTTTTGCAAAGACTAGTTCAAAAGGTGCATAACCATGTACGGTGGATGGAGTGGTGTTGAAGCAATATGTGAAGTATGCTAGATATTCATCCCAATCGTCTTTTTTTATGGATATATATGACCTGATGTACTCATTGAAAGTTCTATGGCTTCTTTCTACTGTTCCAAGAGTTTGATGATGGTGCGCCGTGGAGTTAATTTTATTTATGTTAAAATTTTTGCAAAGTTCTATTAGTATTGAATTCATATATTCTGTTCCCATGTCTGTTAGAATTGTTTTCACTGAACCGTAAATTAAAATGAATTTTTCAAATATTGCCTTTGCAACCGCTTTTGCACTTTTGTTTGGTATTGGTATTGATATGAGATATTTGGACAGATCGCAGATAATAGTAACTGCGTATTCATTACCGTTCATTGTTTTTGGTAATGGTCCAATTGTATCTATTATTATTGTGTCAAAAGTGGTTGCAGGGGTTGGTGTTATGACCAATGGGGAGTGGTTGTGTCTGGTTACTTTGGCTAGTTTGCACTTTTCGCAATTTTTGATGTATGTTGCAACATCCCGAGACATATTTTTCCAAAAGAAATCTCTTTTTATTTTTCCTAGTGTTCTGTTTACCCCGCAGTGACCTCCCTCTATTGGGTCATTATGATATTTATTTAATGTATTTCTTATTTCTTCTTTATTTGTTATTACTTTTACTTGAGGTAGAACTGCTATTTCTAAATGTTTTAATGTGTCTTTTCCTTTTTGTTTTAGTTCATTAGGTGTAAGTGACCTAAATAGTTTTTCTGACATGTCTATCTTCAGTTTATAGATTTTTTGAGCACCGGCTTCTTTTTCAAGCCTTGGAAGGAATCGATCTAGATCTATTCTTCCACTAATGATCAAATCGCCTATGTTGAAGGAGAGTAATTTTTCTTTATTTTTGGTAATAAAACATTTGCATTTTTTGAATTTAATTTGCGCGTATTTTTTGGCTTCGTTAGGATTTATTATTTCATATATTCTTGGTGTTTCTATTCTGTTATTGTTAAATTTGTTTTCCTTATGTATTAATTTTTTTTGTTTCTGATCTTGTTGCTACTTTAAGTATTTTATTAGTTTCTATGCATCCGCTGCGACATTTTCTTGTCCCCTGATGTATTCTATAGTAAAATCGAACTCTTCTAAATCTAGCCTTATTCTAGTAAGCTTTGACGATGGGTTTTTTAGAGAAAATAGGTATGTTAATGGCTGATGGTCAGTTCTGATTAGGAATTTTTTTCCGTATATGTATGGTTTGAAATATTGAATTGCCCAATGTATTGCTGTTAATTCTTGCTCGATTGTTGACTTATTGCTTTCGCCTTTTGTAAATGCCTTAGATGCGTATGATATGGGTAATTGGAGTCCATCAAATTCTTGGCTGAGGACGGCTCCACATGCGATCTTGCTTGCATCAGTTGTGATACAGAATTTTTTATTAAAATCTGGATATTGGAGTATTTGTGGGCTTAATAATTTGTTTTTTAGGTATTCAAAAGCTGCTTGACAGTTTGCATCCCAGTTAAATTCTACATTTTTCCTAGATAATCTATTGATAAATTGTGCATGGTATGCAAAGTTTGGAATGAATCTACGGTAGTAATTACAGAATGCTACAAATCTTTTGGCTTCGTCGCCATTCTTGGGAGTCGGGTAATCTTGAATCGTTTTGAACTTGCTTTCGTCTGGTAAAATTCCTTTATTTGTGCATTTGTGTCCTAGAAAAGTAACTTCATGTCTGAAGAAGGAGCATTTGTCTGGGTGCAATTTTAAGTTATATTTTCGGCAGGTTTCAAAAACATCCCTTAAGTTTCTGATCATGTGACTTTCAGAGCACCCAATTACAATTAGATCATCCATATAAAGGAATGTTTGGGATGGTGATAGACCCGTGAATGCAAGGGACATCATTCTTTGAAACGAGTTTGGTGCAATTTTTAATCCGTATGGTAATCGCTTGAATCTGAATGAGCCCTTATCTGTGGAAAATGATGTTATGTCCCGAGATTTTTCTTCTAATTCTACTTGATGAAATCCTGACATTAAGTCTAAACAAGAGAAGTATTTAGCGCGTCCCAGCTGGTCAAGGATATCGTCCATTCTGGGTAGTGGGAATGTATCCGCTACTAATTGTTTGTTAATTTTTCTATAATCAACTACCAATCTCCAACGTTTTTCATTGCTGCCAGGTAGCGACTTTTTAGGAACCAATAAAATCGGACTATTGAACTCAGACATTGATGGTTCAATAATATCATCATTGATCAATTTGTCCACTTGTTTATTGATTTCGTTTTTTTGACTGTGTGCTATCCTGTAGTTTTTGGTGTAGACTGGTGCTGTGTCTTTGAGTCTTAATTTTTGCTTATAGAAATTGTTGGACGATATTTGTTCAGATTCTATTGCGAATATATCATCAAATTCTGAGCATAATTTATGTAGAGGTTCTTTCACGAAGTCGGGAAAATGGGGTGCTAGCTTGTTCATTATTATGGATTTATGTTTTGAATCATGTTGTTTGTCTATTTTTAAGATTTCATAATCGGACAGTTTTTCATTTAATAGGTTTATATTTGTAATTTGCACGTCTGTGTTGTTAGTATTTAATATGCGGACATATGGGTTAGTCTTAGAAGCAATAGTGTTTGCGACGAATACCCCCGGGTGTAATTCTTGATTAGGGATAAAGATGTTATTATTGTTTGAGGATATTGTAATGCGTACAATTTTTTCTGTTCTAGGTGGGATATGGAATACATGTGTGTTTTGACTGATCCCTATATTGATTATAATTTTATATCTTGATTTATATGGATCTATTATCAATTTGTTGGTGGAATAATTGAGTGTGCAATAGAATTTTTTTATAAAGTCAAGCCCCAAGATTCCGTCACATGGGATGGGGAAATCATTTTCTATTACTTGGAAGGTGTGTACCGTTGAGAGGTTGCTGATCTTTAGTTTGGTTTCGCCTATTGTAAATAGGACGTCTTTGCCTATTCCACTAAGTTTTGTCCGTCTTTGTATGTTAACTGTATTGTCTTTTCTTAATATTTCTTGTTTTATTAGTGATACATCAGCTCCTGTGTCTAATAGTAATTTTATTGTCCCTACATCGTCAAAGTTTAAAGTTATGTAGCTATTAAGGTTGCAATTTAAATTATATATTTTATTTGTTCGATTTTTTACACCAGAGGACTTTCGAAGTTTTCCGAATTTTCTTCTACATTTGTAAATCTGACATTATTATCTTGTTGTGTTTTAGGAGGATAATTAGTTTTGGTATTTCTATTGTTATAATTTCTTCGATTATAATTATTACTATAGTTATTGTAATTCCTAGTATTGTTATAGTTAGTATTATCATTTGGGTTTCTATTTTGGTAATTATTATTATAATTTCTATTATTATTGTACGAGTTCCTATTTGTGTAATTGTTTCTTTTGGTATAAAACACGCTGTGATCTTGTTCTATATTTGTAGATGTATTTACAAATTTAGCTATAACATCATTCATTTCAGTAAAATTGCCTGCTTCTATTATTGTTCTGACCTTTTCGTTATCGCAGTTCTTTATGATTGATTTCACTGCTGTTTGAGTTGCATATTTCTTTGCTGTTTCAGGGTTTACGTTGTCTGTTATGAATGCGCGTTTCAATGATTTAGTAAGATTTTCTATTTCTGACATAAATAAACTTGCGTTCTTGCCATTTTGTTTTAAATTCATTAATCTTGCCTCTGCTACCTGAACTGTTTCACCCTCAATTTCCTTTTTTAATGTTTGGATTATACCATTTATAGTGTTTTCATTTGGTACTAGTAGTATAACGTCCCCTTTTAGTTTTGTTTTTATGACTTTAATAGCTGTTTCTTCATGTTCTGCTTTTATTTCATTGATTAATTCCAGTGAATCTATGAAACTTTGAATTGTTTCTACTCCACCATCATACTCCTGAATCAGCTTAGAAGCTGTATTAAGAAATTCAATCTTTGTTTGCACCATCTTTGGTTTTGTATTATCTTGAATGTTTTCTGGGTTATCTTTTACAGCTGGTTTATCTTGAATGTCTCCTGGGTTATCTTTTACAGCTGGTTCTTCTGTGTCTTTTGCTACTAGAGGCTCAAAGGTTGCTTCTAGATTCGAATCTACCGGTATTGTGAATTTTATATTATGTTTTGTTGCTATACTTATTAGTTGTTTATTCAAACTGTATATTAGCTCAGTGAAGTTTTTACTGCTTGATTCATTGCATATGGCTGTACTGCTACTCTTTATTCTATTGTAACTGTCGAAGATAGTTTCAAGGTGCTTATTTATGGTTTGAGGGTGTATATAAATTGTTTTATTTAGCCACTTGTATGCTTTCTGAAATTTTTCTTTCAATATTTCTATGTTCTGGTCCATTGAAATTTTGTTACTTTTGGTTTTATCTTATTTTAATTCCCTTAAAATAATTTTGTTCTCTTAATATTTCATTTTCTGATTCTTCTATTTTTTTTTCTTTGTTATTATACCCTTGCAGAGGGTATTATAAAATTGGTCAGATGTTTGTAACGCACAGAAGGAGACGTTTCCGACCCTATAAAGTATATATATTCTTGATCAGCATGAGAAGCTGAGTTGATATAGCCATGTCCGTCTGACCGTCCGTCTGTGCGTATGAGTTTTACTCAGCCATCTTAAGAGCTATCGGTATGAAATTTTTTTTGGGGGCTTTTTATTACCTGGGAAAAAGTAGTATGAAGTATGAAAATTGAGAGAATCGGACCACTATATCATATAGCTCTGGAGGAAACATTTTTGCAAAAATTGCAAAAATTGGAGTATCGCCATGAAATTTACCAATATGATAGTATTATATATAAAATCTCAGATCCCAAAATTTGAATCTGATCGGATATATAGAACACAAGTTACAGCCGACATAAATCGGTTCGGCTTCCTGCCGACTACGTCATCATCAAATCAATAGAGCACACGCATGCACACATACAGACGCAACGCTACATAAACTATATGTGTATGCGTGCGAGTCGTGGCATGCCTGTAAAAGGGGATGGGGAAGAAGAAGAAGAAATTGAAATGATATTTGAAAGGTTCTATGCATTAATGAATTGAGATACAGAAAAAGAGTTTGGAACATGTAAAAATATTATGGCCATGGACTGCAAGGGTATATAAACTTCGGCACAGCCGATGTTAGCTTCTTTGATATTTTTTTTTTTTTCAAATTGTTTAAAATTCTATTTTCTAATATTTAATTATTTCCAAAAAAAAAATTTTGTAATTTTTCTTATAGGGTATTTAGACTTCGTTATTGGGCAGTTTTGATCTTGTAGAGCTTGCTGCGATCAGAAAGCTTTATGTGTGCTTGCCAGCTTTGTGAAATTTACTTGAGCTTTTTTTTTTTTTTAGCGAGCTTCGCTTTGATCGTGGCGAGCTTTACAACTGTGCTTATGTTGTTTGTGCAATTTTGAGTGCACATGGTTGACATGTGCTCTTTGTTAAGGTATGTTGGGGTATATGCGGCTGATTGGAATTTAATATTTAATTGTATAAATATATGTTTTTTTTTTCAATTATGTATATATGCATATGTATATGTATATATGTGTATATATGTATTTTCTCTTTTTTCTTTTTTTTTTTTTCTAGGGTATTTTTGGCAATGATAGACTTATTCAAGAAAAATTTTTCGGACAATATATTAGTTTTTTTCATTTTATTTTTTCTCTATTTTGTTAGTAATTATTTAATTAATTAATTATTTATAGTGGCAGCGCAAAAATCGCCTCTTGCCACAAAGGTGCCTACATATGATAGCACACTTTTTGTTTTTTGTTAAATTTTTTTTGTTGTTTCTGCATCTGCTGCTGTTGCTGGTCTCGCCTGTTTGGTCCTCTGGTGCACTTTTTCCAGCTCATCTATTTTATTCCACAGCTTGCATGCTTCCGCCCAGGGTGGTGGCGGATC
The DNA here is from genome assembly GCA_018903935.1 of Drosophila insularis. Classification (NCBI taxonomy): domain Eukaryota; kingdom Metazoa; phylum Arthropoda; class Insecta; order Diptera; family Drosophilidae; genus Drosophila; species Drosophila insularis. The sequence continues at coordinate 239,239 of JAEIFP010000774.1, forward strand.
GTTGTTGATTTGGGCCAGTAGGGCCGCCCGCTGTTTCCGGAACCGGACCTGGTGGCCGCCTCGAAGCTTCGGCCTTAAAACCAGGGGGATGGCCGTCAGTGCGTCCTCTTCTCTCCTCCTTCTAGCAAGCTCTGCTCTTGCTGCTGGTTGCCTGGCACGGTACTCTTCTATGCTTAGCGGCCGTGGGCCGTCCAGTGGGCACTCCTCCAATGCCTTCTGGAGCGCTTCCTTTGTATCCTTTGGCATTTGTTAATGTGGTCTGTCCTGATTTTTTTTTCACTTTGCTTTTTTTCTTATGGCAAGGATTTTTTTTTTTTATTATTATTATTATTGCCTTTTTATTTATTGCCAATGTTAGGCAGGATCGCCATGAAATAGGCGAAGGCAAGGTTTGACTTGAAGTGATTTATTGGGGCCGCAAGCCCGGTATTTATAGGAGAACATTTACATTGGTCTTATGGCTAGTGTCCTTAACGGTACTTAAAGCTAAACATTATGCTTAAGTTCCAATTACGTATAATCTGTTCCTAAAAGTACGTGGCCTATGTGCTATTCCTAAAAGTATACTACACTATTCCTGCCACATCAGCATCTGCTCTTATTGTGATGTTTATGTGATCGAACCATTTGTTCTTCCCGAAGACAAATTTCAACCTACGTTAAATTTAAAAATTGATCTGCTCTTGCTTTCACCATTACTTGGTTCAAATGAGTTACCTCTAACTAGGTGCTTTCGTAAGACTGACTTTGCCAGCCTTAATGAAAATATTACCAATACCGATTGGTCTTATCTATACAATAGTAGAGATATGAACTCAGATGTTCTTTTTTTATGATACTCTGAATTCACTCTTTGATATTTGTGTGCCTCTTGGCAGGCTAAAGCGGCTTAACAAACCTACCTGGTTCTCTCGAGAGTTATCCAATTTGAAAAATTGACTCGATATTATAAGAAGTTTCAAAAAACACGTCGTTCATCAGATTACCCTCTGTATACAGTCGCTCGTTCAAAATTCATGATGCTTAATACACAATGCTATAAGAATTATCTTCAGCGGTGTAAGCTTCAGTCTTCGTCTGACCCTAAACAATTTTATAATTTTGTTAATTCTAAACATAAGACCTCTGTGCATCCATCTTTTTTGTCTTTTCAAAATAAAAAAACGAGCACTGATCAGGCAATTGCCGATATGTTTGCGAGTTTTTTCAAAACAACTTATTCCTCAACGGAATATCTAGCAAGTCCGTATCCTTATCATTTAAAAAAGGCTAATTGCATTTTCAATCCAGTGATTGATGAAAGTTCTCTTCTTAGCGAACTGAAACTAATTAAACCTGTTTATTCGCCGGGGCCAGATGGTCTTCCTGGATGTGTACTCAGGTTCTGTGCAAATGCTTAATGTAAACCCATTTTAAAATTGTTTTTATTGTCTGTCGAATCTTCCTCTTTTCCATCTATTTGGAAGGAGTCGTATATCATTCCTCTGCATAAAAATGGCAAAAAGTCCAAAGCCTCTAACTATAGGGGTATCTCAAAATTGTCCGCTATTCCGAAAGCTTTTGAGAAAATTATAACTTCTTAATTGCAACATTTTTGCAGCTCTATTATTTCGCCATCCCAACATGGGTTTGTGAAACGTAGATCTACAACCACTAACCTTTTAGAATTTACATCAATAATTATCAAGGGGTTCAAAAATGCTAAAGAAACTGGTGTCATATAAACTGACGTCAACAAAGCCTTTGATTCTGTTAATCATACTTTATTACTTTCTAAACTGAACGACATTGGTTTTCCACCTCTTTTCCTTTCTTGGGTTAGGGAATATTTAACAAATAGAAAACAGATGGTACTTTTTAAGTCTTCTTTTTCCGATTCCATTCCTGTGACATCTGGTGTACCTCAAGGTAGTCATCTTGGCCCTCTGCTTTTCACATTATTCATTAACGATCTTCCATCAGTCATTGTTTATTGTTATGCTGACGATGTCAAGCTTTGTCTTACTTATAAAGTACAGATTCATTTAGTCGGCTACAAGCTGATCTTAAAAACTTTCAATCCTGGTGCCAGTTTAATCTACTAAATCTTAACACTACCAAATGTAAGGTAATGACATTTTTTCGTAACTCTCCTCAACTGGTCGCTTATTTTCTAAACATCCTTGGAACGTTTAAAAAAAATGATAGATTTGGGCGTACTTATGGACCATAAGAAAAATTTTAAAACCCATATTTCCACCACGGTCGCAAAGGCCATGAGTGTTCTGGGTTTCATTAAAAGATGGTCAAAAGAATTTGACGACCCCTATACAACTAAAGTTCTTTTTACTTCGCTCGTCCGTCCTATTTTAGAGTATGGATCTTGCATTTGGTCACGTCAATATGAGTCGCATCAGATTAGACTTGAATCCGTTAAAAAACAGTTCTTGCTATTTGCTCTTCGTGGCTTAAGCTGGGATCGCAATGTCAATTTGCTTTCGAATTCTACATAGTAGACTTCTCTTTATTAACCTTTACTGACCTAATTAAACGTAGAATTATGCTTGGTGTTATTTTTATGCACAAGCTTCTAATTGGTGATATCGACTCGCCTGAGTTATTAGCTCAGGTAAATCTGTCGGTACCATGTAGACGGAGTAGACATCCTTTGATACCTTTATCCCTTAGTCGTTGTTCTTCTAACTATGCCATGCATGAACCTTTTAGGGGCCATTGCTCTGATTACAACCTTCTATTCCATGTAATCGGCTCAGAGTTTTCTATTAATATACTGAAAACGTCTATCCTATCCCATTTAGTTAATAGATAGCTATAGTACTATTTGTTTGTCTGTTTTTTCTATTGTGTATTTGTCCACGCGATTCGTGCCGTGCGTTATACGGCTGCACCCCTCGGTCGGTCGGGTGGAGGTGGGCAGTTATCTGCTTGGGATCGCGCGTAACTGGCTTTGTCCTGGTGTCGTAGGGGCCACTTGAACGTACTGCGCATAGTATCGTCAACGTTGTTGACTTGATGATTTCCTTGATGGGTGTTGCCTTTATATAGGCAGCTGCCACGGCCTCAGGAATTGATTGGTGTAGTACTGCTATACAGCTGGTACTTTATCATCGGCCCCCTGCTTTCACCCACGCATTTACTTGTTGCTATGCATGGTGAAAGTCCCCCAAATCCTTGACGCGGATATGTCCACTTTCTTTGCGGCTGCGCGCCCAACCGTTTATTGTCCTTTTCTTTCTCCCTTGCCCGCATAGCGTCTCGGTCTCTCTGCCTCTCATTGATTTCATAATGCCTTATCTTCTCTGCCGACGCTGCCGTTGCCCGTCGCTTCCCCTGATCCATCAGTCATACCAGCTTTGCTCTTTTCTCCCATATAGGAACCTGCATATTCAAACATACATCTGTCCGATAATTAACTTAGTCTATTATTTAATATTAATTAGTACGATTATTCTAAATGCTAGTGTCTACTTTAATTATATCGCGTACAATTCATCCACCAGATATGGGGCATTCCTCAATGTTTATTTCCCCTCCTTCGACTTGTACATTCCCTTCACATACCCACAAGACTTATCCGCATCGTATATTCCCCTCACATATCAATAAGCAACACCCTCGCTTGCGTTTGTCCCGGGCGCGATGCACCCCGCACCCGTCTCCTGGGCTTGCTTGGCCCCCGCTTTTGCTCTCTTTGAGCTTCGGTTTCGCACGATCTCAACACGCTCGGCTCTGATGCGCAGCGCAGTCAGAGAGCACCTGCATTAGCCACAGGTACTCTCTCTTGTACACACGTAGTGTACGTGTGTCTGCTCTCCCAAATCTCGCTCCATGGGCCCCACGCATGCTAGGCCAATGCCCTCAAGATTCGTCTCACTCGCGTTTTCGTTTTTCGGGTGTGGCCGATTTTCTGGGTTACGCCTCCCAAGCATATTCCCGCTTGGACGAAATTTGTCAGCGGTTGCTTGTGGTTCGATCGGCCATACTTATGTTTGATCGTATATCGTATGCTTCGATTGAGTTGGACCGGTCCCAATTGTGCATGCGCGTATAGTGTACGCTTTGATCGCTACGCCGGTGGTTTGTGTGTCGACTGTATCTTATGTATCTAGACCATTGAAGCGTTTGGATTGTGTTGCTGCTTGCTTGTTGTGTCGGACATTATAAGTCTTACAGTACAATCAATTTTAAAAAATTTTAATTTTGGGGCTTTGCATCAAAATTCACTTTAAAAAAAAAAATTTCATCCTGATAGCTCTTAAGATGGCTAAGTAAAACGTAACAGTAAAACCGACGGACGGACAGACGGAAATGGCTATATCAACTCAGCTTCTCATGCTGATCAAGAATATATATATATATATACTTTATAGGGTCGGAAACGTCTCCTTCTGTGCGTTACAAACATATGACCAATTTTATAATACCCTCTGCAAGGGTATAAAAAACCTTTAAAAATACGCCCACAGTTTACTGTACATTATCTCAATAGAATAGCAAACTCAACGCTATAAATTTACACATCAAAACAATTTAATAACATTATATAAAATAATTTCCTTATGTAAAAAAATGTCTCAAATTTTTTGCCACCACCCTATGTACAGATATATATGCATGCATTAGTAACTAAAAAGTACAACTATGTCCAACATATGTCCTTTCTGTGCTAGTAATTGAAAGCCTATGCTCAAGATGTTCAGCACAATTTACCTAAGATTTCATCTCAGGTTTGGAATCAACTTTTCTGATCTCCTTGTTCGGCATCGAACAAGGCGTATGGACCACCTCCAGACAATTAAATTGTTCGACAATCGAGGGGATTTTTTTTTCGATCTTAAGTGCAATAAATTATTAGCAAATTTAACACTTAAATGTCCTGATCGGGCTCCATGAAAATGCGACTCCATGCGACTCCAAGGTTCTCGGCTCGGACCAAGCAAATGACAAATTCGTGGTGTTGCATTCGGAAAAAACCGTTAAAGAAAAATTTAATCGAACCGCCTAAAACAGGAACGTCTCTCTTGGATGGTAAAATGGATCGTAAAATTTTGGCAAGGAAAAAACATTATGCACCATCCCCCAGAAGTGAGTATTGGTTGGCCCATTATGAGGGGGTAACGACATATCTCCGCCGTTAAAAATGCGACATATCTCCGCCAGAAAAATGTACTGGGCGGAGATATGTCGTCGGAGATATGTCGCTATGCCGTAAAAACAAAATTTTAAAAGAAACAAAATCTGCGCATGGTATAAGTTAGTACACATGCCAAATTGTATGTTTCTACATGGTATAGTCTCTGAAAAAAAAAAACAGTTTTATTTAATTCACGAGGCGGAAGTGGGTTTGTGAAAAATTTTTAAGTAAGCTCGTCACTGTAGTTACTTACATCCCCTTTTTCATATACCAATTTGGCGGCTCAAGCTCTTATAGTCTCCGAGATCTAGGTGTTCATAAAAACCGACATGGTTAAATCGGCTTGGCTGTTGATCCCGATCAAGAATACAATTATTTTGCTACCGCACAAATCGGTCAACAAAAAATGTTATTTTTTCAAAACCGGGAAACGGTTTGGCTGATAGGTGGCTTGAAGTAGTTTTTTTTTTCTGTACAATATGCGCTGCTATTAATTTTTAAAATGTAAAATAAAATTGTTTGTTCAGCAATTAAAATATTATTCAAATATCAAATAAATATGTTTCTCCAAAAAACTTCAATGTTCTCGAGAAAGAGGGACGTGTTTTTTAAGCTCCCGCGTTTTAACTGATTTACTCCTATTTTTTTTGGTCCTATCGGTTTCGTGATACCAATTTTAGATTAAGCATATACCGGGTGTTTCGTTGCGTTTCTGTGTTACCAATTTTAACAATACTAAATTCTGTTTATTTCTTTTCTGCTAACCTTTGCTTAATTTCTTTTCTCTGTTGTTGTTTTATCGCCAAATCATTTCGCATTTTATTTAATATGATATTTTTCTCCATGATACTATGTCTTATTGGTTTCTGAGTATTTTTCTCCAATTTCCTCAAAATGGCTGTCTGTTCAGTAAAACAAACTGCCTGCAGCCCGCCTCACCCCTGAATAGTTTTATTTATTGTTGGTTGTGTTAAATGATGTTTTAGGTTAGAAAAAGGATTTCAAATGCAGATATGAGTCGTGTCGAGTCTTTGCAGATGAAATGTAATTTTTCATGCAGCAGACAAAGGATAATTTGTTTAGCCTGTCCATCAGTTTTCTTAAACAAGAGTTTAAAGCTGTTGAGTCTTAGTTTAGTAGTTAAACTCTACTAACCGAGTCTCAAAAGCGTAGGAAGGCAGTTGGCAGACTTGACTGATTTGCCCGTGTCCCTGCCAAATCAGAAGGTCAGAGGCATTAAAATTAAACTCTCTAAACTCTTTGTAGATAGTCAGCGATACCTAAAATTATGACTTCTCAAATACAGCATGTATGTAAATCTATATTTTTGCCATACCAGCATGGGTTTGTGAAAAATAGTTTTTACCACAACTAACCTATTAGAGTTTACGTCGCGACGCGTCGTTTGTGATCCACGGCTTTAAATAACAAAAGCAAACTGATGTCATATATACAGATTTCGGTAATGCTGCGGGCGCTCAGCGCTCGAGGAAGCCGTCAGTGCAACAATAAATTATAAAAAGTAGTAAGCCCAAGAGAAACAGTAGTGTAAGATATTTTTCAGCATAGGAGAGGATGAGGCGTTGTCTAGAAAAAAAAATCATATAATTGAGAAGTTGCAAGCTATTTAGATGCGCATAGTTTCCAGGAGGATCCAGAAAGCCATATAACGGTTAAAGGAAAGGAGCAAACGCGGCAAAACAATGACATAACTGATTCCAGAGTTTTTGCTGAATCATGTTGTTTTTGACAATGACCATCTTAAGTCTGGTTTAGTTGGATTAAGTTAGAACCAACCGTCCCAAATCAATTATGATAACTAACAGTTCCAGAAAGAGCAATTATGTTGACTAACAATCTTGGGTAATCGGTTATGGACACATTTATCGGTTTTATTACATCGGTCTTGTCGGTCCCGCTGTTTTGAAGAGCAAATGAACGGGTGTGGCAGCTGCAATATAATTGGTTTTATCGAATGCTGGGCGATAGGACGAGAGTTTAATATGGCTTCGACATCTTGGAAAACCGTTTGAAGTTCTTAGTAGGTTAGGTACGCCTTCGATTCGAATACGGCACCTGGAATTAACAGAAGCCAATTACAACACTGCTTGGTCAGTGTTGCAGGATCGATTTAATAACAAACGAGTTCTAGTAACAGCCATACTGACAAAGCTGTTTGATCACCCAAATGTGGGAAATGACGCAGCTTGGATAAAGAATGCTGTCATAATGTTTCATATGACAAGGAAATTGGATAGATTCAACCACGCACTATATGAGCAATCTCTTTCAAACACAAGGGATCTACAGAAAGTAAAGGATTTCCTATCATTCTTGGAACAGCGCTTCCTAACATTAGAGGCGATTGGAAAACCAAGAAACGAAAATCGCAGCATTGAAAAACTGCCCCGGCTGGCGCAGCTGTACTTGGAGCTGAACTCACGGATAGAGTTCGACAGGATCTCCAATTCGGATCAGAAGGTGTGGAATCATTTCTCTGGTCAGACTCAACAGTAGTACTCTCTTGGATTAATTCACGGGCATCACATTTCCACACGTTTGTGGCTAATCGGTTGACCAAAATACATGCGGTATCACATCCAAGGCAATGGCGTCATGTGTCATCAGCGCTCAACGCAGCTGATGTTCTGTCTCGAGGCATATCAGCAGCCCAGCTTAGCACACATACATTATGGTTATATGGACCACTATTTTTGCATGGACCACAACGTGGCTGGCCAGCACCATTTAAGCCTACAGAGCACACGATTGATACCGCTGAGAAGAAAACCAAGGTATTCAGCATGGTGACTGCCACGGCAAACAACAAGATAAATCACAGAAATTCGTTTTAACGGCTACAGCGAATAGTGGCGTATGTGCTACGGTTTTGGCACAAGCGGAACAGGAAACCAACGGCTCAGATAGAGTTGGAAGAGTTGGACCAAGCACGGAGAGTGATCATTAAACAAATTCAAGAAACAGGATTTGCATATGAATTACGGCACTTAAATAAACGACCTGATCAACCATTGGATCGCAAAAGCACGGTGGCACCATTGCCACTAATACTGGATGAACATTCAATCATACGAGTAGCAACTCGGCTACAACAAGCACCAGTATCAACGGAAACAAGGAATCCATATCTCTTGCCGTATAATGATCCGGTGGTAAAAATGATACTAAGGAAACTTCATGAAGAGAATCTTCATTGTGGACATGAGGCACTACGCGGAATAGCTAGGCAACAGTACCACATCATTAAGGTGAAGCCGATGGTCCGGAATGTGATCCAGGGCTGCGTATCATGCACCAAGTACCGGCCTCAGTTCTTTAAACAAGTCATGGGCGACTTACCTGAGCACCGGGTATCTCAAAATAGACCCTTTCTCAACGCCGGAGTAGACTATTGTGGACCATTCTGGATCCACCATAAAGTTCGAGGAAAACGTCCCGACAAGGCTTACATTGCAGTATTTGTATGCTTTGCAACCAAGGCAGTCCACCTGGAGTTGGTCGGAGACCTGTCCACCTCCTCATTCGTAGGTGCGCTTTAGCGCTTCATTGGACGCAGAGGAAGATGTCAGACATTGTACTGCGACAATGCAACAAACTTTGTTGGAGCAAACAACCAATTGAAGGAGCTGAATGATACTATACACTCAGAGAAGGCAGCAGATACTATTAAGGAGTTTTGCAACAAAAAAGAAGTGCAATTTAAGTTCATACCACCACGGTCTCCACATTTCGGAGGATTATGGGAAGCTGCAGTGAAATCCGCTAAGCATTTACTATTGAAAAACGTATCGACCACAAATTTAACGTTTGAACAACTTTCTACTATTATAGTAGCTCAACCTGATGCAGAGCCAGTAACACAGCGATCCATTCCAGAGCAATGGGAATTAGTGCAACGGCTTAAGCATACATTCTGGACACAATGGTCTCAAGAGTACCTACAGGAATTGCAGGGTACATCTAAATGGAAGAAACCAGTGTCAAGGAAGGCGTGATGGTAATTCTAAAGGAGGATAACGTGCCAATCTTGCAGTGGCCGATTGGACGAATTATCAAATTGTATCCAGGCCTGGATGGATACGTCCGCGTGGTAGACGTTAAAACAGCCAGAGGCACCTAAAAGCCTGCCATCCATAAACTGGCCCCCTGGCTTAGAGAGACGGGAATAAAACGCAAAATCGAAGATAATGACACAGAAACCAATGCCCAAGAAGACCCTGGTATCGAGGACACTGCAGAACCTAAGACAAAAAGACGTTTGTCAGCCGGTCTGCCACCATTGGCAATAACGATCTGCCTATTGCTGTTGTTACTTCCTATAGCATTTGCTCAAAGGACCAACATCACTCGATTCAACTCCAAACCAGGCATATACTACGAAAGTATTGGCACAGGAAGAATGGCAACGTCTGACTGGACTATCGTAGCATTTTACGATCTCGAACCATATTCGGCCGACCTGAAGACATTTTCAGACGGATTAGTAAAGGTTGGAGAAATATGCTTGTTAATGAAGGTTCCAGAGGCATGCACAGCAATGCAGAGACACTTCGAGCATGTCAACTCAGAGCTACGAACAGAAAATGATCTCCTTCACATAGAACGCCAACGACGATCGCCTTTGGATATATTTGGGAATATAGCGAACGGCTTGTTTGGTGTGCTGGACTCAAAGTATGCAACAGAGATGTCAGGCACCATACGAAAGGTTAAATCAAATGAGGACTATTTATTGACATTGCTAAAAAACCAGAGATCTGTGATTGATTCAACAATAAATATCATCAAGCGAGACGAAGCTACGACAGACACAATGAAATTGTCATATGTACGATTTGGCAACTTCAGCATTGGCCCAACCAAGGCAGCGCCAACAACAACACAATTCACGAAGATGCAGCAAAGCTACGACGAATTAAGCAACATTCAAGGAAAACTGGAAACTAAGCAAAACTGGAAATTGCCAGAAGACCCCAGCCAGCCGGCTCACCATGTTATCGTCTCCTACGTAGCGCTAACAATACCATTGGTTCTTGTGATGGTATATGGAATAAGAAGATGCTTACAACCCCAAAGACACAATGGTCCAGATCAGACAACCGTGAGGATCGTCAATCCCATACCGACTCCTGCTGCAGTAAACCCAGCCCCCAGCAATTGCATCGCTGTGTCTTTGGCCCCCAATCTCCACCTTTGTAATCTCACTCCGAAGTCCACCCAATTTATGTGTTGGTTGCGACAACCTTTAGTCACTGGTTTATGTGCTAGTGCCTATATATATATAAATAAATAAACATTTAATAACTTCAAGAAATACTAACGTCTTTCATTGAACAGTAATATTTAAGCTAAGTATAAGTATCCCTAATCATAAACTCCAATAACTTAAACTGTGCAATACATAGATCTTAAGATAAAGATACGCGCTCTCTCACAAAGGGAGAGATAATCTTTTATGTCGAGAGAAATGAAATAAGTGGCAATATGAAGATATGAACGGACGTGTTTTACACTCCCTTCTTAACATTTAAAGTTATGTTTTTTTACAGATGCACTCCATACTTAGCAACTTATTATCTTAAAGACGTTCCCTTAGAGCGGTTGCATATCATGAATGACAAGTGTTGTTTTGGACCATAAATTAAGTATTAATCCTCATATTTCTACTATGCAAAACTATGAGTGTTCTTTGGTTTGTAAAACCATGGTCCAAAGAATTTGACGATCCCTACACAACCAAAATTGTGATTACTTCATTGTCCGTCCTATCTTAGAGTATGGATCTTGCATATGGTTACCTCAATATGTGACGCGCCAAAGCAAAATTGAATTAGTTCAAGAGCAATTTCTGTTTTTTGCTCTTCATGGTCTAAATGGGGATTGCTTTGTTAATTTGGTATCGTACTCCAGCATGGTTTGCACGGGCTTTTTCGAGTCCTATGCTCTGATTACAATTATCTTTACCCCGTAATCAGAAAAGAAGCCTGTCTTTCTTTTCTAAAAACAATAATAAAGTCCGTGTTACCCAATTAGAATTTCGCAGTAGTCGGTGCCAATTACATTCAGTTCTGATAATAATGCTATAATATTTCCAGAAAGAAACGAAGTTATCCGAAGGTAGAATTAAATACACTAGATTTTTTTTTTTTTTTTTTTTTAACGTTTAACATATATTTGTTGAATCTACTCTTAAATTAGAGCCTAACAACAAGTTTGAGATATTTTTCTTAGACTAGTACTTAAGATAAATCCTGGGGATATTGCAGGCGGCCCTAATCACTTGTTATTGGGTTGGTCTGTCATTTCTTTTAAGACGAGTTCTATTATTAGTTCGCGTAAGGGAATTGGCAAGAACATTTGGGTGTGCATCCAGTTTCGCAGAATACTTTAGTTGTTGAGTACCTATTTCAGATTTTACGCTAGGTATATTTAGATCATTTTGAATGTTGTCGTTTCGTATATACCACGGGGCCCCCGTGATTGATCTTAAAATCTTCGACTGCGCTCTTTGTATAATATCGACATTGCTGGTACTTGCATTTCCCCATAGTACGGCTCCGTAAGTCCAGATGGGTTTCAGTACGGAGTTGTATAGGAGGACTTTATACTCCAGACGTAGAGGGGACCGAGCATTGATGATCCAATGTAGGCTACTCGCTTTCAGTTTAAGCTGTGACTTTTTTGCTTCGATGTGCTTGCGCCAAGTTAGTCTTCTGTCTAGGTGGATGCCAAGGTAAGTGACATCCACGGCTTGAGGAACTGGTACGTTGTTTAGCATTAGAGCAGAACAGTTTCTTCTGTTAAGCGTAAATGTAACATGTTTGCATTTCTGCTCGTTGACCCGGATACGCCAGGTTGCTAGCCATTCCTCTACCTCCTTAAGGTGTTCCTCTAGTTTTGCAGAGGCTTGTATTGGACATTTGGATCTGCTAAGGATTGCCGTGTCATCGGCAAAAGTGGACGTTGTAAGTCCTAAACTCGTTGGTAAGTCTGCAGTGTACAGCAGGTAGAGCAATGGGCCGAGTACACTGCCTTGCGGTACACCAGCTTTGATTTCAAAATCAGCGGAGACGGAGCCATTACATCTAACAGCGAATTTCCTATTGTAATGGTAAGATTCCATGAGTTTGTGTGTGTACCGTGGCAGTTTTTGCCGGATTTTGAACATCAGACCCTCCAGCCAAACTCTATCGAAAGCCTGGGCAACGTCGAGAAAGACAGCCGCACAGTATTCTTTTAGTTCGAATGCTGTTCGTATTTCGGATGTTATGCGATTGACTTGTTCAATTGTACCATGTTTTTCGCGGAAGCCAAACTGGTGTGAAGGGATTGTGTTCTCCGATGCCAGAAATGAGTTTAGGCGGATCTGCAGGACCTTTTCAAAAAGCTTCGAAAGACATGGCAGCAAACTAATTGGCCTATAGCATGATGGCTGGGTTTTGTCCTTTCCCACTTTAGGAATCATGATGATAGTGGACTTTTTCCATGTTCTTGGGAAGTAGCCAATTTTTATTATAGCGTTGAACAGTTTGCAGATATATTGTATTGCAATGATAGGGAGTTCTAGGATCATTTTCGGTGTGATTAGGTCATGGCCAGGGGCTTTTTTCGGCTTTAGGTGGTTTTTAATAACTGCAGTGATCTCGTCCGATTGGAGTTCCGAGTACTCAATATCCGTTAATGTGTTAGAAGGGGGAAGTACAGATGAGTTTGATGTTGGATTTGGCTGGAAAACCATTTTAAGATGTGTGGCAAATACGGATGCCCTCTCTTCGTCACTGCGGGCCCATCCACCGGTTGGACTCCTTATCGGTGAAATTGTCTCTGTAGGAGCGCTTAAAGTTGGGTGGGCTTTCCACAGAGGATGTTTAGTGCTGGTTGGACTGAGCTTTTCTATGTATTTCCTTTGAACCCAGCTTTCCTCTTATCTTAACGCCTTGGAGAGGTTGCGATTAGCTTGCCTTAGGCGAAGTTTTGCTGCTGGTGATCGAGTAATCTGCCATTCTCTTCTTAGACGTCGTTTTTCCGTTACTAATTGTTCTATCCGCCGGTTCGTAGGCCTGTCAACAGGTTTGGTGTAAGAAGAGGCATGTGGAGTAGATACTCTTGCTGTAGCTCCCATCATCGACTCAAGTGCAGAGACGCACATATCAATGTCCTCTGCAGCATCCAGTTTCGGCGAACAGTCAATGTGGGCACTCATGTACATTTTAAATTTAAGCCAATTTGTTTTGTTGTTTGTAAGCCTATATGGGCGATCAAGTACTTGAGGTCTTGTTAATAATGTGAATAGCACTGGAGAGTGATCGGAAGTTAAATCTAGAAGTGTTTCCGCAGTGATCCGATTACGTGGAATCCTCTTGGTTACTGCGAAATCAATCAAGTCAGGCACTTTCTGTGGATCTGTGGGCCAATAAGTAGGCCTACCCGGTGAGACGCAATCCATCTTATTGAGAGGGTTGACTATTGTGTTGTACAACTGCTTTCCTTTAGGATTTACCAGGCGAGATCCCCAGTGCGTATGTTTGGCGTTATAGTCCCCTGCTGCAATGAAGCGATCTCCGAGTGTGTTAAAGAAATCGGTAAATTCCTTTTTAGAGATTGAGAAGCGTGGTGGGCAGTACAGGGCGACCAATGTAGTGTTGCCGCAGCTGGTTTGGACGGTTATAGCAGTTGCTTGTAGGTGCTGTGTTTCAAATCTGTTGAGGAACGAGTGTTTTATACGGTTTTTGATTAGGATACCGGTCCCGCCATGAGCTTTTCCGTCTGGATGGTTTGTTGCGTAGAAGGTATATTTTGGTATTTGAAAATTATTTTTTGATGTTAAATGTGTTTCCGAAATCAGCAAAACGTCTATTTCACTTGAGTCTAGGAATAGTTGAAGTTCATTTTGTTCTTGGAGATGCCGTTAGCATTCCAAAGACATAGACGTAGGGAAGCCATTATTTATTCTCGATAAGCTTCTGGATAAGCAGGTTTTGATTCCGCATCAGTTCGTGCATACAGTTTTGCATGAACGTCATAAAAGTGGTCATGTTTTGATTGAGTGAGATCAATAGGGCCTCTAGACCACTTGGAGTTTGCTGGCCAAGCTCTGGTGCGCTAGGTTGCGGATTCTGTAGATGGCGGAGTGACGGGGTCTCTTTCGCGGGCTCCGTCTGTCCAGTTCGGAGCACACTAGCGAAGGATACACTAGGACTGGTTGTAGCAGTCATGTTGGATAATCTAACAGCCTTGGCGAAGAAAACCTCCGGTGTAGTTTTGGAGGCGTTGAAGATGATTTTTGGTCCAGCTGGGGGTTTGCGCCCGTTTAGGTGTGATTTAAGATCCTTAAAGACAGGACATCCTCTGTAGTTGGCCGTGTGGTTCCCTCCACAGTTGCTGCATAGTCTTAGTGCGACGTTGTTTCTGTCCTTGGTGCAAATTCCATCTTCATGATGTTCGCCGCAGCCAACACACACTGACCTAAGATTGCAATTGTTAGAGGTGTGGTTGTATTCCTGGCAGTTTTTACACTGCGGTGGTTGGCGTCTCTTATGGGGCTCCTCTACGGTGATTCTTCTGTGCAATAGAAGCTGTAGGTTGTAGATCGGGTGCACTTCATTTGGCTTCGACCGCTTTGCATCTGGTTGGAGCTCGATTTTAAAGAGCGGCTGTGCGACTTTGTTCCTGTTGATGATGTTGACAACGGACTTGACCGCGAACCCTTTTTCGACCAACGCGTCTGCTATTTCTTGAGTAGGGACCGATGGCTCAATCCCCTTTAACACAACCTGGAGCCCTTTACTGCTTTTTAGTTGGTAGGTATAGAAGTTGATGTTAGCATTACGGAGGTACTTTTCGATGATGCGGAAATTGTCCTCAGTTTGGGCTTGACATTTAATTTCTTTAATGTTACCCCCTATTGAGAGGGGTTACAACAAAGTTATTTGCCCCTACTGTTTCTACTAGCTTCGAAATCAGGGCGCTGCAGTTGGCTCCACGGATGTATAAAGGGGGTGGTCTAGCCGATTTAACTTTATCTACAGCGCCGGCTTGATCGTCTTGCTGATCGGCAAGAATTTTAAAACGATTCCCGCTAAGGGGTGCTACTCGTTCATTTGGTTTGGTTATTTTCGGCGTATTGCCACTTTTTTTCTTTTGCGGGCTTAGCTTCCGCTTAGTTATTTTAATATATCTGTCCATTCCAGTTTGGACAGAAGTCGTTGGGTTTACTATTGTGGCTGACTCTGGGCGACTTGTCGTTGACGGCTTGAGGCAGGTCAATACTTCGGCAGACGTTGCAGTAGTTGCTGTCAACGAGCTGACGGTGCTGGTTGGTGCAATCGGTGACCCAGTTATCGATATTGATGGAGAAGCACACTGCTCTCTCCACGGTAGGTTGCTGTTAATTGCTGAGTGGCTGGCACTTTCGGTGTTATTGCTTACGTTAGCATTCGGTGGGGTCGGCGACACCAGAGAGTCGACGCTCACGTTGTTGTTGTACAATTAGTTCTTGTAGCTGTTGCTGGCGGGGATCGAGAGAGCTTGGGCCCGAATTGGTGGACATGGCTTTTGTAAAAATTACGCACTTTGTTGTTGCAACTTAGTATTTATTGCTATTAGAGCAATCTAATAACAATATGATTGTAAATAGGCGTCTCTGAGGCGACTGAGAGCCCTACACAACTTTTTGCAAACGCAGACTTTTTGTTTTTTTTTTTTTTACACTCAATTTTTGCGGAGTGCATTAAAAAACACGTCTGCACACGGCGGCAGTTGAATTGGAATGAATACACTAGATGATGACATTTTAATTCCATAGCCAAAGTGGTCAGAGTGACCAAAATATAAACTAAACGAAGTAACTAAGTCATCACGCCGACTTGGGTATACCATAAACCAGTAAAACAAATATTTTAATTTTATAATAACCAATGCATTTTCGTATTTAAAAAAAAAAACTGTTCACATGCTTTTCACAAGCATATCTTAGTATTTCGCTCATTCAAGCATACGAGCACCCTGGCGCCCCCACCAGCCAACGGCCACTTCCGGCCATATGGAAAAACGTTTATATGCATAACTTGGCTATTTTTATTCCGATTTTGATCAAGTTTGGTATTTTGCTTGATATTAGTATCAAAATTAAGTGTGCCAAATTTGATTGCACAAAATTACGGGAGATAATCGATTTTTTTCAAATTACGGGGGCGGAAAAAAAATGTGCGCAATTACTAAGCAAATATACATACCAACTATGGTGTCTCTAGCTAGAAAAGTTTTAGAGAAAATCGGTTTTATTTAATTTGCGGGGGCGGTAGGGGGCGTGGCAAAATTTTTCTAAATACAAAATGTGCGCGTTTACTAAGCAAATATACATACCAAATTTTGTGTCTCTAGTTGCTATAGTGTTTGAGAAAATCGGTTTCATATAATTTGCGGGGGCGGTAGGGAGAGTGGCAGAAATTTGAAATAAACTTGATCAGTGTACATACTACACGAGTCTACATACCAAATTTGGTGGCTCTAGCTCTTATAGTCTCCGAGATCTAGGTGTTCATACAGACGGACGGACGGACGGACAGACGGACATGGCTAGATCGTCTCGGCTGTTGATGCTGATCAAGAATATATATACTTTATGGGGTCGGAAAAGCTTCCTTCTGCCTGTTACATACATTTTGGCGACTTTAATATACCATTTCACCCTATGGGTGTAAGGTATAAACAGCAGTCGACGAAAAAGCTTAAGCTAAAAGACATAAACCAATTAATTGAAACAATTAATTGAAAAAAGTAGCTTAGCTTTATACACAACTAAACATCCCCGACCCGGTGGAGGTGTTTTATTTGCAAAAGGTGCCAGCTATGCCCCGATTCACAGCCAATGTGTTCAGAATATATTCAGCGGTTTCGTTGTAAATGATTAAAAAGTATAGCGCGAAGAGATGTGACAGAAAAATTGGCAAAGAACACGAAAAGGTTCGTGAAGAGAGTAGTTAGTCAGACATCTACTAAGGTGAATGGGAAAAAACTTCTGGTCCGACGTGAGGGAACCCAAAAATATGGCGTATCTAGTAAATTAGTAGAAATGACTTCACCGTTGACTAGTTTATGGAGAGAGAGAATGCCAAATACGAGCTTACGGTTGTAAAGCGAAGGAAGATTAATAAGAAGAAGTCTGTCAGAATAAGAAGGAAGGCGAAGACTCGGGTCCCAATTAAGACCGCGTAACGCGAACTTAAGAGATTGCTTCTGAACCGATTCAATACTACGCTGGTGAACATCATATTGAGGGTTCCACACTGGCGAGCAATATTTTGGAGTATGGCGAACTAACGAAGTGTATTAAACCTTTGTTACGTAGTTTTGTTACGTAATTGAAGATATATGAAAATTAAATGAAAGTTTTGGGTCAAACATAACTCATAAGGCTGCAAACACAGTGCACGCTGAGACGAAGACGACGATGAAGACGAAGCTGAAGAGAATATGCTTGCGTTGCGAGTAAGCGAGTAGGTTGCACAGTGCAAGACGAATTGGTTGCGCTTTTGTTATATTAGTCGCAATGGATTCCTCATCAGATGATGACCTGCTGATTGAGCAAAGCTTGTATTTTAAACTAAAACGCATAAAAGTAAATAAAAAAGTACACCCTATAAATTTGGGAAGAGATGCATTTGGTGAATTTCAACATTTGTATGATGAGCTGCGCCTCGATGAAAAGAAATTCGTGGAATATACCAGAATGACGATTAGAACATTTGATTATATTCTTATTAAGATTAAGCCACTTATTACTAAAAATTGGACTAATTGTGGATCCATCTTTTTAACGTGTGGCAATAGGCTCACAAAAAAAGCCATATCTTCATCGTCGGCTGAAATCTTGTTTTTGGTTTTCTGTTCTAACAGCTCCAACTTCTTTTTTTCGATGTTGAGCATTTCATCTTCCTATTAACATCTTCGCTAATACTAATGTTCATATCTTGAACTTCATCGTTTTTTCATGGACTTCATGGATTCCATTGAGAACACTTCTCGTTGACTGAATGAGGTCCAGCGTCGCCAGAACGGTCCGGTGGACATTTTCTTAACTCTGCTCGAAACGTGTCCCTCAATTGTTTCCATTTTTTTTTTCAAAACCATAGCTAAAAAAAGTGTGTTGGCTCTATTGATGGAAAGCACATACGTCTAAAATGCCCAGCGAATTCAGGATCAATGTTTTATGATTATACAAAATTGTTCTCAATAGTGCTGCAGGCAGTCGCTGACGCAAAATGTAAATTTGTTACTATCGAAGTTGATGATTACGGACGTCAGAGTGATGGTGGAACTTTTGCTTCCTCAGCGATTTACACAATGAAAAATTCTGGAGACTTAAATTTTCCGAAGGATTCGTATTTGCCCAATACCACAATATCCATGCCATACGTGTTGGTTGCAGATCAAGCTTATCCGCTTTTGGACTGGGTTCTTCGACCATATGCCATATGCTTCGACTGTTTTTCGTCTTCAGCTTCGTCTTCATCTTCGTCTTCGTCTCAGCGTGCACTGTGTTTGCAGCCTAAGTCTTTGAAGGATGGTACACAATCTAACAGAACAGACTTAATAGAGTAATAAGCTAGGAACGAGACAAACGACTGAAATAAAAAAACACTTAGAGGCATTAAGGTGTAATTTATTAACGTGGCACCAATCACAGAACGCATCGAGATCTGATTGCAAGAACAGTTGGAAAGAAGGATCATTATAGGAATAAGAAATCTTGACGTCATCCGCAAACATGAGCACGCGTGAATGAGCCAAGGCCAAGGGCCAATCATTTATAAACAGGGTAAACAACAGTGGGCCCAGATGACTGACTTGGGGGACACCTGAGGTAACTCGAACAGTTTTAGATATTGAGGAACGAAAAGACACCTTTTGGGTTCTGCCAATAAGATACAATTTTAACCAAGTTTCGGGGAAAAGTGCATAATGTTAAGTTTCGTAAGAAGCGTAGAATGATCAACCGTACAAAAGCCTTACTAAAGTCGATATAAATAACATCAGTTTGACACTTTCTGCGGAAGCCATGGTGTACAAGGGCAGTCAATTCTTAAAGGTTGGTAAGCGACGAACGATCTTTCATGAAATCATGATTACAAGGAGAAAAAGTGGATCCAGATAGGTGTTGAAGGAAAGACGTAATAATTTTCTCAAACAGCTTAGGTATTCAGGAAGTTTGGCAATCCCATGGCAGTTAGAAATATCCGATTTGTTGCCCTTCTTATAAAGTGGGATAATAAAATATTCCTTCCAAACATCAGAAAGCTACAAGTATCACTCGATATAAAGAATAACCGAGATAAAGGATGCAACTAGGTATATTATCAGTGCCGGGTACGAAGGAAGACGTCATAGATAATCAGCTAGAGATAATACAGTCTTCAGTAATACTAGAAAAAAGCATACAATTTAAATGTGGGATTGAGAGGGGATAGTATGTGGGATCCGAAGCAGCAGTGGAGTAAGTCGACTGAAAGAATTTAGCAAGCACATCTGCAATATCTAAATCATTATTAACAGTTGGGTCATTGAGTCTGAAGATGGAAGGTAGTAAGTTAGAGCGTCGTTTAGAATTAACAAAGTTGTAAAATCTTTTGGGGATCTGATAGAATTAACCCCACATCGCACGATAAATTTATTGTAGCATCGAGTATTTAAGAGACAATTTTGAGATTTCGGTACAAAAATATCTTGATTTTATGGATTTCAATTTCGTCCGCCGCCGCGTTCTGAAGTGTTTTTTAATGCACTCCGCAAATTTTAGTGTAAAAAAAGACCGCGATTGCAAAAAATTTTGTAGGGCTCATTCTTCTCACCGACGCCTATTTACAATCATGTTTCTATTAGTTTGTTCTATATAGCAAACGTTGACGATACTATGCGCAGTACGTTCAAGTGGCCCCTACGACACCAGGACAAAGCCTGTTACGCGCGAGCCCAAGCAGATAACTGATAACTGATTCTAATAGCAATAAATACTAAGTTACAACAACAAAGTGCGAAATTTTTTGGGAAAGCCATGTCCACCAATTCGGGCCCAAGCTCTCTCGATCCCCAGCACCAACAGCTAAAAGAACTAATTGTACAACAACAACGTGAGCGTCGACTCTCGGTCCAACGCAATAACGCGTACTTTTTGGTGGTGTCGCCGACCCCACTGAATGCTACCGTAAGCAATAACACCGAAAGTACCAGCCACTCAGCAATCAACAGCAATTTACCGTAGAGAGAGCAGTGTGCTTCTCCATCAATATCGATAACTGGGTCACCGATTGCAGCAACTACTGCAACGTCTTCCAAAGTATTGACCTGCCTCAAGCCCTCAACAACAAGTCGCCCAGAATCAGCCACAATAATAAACCCAACGCCTTCTGTCCAAACTGGAATGGATAGATATATTAAAATAACTAAGCAGAAGCTAAGCCCCCAAAAGAAAAAAAGTGGCAATTCGCCGAAAATAACCAAATCAAATGAACGAGTACCACTACTTAGCGGGAATCGTTTTAAAATTCTTGCCGATCAGCACGACGATCAAGCCATCGGTCCCTACTCAAGAAATAGCAGACGCATTGGCCGAAAAAGGGTTTGCGGTCAAGTCCGTTGTCAACATCATCAACAGGAACAAAATCGCACAGCCGCTCTTTAAAATCGAGCTCCAACCCGATGCAAAGCGGTCGAAGCCAAGTGAAGTGCACCCAATCCACAACCTTCAGCTCCTATTGCACAGAGAGAATCACCGTAGAGGAGACCCATACGAGATACCAACCACCGCAGTGTAAAACTGCCAGAAATACAACCACACCTCCAACAATTACAATCTTAGGTTAGTGTGTGTTGGCTGCGGCGAACATCATGAAGATGGCATTTGCACCAAGGACAGAAACAACGTCGCACTAAGACTATGCAGCAACTGTGGAGGGAACCACACGGCCAACTACAGAGGATGTCCTGTCTTCAAGGATCTTAAATCACACCTAAACGGGCGCAAACCCCCAGCTGGACCAAAAGTCATCTTCAACGCCTCCAAAACTACACCGGATGTATTCTTCGCCAAGGCTGTTAGATCATTTAACATGCCTGCTACAACCAACACAAGTGTATCCTTCTCTAGCTTGGTCTGAACTGGACAGACAGAGCCCGCGAAGGAGACCCCGTCACTTCACCATCTACAGAATTCGCAACCTAGCGCACCAGAACTTGGCCAGCAAACTTCAAATGGGTTATAGGTCCTATTGATCTTACTCAATCAAAACATGACCACTTTTATGACGTTCATGCAAAACTGTATGCACGAACTGATGCAGAATCAAAACCTTATCCAAAAGCTTGTCGGGAATAAATAATGGCTTCCCTACGTCTATGTGTTTGGAAGGGAAGCACAAAAATGAACTGCAACTATTCCTAGACTCAAGCGAAATCGACGTTTTGCTGATATCGGAAATACATTTAACATCAAAAAATAATTTTCAAATACCAAAATATACCTTCTACGCAACAAACCATCCAGACGGAAAAGTGGCAACACTATATCGGTCAAATTGGCTTAAATTTAAAATGTACATGAGTGCCCCACATCGACTGTTCGGCGAAACTGGATGCTGCAGAAGACATTGACATGTGCGTCTCTGCACTTGAGTCGATGATGGGAGCTGCAGCAAGAATATCTACTCCACATGCCTCTACTTACACTAAACCTGTTGACAGGCCTACGAACCGGCGGATAGAACAATTAGTAACGGAAAAACGACGTCTAAGAAGAGAATGGCAGACTACTCGCTCACCAGCAGCAAAACTTCGCCTAAGGCATGCCAATCGCAACCTCTTCAAGGCCTTAAGGCAAGAGGAAAGATGGGTTCAAAGGAAATACATAGAAAAGCTCAGTCCAACCAGCACTAAATATCCTCTGTGGAAAGCCCACCCAACTTTAAACGCTCCTACAGAGACAGTTTCACCGATAAGAAGTCCAACCGGTGGATGGGCCCGCAGTGACGAAGAGAGGGCATCCGTATTTGCCACACATCTTAAAATGGTTTTCCAGCCAAATCCAACATCAAACTCATTTGTAGAACTCCCTATCATCGCCATACATTAAATCTGCAAACTGTTCAACGCTATAATAAGAATTGGCTACTTCCTAAGATCATGGAAAAGGTCCACTATCATCATGATTCCTAACGTGGGGAAGGACAAAACCCATCCATCATCCTATAGGTCAATTAGTTTGCTGTCATGTCTTTCGAAGCTTTTTGAAAAGGTCCTGCAGATCCGACTAAACTCATTTCTGGCATCGGAGAACACAATCCCTTCACACCAGTTTGGCTTCCGCGAAAAACATGGTACAGTTGAACAAGTAATGGCATAACATCCGAAATACGAACAGAATTCGAACTAAAAGAATAGAGTTTGGCTGGAGGGTCTGATGTTCAAAATCCGGCAAAAACTCCCACAGTACACCCACAGACTCATGGAATCTTACCTTTACAATCGGAAATTCGCTGTAAGATGTAAGGCTCTGTCTCGGCTGAGTTTGAAATCAAAGCTGGTGTACCGCAAGGCAGTGTACTCGGCCCATTGCTCTACCTGCTGTGCACTGCAGACTTACCAACGAGTTTAGGACTTACAACGTCCACTTTTGCCGATGACACGGCAATCCTCAGCAGATCCAAATGCCCAATACAAGCCTGTGCAAAATTAGAGGAACACCTTAAGGTGGTAGAGGAATGGCTAGCAACCTGGCGTATCCGGGTCAACGAGCAGAAATGCAACCATGTTACATTTACACTCATTAGAAGAAACTGTCCAACTCTAATCCTAAACAACGTACCAATTCCTCAAGCCGTGGATGTCACTTACCTTGACATCCACCTATACAGAAGACTAACTTGGCGCACGCACATCGAAGCAAAAAAGTCACAGCTTAAACTGAAAGCGAGTAGCTTACTTGGGAAGATCAATCACGGGGGCCCCGTGGTACATACGGAACGACAACATTCAAAATGATCTAAATATACCTAGCGTAAAATCTGAAATGGGTAGTCAACATCTAAAGAATTCTGCGAAACTGGATGCACATCCAAATGTTCTTGCCAATTCCCTTACGCGAACTAATAATAGAACTCGTCTTAAAAGCAATGACAGACCAACCCAATAACAAGTGATTAGGGCCGCCTGCAGTATCCCCAGGACTTAGCTTAAGTACTAGAGTAAGAAAAATATCTCAAACTTGTTGTTAGGCTCTAATTTAAGAGAAGATTCAACAAATATATTAAACGTAAAAAAAAAAAAATCTTATGGGGATTGGGTAGCCTATGGGTGAACCAGACCGGGGCACTGGCGACAGTAGAGACATTCACAAAAGGTACATATTTATCAATTAGTGAATAAGGAGCAGATAAAAAAAATAAACTGCACAATCTATATCACAGAATAGAAATGATTAATTAAAAAGGAAATAAGGTTTTAAAGAGGTTGAAATTTTTTTAGGAAAACATCTACGACGAGAAACTAAGAAATAATAGCTTCAATGGTAGGGTTATAAAGATCTTCAGGCTTCACAAGGGGCTGTGTTTGAAATACAGAAATAACAATAGAGTTGAGTAAGATTCTTTAGGAACCGTTAAGTAAAGTATTCAAATGGTATAGTACACATTCAAGTAGGTTATCAAGAAAAACATCTTGAAACGAAGGAATTAAGTAAGGGAGATTTTCATCAACCAGCCGGTCATAATATCAGAAGCCGGAGGAATATACGAACAAGAAATATATAAGCTAAAGATGGAACATGTAACATTGACGCAAATAAACCCAACACCTAAGGGCAAGTCAATCGGCACAACATTTGAACACAGATTCGAGTTATAAGAGTATAAGAAATAAAGTTATTAAAATGAATTTCGTTATCCAAACAGAGGAGTTGAGCCAAGTTTCCGAAAAGCTAATATGTCAGCCGAAGACATTTGGCTTCCACAGAATAGCTTCGAGAGCTTGTTAGGAAGTCCTCTTACATTTTGATAATGATTGAAAAGACTTGTCGTTATTAGTTTTTTGAAGCAGACAACGAAGAAGATAAATTAGGAAGGGGTACAGGCAACGGGCGAGATCGCTTATTGGGCGCAAACTCGTGTACAACTAAGCCCTCTGGCCAAAAATTAGGGTCTACCATAGCTGGATATTTTTCGAGGTCTAGAAAACTTAAACTTTTGAATTAAAACCTTAGCAGGGCATATATTACCAATGTAAGCTGCCACAGATTACTCAGAAGTATCTTGAGCAAGCCTAGAGATAAATAAAGGCCAGCACATTTTAAGTGAATAAGATTATTGCAGAGCTCACAAGATATTGCTCTACACTGATCATCAAAACGATCAGACTGCTTGCAAGTAGGTAGACAACAAACCCTTAAAAAACAAAAAGAAACACAAGACAAAAAAAATATAAAATATATAGAAAATTTAAATACACAGCACTAAGATAATTATCGATCAAAAATCAATAATTACAAATAAAGCAAAGAGACAGCTAGAGTGCACAGCACAAAGAGTGCAAGAACCGTTATAAGCCAAGCTTTGAGAGGCGGCGTTACAAAAGCGATTACGCCGGAGACAATTTTTCCATGTTTTCCAGTGCCAAATACTCCCGACACTTTGTTACTAAATAGGGGGCTGATGGGGTTCCAATCGCCACCGTTTTCAAATTATAAAACCTTACTTCTTAGTTTTGGGATCCTCTCTCCACACAATCATCTGATTGAATTGATCCCCCGGGTTTATCCATACTTGTTGATACATTTTTTCAATATCCGCGGTGAACACATATTTGTGTGTCCTGAACCGCAGTAGAATTGAGAAGAGTTGACTCTGTACAACTGGTCCAGGATATAAAATGTCGTTCAGTGATTTCCCAGATGAAGTTTTGCATGAATTATCAAATACCACCCTTGGCTTGGTGGTTGTTCTTTCTGGCTTCAGAACACAATGGTGCAGTATAAAGTAATGGTTCTTGGGTATTTGCTCCACCATAACCTGCTTCATATGTCCAAGCTGCTCATATTCTCACATAAATTTCATATATTCCTTTTTTATGTCAGGGCTCATTCGCCGCTCAAAAGACATAAATCTTCTTTTGGCTATTTCTCGAGATTTTCCACAATACTCTTCATCGTTACTCCTGTTCCTGTAATGTCGGACGGCTTCGATTGCCTCGTTTTCTTTCTGGTAGCAGTATAGCTTAGTGATTATCAGCTACCAACAGCAAATCAATATTTCCTGGTTTATCAAATGTTCGAACCGCTAATTGAACGTTGTCCGGTAATGCAACTTTCTGCGTTTTTTGCTCTGTCGCCTCAACTAGCATTGCAAACTTGTTGTATCTTGACCTTGCAACCAAGCTTACTCGCGCCTTGCTTAACTGTGGTTCCATTTATGTGCACATGAGTCTCGTTAATTTTTAACTATAACTTCTTTACCTGTCTCTCTGAGACTAGATTTACTTGTGATCCGTTATCCATGAGTGTCCGAAATTCTCGTTTTTTTTCATTAATTCCTTTTACCACTGCCTTGGCCGTTGCCAACAGAGTGTATTTATGCAGAAGCTGCCGAAGCAGATGTAGCAATATTGTTTCTAAATGCAACTGTAGTATATTCATACAAATAATCATTCAATGCAATGAGCTCAACTTGTAACACTTTGTTGCAAGTATAAACAATTAAACATATACGCATTAAGATATAATTGTGCACTTGAATATGTTTATATGTATACATTGATGCACATAAACATATTCACATAAATATGCAATTAAGCATAAGCACTGTATGCACAAGCGTAATATGAGCTAGAGCCAGGCCAGCGTGTGACCGCTGACCAAGCACTTTGATGCATGCGCTCCAACAATATGTATGTATGTACTGACACTCTCCCTCTCTTTTGTAGCTGTCGCATAAGTCGCAGCATAAGAATATATATATGTAAACTTAGCTTAAGCAAAAGAATAATTTGGAATAAAGAATGATACTGAAAACGACTATGCATGCACACTGACGTGTTCATCTTGGATTATTATTTTTATAAAAGGAACCCGGTCTTGGCGTATATCACATGGCGACCGTGACAAAGGATCCTAAAGGACCTACAAGGACTCTCCATGCTATAAATATTCTGTGTTCGAAAAGAGAAACATAAAGCTGCTAACAAAAGCAACAACCAACGGCAGAAGAGCAATGAGAGGCCCAATCCATCAAAACCAAATGCAAAAATCAAACCATCTGATAAATCAAGCGAACCAAAAGAAAACCAACCAATCAACCAACAAGGAACACGAATGAACAGTGAAGATATTCCCTTTGCGGAATCTGCTCCTATCGAGCAAAGGGATGCACCGACGCTAGAAGAAGCGTTAGAGCTGTATCCCAACGATGGACCGCGCCCACTCACAATAGCTGAGTACCGGGCCCGCAACACAAAATCTACAAAGCCAAAGCCAAAGAAGACCAAAGGAGGAGGCCAAATACACAAGCTACTCCAGCAGAAGAGGCTGGAAGTAGACTTACTTACTCTGAAGACGGAGGAAGACCGACAACGCTGCATAGAGCGTATTGACATCCTGAAAGCTGAACTTCGCCAAAGAGCAAAGAAACGCAAGGGGGCCGCAGAAATGCGCAAGCCTTAACTTGCCTTTAATTTAATAATTCTAATTATAAGCTTAATAGCAAGTTGGAGCACGAAAGTGCAACTTGCGAACTACTAACTTTCTGCTAGGCTATTACTAACAATGTGGTTGGAGAATTTTTTTTAAAAACAATAAAACAAATGAAATGTATACCTGAATTGTGAGCCAACCACATTCTCTATAATTTTTCCACGTCTCTGGCTCGCTGTGCAAGACACAGTTGAGATAAATTTTATTTTTCTCTTATCACGAATAATTTAAATAAAAAAAAAAATATGCATGAATCCATAACAATTTAACTTTAATATTTCAAATAGAAATCAAATTCAAGCAAATATGTACCGGTCAAAACATATTTATGAAAAAAAAAATTAAAGTAATTGCTAAACAAAAGCTTTTAACCTGTCTTTATGAACTTTATTTCATATTTTTGTATACTTGTAATAAATAAAAACAAAAATCCCATACGTATGTTCGATAATAGCATAAGTAAGTTTGATGATATATCCGTTATACCCACAATGGGGTTAATCGAAACAAAATCAGTGGACTCCACTGCAAATGTCATAAATAAAATTGAATCATCAAATGCTAATATGAGATTAACAAACATACTACTATTAATAATTGTCATAATATTGTGCGCATATGTATTATATAAGGCTTACCTATTACACAATAAATGTGTAACAAAAAGAGCTCTAAGCCAAGCTAATGATCTAGATAAGATCTAAAAATACATATGCACACAAGCAATGATAAATCAAAACCTTTTTAACAAAAGATAAAATATATATATATAATAAAAAAAAAAAAATGACCCATTGTGACAGGTACTTTGAAAAAATAAACAACAAGCACCCTAGCACAGTCCAAGACTTAATTGAGGTTTTTAGGAGCGAGGGAAGTATCTCACCTCAACGCTCCATACACTTAGTACAAATTAGGTTAGCTTACCTTGACATAACGGGCGAAGATTTCCCAGTCAAAGGAGGCACTAGGGTACAGATGAGTTTCATTCTCACGGTACCTTATGTATGCTGTTTTTCAAACGCAGCAGGCACACTGCGTTCCTACCTAATGGAGGAACCAAAGCAGTAAAGAACTAAATACATCCATAATCAGTTAAATAGGCTTAGGCAGTTAGGGTAGAATATGGATAAAGGAGAAACAAAAAAGCTCCAAAAATATTCACCTTTCCTTGATTTCCTGATACAATCAGGTGAAACAAATCACAAATACAAGGAAATAAGGTATTGGATAGCCCACAACTACAAATTTCAAAAAAATATTGTAGATCTTATGGCTAAGACACCTTTAAGAAAAGACGTGCCCGGGTGGGTCCACGAACTTTTCAAGGACTCAATTGCGCTGATAAACTTATCAGAATCGAGTGCAGAACCAATAGATTTAACAGACTCAGATGTAGAAATAATAGACATAGAATAGTAAAACCTTACACATTTTCAAAATTTTTTTCTTAAATTAACAACAGGTCTAAACGACAAATTTCTTTTTTTTATACCCTTGCAGAGGGTATTATAAAATTGGTCAGATGTTTGTAACGCACAGAAGGAGACGTTTCCGACCCTATAAAGTATATATATTCTTGATCAGCATGAGTTGATATAGCTGAGTTGATATAGCCATGTCCGTCTGTCCGTCTGACCGTCTGTCCGTCTGTCCGTCCGTCTGTGCGTATGCGTTTTACTCAGCCATCTTAAGAGCTATCGGGATGAAATTTTTTTGGGGGATTTTTATTACCTGGGAAAAATAAAGTATGAAAATCGGGAGAATCGGACCACTATATCATATAGCTCTGGAGGAAACATTTTTGCAAAAATTGGAGTATCGGAGTATATCTGATCGGATATATAGAACACAAGTTACAGCCGATATAAATCGGTTCAACTTGCTGCCTACTACGTCATCATCAAATCAACAGAGCACACGCATGCACACATACAGACGCAACGCTACATAAACTATATGTGTATGCGTGCGAGTCGCGGCATGCGTGTAAAAGGGGATGGGGAAGAAGAAGAAGAAATTGAAATGATATTTGAAAGGTTCTGTGCATTAATGAATTGAGATACAGAAAAAGAGTTTGGAACATGTAAAAATATTATGGCCATGGACTGCAAGGGTATATAAACTTCGGCACAGCCGATGTTAGCTTCTTTGATATTTTTTTTTAGTAAAATGGGTTCTCAAGAATCCAAAATAGAAATAGAAATTAATCTTAGAAATTAATCTTAACAAACTATGGTTACTTGGGATGATATAATAGGAGAAGCTAGAATACACGCACAAGAACTAACTAAATCTTGTAAGTGCCTCTCGCAGAATAGAGAAACATCCCAAGACACAGTAAGATAATAACCGAGAATCTTCAAGCTATTAGAGCAGTATTAACTGAACACTATAGCAAACTAAAGACATGGCAAAAAAACAGCCGCACTTTGATTCAGCTAAAGAAGCCATCACTAGATTTACCACTCTTTCAGTAGGGTCGGGCTCCACAGAAAGTTTCCAAAATAATTCCATTTTTTATGCCCAGCATAATGAACGCGGTAGACGCCGCTATAGCAATAATGGTAACTTGAGAAACACTTCGAATTGGAACAATAACAACTCGAATTCTAGCAATAACAATGCCCACAGAGCCCAACGAGGCAGAAATCATTCACACCACCGAAGAGTCGGCCGTAGAAGTGGATATAACAATAACAGACAGAACAGAATGGTTATAACAACACCAATGTCCGAGTAGCACAAAACACTACTTCGGGAAACTCCCAGACACCTCCAGATACTCAGCGCTAAAAACCAAAATATATACGGTTAACTTGAGTCTCAATAATTTTGTATTATTCAAAAATGTTTCAACAAATAAAAATTTAACATTTCTGATTGATACAGGTGCAGATATTTCAATTATAAAAGAAAATACTGATGTCTTTCACGACATCCATACAAATAAAATTATAGATATTCGAGGCATAGGAGAAGGGATAATAAAATCCAAAGGACTAGCCTCAATTGAGCTACAAACAGACAAATACATTATTCCATATTTCCATCCATTTCATATACTTCATGAAGATTTCGCAATCCCCTGCGATGGAATAATAGGACTAGATTTCATGAAAAGATTTAATTGCCAATTAGATTACAATAGTTCCGAGAATTGGTTAATAATTAGACCACCAAATCTAACGTACTAACTCAACACTTCTACCAGCAAGATCTCAAGTGATACGCAAAATAGAGTTGTCTTCAGCAGAAGAAAAAATTTTAATTCCCAATCAGGAAATTGAACCGGGTGTTTATGTCGCAAACACGATTGCAACAGCCCAAAATGCTTTTGTCCGATTCTTAAATACCACAGACACATGCCAAATAGTAGGCATTAATAACATAAAATGTGAATCACTTTCGAACTACGATGTAGTCCAAAACCCAGAAGACAATAGAAAAGAGTCTGTAATTAGTATATTAAAGAAAAATTTTCCAATTCTGTTTAAAAAGCAACTTGAAGAAATATGCACCGATAGTGATGTGTTCGGACTTGAGACCGAACCAATCACAACAAACAATTTTATAAGCCAAAATTGAGACTTAATTATGATGTATATGTACATATATGTAAAAAATTATCGATGTCCGCATAGCAAAATAGAAGAAATCCAACGTCAAGTTGGAAAGTTAATTGAACAAAATATTGTTGAACCGTCTGTATCACCATATAATAGCCCACTTTTATTAGTCCCGAAGAAAGCTCTTCCGGGCTCTAAAGAGAAAAAATGGCGATTAGTGATTGACTATCGCCAAATAAATAAGAAATTGCTGTCAGATAAATTCCCACTCCCCAAAATTGATGATATTCTTGATCAATTGGGTCGAGCTAAATATTTTTCATGCCTTGACTTAATGTTAGGTTTCCATCAAATTGAACTTGAGGAAAACTCAAGAAATATTACGTCCTTTTCAACAAGCAATGGTTCATATCGCTTCACGCGATTACCATTTGGGTTAAAAATAGCGCCTAATTCGTTTCAGAGAATGATGACAATAGCATTCTCAGGCCTTGAGCCTTCGCAAGCTTTCCTTTATATGGACGATTTAATCGTTATTGGTTGTTCCGAACAACATATGATTAAAAATTTAACAGATGTTTTCAAACTCTGTAGAAAAAATAATCTCAAATTACATCCAGAAAAATGTTCATTTTTTATGCACGAAGTGACATTTTTAGGTCATAGGTGCACAGATAAAGGAATCTTACCAGATGACAAAAAATTTGACGTCATCAATAATTACCCAGTCCCTACGGACGCAGACAGCGCTAGAAGATTCATTGCATTTTGCAATTACTATAGACGTTTTATAAAAAACTTCGCCGAATATTCACGGCACATAACGAGATTATGTAAAAAGAACGTCCCAGTTGAATGGACAACAGAGTGTGAAAAAGCATTCCAATATCTAAAAAAGAAACTTGTTGAACCAAATTTATTACAGTACCCAGATTTTAGCAAAGAATTTTGCATAATCACGGATGCAAGCAAACACGCGTGTGGAGCAGTTTTAACTCAAAACTATGATGGGCTCCAACTTCCAGTTGCATATGCATCACGAGAATTCACTAAAGGTGAAAGCAATAAGAGTACTACAGAACAAGAATTAGCAGCAATACATTGGGCAATAACACATTTTCGACCATATATTTATGGCAAACGCTTTACAGTTAAAACTGATCACAGACCTTTAACATATTTATTTTGTATGGTTAATCCTAGTTCTAAATTAACACGCAAGAACTATTGCCAAGGCAAAATCTTGAAAAAGCTTCCAAGCCCAACGTATATGACGTTATTGTAAATGACGAAGTACGAAAAGTAGTGACCTTGCGAATAACTGATTCCTCGACCACATTCAAACATGGCAAGAAAGTTATAGCAAGAATTGACATTTGCGATATGTATACCAATGGAATTCTCGACTTAGGTCAGTTTTTTCAAAGGCTCGAAAAAGAAGCCGGTATACTTAGTATCACCAAAGTCAAAGTGGCACCGAACGAAAAGATCTTTGAAACTATTTCAATAGAATCTTTCAAAAATATGGGCAATCAAATTTTACAATTTTTAAGAGTAGCGCTACTCAAGCCGGTGACCCTCATCCAAAACGATGAAGAAATATCAAAGAAGCTAACATCGGCTGTGCCGAAGTTTATATACCCTTGCAGTCCATGGCCAAGGGTATATATCTGTATCTCAATTCATTAATGCACAGAACCTTTTAAATATCATTTCAATTTCTTCTTCTTCTTCCCCATCCCCTTTTACACGCATGACGCGACTCGCACGCATACACATATACCTAGTTTATGTAGCGTTGCGTCTGTATGTGTGCATGCGTGTGCTCTGTTGATTTGATGATGGCGTAGTAGGTAGCAAGTTGAACCGATTTATATCGGCTGTAACTTCTGTTCTATTTATCCGATTGGATTCAAATTTTGGGATCTGAGATTTTATATGAAATACTATCATATTGGTAATTGGTAATTTCATGGCGATACTCCAATTTTTGCAATTTTTGCAAAAATGTTTCCTCCAGAGCTATATGATATAGTGGTCCGGTTCTCCCAATTTTCATACTTTATTTTTTCCAGGTAATAAAAAGCCCCCAAAAAAATTTCATCCCGATAGCTCTTAAGATGGCTGAGTAAAACGCATACGCACAGACGGACGGACAGACGGACAGACGGACATGGCTATATCAACTCAGCTTCTCATGCTGATCAAGAATATATATACTTTATAGGGTCGGAAACGTCTCCATCTGTGCGTTACAAACATCTGACCAATTTTATAATACCCTCTGCAAGGGTATAAAAAGAAGCTATATTGCCTACATTCCATGAAGAACCAATTCAAGGAGGTCATACAGGCATAAATAAAATAATTGCAAAAATAAAGAGACGATATTATTGGAAAAACATGACTAAATATGTAAAAAAGTACATTAATAAATGTCCAAAATGCCTGAAGTCGAAAACGACGAAACATACACGATCACCTATGATTATAACCGAAACTCCACAATATGCTTTTGACAGAGTGATAGTGGACACAATTGGTCCATTACCACGTTCGGAAAATGGGAATGAATACGCAATCACATTAATATGTGACCTGACAAAGTATTTAGTAGCAATTCCTGTTGCAAACAAAAGTGCAACAACTGTGGCAAAAGCCATAGTCGAATCTTTTATTCTGAAGTACGGTCCAATGAAGACGTTCATTACGGACATGGGAACAGAATATAAAAATTCCATTATAAATGACTTGTGCAAGTATTTAAAAATAGACAACATAACGTCTACAGCACACCACCACCAGACATTAGGTACCGTTGAAAGAAGTCATAGGACGTTCAATGAGTAAATTCGTTCATATATTTCAGTAGATAAAACTGATTGGGACATATGGTTGCAGTATTTCGTGTATTGTTTTAACACAACACCATCAGTAACACATAATTATTGTCCATATGAACTAGTATTTGGTAGACAAAGTAACCTAACAATACAATTTAATAGCGTTAATACTATAGATCCAATATATAATATAGAAGACTATTCTAAAGAAGTTAAGTTTAGATTAGAATACGCGTGTAAGAGAGATCGAATTCTTTTAGAAAAAAATAAAATTAAGCAAAAAGAAATAAATGACAGCAAAGTATTAGATTTTAAAATAGAAATAGGAGACCAAGTTTATCTCAAGAATGAAACAGGTCATAAATTAGAATCTTCTTATATAGGACCGTTTGAGGTCATTAGTATAGAGAAAAATAATAATGTAATTATAAAGAATAGGAAAAATAGGGAACAAAAAGTTCATAGGGATAGACTAAAACGGATTAACAAATAAAACACAAAAAAAAAAAATAATATATATAACAAAAAAAAAAAAAAAAAAAAAAAACCAAAAAAAAAAAATTTTTAATAAGAATATATATATATATAGATATCTTTCAAAAAAAAAATAAAATAAATATATAATATGAAAAGGTAAAAATAAAAAAAATATATATATATAAAATTTTTAATGGATTCATCTATTATTGAAAATATATGATTTCATATGATTTCGAAAAGAAAGAGAGAAAGAAAATTTGTCTGAGCAGACACAAACTAAAACACAAACAAAAAAAAAAAAATTTTTTTTTTTTTCCCCTAATATACACATTTACCTTACCCTTATTTTACCTTTACTTAATTATTCAAAAATGTTTCAACAAATAAAAATTTAACATTTCTGATTGATACAGGTGCAGATATTTCAATTATAAAAGAAAATACTGATGTCTTTCACGACATCCATACAAATAAAATTATAGATATTCGAGGCATAGGAGAAGGGATAATAAAATCCAAAGGACTAGCCTCAATTGAGCTACAAACAGACAAATACATTATTCCATATTTCCATCCATTTCATATACTTCATGAAGATTTCGCAATCCCCTGCGATGGAATAATAGGACTAGATTTCATGAAAAGATTTAATTGCCAATTAGATTACAATAGTTCCGAGAATTGGTTAATAATTAGACCACCAAATCTAACGTACTAACTCAACACTTCTACCAGCAAGATCTCAAGTGATACGCAAAATAGAGTTGTCTTCAGCAGAAGAAAAAATTTTAATTCCCAATCAGGAAATTGAACCGGGTGTTTATGTCGCAAACACGATTGCAACAGCCCAAAATGCTTTTGTCCGATTCTTAAATACCACAGACACATGCCAAATAGTAGGCATTAATAACATAAAATGTGAATCACTTTCGAACTACGATGTAGTCCAAAACCCAGAAGACAATAGAAAAGAGTCTGTAATTAGTATATTAAAGAAAAATTTTCCAATTCTGTTTAAAAAGCAACTTGAAGAAATATGCACCGATAGTGATGTGTTCGGACTTGAGACCGAACCAATCACAACAAACAATTTTATAAGCCAAAATTGAGACTTAATTATGATGTATATGTACATATATGTAAAAAATTATCGATGTCCGCATAGCAAAATAGAAGAAATCCAACGTCAAGTTGGAAAGTTAATTGAACAAAATATTGTTGAACCGTCTGTATCACCATATAATAGCCCACTTTTATTAGTCCCGAAGAAAGCTCTTCCGGGCTCTAAAGAGAAAAAATGGCGATTAGTGATTGACTATCGCCAAATAAATAAGAAATTGCTGTCAGATAAATTCCCACTCCCCAAAATTGATGATATTCTTGATCAATTGGGTCGAGCTAAATATTTTTCATGCCTTGACTTAAT
The DNA here is from genome assembly GCA_018903935.1 of Drosophila insularis. NCBI lineage: Eukaryota > Metazoa > Arthropoda > Insecta > Diptera > Drosophilidae > Drosophila > Drosophila insularis. The sequence continues at coordinate 274,442 of JAEIFP010000774.1, forward strand.
GTCAGGTTTCCATCAAATTGAACTTGAGGAAAACTCAAGAAATATTACGTCCTTTTCAACAAGCAATGGTTCATATCGCTTCACGCGATTACCATTTGGGTTAAAAATAGCGCCTAATTCGTTTCAGAGAATGATGACAATAGCATTCTCAGGCCTTGAGCCTTCGCAAGCTTTCCTTTATATGGACGATTTAATCGTTATTGGTTGTTCCGAACAACATATGATTAAAAATTTAACAGATGTTTTCAAACTCTGTAGAAAAAATAATCTCAAATTACATCCAGAAAAATGTTCATTTTTTATGCACGAAGTGACATTTTTAGGTCATAGGTGCACAGATAAAGGAATCTTACCAGATGACAAAAAATTTGACGTCATCAATAATTACCCAGTCCCTACGGACGCAGACAGCGCTAGAAGATTCATTGCATTTTGCAATTACTATAGACGTTTTATAAAAAACTTCGCCGAATATTCACGGCACATAACGAGATTATGTAAAAAGAACGTCCCAGTTGAATGGACAACAGAGTGTGAAAAAGCATTCCAATATCTAAAAAAGAAACTTGTTGAACCAAATTTATTACAGTACCCAGATTTTAGCAAAGAATTTTGCATAATCACGGATGCAAGCAAACAAGCGTGTGGAGCAGTTTTAACTCAAAACTATGATGGGCTCCAACTTCCAGTTGCATATGCATCACGAGAATTCACTAAAGGTGAAAGCAATAAGAGTACTACAGAACAAGAATTAGCAGCAATACATTGGGCAATAACACATTTTCGACCATATATTTATGGCAAACGCTTTACAGTTAAAACTGATCACAGACCTTTAACATATTTATTTTGTATGGTTAATCCTAGTTCTAAATTAACACGCAAGAACTATTGCCAAGGCAAAATCTTGAAAAAGCTTCCAAGCCCAACGTATATGACGTTATTGTAAATGACGAAGTACGAAAAGTAGTGACCTTGCGAATAACTGATTCCTCGACCACATTCAAACATGGCAAGAAAGTTATAGCAAGAATTGACATTTGCGATATGTATACCAATGGAATTCTCGACTTAGGTCAGTTTTTTCAAAGGCTCGAAAAAGAAGCCGGTATACTTAGTATCACCAAAGTCAAAGTGGCACCGAACGAAAAGATCTTTGAAACTATTTCAATAGAATCTTTCAAAAATATGGGCAATCAAATTTTACAATTTTTAAGAGTAGCGCTACTCAAGCCGGTGACCCTCATCCAAAACGATGAAGAAATATCAAAGAAGCTAACATCGGCTGTGCCGAAGTTTATATACCCTTGCAGTCCATGGCCATAATATTTTTACATGTTCCAAACTCTTTTTCTGTATCTCAATTCATTAATGCACAGAACCTTTTAAATATCATTTCAATTTCTTCTTCTTCTTCCCCATCCCCTTTTACACGCATGACGCGACTCGCACGCATACACATATACCTAGTTTATGTAGCGTTGCGTCTGTATGTGTGCATGCGTGTGCTCTGTTGATTTGATGATGACGTAGTAGGTAGCAAGTTGAACCGATTTATATCGGCTGTAACTTCTGTTCTATTTATCCGATTGGATTCAAATTTTGGGATCTGAGATTTTATATGAAATACTATCATATTGGTAATTGGTAATTTCATGGCGATACTCCAATTTTTGCAATTTTTGCAAAAATGTTTCCTCCAGAGCTATATGATATAGTGGTCCGGTTCTCCCAATTTTCATACTTTATTTTTTCCAGGTAATAAAAAGCCCCCAAAAAAAATTTCATCCCGATAGCTCTTAAGATGGCTGAGTAAAACGCATACGCACAGACGGACGGACAGACGGACAGACGGACATGGCTATATCAACTCAGCTTCTCATGCTGATCAAGAATATATATACTTTATAGGGTCGGAAACGTCTCCATCTGTGCGTTACAAACATCTGACCAATTTTATAATACCCTCTGCAAGGGTATAAAAAGAAGCTATATTGCCTACATTCCATGAAGAACCAATTCAAGGAGGTCATACAGGCATAAATAAAACAATTGCAAAAATAAAGAGACGATATTATTGGAAAAACATGACTAAATATGTAAAAAAGTACATTAATAAATGTCCAAAATGCCTGAAGTCGAAAACGACGAAACATACACGATCACCTATGATTATAACCGAAACTCCACAATATGCTTTTGACAGAGTGATAGTGGACACAATTGGTCCATTACCACGTTCGGAAAATGGGAATGAATACGCAATCACATTAATATGTGACCTGACAAAGTATTTAGTAGCAATTCCTGTTGCAAACAAAAGTGCAACAACTGTGGCAAAAGCCATAGTCGAATCTTTTATTCTGAAGTACGGTCCAATGAAGACGTTCATTACGGACATGGGAACAGAATATAAAAATTCCATTATAAATGACTTGTGCAAGTATTTAAAAATAGACAACATAACGTCTACAGCACACCACCACCAGACATTAGGTACCGTTGAAAGAAGTCATAGGACGTTCAATGAGTAAATTCGTTCATATATTTCAGTAGATAAAACTGATTGGGACATATGGTTGCAGTATTTCGTGTATCGTTTTAACACAACACCATCAGTAACACATAATTATTGTCCATATGAACTAGTATTTGGTAGACAAAGTAACCTAACAATACAATTTAATAGCGTTAATACTATAGATCCAATATATAATATAGAAGACTATTCTAAAGAAGTTAAGTTTAGATTAGAATACGCGTGTAAGAGAGATCGAATTCTTTTAGAAAAAAATAAAATTAAGCAAAAAGAAATAAATGACAGCAAAGTATTAGATTTTAAAATAGAAATAGGAGACCAAGTTTATCTCAAGAATGAAACAGGTCATAAATTAGAATCTTCTTATATAGGACCGTTTGAGGTCATTAGTATAGAGAAAAATAATAATGTAATTATAAAGAATAGGAAAAATAGGGAACAAAAAGTTCATAGGGATAGACTAAAACGGATTAACAAATAAAACACAAAAAAAAAAAAAAAAATAAAAAAAAAAAAAAAAAAAAAAAAAAAAACCATAAAAAAAAATTTTTTAATAAGAATATATATATATATAGATATCTTTCAAAAAAAAAATAAAATAAATATATAATATGAAAAGGTAAAAATAAAAAAAATATATATATATAAAATTTTTAATGGATTCATCTATTATTGAAAATATATGATTTCATATGATTTCGAAAAGAAAGAGAGAAAGAAAATTTGTCTGAGCAGACACAAACTAAAACACAAACAAAAAAAAAAAAAATTTTTTTTTTTTTCCCCTAATATACACATTTACCTTACCCTTATTTTACCTTTACTTAATTATCTAATGATTATTAATAACTCCATAATATTACGTTATTCTCTAAAAAGGGGAGGTGTAGTATATTCATACCAAAAATCATTCAACACAAAGAGCCCAACTTGTAACACTTTGTTGCAAGTATAAACATTTAAATATGTACGCAATAAAATATAATTGTGCACTTGAATATGTTTATATGTATACATTGATGTATGCACATTAACATATTCACATAAATATACAGCTAAGCTAATCATATATGTATGTATGTACATTTATATATGCACATACACATATTCACATAAGCAACAATGCACAGACGTAACATGAGCTAGAGCCAGGCCAGCGTGGGAACACTGACCAAGCACTTTGATGCATGCGCTCCAACAATATGTATGTATGTACTGACACTCTCCCTCTCTTTTGTAGCTGTCGCATAAGTCGCAGCATAAGAATATATATGTATATGTAAACTTAGCTTAAGCAAAAGAATAATTTGGAATAAAGAATGATACTGAAAACGACTATGCATGCACACTGACGTGTTCATCTTGGATTATTATTTTTATAAAAGGAACCCGGTCTTGGCGTATATCAAACAACATTGTGTTATGTTTTTTATCTCATTTGAAGCATCCCCTCCAAGAGCAAATTTTTGCCATATAGTCTGGCTTAAAGCAATTGACACACAATTTATGTCTCTGCACGCAATTAAGTCGATCTGCTGCGAATTTCATTTTAAACTTTTCACATTGAAAGAGTTTGTGTTTGATTTCTCGCAGAAAGCACACAAGGTACTGTTTGTGTGTTTTTTTGGATTATTTGATTGATTGATTTGATTTCTCGCAGAAAGCACTCAACGGTACTGTTTGTTTGTTTATTTGGATTCAGTTTTCTAATGCTGCAATTTTTGTTTAGTGGTTTCGCTGTTTCAAAAATGATAGAAAATCCTCTACTTCCTGCAGAAAAGAAAAATATTGCTCATATAACGCGTTGTTAAATCTGTCAAGTTTCTTTGTCTGTTGGCAAGTTATTTAGTTTGGTCGTCAGCTCGTTATGTTTTTTTTCAAAATTCTCCCACATGTACTCCAGAAGCTCAAGCTTTTCCTCGAAATATAATGGTTTCAGTCTCCTGCTGATCGAATCTTTTTAACATTCCGAATATAGAGTTGAATAATAGTCGCCTAGTTGACGGTAGAGATGGTGGCCAAAGACACAGAGATACACCCCCGAAGTAGCTACAATTGGTAGATACCAATTGTTTAAGAATAAACATCGTGTTCATCTGAAATGGCTTCGCTAAATCAGATTGACCAAAGAAATATACAAAACGAAACAAAAACATAAAAACAAAACTAAGTAATAAAGATTCATATGACAATTATTGCTTAATACCAAACAAAACATGCATCCACACTCTGTGGAAAACACTTAAGATTGTAACAGCGGTGCGGTGTCAAGTAGCCAACGCTGAGCATGAAATATAAAAAATTTTCAACCCCCGAATACGTGGGTGTGAGTCGCACTAGAATAAGATCCCCTAAGAACAATTGTGACCTCCTAGAGCCTAAGATTCCCTATATAAACTCCGTACTTTGTAAATAAAAGCAGTTCATATTTTGAATTCCACGAATGAAGATTGGGTTATTCTTTGCTTCGCCCGGAAGGTAGCAAAATAAAATAACTCTTGTTTTCCCCCACCAGTGGTAAGAGACAGAGTATAATATAAAAGCAAAATATTGCTTAATAAATATAAAGTGCGTGCGTCCGAATTTAAACGCAGTTTGGCTAGTGGAGCAACTGTAGTAATTTCGGCGACGGGAGTGTATTTGTGCGTGGCGTATTCGAAGCCCTAATATCGAAAGTTAAAAAAATTTTTAGTGTATATATACACATTGAGTTGCAAGTAGGCAACAAAGAAGCAGCAGATCAGCAGCAAGTCAACTACTTAGAGTTGCAGAGACTAGAGAAGGACGGTGGCAGGCGCCCGCAAGACGTAAGAGAAGAGGCAAGCAAAGTCCTGCCAAGGAGATTGATTGAGTGCCCCAAAGAGTGCCCTGGGTCGCTGGAGAACGTACATACACTGCCAATATAAGGAAATCTGGTGCGATGACCGGCACCGGTACCGCCTTAGCCCAAAGGCCCTGGACAACAGCAGCTGAGAGAAAAAAAAAACGGCGAACTCTACCCATTGGCGGACAAGCCAAATTAAATCAACATATTTTTATTATTATTATATACTTATTTCGGTATCCTAATAATATACGCATAAGAAAAAATGTTTTCTAGTAAGGCTGACAAATGGTTAGGGAAGCAGTTAGAGTTGCATACAAGGTTAAAGCAGTTAGAAGCTTTAGAAACTAGAAACTTAACTAGCAAGGTGATCGAGGAAGTAAAAGAGATAAGGAATCAATGGATACCTACTCATAACAAATTGCTACAGCAGGATCGATCATCAGTATTTCAGAGAAAAAATTCATGAAGAAGTGTTAAAGATAGTTGCCAAAATAATAGCTACAGGAGAGTCAGAAAAGCCAGGCACTAGTAAGTCGGTGTTAGTTGAAGCAGAAGCAAATATGTCAGAAATGGGTGATGATAGCAAAGGAGAGTCGCGCGGGAATGCGATCTCCAGTAATGAGAACACTAAGGTTAATCAGGAAAAATTTGAAGAAAAAGTCCGTCAGCTCCAGCAATATTTGGATATGGTGAGCAAAGATTTACGTACGATAGACAATAGAACAGGCGAAATGTATATTAAGAAAATAAAATTCTTGTTTAGGAAGGTACAGGAGTGCCAGGCTTATACAGATGAGCTATACAGATATAATGAAACGTTTAAAGAGGTCATAGAAGAATTGGAGTTCGACCTTCAGAATACCTTGGTAGCATTAGAAGAGAAAATAAACGATCAGAAAGATTTGAAAGTTGAGAATGTAACCGTGAGAAGCGAATTACCGGTGTTGCCAAAAATTCAGGTACCCACATTCTCTGGAGAGCCAAGAGAATGGGACCTGTTTGTAGAGTTATTTGCAGAATTAATTGAAAATAGAGAGGATCTAAATCTTACTCTTAAATTCAATTATTTAAAATCCGCATTAAAGGGCGAAGCGAGGAGCATGGTAGCTCACCTGTTGTCAGGTTCAGCTGACAGTTATAATGCCGCTTGGGAACTGTTGACCAAGCGGTATGAAAATAATCGGAGGGTATTTTCCGAACAATTAAGTCCGATCGTTGATCTACCGATGATCAACAATGAATCCGGAAAGAATGTAAAAGGAGTGATTGACATAATTAATGAGTCAATACACTTAATTAAAATTAAAGCAAATTTGTCCGATGAAGTTGACGTAATATTCGCACAACTCATACTTAAGAAATTTGATAGAGAGGCTCTTCAATTGTATGAGAGTCAGATTAGAAAAACAAGGCAGATACAAATGCTTTCTGATGTCATGGAATACTTGGAGCAAAGATATTGTTCGCTAAGTGCCATGAGGAAAGAAGAGAAAAACCCGCAAAAAGTGATTTCATATGGAGTTTTTGAAAATAACTGTCCGATTTGCAAAGTTGCCGGACATAAAGCGTATAAGTGCTATAAATTTAAAGGTTTGACACCTATGGAGAGGTATGAAACGGCCAAAAAAGTATAGCTTTGCACACGATGCTTGAACCATTCAAGCAATAAAGAATGCACTAATGAGATGGTCTGTTCATTGTGCAGTAAGGGACACCATACTCTACTCCATTTTGAAGAAATACAGGAGAGAGTTAATACTTGTATAACGGCTCAACCCACACTGTTGGCCACAGCCCTAATACAAGTAAAAAATGTAAATGGAGGATATAAGACTCTAAGAGCCCTAATTGAGCACAATTTTGTCTGAAGAGGCAGCTCAAATATTAAAATTACCTAAAATTAAACAACATACAGAAATAAGTGGCGTGTCCTCAATAAATGCAAAAAAATCAAAATATAAGGTAAAAATAGATGTGAAGACGCGAAATCCTTGGATAAGTCATCTTAAGGTTGAGGCGATTGTGATGCCAAAATTAATGAAAGCTCTTCCATTAAAAACGGTAGACGTGGATATGTCAAAATGGCAATCCTACGTACTAGCTGATCCTACTTTTAATAAACCTGGTAAGGTTGATATAATAATGGGGGTAAACGTATATACCCAAATCTTAAAAGGGGGAGTTACAAAGATTGATGGCCTACTGGGCCAAAATACTCAATTTGGTTGGATCGTCTCGGAATGCACCTAATCGAAAAGTAATAAATCGGTAGTGGCAACAACAATAGATGTCACAGGTATGCAACAGCGTTGGGGGAAGAACAAAGGTAAACGTGAAGATAAATCCAATTCAATTCAAAACAAACTCAACAACAAAATTCAAGAAATAAGTCAGCATTTGACTCCTCCAGCAGGACCTCACCTTGGAGGTAAGATAAAACCTGAGGTAAAAGAAATAATTTCTCAAAGTAATAAAGAAATAAATTTATGCCCCCCGGCAGGACCTCACTTTGGAGGTACAGTGAAAACTATGAAAGAAAAGGTATATATTCCAGTACAAAATAAGAATATTGAAATGGCAATGGTTGAATTAAATAATGATTATAAAAGAAATAATGTCAAAATAGATTCCGGTAATAAATTGTCCGAATTTGCATTACAAAAAGGGCGGACAAGGCAAAATATTTATAAAAGGACAACATCAAAGAATAAACAAAATAACAACTCAAATTTTAGCTATCAGCAATATTTAAAAAAAGTGGACCAAAGATCAGATTGGAACAAGTCGAAAAGTAAAAGTAGTTATTTTTTAAATTTTCCACCATATAAAAAGGCTAGAAGTCAACATAGTAATACACATCAGCAGTGGGTAGATATCCCGAAACAAAAATTGTTAAGCATTGGGCGATATTAGTAATATGCCAAATATAAAATAATATAAAATCCAGTAGAAGAAGAAGTAAACCATACAGCAGAATTTGTAAGAATAGGAAGTCAGTTACAATCGGTAAAGGAACATCAGATTAACTAGGTTTGGGTGTCCATCATGTAACTTTTCATGCTTCTTTAACAATAGTTATCTTAATAATGATAATATTAATAAAAATTTGTATAAGACAATTAACTATAAAAATAAATTCCAACACGTCGCATTTGGCGGCCCCTGGCAGAATGTTTAAGAATAAACATCGTGTTCATCTGAAATGGCTTCGCCAAATCAGATTGACCAAAGAAATATACAAAACGAAACAAAAACATAAAAACAAAACTAAGTAATAAAGATTCATATGACAATTATTGCTTAATACCAAACAAAACATGCATCCACACTCTGTGGAAAACACTTAAGATTGTAACAGCGGTGCGGTGTCAAGTAGCCAACGCTGAGCATGAAATATAAACAATTTTCAACCCCCGAATACGTGGGTGTGAGTCGCACTAGAATAAGATCCCCTAAGAACAATTGTGACCTCCTAGAGCCTAAGATTCCCTATATAAACTCCGTACTTTGTAAATAAAAGCAGTTCATATTTTGAATTCAACGAATGAAGATTGGGTTATTCTTTGCTTCGCCCGGAATCCCTATTCACCAATCTTACTAAGAATTATGTATTTCTTTTATAGTAACAATAGATAGCGCAGCAATTTTTAATTTTAGACATTTAAAAAGACTTCTCAGGGGCCGCTACCGGAAGTTGCGCTTACAAATGCGTTGGCCTGTGCGAAATTAAAAATAGAAAAATGAAGTAGCAGCTTTTGAATTAGTCTATAAAAAAATTAAATAAAATTTAATTTGAATTATTTTATATTTTTTACGTCAATTCAATTGTCTCGCTAGTCCCTGGGAGAACCAAGCGATATTGTCCATCCAGTTCCTGGAACAATCAAGCGACAACTGGAAGGAGAATTGTCCCCCAAACGTCCCGGGCAAAAGACCCGGCACGTAGACTAGAGGGATAGACCGTCGACAAAATGCTTGATTGACCCGTAGTTCGGCAAGACATTTGTCTTTCTGGTCTTTTATTTATTTATTGATTTATTTATTTATTTACGTCAACTAACACAGCAGTCGACGAAAAACCTCAAGCTAAAAGACAGATAACAACTTATTGAAGAAGGAATCTTAGCAAGTAAACATCCCCGACCCGGTAGAGGTGTATTATTTGCACAAAGTGCCAGCTATGCCCCGATTCACAGCCAATGTGGTCAGGGATGAGTTGCAAGCAATCCAACTCTAGTCCAAGTCCAGAATGTATTTAGCGGTTTCGTTATAGATGATTGAAAAGTATAGCTCGAAGAGAAGTGACAGAAAGATAAGGCGAGATAAGGTGAGAAAGGTTGTTAAAAGATAGGCAAAGAACACGAAAAGGTTCGTGAAGAGAGTAGTTAGTCAGACATCTACTAAGGTGAATAGGAAAAAAGTTGCTGGTCCGACATGAGGGAACACAAAAATATAGCGTATCTAGTAAATTGGTAGAAATGACTTCACCATTGAGTAGTTTATGGAGCAAGAGAATGAAAGCTGGAACATGCAATATGAAATGTCGTCGCAATTTTAATGGACGCGGAATCTTCAGCGATTTCAAGTCGACACGTACTGAAGGAATATTTTAGACCAGTGGTCGGCACGGCCCATTCCCCGGACTAGGGCCTAGCTCTGCCGCAGCGCTGCCGCTTCACGTACACTGTAAACGCTCGTGTTTGTTCGGCAATGTCACTTCGGCAAAAATTTTGATTGATGCTTGTCAAAAAAAAAAAAATGATTGGCAAAAAAAAACTAAATCAGTTGCTGTTCAGCATTTGATTAAGCAACACCTTTTTAAAGGGGCTAACTGGAATACACCGAAAAAAAAATGTTTAGTGCCAATTGGGAAAATTTATTTTTTATTATTGAAAATATGGAGGGCGATGCGCAATGCGTTATTTGTCATCAAATTTTCCCTATCATTATTATGCATTATTTAATAATATTTTCTTACCTATATTATGTAAGGATAATTTTTTTTTTTAATTCGTACTTCGTGTTTGTTGTCCCATACACAAATGCAAAGTCTCATTTTTGATTGTATGCGTGCCTACCCCTGTTTTAGACCATCTTCAAAACTAACGAGAATGAGGTTAAACGTAGAGGAGTATGACTTCAAAAAGAAAATTACTAAGCCGATGCATTGTCTCGAATAAATTTCGAAGACATAAAAACAATCCAGAATCAGGCCCAAAATATCCTACGAGTAACAGGATTACAAAGCAAGTACGCAATTTCTACTGGCACAAATAAAAATTAACCAAAAAAAAGTCAAGAAACGTGATTGAGTCGATTTAGAACAGTTTTATCACAGCTTGATAAAGTTGCTGATAGCACCGGATTTAGAAGGTACTAATTGTCGAAAGACGACAAAGAATTTAAATATAAATTACAATGTGTTCGAGAACGAGCTCAAATATTAGTAGAAAATATCAAAGAAGCTAACATCGTCTGTGCCGAAGTTTATATACCCTTGCAGTCCATGGCCATAGTATTTTTACATGTTCCAAACTCTTTTTCTGTATCTCAATTCATTAATGCACAGAACCTTTCAAATATCATTTCAATTTCTTCTTCTTCTTCCCCATCGCCTTTTACACGCATGCCGCGATTCGCACGCATACACATATAGTTGCAGAGGGTATTATTGCAGAGGGTATTATAAAATTGGTCAGATGTTTGTAACGCACAGAAGGAGACATTTCCGACCCCATAAAGTATATATATTCTTGATCAGCATGAGAAGCTGAGTTTATATAGCCATGTCCGTCTGTCCGTCCGTCTGTGCGTATGCGTTTTACTCAGCCATCTTAAGAGCTATCGGGATGAAATTTTTTGGGGGCTTTTTATTACCTGGGAAAAATAAAGTATGAAAATCGGCAGAATCGGACCACTATATCATATAGCTCTGGAGGAAACATTTTTGCAAAAATTGGAGTATCGCCATGAAATTTACCAATATGATAGTATTATATATAAAATCTCAGATCCCAAAATTTGAATCTGATCGGATAAATAGAACACAAGTTACAGCCGATATAAATCGGTTCGGCTAGCTGCCTACTACGTCATCATCAAATCAACAGAGCACACGCATGCACACATACAGATGCAACGCTACATAAACTATATGAGGCACAGCCTAAGTTAGCTTCTTTGATATTTAAATTTAGAATTTTATTGGTCAAATAAACAAAATTTAAAAACAGAATCAAAGTTTTTTTATTTGGAAAAAAAAATGAGAGCCAAACAACATCGAGTGACTTCTTTTGGCCCAGATGACTTCTTTTGGCCCACCTTGTACATATGTACGTAATTGTAGACGGATTCCGAAAAGTCAAATGCGATTGCGTGAGTTACGTGGGGAAAATATGTTCATACATACATATGTACAAATGTACATACAATATTTGTTGTCAACTTCAATTTAGTCTTCGTTGGATACTTCGCGGTAGAGCTGGGAATCCATCGATGGTTGCTCCACTCGATATTTTTTCCATCGATGGAAAAAACCATCGATACTATCGATGGTTCCATCGAAAATTTAAACGAGTTATTCAACATATATATTTTGGTGTCGTTTTTCAATATTACAAAGTTTCAAATATTCGAAAAGGGACAACCAAAAGTATCAGAACTCATGACCTTGCCTATAATCATCGTTACGATTTATCTAGCGTATAATTTAACTACTATAAATTTGCCCTTTATAAATTAATTCAACCGAAAATATATTAAAATGATTTAAGCTTGTAATTTCTGAATGTTCTTTAATATAAAAACAAAAAAGGTGACTTCTCGTCCTAAATACTACAAAACAAAAGGTGATTTCAAAACTTAATGCTAATGAGAGGTTCTTATTGTACTCTTAAATACTACAAAACAAAAGGTGATTTCAAAACTTAATGCTAATGAGAGGTTCTTATTGTACTCTTAAATACTACAAAACAAAAGGTGATTTCAAAACTTAATGCTAATGAGAGGTTCTTATTTAAAAAAAAATCAATTCGTTCCAATATCACAGTTATTTTAAAGTAGCCATTGATTTTTGTTAATAAAAACCAATGTGTTCACTTGTTTAGGTTTTAAACATGCTCTCCGTTCCGTCACAATAGCTCCTGTTTTACTAAATGTGCGCTCTGATTCAGCTGAACTTGCTGGTATACACAAGAATTTTATTGCGCATTGTCCAAGTGCAAATAAATGTTCCTTGTTAATCTGTATTGTAGAAAGTACAATTATGAAAGTTGTTAAAAAAAACTACACTTAACTTACCTGCCAATATTGGAGCGGATCGCTGTCATGAGGAGCATTGCGCTGCTCCATATATTGGCGAATGGTAATAATTGAGTCCGCCCGTGAACTTTTGTTTTTTTCTTTTATTTTTCCTGCCATGCATTTAAATAAAAATGGAGTCTCCTCATCATTCCTTGGCAGTTCCTCTGTGGAGTTTTTAGATCTCACGCCCTGTATTACATTATGAACCTCTCCCTCCAACATCAACATGGCCTGCTGGGCATTTGACGGATTTTGGAAACCCTCCTTTTTGAAGCGTGGGTCAAGAAGAGTTCCAAGGCGTGGTGCTGATCTATTCTCATATGAGAATAGCCTTTTTTTTACGTTGCTCTGTAAAAACTCGCAAGTTTCTCTCCCTACAGGTGTTAACATCTGCTCATGGAGCTCTTCCAAACTTTGCGATAAGGCGAAAATTGCAGGAGCAATTAATGAAATTGTAACGCCCTTTGCAGCAGACGCATGTTTTGTGGCTTTTTCGAACGGTTCCAAAAGCGAGCACAAGTCCTTCAAAATCCGAAATTGATCCTCTGACAGTGGAATCGGAGCATTATGACATCTTAAAAGGGTGCCAGTTAGGGGCTCCCTTGTCCGCAACACTCTCTGAATCATTTGTAATGCGCTGTTCCAGCGAGTAGGGACCTCTTGCAATAGAGAGCAAGGATTTTCGGTGCCTTGGGCATTTTTGAACTTTGCATAAGCAATAGCGCTACTCTTAAAGTAGGACACTATTCTTTTTGTGATTTTTAAAACGTTTTGCACATTTTCCAGATTTAAAGCATCTTGCACAACAAGATTAAGAGTGTGCGCAAAACACGGTAAGTGTTTCTTTTTCAATAATTCGCACGCTTTAATCATAGATGCTGCGTTGTCGGTCACAATGGTGTGCAGTTTGTCGAACACTTTCCACTCATCGCATATTTCCCGCAATGTGTTGGCAATATTTAGACTTGAATGGTTTGTCTCATCCATTAGTGGCTTTGTAGATAGCACTGCCGTCTTAAGCTCGAAATTTAAAATAAAGTGACACGTTACAGTTAGATAACTAACATTTGCACGAGATGTCCATGCATCTGTTGTGATAGCGCACGAGTCAACGGAGTCAAGAATGCCCTTCAATTTCTCCGTCATACTCTCGTTCATATTTTTAATATGCGTGTCCCGCAGAGTTTTTCGACAGGGCATGACGTATCTAGGGTCCACCACCCTCATCAAGTTTCTAAATCCAATATCTTCGACAACGCTAAATGGTTGCAAATCCGTTGCGACCATTGCAGCAATGGCTTTGTCAATTGCTTCCTTTTTGGAAGATGTTGGACCGTAAACGTCCTGTAATTGTTTCTTTTTAAAATGCTTACGGGATGAGGTCAAAAACTTGTCCATTTTAAAAGAGGAACTGCCAGGGTTAAAAATGTACTTTAATAGAGTAAAAGTAAGTACACCTGTATGTAAAGAAAGGCAGAAAAAATTAATAATAACAAAATCTTACTATATATTGCAAATTACTTACACACGTGTTGGAACCAAAAAGAAATTCGATATATCGACATCGAAAAATTTCCATCGATTTATCGCACTCCATCGGTTCCATCGATAATATCGATGGTGCCATCGATGGTTTTCCCAGCTCTACTTCGCGGAAGAAGTCTTTTTACTGCTGAAAGTCTGTATTGTTATCTGTGCATATCCCTTATTACAATATTTGAGATAAACAAAATAATTCAGGTCATGTACATACGTACATACATATGAATGTACAAATGTACACATGCACGTACATACATACATATGTACATATGTATCTATTTATGTTTAACAAAGATTTGCAAATATCTTCAGCATATGTATGTACATATGTATGTATGTACGTAAGTAAAAACACACATATGCATGTACATATGTATGTACAAACGTGTATTTTGTAATCATTTTGGGCGTGCCAAAAAAAAAAATGTAAAAGTACATGTACTTACATATATACAAACATATGTATGTACATATACGGAGAGCTATGTATGTATGTACATTTATATGCATAAAAAATGTATGTGTACATGTATACTTACATATGTACATACATATGTAAAAATACATATATACATATGTGCATACATACATATGTATGTAAAAATGCAGATTGAAATGCAAGATTTATAATCTTAACTAGTCGCGGTTAGGAAAAGTGTGTGACATGAGAGATTAAATAAAATCATTTTACAAGACCAAAATTGGAGTAATAATAATGGAATTGAAAAAATGGAATTTGCATGTACCTTGGTTTTTACTGTTGCTCAGCTCAACATATTCAGGTAGGTACATAAGTATGTATGTACATACATATGATGTACATATGTAATATTCAAAATTGTGAAAATTATACATACAGTTTGTCAAGTAATTCTTTGCAAAATGAAAAAAGTCACACAAATTCATTTTTCAGCTTAAAATTTATTATAAAGGATTACTTTTTTTCAAAAAATTTTTTCCAGTAACTTATATGTAGATATAACTATTCTTAACAAATATAAGGCACAAATATTTCAAATTTTCATGCAAAAGGAACAAAAAAAAACAATTCGTCGAAATTCACACTGTCAATTAATTCTTTGCAAAATGCAAACAATTATTTGAAGTCAATTTAAAACTAGAAAAATATTATTTTTTTATATCTAATATTTGCTGTGTCTTCCATTTGCATCTAGTACTGCCTGAAGACGTCGGGGCATCGAATGTATGTACGATTTGTAGAAGTACATACATACATTTGTATACAAATGTATGTATTTACATGTATGTACATTCCTCGTTTTGATTTCAATTCTTATCGTTATATGTACATATGTACATACAACGTTGGAAAAAGGAGAATGAAGTAATTATTGTCGTAGCATAACTTGATCTATGCAATAACAAGTGCAATGTGATTTAACCATAGCTTGCAAATAACTGTTAACCGTTTTTTTCCTTACGCTCTGTTCGCGAGAACAACCGAAAAAAATCATACTTTCTCGCTCTCGCTCTGAGCAAGACCCTTTGGTTGTTTTCGATTCGGTTTTCGGTTGAGCGCTAACAGTTGAGCAATTTGCTTATCGGTCTTTGAGTGAACAGCGCGTAAAGAGTGAAACGATTCACGCTCACACAGTGAGGCTCACCAAAAGACCGATTGACTGAAAAACTCAACGCAAACGGTCTTTTCAACTATTTGTCTTCTTTTCGATGCACAGTGGTACGTTGTGTAAAATTGCAACATTAAATTTCACTTTAGATCTTCTTGAAAAAATTGTATGTATTTCAGACTAATTTTTTGTTTAGAACAGGAATAGTTTTATTTTTTTAAGTATTTTATTTTGAATTAAGCTTAACAACTAATAATGAATCAATGTTTTGGGAACTTAGTGAACTACGTCGCTCGCTTAAAATAAAGTGCAAAGCTGAAAATGCTCTTTCAACGGAGACTTGAGTAGCTGGAGTGGCTAATACCACCTGCGCCAGAGCACTCAAGTGTGGCGATTTAAGCTTCACGTTTTGAAAAAAATGTAATATATCCTGGTTTAATGGTAAGCGGCGATATATTTTGTCGAAGTCCTCCACTTCAGCATATAACTTGACAAGCGCGTCAGAAACCGGCTCTTCTTTTGCTTCTGGAACAGTTTGCACATCATCCAAAAATGCCGAGAAAAGTGACTTTTCTTCTGGTATGGATGAGAATGAGCACTCCATGTCCATATGCAGTTCAACCTCCTCACTTGTTTGCGATGCAACAGTTCGATCGGAGTCAACCTTTAATAATGAAGCAAAATTATGTTAAAATTTATTGTTTGCAATTATGGCTTAAAACAGGTTTTTGTGTATGACGAGGACAATTTTACTTATTAAAACTAAGAACACGTATCTAAAAGCATCTATAACATAAAGGACACAGGACCTAAACTTCAATTATACTCCTTCTTACGTGCTTCAGTTCAAACAGGCGAAAAGCAATTTTTTTTAGGTTCTGCTTTGCCAACCATTTTTGGTGATCTGTTAAAATACAGTTCACTCGCGGGTCCATGTATATAGCAGATAATAATGCTTCGTTTTCGAGCAACTTACTTTCCCGCAGTTTAATTTGTGCCAACAATTTTTTTTTTATCGAATTTTTGCTGTTTTCGCACTGCAACTTCAATTCCATCCATATAATGAAAAATTCACTATATACTAGTTTTTCCTCTTGCAGCTTTAAAGTCGCATTATATGCGTCCTTGAATGCGTCGACATATTTCTCCATCCAGTCCCATTCAATATCGTTATCAATACTACTCTGAGTGGCCACAAACTCTTTTAGTTCGAGTAGTTTTTTCACCATTGAGTATGTAGAATTCCACCTAGTGATAACGTCAAGCGTTGGTATATTTTTTTTGTGCTCGATTAAGATACGTCTGTACAAGTTACATATAGTATTTATTTTATACATGTGCATAAAAAAAAAAATTATATTTGAACTTTTCTTACCTATAAGTTTCAGTGCGCAATGTTTTGCATAATTTGCGGCAGATACTAATTTTTTCGCTAATCTCATCCAGCTTGTTAACATCATATACGCATAGTTGAAGAGTGTGCGCAGCACATCGTACAAGATGAATATTTGCCAAATTCAGGTCATCAAGCTTATCCATAAATTTTTCACTCTCAGTGTCATCTTTAAAAAGGGACTCCTCCGTGTCGTCATTAAGAATTTCTATGGCTTTGACCATGTTTCTCCCATTGTCAGAGGTAACACTGTGTGTATACATTTTCTTTAGTAATAAACATGTTAAAAATTATCTAAAATAACATTTTTACCTGAAGATTTGATCCAGAGTTATCCCATAATCGTCAAGAATTTCTAAAATTTTGTCTCTAATGTAGACCCCAGTGTGTGATTAAGTGAGCTGGATCATGCCCAACGTCTTGACAACAATCTCCGACTTATTTACATTTGTGTGAATAATTTGCAGATTTATACCTAGAATTGCTTTGTCCATTCTAGTTGCCACGTCGATTTTTAGCGACAACAGTTTTCCATTGACTAAAGCCCTTATGCCGTCTTTGATGGCCTGTTCTCTTACGGACACGAAGCTCATAATGTTCCTCGATGTGATTGGGTTCATACCAAGGGCATTATAAATGGGATCAACAATTTCCCTAAATCCCTCGCTGTCCAAGAATACAAACGGCTTTCCATCAGTTGTCACAATTTTAATAAGTGAATTCACAACTGTTTCTTCACTTGTTTCATATGTTATTTTTTTTTTCTTCACAACTTTTATTTTGGTGTCTTCTTCACTGTCGCACTCTCTAAATATTTCATAATGTTTAGTTGTCAAGTGGCGTTTCAAATTTGTAGTATGAATGCCAGCTAATTTCACGTCGCATATTTTACACACTGATTTTTTGCTTACTGCATCAAATTGAAAAAATTGATGCACTTTTTTATTAGTTTCACGTCCCATTTTGTTAAAATCACTGTGCTCAATCGAAACTCACAAAGCAAATTGACGCATAAAACCCACGAAACTTGACATACACCAGAGCCCGGCACTCATATCCCCCGGGGGACGAACACGTTCGGCACCTCGTATGCGTGTAACCGAACGGCTTCCGAAGTCCTCACACAGAGCATGAGGGTGGATTTAGTTGCCCTCAGCATTTCGACGCGAGCACGTCTATGTCGCTTTGCTCGATCGCTACACATGAAAAAATTAATGCCTTCATTCTTTTTATGTAACTGGCAACTTTTGCAATATTCTATTCGAAACAGTCTAACAGATAACTATTTAGAAGATCTCCTTCTGATAAAAAGTTATACAAATAATATAGAAGTAAAGCAAATAGTTGAGTTTCAAAAAATGTATTAATTCGAAATTATTGGTTTTCCATCGCACTTTTAATTTTTCTTGCTTTCGTCACATGCAATTTGCGTAGTGTAAAGCAACTTACGCACACAAGCAAGCGCACACATACATTGACAGTTTTCGTTGGCTCTCTTTGTGCCGTGCCCTGACATACACACATACATGCGCAAAAGACTTTTTGAATCGTCGTTCAGAAGCAAACGGTCTCGGAATGAGCAGAGCAAAAGAGAACAGAAAAAAGTGCTCTTCGACTGAGCGCGAGCAAAATTTATTTACGAACAATCCAATCGGTTGCTCTCAGACCTTTTGCTCAAAGTCTCAGTGAAGAACACTTATTTCGCGACAGTGTGAAACGGTTAACAGTTATTTGCGAGCTATGGATTTAACTGTTATTAAACATTTTGAGTTAAGGATAATAAAATTTACCTAATAGTCCATGTATGTATATATGTATGTATGTATGTTTTCAACTTTGGCATCAATAACCGTCTGCAACATGGATGGAATAGATTTCACTATGCGACAGGAATGGAGTAAGTACATACATATGTATGTATGTATGTATATACATATGTAAATAAAACAAAAATGTAGACATGAACAAATGTATGTATGTGTGTGTATACATTTTTTTTTTTTTTTTTAGTTCGTTTATTTAAAATGTGAAAATGTAGTGTAGTAAGTAATACAAGTTTTTAACAATAAATAGGACAGGTGATAACATAGGTTAAATAAGTAGAAATAAAAGGACAGAGATAAGGAGAGAGAAATTTTGTTTGCTGCCATGCGAATCCTGTGGAACTGCCTTGCGGTATTGCGTCGCAGGGATAATGGCGGGCATCAGTTATGCCACTCCAGCGTGACGTTCTCCCTCAAGGAGCCTCAGATTGCTCATAGTCACGAATGCATAGTTGCACAGTGCTGACCATGACCGTTTTGTTCTCATCATGCTTTTTGTCAAATTGGCGACTGTGGGTGTCTCTCCGCCACATCTTCTTGGCACCATGTGCATTCATTACTGGTTTCGTGTCCAAAACGGTGCAGGTATGTCCTATAACAGCCATGACCACTAAGGAACTGCGTAAGCTCAAAGGTGACTTCGCCATGACGCCTATTTATCCAAGCATTTATATCAGCTTGTGGGTCCACCGACCTTTTGTTGAGCCTGCCCATCGATGCTGCCATTCTGCCAGGCTGTCTTTTTTCGCCATTTTAATAATTGTTCGCCTGGTCGTGGGGGTCCATACTTGTCCCTGCCGTTGCTGGAAGATCATTTGCGCCTCTTTTGCCAGTATGTCAAGCGGTGTCATCCCTGCAATGACTAGTGCAGCGTCATCGGAAATGGTCCGGAAGCCACGGCACACACGCAGAGCGCCAAGACGGTATGTAGAGACAAGCCCTCTTCTGTACGTTTTTCGCTGCATCGCTTCTGCCCATACCGGTGCTTTCGCACCATAAAGTATGGTCGATTTGACAACATTCATAAGCAACATTCTCTGTGCTTGCCGTGGGCCCCTTGCATTCATCATTATGCGGCTCAGTGCTCTGCATGTTTCTGCTGCCTTTGTATTGACATGTTGCAGGTGCTCCTTAAAAGAAAGTCTTGTGTCAAGTAAGACACCAAGGTATCTTATCGATCTGCTAGATTGTATGGTACACGTTTCCAGTTCGATTTTGGCAACTTCCACCGTCTTTCGGCTGCTTACAAGGACAGCCTCTGTTTTGTGGTCCGCTAGTGTCAGCCCTGCATCAGAAATCCACTGTTTTGCTGCGCCCATGGACACCACCGTTTTCTCCTCCGCCTCACGTAAATGTTTTGCGACGACCACTAGCGCTACATCGTCAGAAAATCCTACGATGTGGCATTCTTGGGGCGAATTTATGCGCAGTATGCCATCATATATGGCGTTCCACAGAAGCGGGCCGAGTACTGAGCCCTGCGGTACGCCTCCCCTGATTTCATAGGATCGTACTCCATTTCGAGTGTCGTAATTTAATACGCGGTTCTGGAAGTAATCCTCTATGGTGAATATGAGATTCTCCGGTACTTGGAATCTGCCATGTGCATCAATTATCTTTGTCCAGTTGGCCGTATTAAAAGCGTTTTTAATGTCGAGTGTGGTTATAAGGCAGTATTTTTTCCCTCCACCTTTCCCCCGTTGCCATTCAATCGCCTTCTCCGCTATGTCGACTACTGTCGATAGTGCATCCAGCGTGAATTTGGCCTTTCTGAATCCAAATTGCGTGGGCGAAAGGTCTCCAGCCTGTGAAATGGCGGCTTCCAGCCTTGGGCTGATGATTTTCTCTAGCATTTTCGCCGCAGCGTCAAGCATGCAGAGCGGTCTGTAGCCAGAAGGATCTTCAAGCGGCTTCAAGGTGCCAATAGCACCACCTCTGTAGTTACTGGGCTGTATTCGCTCAATGTGGGACCGTCGTTCCCTGGCAATACCGTTGATGTACTTGGGAACAGCGTCTTAACGATATTCTCCATATGTTGTTCTAACGGTGCTGCTGGCTTTATCGCCTTAAACTTCTTCATGGCTAGCTTGTATGCCATACCCCAAATGTCAGTTACAGCCTCGTTGCACAGTTCCAAAAAGCACTTACGCTTGCTATCCTTGATTAGCCTGTTGAGTAGTCTGCGGCGATCAGCATATTCTTGCTGCAGGCTGGTAAAGTTTCCTTGTCCTCGGGCTCTCTGGTAACATCGCCTCGCCCGCAGGCATCTATTCCTGGCCTCAGCAATTCCAGCATTCCACTAGTAAACAGACCTTTTGTGCCTGCTATGGCTCCTGCGTACGGCCATGCTGCTGTCGCATGCTGCAGTGATAGCGGCCATTAATTTCCTAGATAGATCATTGGCATCTCCTACCATGGTTGGAAAGTATAATGTCGATGCAAATGTTTCCGGACTAAGTGTATCCACCCTGTACATTTTTGGTTTGTCCGGTGTAGCTGCAGCTGCTGCTGGACTGTCGCCAATAGTGCACATGATTGCTGTATCGTCGCTGGATGTATAATGGCTGCAAAGCTACCACTTAGCTGTGTTAAAAATTTGCCTGCTGGTGAAGGTCACGTCGATGTGAGAGCAGCCCGCTCGCTGCCTGTGTTCAACACTACCGATCTGAGGTGGCAAATGCTTCGAGTACCGTGCGGCCTTTCGCGTTTGTTGAGCTGCTGCCCCATTCCTCAGACCAAGCATTAAAGTCGCCGGCAACAACTACTTTGGTCTTTCCACGCACGTCTGCAGAAAGCTGATCGAGCACAGCCTCAAATTCACGTATGTTTAGGCTTGGTGCCAAATAACAACTGCAGAGCCATACATCATCTATTTTTGCCCGCACAAAACAGTTGTTTCGTTGCACAGACTGGATGAGCAGTGGGTTTTTGCCACAGGTCCAAATAGCCGCTTTGCCAGTTATATCCGCTGCCCACAGGCTGCTAGCCCCTACTCTGTATGGCTCACTAAGAATAGCGACATCTACATCCAATTCCCTCACCGTTTGCGCGAGCAAGCTTTGCGCAGCTGCACAATGATTAAGATTCAACTGCATGAACTTAACCATTATAGACAGGTTGGTTGCTCTCCTGTTTTGCCCAGGGGGGCAAAACTTTGCTACCAGCAATATGGTGTCTGGGGTCGCGATCTATCGCTGCGCAGTTAAAACAATTTGGGGCTTCGTTGCATGTCGCTGACTTATGGCCTGTCTGTCCACACTTAAAACACCAGTTTGTCCGATCTATGCTGCTGTTGCATTTATCGGCAACGTGTCCAAAGTTTAGGCACTTATAGCACCTTTGTGTGGCTGCTCTCTGTTTAACTTGGCATTTAAACAGGCCAACGACGAAGTCCTTTATCTTCAGGAGAATTGCCGCACTATTCTGTGGCAAGCAAACAATTGCCATCTGGGTTTCGTTGTATGTGGGTCTCAACGCCTTCACCATTATTTGGCTTGAGCCGGTGCCAGTTGCCCTGGTTATAGCACCAATAATATCTGCTTTTGTAACCAGGCAGTCCAGTTTGCGTAACTCGAGATGTGTCACATCAGTGACTGTGCGAATTTTGGCGCTTGTTCCCAGTACACTGCTCAGTTCTTCTTGTAGCTTTTTGCCTCCATCCTTAGTTTCTAACTCCAACAACAGGTCGCCATTCTGAGTCTTGCTGGCCCTTGCAACGCTATCTTTAACGCAGCTTACCCGCCCATCCTGAGCATATCCGCATAAGAAGTCCCCTTGTCCGCCTTAATTATTATGGCATCAGGCCTGCCTCTGCGTCATCTTTTCCTGCAGATTCTTGCACTGGTGCTATCGCATTCTCTGTGATATGATTTCTCGCTGTGTTTGGCCGAGTTGCGCCGCCTCTTAGTTTGGATGCATATGTCTGCCCACTGCTACGTTGCTTTTTTGGCGGAGTATTTCTCTGCGCCACTGCATCGTCTCTTTGCCGCTTTGGGCTGTCAGCATGGCTAACTGTGGCTCCAATGTACTGAGCGTTGGCGGTGACCGGCAAAGTTTGCGTGGCCATCTCAACCTTACATGCTGCTTGGTTTTTTGTCACCGAGTAGTTTGTGACAGATGACAATTTGGAGCTCTATCATCCGCCGTATGTCCTGCATTGTGTTCTGATTTACATGCCGGACCTGCGGCTTACCACCATCCTTCTTCTTGAAGGTATTCTCCAATGGGCAGAGGAGGCTGCCAAGATCATCTAGCTCCGGTATGCCCGATATCACAGTGGGACTTGTTGCCAGAGCCGCGCTGTTTTGGCTGTCAGACACCTGCAACGGGCGCCCAGCTGGCGATGACACTGGTGACCGCCTCATCCTGTTGGACTTTCCGAAAATTTCCTCCTCGCCTACTGGGTCACTAGATGCACAGTCCCAGCGTGCTTGATCCATAGACGCTGCAATTTTGTCCATTTATTCAGGCGTTAATAGTAGCCCGGCTTGGATTTAAAATCTAACGGACAAGCGGGAAAGACACTTGAGCGCCACCTGGCGGATGCAGCCCTGGGCACCGCCCAAAGCCTTTCTGCGTTATGCAACACTAGTCGCACAGCTGATCAGTGGCGCTTTATGGGGCAACTCTATTGTTTTTATTCGCTGCAACAAGTGGTAATGTGTCCAGGACAGAGATTGGACTGGATAATAGAGGGGATTTCTGCGTACCAATACAATGAAGGAGGCAGTGCTGAGCAGACAAAAGGCGCCAAATACCCCCCCGGGGGCACCACCAAAATGAAAACTGGTTGAAACAGTCACAGGGCCTATACGCTAGTGGCCCTGGCTATGGCAAGTCGCCGCCACAAGAAAACTGCTTCGGGTGAGTATTGTGGCACAGAGTCTCTCGCGATCAAACTACGGAGCACTTGGAAAACACAACCTGCACAATTCGAGACCTATCTCTGTGTGTGTATACTGTGAGGAATATTATAAATCATAATAATATTCCACACAACAAACCGACAGCGAAGCAATCCAAAGGTGTAAATAACGCACCAGATACAAGATATAGCCGAGACACAAACCAGATGTACGATATACGACCAATATTGGCACTGGTCGATCGAACCAGTGCAACGCAAATAAGTTACGATCAAACGCAATGGATCGAACCACACGCAACCGCAAGCGATTTCGTACAAGCGGGAAGATGCGTGGGAAGCGTAATGTAAAAGTCGGCATTTGCACGACATACGATACGGCTACGATCAAACATGACCGATCGAACCGCACGCAACCGCGAGCAATTTGGTACAAGCGGGAAGATGCGTGGGAAGCATAATGTGAGAAGTTGGCAATTGCACGACATACGATACGGCTACGATCAAACACGACCGATCGAACCGCACGCAACCCCGAGAGATTTCGTACAAGCGGGAAGATGCGTGGGAAGCATAATGCAAAAAAAACCAATATGCACACATACGACGGGCAACCAGGTCCAACATGGCTCGATCGAACCAACTCGAACCTATGACGTACGATCAAGCATGACCGATCGAACCGCATGCGACCGCTGGCAAATTTCGTACAAGCGGGAAGATGCGTGGGAGGCATAATGTATAAAATCGGCTATGTAAGAGCAAACAAGGGCAAGCGAAAAAGGGCATTGGCCCAGTGAGACAATTTAAGAGCACAGAGAGGCCACAATAGAAATGCATGCATTGACGTACAATGCATGAACAAGCATACACTCACAATACACGCATGCTATGCGTGTATGACCGCGAGAGGGAGTACCGGTGGCCTATGGGTGCTCTCTGCCTACGTCACACATAAGAGATCAAAGCAGTGAGAGCATGAACTGCCGAAATTATGAGAACAAAGTGAGGGCCAAGCAAGCCCACGAGACGGGTGCGGGGCATGCATGCATGTATGAAACGATAATGGTTTGTGGATTGGATAGGGGAATATGCGAACCGAAGGGGGAGGGATGAACAATGGGGAAGCCCTCTATCTGATAGATACGATATGCGGATGAAAGTGCATTGCATGGGAAATTAAACGATGTTGTATATTAAATTAATCAGGAGAATTATTATTAAACAATAGTTTAAGTCAATACAATTAGTATATATGTATAGAAAAATAATATGGAGCGAATATGGGCGAAATTGGGTATGACGAGTGGATCAAAGGAAGCGACGGGCGACGGCAGCGCTGACAGAGAAAGAATGCAGAGAAAGAACGGGATACGATGGGCGGCCAATGGAAAGGCGACGCCAATGGGTGAAAGTGATGGAAGCACATAGATGCAAGGGAGCTAGACAAGGACAAGGAAATAAATGGGCCAAAGATTTACGGGACTTTCACCACGCATAGCAACAAGTGGATGCGTGGGTGAAAGCAGAGGGCCGATGGAAATGTACCAGCTGTATAGCGGTACTACACCAAGCTATTCCTGAGGCCGCGGGAGTTGCCTATATAAAGGCAACGCCCGTCAAGAAAGATTATCAAGCCATCAAGTCATCAGATTATCAAGTCGTGATCAAGTAACAAGTAATTAAGGCCTTACGAGTAACCTTAAGAACTTATCAAGCAAACACAAGAAGCAACAGAAAAACTAGGAACTATACAGGCCTTACGAGTAACCTGTACAGTTCATCCGATAGCAACAAGGTCCTTACACAAGGATAACAAACACCTGTACCCAAGCTAGAGTAAATTGAAGAGAAGCCAAGCATTTCCAGGAGTATCCAAAGTCAATGGTAGGCACGAGGATATATCCTACTGCCGAAATTCCAGGATCTATATATCCTGACGAGTACCAATTACTGAGGAACATCCTGCCAAAGCCATAAAACAAGAGCCATCTCAACGAGCATAGCGAAAGGGTGCAGAGGTGTGGAGCACAAATCAAGCATACGATACAGACCGAGACAATAATCGGCAACAGGAGCAAGAGAAAGGCAAGAAGCGACGACGAGGGATTCGAAGTGACTCACCAACGCTGTCCAAGTCCAGAACTACCGCAGAGAAACCGTCATATCCAACCCAGCCCATAAACAGTCATAAATAAACATACAACCATAACTAATAATTAAACAAACGTGTTTCTAATTTCACCAGGGCACAAAATAAATTTGTTGTGCCGAACCTAGCCCAAGAGATATTGTAAATATCCCGAAGGACGAAAAAGGATCGTTACAACTGGCGCCCAACGTGCTATACTGGTGAAATTTAGAGATAAAAACTGCAGTTTATAAATCATAAAAAGATCAAAATGGGAAAAGGATGGATTTACCACATGAAGAAGGAGGATTTGGTACAGACAGGCCAAAGGATCGGGATCGAGATAACCGGCACAGTGGATGAAATGCGGAAACAGCTAGGCGAGTGGGTAGAAAGGAATGATACGGACCCAGACTGGAAGGAGGAAATAAATAGATTGGAAACAAAGTACTCGAAAAATCTAAAAATGAAAACATTAGCAAACACGTCAAAAACATGCGAAAATGGCATAGACAAGGAGGCTGAGGAATTCCAGAAAATAAACATCGCCACACTAGCAATTCCTCCATATTTACCACCAAGATGGGGAAGCGAAGGAGCCCTAGATAGCGCAGAGACAAAGAGGGACATAAGGAGACAAACGATAGACCCCAAGAAAGCAGCACCACACACAACAAACAGGACCACCGAATACGCCAAGGTGGCAAAACAAGTGAGGGAGTGGACCTTCAGATTCGATGGCAATTCCAGACCGCTAGAGTTTATAGAACAAATCGAGTGGTCAGCAACATGTATGGCATCGAGCTGGACATGATCCCAAGAGCAATGCCAGCACTTCTGAAAGACAAAGCACTAAAGTGGTACGTCGCAAACAATAAGCAGTGGCGATCGTGGAAGGAGTTCGTTGAGGGCTTCAAGAAATATTTCCTGCCAAGAGGATTCTTCAACAAATTGGCCGATCAAGTGAAAAATCGCAAACAAAACAGAAACGAGTATTTCAAGGACTATATGGTCGTACCAGAGTACGAGCAATTGGAGGTTATATTAGAAAATTGCACTCCAGATTTGAGGATATTCGTTCGGCCGCATAGAGTCAGAAACCTAGATGAGCTGATGCAGTTGGCGGAAGAACATGAGATGCTTGAACAAGAACGATCAGATTTCCATCGCCCAAACAATGCTCAAAGAACAAACAACAACCAATCAAGCCACAGAGGAGGAAATAATTACGGGCCACCAGTCACACAGTGCCGAAGATGCCAAGACAACAGCATGGAGAACAATTCAAGACCAGGCCAAGAGAATAAAAATATCCAAGAGGGAAGAGTCTTAAACCCAAGCCAGGCATGCCGCAGATGCGGGGGAGCAGGACACTGGGCAAGGGAGTGCAACAATCAGAGACTCAATTTCTGTTGGCAGTGTGGAAGGATTGGGAAAAGAACAAAAGAATGTTGTTGGAGTTCGGGAAACGAAAGGCGGTTCCAGCCTATCAGGGGCGAGCAGGGACCCAGCCAACAAGCTCCTCACCACTAATAGGCCAACTTATAGAGGAAGAGGATCAATTGTCAGCAATTATCGAAGTAGCAGGAGTCCAGATGAAAGCGACAATTGACTCCGGAGCCACGAGCAGTTTTATCAGCAAACAAATGTTGGAAACGGTGGAAAACAAAGGAGACCGAGAGACCACGAACAAGCAAGTATACATGGCGGACGGGAAGGTGAGAGACATCAACGAGCAGTGGACAGGATACGTTCGATTCGGAAACAAAGAAATGAACATAACATTTCTCATTATGCCAGACGGAATAGATGCTATAATCTTAGGATGGAATTTCTTAAGGCTGATGAATACCGAAATAGCATGCGGAGGCCACAGGATAAAAATTCCAACGGTGAAGAGGATACAGGGTAGGATAACCGAACGTATATCGATCGGGGTGACACAGAAGGAAGAGCAAACAGAAATACAAAGGTTTCTGGAACACGAACTGATGGAATTGGGAAAAATCAAGGGATCATCAAAAGTAGGGATACACAGGATCACAATGAAGGATGATATACCAATAAAACAAAGGTATTACCCAAAAAATCCAAAAATACAGGGAGAAATCAACACAAAGGTCGATGAACTGTTGACAATGGGATGCATCGAACCATCACAAAGCCCATACAGCTCACCCATAGTGATGGTGAGAAAGAAACAGACGGGCAAATGGAGATTATGCGTAGATTTTAGACAAATTAACGCAAAATCTATAAAAGATGCATACCATGCAATGCCACGCATCGACTACATCTTAAACCAACTACGTGAAGCGAAATTTATAAGCAGCCTAGACCTGAAGGACGGCTATTGGCAAATTCCGTTGGAAGAAAACAGCAGGCCAATGACAGCATTCACAGTCCCAGGGAAAGGTTTATTCCAATGGAAAGTGATGCCATTCGGGTTACACTCCGCATCAGCAACGTTCCAACGGGCACTGGACCAAGTCATTGGCCCAGAAATGATACCAAACGCGTTCGCCTACCAAGATGACATAGTGGTAGTAAGCAAAACAATCAAAGAACATATGGACCACCTGCAAGAAGTGTTCAGGAGATTGAAAGAAGCAAACTTAAGAATAAATGCGGAAAAGTGCCAATTTTTCAGAAAAGAGCTAAAGTTTCTAGGCCACTTGGTAACAGAAAACGGTATTGCAACGGACCCAGACAAGGTGGCGGCAATAGCTCAATTGAAGCCGCCCACATGCACAAAAGAATTACGGCAATATCTAGGAGTGGCTTCGTGGTACAGACGATTCGTACCAAATTTTGCTATGATAACACACCCGTTAAACACACTGCTCAAGAAAAAAACCAAATGGCATTGGAGCGAAGAGCATCAGGCAGCATTCGAATCGGTAAAAGAAAAACTCACGAGTGACCCAGTATTGGCATGCCCAGATTTCACAAAAATGTTGGTACTCCAGACAGATGCAAGCAACATAGGATTAGGGGCCATACTAGTACAAAACACCGAAGAGGGGGAAAGAGTGGTTTCATATCTGTCGAGAGAGTTGAATCAAGCGGAGAAGAACTATTCGGCAACAGAAAAGGAATGCCTAGCAATAGTGTGGGCAGTACGCAAGCTGAGACCATATCTCGAGGGATACCGATTTAAGGTGGTGACAGACCACATGGCGTTGAAGTGGCTGAATAATATAGAGAGCCCCACGGGCCGCATAGCTCGATGGGCACTGGAATTACAACAATACGATTTCGAAATAGCATATCGAAAGGGCAAATTAAACATTGTCGCCGATGCACTATCAAGACAACCGATGGAAGGGTGCAAAAGAATAGTAGACAATGGCGCCCGATTACGACAAGCAAACAAAGAATGTGAGTGGATTCAAGATATAATAAAGAAAATACAACAACAACCACAGAAATATCCAGATTACATATTAGAAAACAGCCAGGTGTACAGGAATATTCCGCATAGAGCAGGCCAAGAAGAAGTAATATCATGGAAATTATGTGTGCCCAAGACGCTACGGAACCAAGTGATGGAAGAAAACCACACTTCCAGAACGGCAGGGCATACGGGAAACAGGCGAACGATTACTAGAACTGCGTCGAGATATTATTGGCCAGGCATGCAACGAGACATCAGGAAATTTGTGGGAAAGTGCACAACGTGTCAGCAATACAAACCCAACCAACATCAAGCAGCAGGGAAAATGCTGACGCAAATACCGGATGAACCATGGGCCACCGTTTGCGCTGATTTCGTCGGACCCTTACCACGGTCGAAACATGGAAACTCAATGTTACTAGTAATCATTGACCGATTTTCAAAATGGACAGAACTGATACCCATGCGAAAGGCAACTGCGGAGAATCTAATCAAGGCCTTTAGGGAAAGGATTCTGTCGAGATTTGGAGTTCCTAAAGTGGTAATAACGGACAATGGGGTCCAATTCACTAGCAGAACGTTTAAGAAAATGCTAGAGGAATGGGGATGCCAACACCAATTAACAGCTCCATACACACCACAAGAAAACCCAACCGAAAGGGCAAACAGAACAGTGAAAACAATGATTGCTCAGTTTACCGGTGAAAATCAACGGAATTGGGATGAAAGCTGGCCAGAAATAACACTGGCTGTAAATACTAGTCAATCAGAGTCAACTGGATTTACGCCAGCATATGTGATACAAGGACGTGAACCTAGAATGCCAGGCGCGTTATACGATAGGGTCACGACAGGCACAGGAAAGCAAAGCATACCACCAGAGGCAAAGGCAAAAGAAGTGCAAGAGCTGTTCGAGCTAATAAGACGTAATCTGGAGACGGCGGCACAAGATCAGGCACGTCACTATAACCTAAGGAGGAGAGAGTGGAGACCAACAATTGGAACAACAGTATGGGCGAAAGAACACCACCTTTCAAATGCTGCAGAAAGATTCGCAGCAAAGCTGGCACCAAAGTTTGGAGGCCCATATGAGGTGATAGGTTTTGCATCTCCGGTCATATGCAAATTACGGCACAAAGAAACGAAAAAAAGCAGACAAGCACACATCAGCCAATTGAAGCAACAAATATGCGAGGAAGAGGATGGCATGAAAATTGATGAGCAATGAGTATGGACGACTCTAATGACATGGCGGCGAGAAATCTGCACAGACCGGCCGGCTGAACAGAGAACTCAAAAACATGAAATTAGAGCTGAAAATCTCAAAGTACATCGTATCGAAAAACTAGCAAAGTCACAAACCGCATCTCAGAGTAAGAGGAAGATATAATAAGTAGGGTAAATAGATGAAAGACACTGATAAGAAAAGATGCGAAACGGGCCAAAAGAAAAAACCCACAAGGCATATACAAAGAAAAGATGCCCTAATCCGCCAACATTAACGAAAAGATACTCAGTAATCGCCAACAATAGAAGACGCCAAATGGCCAATAAAAGATGCGAGCTGAGTCCCAACAAAAAAAACAAGAAAAACTCATGCCAAGAACTAAAAAAAAAAAAAAAAAAAAACAGGGAACAAAGGCAATACATGAAAAAAAAATGCACAAATTCGGAGATGAAAGAAATACACATGCAGGAAACAAACACAAGGTACAAGGGACAGGGGAGGGCAAATCCCTCCCGAAGAAGGGGGGGAGTGTGAGGAATATTATAAATCATAATAATATTCCACACAACAAACCGACAGCGAAGCAATCCAAAGGTGTAAATAACGCACCAGATACAAGATATAGCCGAGACACAAACCAGATGTACGATATACGACCAATATTGGCACTGGTCGATCGAACCAGTGCAACGCAAATAAGTTACGATCAAACGCAATGGATCGAACCACACGCAACCGCAAGCGATTTCGTACAAGCGGGAAGATGCGTGGGAAGCATAATGTAAAAGTCGGCATTTGCACGACATACGATACGGCTACGATCAAACATGACCGATCGAACCGCACGCAACCGCGAGCAATTTCGTACAAGCGGGAAGATGCGTGGGAAGCATAATGTGAGAAGTTGGCAATTGCACGACATACGATACGGCTACGATCAAACACGACCGATCGAACCGCACGCAACCGCGAGAGATTTCGTACAAGCGGGAAGATGAGTGGGAAGCATAATGCAAAAAAAACCAATATGCACACATACGACGGGCAACCAGGTCCAACATGGCTCGATCGAACCAACTCGAACCTATGACGTACGATCAAGCATGACCGATCGAACCGCATGCGACCGCTGGCAAATTTCGTACAAGCGGGAAGATGCGTGGGAGGCATAATGTATAAAATCGGCTATGTAAGAGCAAACAAGGGCAAGCGAAAAAGGGCATTGGCCCAGTGAGACAATTTAAGAGCACAGAGAGGCCACAATAGAAATGCATGCATTGACGTACAATGCATGAACAAGCATACACTCACAATACACGCATGCTATGCGTGTATGACCGCGAGAGGGAGTACCGGTGGCCTATGGGTGCTCTCTGCCTACGTCACACATAAGAGATCAAAGCAGTGAGAGCATGAACTGCCGAAATTATGAGAACAAAGTGAGGGCCAAGCAAGCCCACGAGACGGGTGCGGGGCATGCATGCATGTATGAAACGATAATGGTTTGTGGATTGGATAGGGGAATATGCGAACCGAAGGGGGAGGGATGAACAATGGGGAAGCCCTCTATCTGATAGATACGATATGCGGATGAAAGTGCATTGCATGGGAAATTAAACGATGTTGTATATTAAATTAATCAGGAGAATTATTATTAAACAATAGTTTAAGTCAATACAATTAGTATATATGTATAGAAATATAATATGGAGAGAATATGGGCGAAATAGGGTATGACGAGTGGATCAAAGGGAGCGACGGGCGACGGCAGCGCTGACAGAGAAAGAATGCAGAGAAAGAACGGGATACGATGGGCCGCCAATGGGTGAAAGTGATGGAAGCACATAGATGCAAGGGAGCTAGACAAGGACAAGGAAATAAATAGGCGCGCAGCCACAAAGAAAGTGGACATATGTGCCAAAGATTTACGGGACTTTCACCACGCATAGCAACAAGTGGATGCGTGGGTGAAAGCAGAGGGCCGATGGAAATGTACCAGCTGTATAGCGGTACTACACCAAGCTATTCCTGAGGCCGCGGGAGTTGCCTATATAAAGGCAACGCCCGTCAAGAAAGATTATCAAGTCATCAAGTCATCAGATTATCAAGTCGTGATCAAGTAACAAGTAATTAAGGCCTTACGAGTAACCTTAAGAACTTATCAAGGAAACACAAGAAGCAACAGAAAAACGAGGAACTATACAGGCCTTACGAGTAACCTGTACAGTTCATCCGATAGCAACAAGGTCCTTACACAAGGATAACAAACACTGTACCCAAGCTAGAGTAAATTGGAGAGAAGCCAAGCATTTCCAGGAGTATCCAAAGTCAATGGTAGGCACGAGGATATATCCTACTGCCGAAATTCCAGGATCTATATATCCTGACGAGTACCAATTACTGATGAACATCCTGCCAAAGCCATAAAACAAGAGCCATCTCAACGAGCATAGCGAAAGGGTGCAGAGGTGTGGAGCACAAATCAAGCATACGATACAGACCGAGACAATAATCGGCAACAGGAGCAAGAGAAAGGCAAGAAGCGACGACGAGGGATTCGAAGTGACTCACCAACGCTGTCCAAGTCCAGAACTACCGCAGAGAAACCGTCATATCCAACCCAGCCCATAAACAGTCATAAATAAACATACAACCATAACTAATAATTAAACAAACGTGTTTCTAATTTTACCAGGGCACAAAATAAATTTGTTGTGCCGAACCTAGCCCAAGAGATATTGTAAATATCCCGAAGGACGAAAAAGGATCGTTACAATACATATGTTTTTTTTTATTTCATTTAAAACATTGCTAACATAATTACAAATAACATAACAAGGGAACAAACATACGCAGTCGGGTACAAAGAAAAAAAAGGATTACGGTTACTGCGGGACGACTTGTCGGTATTACTTCGCAGACCGTGTGCTTCTTTAATTCGCCGACCTTTCCCTCTCCAACTGCCTAAGTTTCTTCATCACGTGTGCGGCGAAGGCGGCGGCCGCCTGCCACACGTTAGAGTTTGCGACCATCATCCTGGCGAGGTTACACTGCGTCACCGGCTCGCCCATGACCCTCTCCAACCGGTGTCTTTTATCGTCAAATCTTGGGCAGTGTTGCAGCACATGACCCGCATCTTCTATGATGCCAGCGCCGCACCATGTGCACTCGTCGGAGACATCGTGGTGAAACCTCTTCAGGTAACTCCTGAAGCACCCGTGGCCGCTCATGAGCTGAGTAAGGTAATAGTCAACCTCACCATGCTTCCTCGACACCCATTGTGCGATGTCCGGGATTAGTGCATGAGTCCACCGTCTCTTGGGTGAGGAGTCCCACCTCTCTCAATCCCATGACGCACGGTGGTGCTGAGGCTTATTTTACTTTGCAGAATTTAAGGATAGAGGAATAAAATTTCTGGTAGGTCTACGGGGAACAGATAGGTTTAACTGATTCAATAGCTCAGGAGAGTCTATATAACCTAATCAAAGTTTGTGAATAAAGATAGCACCAAGCATTACTCTACGATTAATTAAAGAAGGAAGATTGATTAAAAGAAACCTACTGGAGTATGATGACAAATTGACATTGCGATCCCAATTTAGACCGCGCAGAGCAAAAAGCAGAAATGGCTTTTGAACAGATTCAGTTTTACTTTGGTGCGTCTCATATTGAGGTGGCCATATGCAAGATCCGTACTCTAAGATAGGACGGATTAATACACAGCAGTCTTGAATCCTTTGATCGAGTGAGAAGTAAATTCTAATATATTAGTAGTTGTCGATCTTCGTTTCTTAAACCTATGTTGGGATGACAAAATAATAGAGCTTTAAAAATGCTGCAATTGAATTGTTATTATTTTCTCAAATATTTTAGGAATGGCAGACAATATGGAAATACCCCTATAATTAGAGGCTTCGGACTTTTTTCCCTTTTTATGAAGAGGAATAATATATGATTCGTTCCAGATAGACGGGAATGCGGAAGATGTGACGGACAGTGTAAGCAAGATATTGGCTTACATAGAGCGTCTGCACAAAACTTTAATACGCAGTCTGGTATTCCGTCAGGGCTAGGTGCATATACTGGTTTGACAGAACTGAGCACGCTAAGAACCGAACTTTCATCAAACACAGGGTTAAAATGCAATTACACGATTTCAAGTGACAAGGATAATGAGGATTCGCTTGATAAATCGTAGTGGAATTATTTGTTTCGAAAAAATCAGCAAACATATCGGCAATTACCTGATCGGTGTCAGCTTTATTGTTTTCGAAAGACAAGTAAGACGGGTGCACTGATGTCTCACGTTTTGCATGGACAAAGTTATAACACTGCTTAGGATCGTGAGAAAACCTAAGTTTACATCCCTGAAGATAATTCTTGTAGCATTGTGAACTCAGCAACATAAAATCTGATCGAGCAACTACATAAAGGAAAAAATTCGATGCTTTACCGGATTTTTTAAATCTTTTATAGTATCTTGATTTTAGGTTCTTCAACTTACATAACTCACGTGAGAACCAAGGAGGTCTATAAGAACATTCTTGGGTCACACGTCGGACACAAACATCGCAAAACGACTCAAGAGTTTTATATAAGACAGAAATGGCAAAGTCCAAATTAGTGCAAGTATACAGATATGACCAATTATTAGTTACCAAAAGTTTTTTAAGTTTAGTAAAGTTTGTCTTGCGAAAACATAGGGTTATAGGCATCAAGTTAGTATAACGAGACATAACCCCAAAAGGATGGTCAATGGTTACATCCAGAGTTGGATGAAAGTTGTATTCAGAGATAACTAAGGGATCAGTCCTAAACACATCGCAGTTGGAAGAATCCAACACAAATACCAGATCTAGTGATCTGTCACAACTATTTATTTATTTATTTACATATTTATTTACGTCAACTAAAACAGCAGTCGATGAAAAAGCTTATCTGCTAACACAAATAATAATTAATTGAAGAAAAGTAAGCTTAGCTATATACGCAACCAAATATCCCCGACCCGGTGGAGGTGTTTTATTTGCACAAAGTGCTAGCGATGCCCCTATTCACAGCCAATGTGGTCAGGGAAGAGTTCTAGGTAATGCAATGTCCAAAATAACTTCATTGGTTACGTTGTAGATTATTGAAAAGTATAGAGCGAAGAGAAGTGACAAACAGATGAGGAGAGATAATGTAACAAAGGTTGTTAAAAGATTGGCAAAGAACACGAAAAGGTTCGTGAAGAGAGACTAACTAAGCCAGACATCTACTAAGGTGAATAGGAAAAAAAAACTTCTGCTCCATATTGATGGAACACAAAAATATAGAGTATCTAGTTAATTAGTAGAATTGACTTCACCGTTGACTACTTTATGGAGAAAGAGAATGTCAAATACGAGCCTACGGTTGTAAGGAAGGAAGGCGAAGGCTAGGGTCCCAATTAAGACCGCGTAACGCGAACTTAAGGAATTACTTCTGAACCAACTTAATACTACGCTGGTGAACATTATATTGAGGGTTTCACTCTGGCGAGCAATATTCTAGAGTAGGGCGAACTAACGAAGTGTATAAAACCTTTTTTCTCTTTCCCAACGTTTTAGGAGGCCCAGAAGACTGCATCGTCTATTAACAATTAAAGATGTATGAAAGTTAAATGAAAGTTTTGGGTCAATAATTACGCTTTAATCTTTAAATGAAGATACACAATCTAACAGCTAGGATCGGAGACATACGGCTGAATATCATAAAAGATCACTTTGATTGCTCAGTGGGCCCAGTGGACTGAAAGACGTCATTGATGATAAAATAGAAATAACACAGTCCTCGGTAATACTAGGATATACCAGCTGTCTGGTCATTAATTCTGAAGGTAGAACGTAGTAGGTTAGAGCGTTGTTTAGAATTAACAAAGTTGTAAAATCTTTTGGGGTTCTTATAGAATTCAACCCTACATCTCACGATATAATTATTGTAGCCTTGAGTATTTAAGAGACATCATTGGGATTTGGCTACATAGTAATTTACATAGTCAAGTCGCAAACCAGTTTTTTTAAACCTTTTAAAATATCTCGACTTAAACGGCTTACTGGAGACGGTAGAGCCATTCACATAAGGAACGCATTTATCATTTAGAGAATTAAGAGCAGGATAAAAAATTCAATGCACAATCTATAACACAGCGCTCAAATTAAAAAGGGGAAATAAGGCCGTTAAGAAAATTGAAATTTGTATTGGAAAACCATCTACGACGAGGAACAGAGATGTTATTAAATGAATTAGAAACGGAATTGTAAGAAATAATAACTTCAATGGTAGGGTGATAAGAATCTATCAGCTAAGAAATATTAGGCAAGTTAAAATCACCTAAGACTATAAGGAAATCAAGATCATTAATGCGACTAAAAACTTGCAATTAGCAGAGCATCAGCATGGTGCATGTAGGTCATGATATCAGCAGCCGGAGGAATATACGAACAAGAAATATATAAGCTAAAGTTAGAACATGTAGCTTCGAGGCAAATAAACTCAACACCTACGGGCAGGTCATTCGGCACAACATTCGAGTTGACAGTAATGAGTACGTCTCAGAAGTATCTGGAGCAAGCCTAGAGACTGTTGTTGGCGATGAGGCACTACAGTTAGTGCAGGCGGAGGAGCATTGAATCCGCGAGAGAATGGGAGCTAGCATGATCATGTAATTGAATGGAGTTCCTGAAAACAAGAGCATAAAGAGGGACAAGATGATGGTGTTGGCGGAAGCAGAATGAGAGAAGATGTAATAGAGAGGGCTGGCGACTGCTTATGGGGCAACTTAAGGGTCCATTTCTTGGGCAACTTCCCAGAAAGTGAAACGAACTTGAATTGCGACAATAAATGTACGCTAGAATTACACTCATTCGACAGCTGTTTGGACAGTTTGTTTAAAGAAAGAAACTTTAAACGATGATCCCATGTACATACTAAGCCAAGTTCAGGCTTAGACACGGACAAACTGGAAAATATGTCGTAGTCACGGCTGTTAGCGCCAGCACTTTTTAAGTGAATCAGATTATTGCAGAGCCAACAAGATATTGATCTATACTGATGATTAAAACGATCAGCATGCTTGCAAGTAGGCAGACAACAAGCCATTAAAAAGCAAAAAGTAACACAAGCTAAAATATAACAAAATATTTAGAAATTTAATTGCACAGCACTGATATAATTATCGATACAAAACAAATAATCACAAATAACACAAAAAGTCAGCTGGTGCGCACAGCACAAGAAAAACAGTTCAAAAACAGTTATAAGCCAAGCTTTGAGAGACGGTGTTACAAAACTGTTTACGCGGGAGAGAAGCTGAGCATAAGCACAAGGAAGGGAGAACATAAAAAAAAGCAAAAAACTAGCACTGATAGTATGATCGAGTCGATGAGGGCAAATAAAACACAAGGGTGTTAAGAAACACACAA
Organism: Drosophila insularis; assembly: GCA_018903935.1. NCBI lineage: Eukaryota > Metazoa > Arthropoda > Insecta > Diptera > Drosophilidae > Drosophila > Drosophila insularis. The sequence continues at coordinate 312,519 of JAEIFP010000774.1, forward strand.
CGGCGAAAGCTTATACGAACTAAGCCAAATTAATAATTGAAACTATATATATTGATAAAAAAAAGCTATGAAAAACACGACCGTCACATCAGAGAGAGAAATGATATACTTGAGTTAGGGACAACTCAAGAAGACCATCTATGACACAATGTGACGAGGAGGGCAACAATAATAAAGAATCATATGAGAGGGTCCATGCAATATCAGATACATAAAAATCTCCCAGAACAATGAGGAAGTCTATGTTAGAGAGATATGAGGAAATAATTTGAATGGCTTCCAAATGATGAAAGTACACTGCCAAGTTGTACTGTGGTGGAAGAAAAAGAAGTCAAAGAAATTATGACGTAAACAAATTTAATCTCACGATTGGTAGACTGGACATTTCGAGACGAAAACGCTGAATCAACAGCTATCAAAATACCACCACTATTGCGGATAGTGGAAGTCGGAAACTACAACAGATATCGCATTGGTAGGTGGGATACTGTCCCCAGCATTTGGGTCATTATCGGAAGCCTGAACTGGTAAAAATCGAGGTGCCGCAGTCTCACCCTGAAACCTTGCCCTCTTTCGCGTCGGAGAATCAATCAAAAGTTTAGAACATCTGAAATGAACCTCCATCGCCAAAAGCTCCTCTTGGAGCTTATAAGCGCCAGCTGACAGGGTTTTAAATGCATCCCCAGTCCGTTTCATAAAACTTTGCATCTCGAGCTCCGAGCCACCATGCCAATCACAGCCCCATTTAAGGCCTGACTGTATAACCAGCACATTTACAGTGCAATACATTGTCACACAGCCAACAGTAAAGGAAGTATTCACTGGTTTTGCGGGGTTTTTGCAATTATATTTGCAACAGACAGTCATTATTAATACAGACATTATTAATTTATCAAAAACAAATTTATAAATCAATATGTTACTAAAAAGGAAAAAATATATTTTTTAGGGGGGCCTATACAAACCAAGGCAAAAAGCTATCTGCAGTATGCAAATGAATAAGAAGAGAGGAAAAAGATAATATTTATTGTATTAAAACACACAACAACAAAAACTTGTCACAAGAAGTTAACGGCTGCGAGCGCGATCAAAATAGAAAACAAGAGAATAGAGAGCATCAGCACCAAACAAAAACAAATTGTCAACTGTAAATTGAGAGCGCGGGTGGGTGCAACATATAAAAACAAATCAAAAAACTAAGCAGCGCAACAAAAAAATAATATGTGCGTTTGTTAATCTTTTGGTATTAATAAAAATGTAACTTTAACTTTAAGTTCTCGATGAATATAGCGTCGATTAAAGTTGATTGAAGTAATTTATTATGCATCTAAAACATTAACAACACCAAAATTAACACCCTGTACTCCCGGCCGTTGAACACCTGTTCAACGTTATCTAACGTTGACCGCGAAATTGCTGGGGGCTGGGTTTGCTGCAGCGGCAGTCGGCAAAGGGTTGACGCTATTCATAATACATACCTGATCTGTTTGTTTGTTATATCTGACACATTAATCATTTTGTGTTTTAGAATAGTTGAAACTCATAATTAGTATTAGACGTAAACGTCGTTTTGGTCATTGCTGACCTGATGGCATCGTTCCAAATCTGCTCTTGAGAGCCCAATGTATTGATTCTGTTGTTTGTTGACGGGTATAGTGGGAATTTTAATAATCATAATTACAATTCCATGGGTATCAATTGCTGGAATGGGTACCAGGTTGTTTCACTGCCTGTGTTGCCACTAATGAAAAGGTGACTCTGATATCATATGGTTGGTCGCAGTTGTGCCATGTGCCTTTATTAAGGCATATAATTGCAAGACGTCGTCATTTGGAACTGGCAACCTCCTAAGATGATTCAGATTCCCCGATATGGTTTGAGTTCGTAAAATTCATTCGTAGTATTTATTTGCTTGGAGTTAAATCGGGCCAACGCAATAGGAAGTAATAACATCATTAGGCAGATTGTCAGTGCAAACGGTGGCAGAATCACCGACTCCGTCATTTTGTCTTTGGTTTTGCTTTGTCCTTGGTATCACGGCCTTCCTGGGCATCAAATGTTACTGTAACATCTGCCTCGATTTTACGTTTTATCCCTGTCTCTCTAAGCAAGGGACCCTATTTATAGATAGCTCGCTTGAATGTGCCACTGGATATTTTAACGTCCACCACCCGGACGTAGATATCCAGCCCTAGGTATAGTTCTACAATTGATGAAATCGGCCATTGCAAGATTGGCACATTATCCTCTTTTAGAATTACCATCATACCTTCTTTGACAATATTATATGGTTCCTTCCATTTGGATGTACGTTGCAATTCGTGTACTCCTGAGACCAATGCGCCCAGAATGTATGCTTGAGCCTTTGCACTAACTCCCATTGCTCTGGAATTGATCGCTGTGTTACTGGCTCTGCATCTGGTTGAGCGGCCAAAGGCGGCCTGGGGTTAGAGCGGTCAAATCTTTGGGACCGTCTAAATTTGGGGTCAACGGTCGAGAGCTCAACACTGCTTCAACTTTGGCAATTATAGTGGACAGCTTTTCAGCAATAAACTTTTGGCGGATTTTACTGCAGCCTCCCTTTATCCCCCAAAACGTGGATATCGTGGTGGTATAATCTCAAATTTCACACCTTTTTGGTTGTATAACTCCTTCACTGTACCTGCTGCTATTTTTGTAGTATTGTATTGTATCTGTATCTGTATTCGACTGCTATTCTGGACAGCTTCCGTTCTCTGTGCCGCTAGATTGAGAACCACGGAGTTTAACCATCGTATGGTTGCTATGGCCGAATTTACATTCTCTTCTGCCTGTCCGATAGTCAGTAAACCACGACAAGAGCTACGTCGTCTCCGCATCCTACTAGTTGGCAGCTAGCAGATATAGACAGCCTGAGGACACCGTCGTATATGGCGTTCCGCTGATTTGGGCCTAGGACAGAGCCTTGTGGTACGACACCTAATAAGAGCCACATCGCTCTCCTGCTCCGCTAATGTCTGCAGGTCCCTGGGTGACTCAACGTGTTGTTTTAGTTTTAGAGGATGATAGGCAACGCTGGCTGCGAGCTTCATGGGCTCTATTGGCTATCCCATGGGCCTCGCATAAGCAGCAATTATAGCCGTTTCTGCAGTCCTTCGCATCTTAGGTACCAGCTATTCCTGTCCACGGGCTCCAAACACACACGGAAGCTACATGGCCAAAAGCCAGGCAGCGCAAGTTCGAACATAGGCTCTATCTCACGCTGGCAAGCTGGGCTGCCATTTCCAGACCAGGAGGTCCCTCTATGCTTGCTACCAGGTTTTTCCCCATGGGAATTTCGGGGAGTTATGCCGCTCCCTTCTCTGCGCCATACACTTGGAAATTCGGTCTGTGTAGTGACGAAAATGCCAATTACTGGTCATTATTCATTATTAGAAATTATTTTCTGACAATTAATTTCTGTGAAAAATGCAAATTTAAAATTTTCCATAGGGCGGATTTGAACATGGCGCTTTCGACTCCAGCCAGCTGGAGGGCTGAAAATCAGCTACACACTGGAGCTTTAAGAAAATACCCCAAAAGTATGCAGCAGCTTGCGCGATCACTTGAAAGCTCCGTTTATAAGCTTGCAGTGTTTTGCAAGGTTGACAGGTGTCGATATCAGAGCTTTTAAGCCCGGCTTGGCCTGTCGAGTGCACAGCTAGAAAGACCACCAGAAGGTGCTCCAAATGAAATCCAAAATAAATGAAATGAAACAACTCCACTGATACATCGCGTGCGCAATCCTCTGTCCCGACGACCGCTGCCGACCCTAGCAGGATGGCAGGCGATCCGGAAAACCCGTGAGTAGGGCGGCTTAGCCAATACCGTTTCACACCGACCGATTTACTTTTCAGCGTATATACGTCCCGCAGTCGAGAAAAACACGGGATGACAAGGATCGACGAACCGTTTATAGATAATATGTGTACAATTGAAGATCCTGACTCTATCCGAGAGTTCAACTCCCAGTACAGCTGCACGTAGTTCTAGCCAGGGCAGTGTCTGTTCTTCAAGGGGAAGTCACTCGCGACTTGGCGCACAACAACCTGCCCGAAATTTGGCCATTCTTATGGTCGTATATAAACTGCAGTTCTCTGATGCATCAACAAATATATGCAGTTCCTTTGTAGTGGGGATCTTAGCATCAAAAATATGCCTTGCAATTTTCATGTTGTTTAATGCCTGTACATACTCTCGGTAGCGCAGCAGCTCCCCATCCATCTAAATTCGTTCGGAAGCAACATGATAAATCAAAAATTTTTACTGACTTCAGATAGCACCACTCGTATGGTTATTCCTTTTATATGCTTTTGAACCTTTCCACACAATTGGTCTTCTCTGGGCGCCCATATGATTCCCAATGTTTTAACACTTGTCAGTTCCAGTGTATCACCGAGATAGATATTATGCTTCAGCAGACACTTTTTCCTTATTTTTAAGTGCCAAGTATTACAGTCACTTTGTTGCTAAATATGGGGCTGATGGGGTTCCAAAAGTCACCGTTTTCAAATGATGAAACTTTAGTTCTTGATTTGGATCCTCCCTCCACACAATCATCTGATTGAATTGATCCCCCGGGTTTATCCATACTTGTTGATACATTTTTTCAATATCCGCGGTGAACACATATTTGTGTATCCTGAAGCGCAGTAGAATTGAGAAGTGTTGACTCTGTACAACTGGTCCAGGATATAAAATGTCGTTCAGTGATTTCCCAGATGAAGTTTTGCATGAATTATCAAATACCACCTTTAACCATTACCTGCTTTACACATATGTCCAAGCTGCTCATATTCTGATATATTCACATATTCCTTTTTTATGTCAGGGCTCATTCGCCGCTCAAAAGACATCAATTTTCTTATGGCTACATCTTGAGATTCTCCAAGAGCTAAAACATCTTCAGAAAATGGAAGCTTTATAATTAATCGATTGTCAGCCGCCGTGTGCAGGTTATCGAAGAAAAATTTTTCACAATACTCTTCATCCGTACTCCTGTTCCTGTAATGTCGGACGGCTTCGATTGCCTCGTTTTCTTTCTGGTAGCAGTATAGCTTAGTGATCATCAGCTACCAACAGCAAATCAATATTTCCTGGTTTATTAAATGTTCGAACCGCTAATTGAACGTTGTCTGGTAATGCAACTTTCTGCGTTTTTTGCTCTGTCGCCGCAACTAGCATTGCAAACTTGTTGTATCTTGACCTTGCAACCAAGCTTACTCGCGCCTTGCTTAACTGTGGTTGACCACCCACTCAATTTATGTGCACATGAGTCTTGTTAATTTTGAACTATAATTTCTTTAACTCTGAGACGAGATTTACTTGTGATGCGCTATCCAAGAAGGCACGAAATTCTCGTTTTCTTTCATTGATCCCTTTTACCACTACCTTGGCCGTTGCCAACAGAGTATATTTTCTGCCAATTCCATATGCAGAAGCTGCAGAAGCAGATGTAGCAGTATGGTTGCCTGTGTCCAAATGCCAAATTGTGTTATCTTTTTTATCTCATTTGAAGCAACCCCTCCGAGAGCAAATTTTTGCCATCCGGCTTAAAGCAATTGATAAACAATTTATGTCTCTGCACCCAATTAAGTCGATCTGCTGCGAATTTCATTTTAAACTTTTCACATTGAAAAAGTTTGTGTTTGATTTCTAATCGCCTCTAATGCCAGAAAGCGCATTCCATTGCAGTGATTGCATCGGTTGCAAAAATCCACGAGTGGTTTGTATTGCTACCATGTCTGTGGTGCCACATAGATTTTGAGCAAACGTAGTTTTATCATATCCAGCATCGGCTTGATTTTCTGCTAGCCGATGAATCTCATAATGGATTTCCCCAATTTGCATCCATAATTTATCATCTACAGATTTGCAGTTATTTTATTTCTTCAGCCACTATATGTTTTAAAGTCCTCGACAATGACTCTAGGAGCGCGCCTTGTTTGCGCACCAGTGCTTGGATCATGACACGCTCTTTCTCTCTTTGTCGAGATTGTCTTTTTTGCTTTATCTTCGTCAAATGGTTCTTCTGTTACGAAGTAGTCCTCTTCTGTTGGCACGTTATTTAGTTTGATCATTAGCTAGTCATCGTGATGACTTTTTCCAATATTCTTCCACATGTACTCCAGAAGCTCAAGTTTTTCCTCGAAATATAATAGATTCGATCTCCTGCCGATAGATTTATTGTCGGTATTCCAAGTCTTTTTTCAGTGATGAATATGAAAACGGTGCAATTGGCGTACTTGCGAAAATTTTATTATACCAATTATACCAATTGTTGACTGATGCAAATTATATTACACGTGCGGGCTACCAAATACTGTTGACGCCAGAAATTTATTCAGAGTTGCTGAGTTGACTTTTAACTTTAAACATTTGGTATGCACTGCTAGTAGTTGGTTATGAAAACCAACTACTGTTTTTCGTGCAAATGAAGTAGACGACGAGTTGAGTTGACCAGTTTCCTTTTCTCTGTTGTAGAGAAATTGATCGCCTGAGGTGACCAAATATTCTCATTTGATATTGGTTTCACCATGTCCTTTATTCTATATATTTCGCGCCTTCTACGCGCGAGCTCAAGCAGATAGCTGCCCACCTTCCACCCGACCAACCGAGGGGTGCATCCGTATAACGCACGGTACAAATCACGTGGACAAATATACATTACAAAAAACAGACAAACCAATCATAATGCTATAGCTATCTGTGATCTAAATAGGAAAGGATAGATATTTTAGGTATTAGAAGACTCTGAGAGGACCCTAAAAGGTTCATGCATGGCACTAGGATGTCTGCTCCGTCTACATGGTACCGACAGATTTGCCAAAGCCAATATCTCAGGCGAGTGAATTTCACCAGGAGCTTGTGCATAAACATATCACCAAGCATAATTCTACGGTTAATGAAGGAAGGAAGGATAATCAAAGAAAGTCTACTAGAAACAAAGGCAAATTGACATTGCGATCCCAGCTTAAGCCACGAAAACGGATTCAAGTCTAGTCTGGTGCGACTAATATTGAGATGACCAAATGCAAGATCCATACTCTAAAATGAGACGGACAAGCGAAGTAAAAAGAACTTTAGTTCTATAGTGATCGTCAAATCCTTTTAATCATATTTTTATGAAATCGAGAAAATGCATGGCCTTTAGGACCGTGGTGAAAATATGGGTGTTAAAAGTTAACTCCACATTGCAATCGTTGTTAGTTCTAGTACTAAGCCGCTTAATTGAAGTTAGCTTCCTTTAGTATCTGGTTCTTAGCAATAAGATAGTCTAAGATAACATTAAAGGTTTTCTTTCCTTTTTCCTTTATTGTACAAGCCTTTAATCAAACAGACATTTGAATGTCACAGATGAAAAGCCTAAGCCTATGTCCTTTCTTAAACATTAGCTTTAATGAAACATTTATATTACTGGAAATAAAGCACACAATGAATGAATGAATGTAAATGGGTTTACATAAATCATTTGCCAGAACCCACGTATAAATTATATAAAAGTGATTTTATATTTGAATAATTTGTTTGTTACAAGCCACAGTTTTGTGCGCTTGTAGTCGGAATTATATCTAACTTATATTTATCAAATAAACTATCCAAGAACCCTAAGCATTGGCCATCAGAATGCTGACACTTTTAACGTTTTGCGGGCCGGCTCATATTACCCAGACCGTGGGATTACTGACCCAGCGATCGTAGCCACTGCCAAAATGCAGTAATAGCTATATTCTCTTGTCCAGAGAATAAACATGTTTAACTAGTTTAAGTTTGCTAACAAGTTTGGGTAACAAATAAATTTTGACTTTTTTGAATGACAGTAGTTTGTTAAAGCCAGCCCTCAAAGTGCAAAAGCTGTGTATCACTAGTCCGCCTCAAATGACATCTTATCTCATTCTCGACCTCACGTCAAGTGTCACATCCATACTTCACACGCGACAATAACTTAAAACCGGTATTGTGTTCACTGTGACATTGGGAAATCGAGGCTAAAGTTATTCGTTTCCTAACAGTTCAATTGGAAACCATTATATCAATCATGTGTATTGTGCATATTTTCATTCAACTTCAACAGCAGGCATTTGATCTTAAGGTGGTAAGTTGAACTGTGTAAAGTTGTAACTGTGTGGATCGTGCATTTGAGGTTAAATTCACCAGTCTGTCCATAGTCCAAAAAGCAAGCCAGCAACAAATGTATTCACCGAACTTAAGTGAAGAAAGACTAAATATAATAAGAGAAAATGACCGATTGAGACAACGCGTGAGCACACAAAGATCACTGGCATCATACAATTGGTTGGCATTCCAATATGATATGAATTTAGAAATTGGACCAATGACAACTGTATGCCGGTATTGCAATGCCTTATAGTTCAAATGAGAAACGGCTGGATTATGCTGCGCAAGAGGAAAAGCAAAGTGAATCCATTACTTACACCACCACAGCCACTGAAACCATTGACCGAAGTAACTGATCCCGATTCCAACCTTTTTCTTCAACGCAACCTTGAATACAATAACTGCTTGCTCATAACTTCTCTTGGAGCTAATATCATTCGAGAGGGCGTCTTTATGCAAACTTGCATGGTAAAAGATACAACACACACAACCAATCAATCACAGCAACACAATCAATTGCAACACATAACAACTACACATACACCACGCACTACATCATCACACGATCAGAAGTCACACCGTACTCTTCTAAAATAAATAAGTAAATTATTCTATCTTAATTGTTTGCCATCACAGATACAAGGACAAATACATCATTTGCATGGTTCAATGGTGCCAACACCAGATGAACCGTATCAATTTCCGCAAACATTTTTCATTTCCTATATGATGGATCAGCTAAATATACGGAGCAATATACAGGGAACAGAACAGTTAAAAAGACGAAATATTGAACAAGTGCAAGTATGTTTTCACGCTAATAGCGATGTGGTAAATGTGTTCTAAACAGCATTGGAACGAATGCCATCGGATACGCACAAATTTCTCATAAGAGCGGATCGTAACAACATGAGAATTAAGTTGCTTCAATTAATGTTGGCGATCCAACAACATCACGAGACATTATGGTTCAGCGAAGATGCAATTTAATGCGTCATGTAAACGATGCATTACAATATCCAATCATTTATCATGAGGTGATTCGTCGGCTATTCCAGCAAATCGCTGTCGACATGTATGTGAAAGTCGAGACAGAACGTTAAGCGTTCATTCGATTCAATCAGGCAAAGGTACGATCAAACCAACGACTTTTGCCGATTTGTAGACTCTCAATTAGCTCTTCTAGAAATTGTTTTTCCAATAATTAGTCAGAATTATCACAATTGTGCTTGGTTAACGTGCAATTCTCGCTGCAAAAAATAATGATGTACACGCACTGAATTTTACCATTCAATCAAAAATTGATAGCAATTTGGCGACATACAAATCCGTTGATTCCATAATAAATTTCGACGATGTAGTAACCAACAGGATATCCTGGTGTTACCAGGATTTCCACTACATAACTTGCAACTCAAAGTTGGCTCAGTTATTATGATGTTGCGTAATTTGGTTTCACATCGACTTTGCAACGGTACCCGACTTGCAGTTAAAAGAACTATGCCGAATTTGATTGAGGCATTCATTATTAACGGAAAATACGCAGAAAAAAATGTTACAAAATAAAAAGCCCTCTGGCGGCGGAACGGAAGTCCCGGTGGAGTTCGCCGGGTTTACTAGTTTATTTATATGTAAATAGGCAATATCACATAAATCAGTGACTGATAGTTGTCGCAACGAACACATAAATTGGGTGGACTTTGGAACGAGAATATCAAGGTAGAGATGGGGGCCAAAGACACAGCGATGCACACCCGATGTAAAAACAATTGGTTTTTATACCCTTGCAGAGGGTATTATAAAATTGGTCAGATGTTTGTAACGCACAGAAGGAGACGTTTCCGACCCTATAAAGTATATATATTCTTGATCAGCATGAGAAGCTGAGTTGATATAGCCCTGTCCGTCTGTCTGTGCGTATGCGTTTTACTCAGCCATCTTAAGAGCTATCGGAATGAAATTTTTTTTGGGGGCTTTTTATTACCTGGGAAAAATAAAGTATGAAAATTGGCAGAATCTGACCAATATATCATATAGCTCTGGAGGAAACATTTTTGCAAAAAATGGAGTATCGCCATGAAATTTACCATTTTGATAGTATATAATATATAGTATAGTATATATAAACTCTCAGATCCCAAAATTTGAATCTGATCGGATAAATAGAACACAAGTTACAGCCGATATAAATCGGTTCGGCTTGCTGCCTACTACGTCATCATCAAATCAACAGAGCACACGCATGCACACATACGCTACATAAACTATATGTGTATGCGTGCGAATCGCGGCATGCGTGTAAAAGGGGATTTACATGTATATTGACTGATTTATATTGACTGATTTATATTGACTGTAACTTGTGCTGAGTAAACCGAATACGACATGGCTATATCGACTCAGCTTCTCATGCTGATCAATAAAATATATATTTTATGCAGCTTTATTAAATGGGTCTTTATCGCGAACTGCTGACCATATCAGGTCTACCTTTGACTGGTCAGCCATCGATATCTGTACTCGTGTTGCATACTTTGTTCTGCTTAATCTCAATATCATTTCCGTTGTTCTATATTATAATCGTCCTATTGTTATACTATTGTACATAAGCTAAACACCAACAGCTAGTGTTGGCTAATTTTCAATCAAAACAATATTTACATAAATCTCTAACAAACTCAACATTTCAGGACTATAGTTTCTATTATCCAAAGCCTTTCGTAAACGCACGAGTCTCAGAAATGCAATAAGTGGATCCGAACGTAGGCCTTGTTTTTACATTTATGTACATTTTTGATACTCTATTAAGTCCTTTCCATGAGCTTAAATTTTAAGTGCCGTTGGGGAATGTTTTTTTTTTTTTTTCAACGGATACACTTGACTTAAAATTTGAACTATTTTCGATGGGAATTCGGAAAATTTTGCATTTGGGATAAGGGCCTACTTTTTATTGAAATCATGATTAACGCTTGTTATTAAAGATGACTTTTTATCATTAGCAAAAACTCCACCGATGTATTTCCATCATTCGTTTTTCCATATCCGGGCAAAAAAATTTTAGTAAAATCAGGTAATATAATCTTAATCTTACTCTGTATTATTCGGCAATGCATCGGAGAAATTCCATATTTGTAATAATTCTCCGCACTTTTTGAAACAAATTTTGCACTATTAAATAAAACTTTCGTGAATTATGTAATGAAGTTTTATTTAGCTAGGAATTATGGTATGGAAATAAAAATGGTTACACAGACAGTTTATATAGCTTTTTTTTTACGTTTCACTGTAAAAACTATTATTTTAGTAAATTTTATAAAGATAATCTAAATTTGTTACCTATTTTTACACCACGCATACATCAGGAGAAACGGTATTTTAGAGTTGCCGAAATGGATCTAACAGGCAGATGGTAGCTTTTCCGACCTCATAAAGTATTTATACTCTTGATCAGCAGGCAAAAGACGGCTTGTTTTTATATTTAATTGAGTCATAGCTTAACATCATCGGCAAACATAAACAGAAAATCCGTGATTCGCCCGATTTTAAAAATCTTTTACAGCATCTCGATTTAAAGAAATAAAGAAAACAAATTGAATACCTAGATTCGGAGACTGGACAATTTCAGCCAAAAACGCTGAGTCAGCTGCGACCCAGCCACCATCACGTGTACTCCGATCTTAGGAGATGATGAGGTAGAGACCAGTCTAATACGAGCCGACTGCGCAACTGTAGCAGAAGCAGGGGCTAAACCAGGAGCTGAGGCAGCCAGTAGCTTAGTAGCTCCTCTTGTAACTACTTTAGTGGCAATATTCCTGGGAGAGGACTTATGCCCGGTCGATAGGTCTGGATGCAAATGAGGCTGGAAAGAAAGATCATTGTAGGAATAACAATACTTAATGTATCGGCAAACATGAGTAGGCGTGAATGAATCAAAACCAAGAGCCAATCGTTTATAAACAATGTAAACAACAGTGTACCCAGTTGACTACCATGTGAGACACAAGATGTTACTCGATAAAATACAATTTTTACCAAGCCAGTTTAGGCAAAAGCCCAAAATGTTAAGTTGTGGCAGTATAAATTACATTAGTTTGAAACTTGTTTGGAAATCCATTGTGCACATGGGCAGTCAGTTCTAAAAGGTTGGTAAGCGATAAACGTGAAAGGTAGCAGATTGGAGCGCCGCACAGTGGCGCCTTTTGGCATTTTACATTGCGAAAATCTTCGCTTCTAAACCGATTGAGCGATTGTAAAAATTTAAAATGATAAAAAATACCTTTAGCTTCAAAATGAATGTTTGTCAAGGGTGCTGGGTGTTCGTGGTGCTTTAATATTCAAGGTCAAAGTCAGAAAAAATTTGCAAGCATTTTTTCCTTTGAAAATGGAGCGAAACCAGTTTTTTTTAATCACAAACGGAATTTTTTATTGTTTTAAACGACTATGTAACATTTTTTAATGTTTTAATTTGGTTTTCCAACATAATTACAAAAAGTAAAAATTTTTGAAAATTTGCTATTGATGGCTGATTTTTTCAAAATAATTTTCAATATTTACATCAATATCTAATAAACTCAACATTTTGGGACTATAGTTGCTATTTTCCAAAATCCTTTCATTCTTTAACAACATTTTTGCACTAATAAATAAAACTGTCTTGAATTATATTGACAAATACTATTCAGTCCGGACTTAAGGTGTTTCCACTTATGAAGATAAAAATAAACTGTCGCAAACGAGAGGAATCATTAGCACTTTATATTATATTTTTTGAATTAACTAATCGCAAAATCGGTATTACCCTTTTTGTATTAATTAGGTAAAAAACTTAATATTTACATCCAATTAGGTAAACGAAATTTCCAAGATTAATTGCTGAAATCGTTTTAAAGAGATTTTTTGTACAAGTTACAAGGCCCAAGATACGAGCAGAGGCCTTGGTAGTCCTTAAACTCCTTTTTAAGGATGTGCAAAAATATTTTGAAAATATTTCACATAGAAGCCGTTTTTCAAAAGTGAGTTTTATTTTGAGCGAAAAAATTTTAAATTTTTAATCATTATTTTTGATTTTTATTATTTTTTATCAAAAAAGATTTTTATGGATAATTCTTATTAAATTACTTAAAATTAATGATCTTTTTTGAAGAAAATTTAAAAAAATCGAAATGTAATGATTATCAAATAAGTTTTTTAATATAACTTATAATGATTACGGTCCCTGCTTTAAACAGTTTAAAGATTTTAATAAAACAGAAAAAGTAGATCCTATCTACAATGTAGATGACTATATTGTAAGAAAATAAAATTAGATTAAAAGTAGCGTATAAAAGAGCTATATCTATATTAGAAAAGCCAGGGCTATAGGAAATAAAAACTTTAATAATTTTGAATTAAAAGTAAGAAATAAAGCATTACATCTTAGAAATAAATCAGGGCATAAATTAGACCCGGTATCCAGTTATCTTTAAAAGATAACGATAATATTTTCATTAAGGAAAGTATGCCTAAAAAACAAAAAGTACGTAAAGATAGGTTAAAAATAAATAATAGCTGTGAAAAAGCATAACGTAACGTTGTAACGTTTTATCTTAAAAGTCTGATGTTCGCGAAAAAACTGTCTACTATCTTAGACTGAAGCAATCAGGCGAATGTAGCATGGTATTTTATTAAATGTGTATATGGTATAGTAAGCTGATCTTGATCAAATTTGGCACAGTCATTAACAAGTATATGAAACTGACAAATATTAACTTTCATAGAATTAGCTTAGAAAATAACGAAGTTACTTATAAAAGTCACTACTTTCGACCGATCAACCACAAAAAAATATCAAAATATACTAACAATTTCTTCAGTTTCCCTTTTATTCCTTTCTCGAACCATTTGTTTGTGTACATGCATATACGTCAGCAATCGGCACCCATACACAGTAAGTTTATACCGCGTTGCGTCTGTGTGTGTGTGAGCTCTGCAGCTCTGCTTGTATTCTATTTATCCAAACTTATTAAAATTTTGCGATCTGATGGCTTACACGGAAAACTATCTCTTTCTCACTGATTTTGCGTATAGCATTCATTGAAATAGTGGTCCGATCCTTATGATTTTTATAATTGATCTTATAAGTTGCTTAAATATCAAGTTTCTTCCCAATAGCTTTTAAGATGGCTCAGTAAAACGCATACGCACCAACGCTGCTGCGGAGGGAATGATAAAGAGGACTGTGATAAAATGTATGTAGGAACGACGGAATTAAAACTAAAAAAATGATTATCTGGGCATCGATCGGACACTAAAAAAAAAAGTAAAAATAACACGCAAAAAACAGCATTAGCAGCCCTGTGTGCAACCAGACATACACCAGATTTCTCAGCAGAACACGTTTGCGGCAAGAACAAAATTACAACAAAAGATTTTCTTTAGAGATGCTACATATCATTAACACACCAACAAATATTATATTAATCTACAAAACTGGAAACCACGAACGTCAACGTGTAAAAATAATGTATGTTAAATGTTTTTTATCTATTTCGGTAGAAACATTAAACATTATATATTTGTTGTAGCCCCCTATAGACGATCTCCGAAGCATATTGAAATATTTTGGGAAGCAGAACTGAATAAAAACATATATTTTTATTTATCAACCTCGTGCAGGCGTACAATAAGGGTTTGATTATTTTAAATTTTTTCCACGCCCATTTCCGCCTCCTTAATTTGGAAAAAACCTATTGGCTTTCGCAATTGTTCGCTTATTGGAATCAATTTGACCATCCTAATTAGTCTTACTAATTTCTACCAACCTACCAAATTTGATTAATATCGGAAAAGAAAATATACGTATGTATGAATGTGTTTTACCAGGCGGTACATACTCGTGGGTTGGTAAGAGTGAGCGAGATAGCAAATGCTAAATGAATTAAAAAAACATACATTGAAATTTAAAATATTTTTTCCCCTGGTGCATGGTATACCAAAGTAGGCGAGACGACTTACTTCATTAATGCAGCGATTGATGAATGTTCTCTTCTTAGCAAACCTAAACTAATAAAATAACGCATTCAAAAATGCGAAAGAAACTGATGTCATATGTATATACTGACTTCAGCAAAGCTTTTTATTCTAATAATCATACCCTATTACTTTCCAAACTGAATGACATCGGGTTTCCACCTCACTTCCTTTCTTGGGTTCGACAAAATCTATCAAATAGAATACACAACTTATTAAAATTTTAGATCTTCTTATTCCAATTTCATTCCCTTGACATCGGGTTTAGTCATTTTGGCCCTCTGCTTTTCACACTATTCATTACCGATCTTCCATCAATCATTATTCATTCGTGTGGGCTTATGTCGCGTGTACTAACGATGTCAAGCTTTGTCTCACTTATAAAGAAATAGATTCATTTAGTCGGCTAAAAGCTGATCTTAAAAATTTTCAATCATGGTGGTAGTTTAATCTATTAAATCCTAAAACTACGAAATGTAAGGTAATGACTTTTCATCGTAACTGTCCTCAACTGGTCATTTTTTCATAAACAATATTTCTCTAGAGTGTCTTAATAATAGAAATGATTTTGACGTACTCATGGACCATGAATTGACTTTTAACACGCATATCTCCACCACGGTCGCTATGGTGTTCCTGGTTTCTTTAAAAAATTTTCAAAAGAATTTGTCGATCCATACACAACCAAATTCTGTTAAAAAGTCAAACAAACCCTTCTGAGAAATTGACTCAAGCTAATCTATCTGTACAAAGTAGAAGTTCTAGACCTCCCATTATCCCTATAACTTTAATTCAATGTTCTACTAACTATGTCGGGCATTTTTAGGGTCTTCTGCGCTGCTGTTTTTTCCTGCTATACCCTGCTGAAAAATGTTCGGAACACAATACTTAAAAAGCTGCATAAAATCATTGCAACATATTTATTTGGATGTGTCAAAATCGACTAGTGACAGCACGGACTAAAGCCGCGTCGAATGGAAGGGTCTGGCGTAACTCCATATATATATAATCTTTTATTCTAAGCTTACTGAAAATATTAAACGGTGTTTATATTTTAAAATCAGAAGAAGCATATAAAACCTGACGGCTTTCACAAAAGATTGAACAATATGAATTTCATAAGTGGTGGTCAACATGTTACCAGATCTAAGGAATACCAGGTTTCACAATGTTGGGAAATGCTTATTTATATTTTATATGATATATAACACATCTCCCTCTTTAAATTATAAACGGAAATTAATTTTTAAATTTTCGGAGCTTTGGCTTGAACCGATTGACTTCCTGGCGAGCCCTTGTACTTTGTCGTTCAGGCTTCGATTGGCTTCGATTTGGAACTTAATTCGACGCTGCTGCATTTTCACCGGGATCAGGAACAGTTACCTGAAGAGTATTCGGAAGATCATGGTGCGTTTCTGGCTGGTCTTCTTGTAATTCTGGTGTTGAACAAGAAGCTGGTTGTGGTATTTCAGGAACGAACCAATACTTTGTCGGGTTGGCCTCGGACGTGTTGTCTGACATTCGTGGATTAATTTGTTTGAAATGGCGCTTGATGAAGCCCTTTGATGTACGTATGACCTGCGAACTGAACGACCGTGAACTCAGCAGGAGATTTACCTTGTGCATTGGGGGTGAATCTGTAAGAAGCAAGATATTTGGAATTCGAATATTTTTCTTGACGAAATTTTAAAAGATTGTACAAATCGCTCAGCCAATCCATAAGATGGTGGGTGAAATGGTGCTGTTGTTATATGCTTGATTCCACCGAGTATGCCAAAACTCTTTGAATGCTTCAGACGTAAGATGCGGTCCGTTATCGCTGCAGGCCAACTCTGGTATTGTCGTGGTGGAGCTGGATAGTTTCTCTTGCAGATGTTGCATGACTGAGCTAGCTTTTTATGTCTTCATCAAAGGCAGGCCACCAAATATGTTTCCTGGCAATTTGCTTTATGCGAACATTGCCCCAATGTCCCTCATGTGATAGTCTAAGGACTTTTGGACGTAGAATGGTTCGAATCATCATTCAATTTGCATCTGACCTTAAACATATGTAGTAGGTGAACATTAATTGTTTAAGCATACTTACGATTAAAGAATGACAATAAATCTTCGTTGCCAGTTTCTAACTTTTCTGGCCATCCTACAGAAACGTAGTGCAGGACTTGTTTGAGGATTTTATTGTTACTCAAATACTTGAGAATGGTTTCTGCATTCACCGGCGGATTGATTTCTATGATTGAGTTGCAAGCTTCCTCCTCTTTATCGAATTCTATTTCTGTTCCAATTGGCAGTTTAGAAAGAGCGTCGGCATTGCTATGTGCAGATGTTGTCCGATACTGGATATCAAAATTATAAGTTATTAGAATGATACCCCAACGTTGTAGTCTGTTTGACGTCATCAATGGAAGATGTTACCAGTATTAACTTCCTCCCATACAGATATTGGTGAAATCGTTTAGCCCCGAAAATTATTGACAATCCCTTTTTTCCTGTTTGACTGTAATTCTCATGGTGTTTGTCGAGTGTTTTAGAAGCAAAAACTATGGGTCTCTCCTGACCATCGTGTTGAATATGAGAAGGCGCTACACTGAGACCAGAAGATGATTTTCATCAAAGTGCGCCAGTTGCGTTGCGTTAATAATGTGAGATTTCAGAGCTGAAAAGGTTTGTAAGTTGTTTCGGGACAAAATAAAATGTAACATTTTTTCTACAAAGTTGGTTTAAAGGTGCTGCCAAATGTGAAATGTTTGGAATAAAGTTGCAATAGCAATTTACTTTACCCATAAACGCTTCCAGTTGCTTTAAATTTGAGGGCGGTTTTAATAGTCGTACAGCTTCTAGTCCGGATGTGTCTGCCAAAATTCCAGCAGCACTAATCCGTCTTCCCAAGTATTTAATTTCGTCTTTGAAGTGTGTTTTCTGAAGTATGTTTAAGACTTGCTCAATTCGTTTTAGATGTTCTTCGCTTGTTGGATTTGAGATAATGATTTCATCTAGGTAGTTACCAAAACCTTCTATTACCTTTAGAAGTTGCTCAAAGGTATGTCTGGAAGATTGCCGGCGCGCTGGCAATTCCATACGGAAGGCGCTGATATTGGTATTCCAATATCCAATATTGGTCTATTGACCCAATGGCGTGTTGACGACCATGAATTGCTTGATTGCCTCATCTAGTTCCATCTGAAGATAGGCGTCTTTTAGATAAATTTTGCTGAATTGCTTACCATGACGAATTATGCGAAATAGGTACTCTTTTGTTGGTATTGGATACTGCTCTATGTCGATTTGTGCGTTAACTGCTTGCTTAAAGACGCCACAAATCCGATTGGCTCCACTTGGCTTAGGTGCTAACACAATGGAGGATGCCCAGTTGCTAAATTTGATCCGTTCCTAGATATTGCTTCGGCCTTAAACTGTTCCAATCGAGCAAATGGAATTTGACGACTTTTGCAAAATTTGGGTCTTGCTGTAGATTTCAAAAATACGCTTTTATGGTACCCAAGGCAGGCTCGAACACTAACTTATATTTGCAGCAAAGATCGTTAATTCGAATTTTTTTTCTTTCTCATAAATTGTCCATATTTGGACAATGTCGAATCCAAATTTTTTAAATAAATCTGTCCCGAAAAGGTTGGCTTCGTCTCTTTTACTAGTACATACCAATGATTACAATATTTTCGACTTTTTCCCCACGCTTTGCGACTGTGTGCAATTCGCCTAGTATTGGTAATGGAATGTGTGTGTATGCGAAAAATTCTCTGGAACATTCTTGTAATTTTGGTTTTTTCAGCAATAAATATGTTTCAAAATTTATCACTGAAGCAAAGCAAAAAAGCGGTGGAAAACCATTATCACTTTCCGACTGGCGTCGCAGTTCAGAGTCTGCACCTACTAGACTGCACAACTTCAGAAATTGTAAGGTGTCGGATGTTCCAGAAACGCTTGAATACCTCCTATGCAAACCTCTAACCTTGGCAGTGATGAGTCATAGGTACCTGCGAGTCTACTGAACTCGATTTAGGATGCAGCCAAGCAAACAATAGACCAAATC
The DNA here is from genome assembly GCA_018903935.1 of Drosophila insularis. Classification (NCBI taxonomy): domain Eukaryota; kingdom Metazoa; phylum Arthropoda; class Insecta; order Diptera; family Drosophilidae; genus Drosophila; species Drosophila insularis. Next base: position 331,714 of record JAEIFP010000774.1, read on the forward strand.
TTGGCCTTCTCCAGACACACGCAAATCCTGACAGATAAATTCCCCGCTAGGTATTTTACAAATCCGGTGGGATTTTAATTGGAAACCACCGGCTGAACCTAACCTTTGTAATTATGACAGAAATTATGTTGTGATTGAAGAAATTACGGTTTTCATGTAATTTTTAAAGGAAAAACATGCTCACTATGGATACCCAGTACTCTTGGCAAATATTCACTTTAGTCTCCCGCCATATCTCCAAAACCATAGGATAGTTTTAGACATTCGCATGCCAGAAAATCGAGTCCCAAAACACTCCTTAGCTAAGTATTGCAATTCTGTAGACTAAGCAAATAGCACTCCAGGTGCTAGGTACTTCCCCGGTGATTAGTGCCCATCGCCCAGCCGGAACCCTCGTGGAGGGTTCAGTTAGGGGACTTTCACCAGCCGAAACACATTTAACAAATTTAATATAAATAAAAAATTGTATGATTAAAAATATTTAAGATGTTTTAATTTTTCTGTTTCAGACGTCGGAAAAATAGCATCATTTCAAAATAAGTTTGGAAATCCTTTACAAAATCAGTTCAATACCAAAAACAATACTCGAGTTATTGCCCAAAAAGGTGGGCTTGCTGTATTACCCTGTGTCGTTAAGATAAATTCACCAGCAACGGTAAGTATACTTATAAAACTGGCATATTCAATATATGTAAATATAAATATCCCATGAAAACAATATATTTGATTAACCAATTGCTGCTGAAAAATGTTATTCAATTTTTGCGTATACCCTTAGAAAAAAATGTCATAGAAAATGTAATGTGCATGCAGAGGGTATTAAAAATCTGGTCAGATGTTTGTAAAACACGGAAGGACGCGTTTCCGACCCCATAAAGTAGATATATTCTTGATCAGCAAGAGAAGCTGAGTCGATATTGCCATGTCCGTCTGTCCGTCTGTGCGTATGCGTTTTATTTATTTATTTATTTATTTACGTCAACTAACACAGCAGTCGACGAAAAAGCTTAAGCTAAAGACAGATAGTAATTAATTGAAGAAGATAGCTTAGCTATATACACAACTAAACATCCCCGACCCGGTGGAGGTGTTTTATTTGCATAAGGTGCCAGCTATGCCCCGATTCACAGCCAATGTGGTCAGGGATGAGTTGCAGCCAATCCAAGTCCAGAATATTTTCATTGGTTTCGCTGTAGATGATTAAAAAGTATAGCGCGAAGAGAAGTGTCAGAAAGATGAGGAGAAATTAGGTGAGAAAGGTTGTTAACAGATTGGCAAAGAATACGAAAAGGTTCGTGAAGAGAGTAGTTAGTCAGACATCTACTAAGGAAATAGGAAAAAAGTTTCTGGTCCGACGTGAGGGAACACAAAAATATAGCGTATCTAGTAAATTAGTAGAAATGACTTCGCCGTTGACTAGTTTATAAAGAAAGAAAATGCCAAAAACGAGCCTACGGTTGTAAAGTGAAGGAAGATTAATAAGAATAAGTCTGTCAGAATAAGAAGGTAGGCGAAGACTCGGGTCCCAATTAAGACCGCGTAACGCAAACTTAAGGAATTGCTTCCGGGCCGATTCAATACTACGCTGGTGAACATCATATTGAGGGTTCCACACTGGCGAGCAATATTCGAGAGTACATAGGGATCATCAAATTCTTTGGCCCAACGTTTAATAAAGCCAAGAAGGCTGCATGCTCTATTGACAATTGAAGAAATATGAACATTAAATGAAAGTTTTGGGTCAAACATAACGCCTAACAGAACAGACTTTATAGAGTAATGAGCTAGGAACGGAGACAAACGACTGAAAGTCATAAAAAAACACTTAGAGGCATTAAGGTGTAATTTATTAATGGCACCAATCACAGAACGCATCGAGATCTGATTGCAAGTACAGTTGGAAAGAAGGATCATTATAGGAATAACAAATATTCCGCAAACATGAGCACGCGTGAGTGAACCAAGGCCAAAGGCAAATCATTTATAAACAGTGTAAATAACAGTGGGCCCGGATGACTGCCTTGGGGTAAACCTGACGTAACTCGAACAGTTTTAGATATCGAGGAACGAAAAGACACCCTTTTGGGTTCTGCCAATAAGATACGACTTTAACCAAGCCAATAGTTTCGGGGAAAAGCCCATAATGTTAAGTTTTGCGAGAAGCATAGAATGATCAACCATATCGAAAGCCTTACTAAAGTCAGTAAAAATAACATCAGTTTGACAATTCTAAAAGGTTGGTAAGTGACGAACGACCTTTCATGAAGCCATGCTAACAAGAAGAAATAGTGGGTCTGGATAGGTGTTGAAGGGAAGACGTAATAATTTTCTCAAACAGCTTTGGTATTGCCGAAAGTTTGGCAATGCCACGGTAGTTAGAAATATCCGATTTGCTACCCTTTTTAAGAAGCGGAATAATAAAAGACTCCTTCCAAATGTCGGGAAAGCTACAAGTCTCACTCGATAAAGGCTTAGATAGGGAAATCGAACACATTTTAAGGATGCAACTAGGTATATTATCAGGACCGGGAACGAAGGAAGACGTCATGGAAGACAAGCTAGAGATAATACAGTCTTCAGTAATACTAGGAAAAAACATACAATTTAAATGTGGGATTAATAAGGGATAGGGTGTGGATCCGAAACAGTAGTAGAATAAGTCGATTGAAAGAATTTAGCAAACAGATCTGCAATATCTGAATCATTATTATCAGTCTGGTCATTAAGTCTGAAGGTGGAAGGTAGTACATTAGAGCGTCTTTTGGAATTAACAAAGTTGTAAAATCTTTTGGGGTTCTTATAAAATTCAATCTTACAGCGAACGATATAATTATTGTAGCATTGAGTGTTTAAAAGACAAAATTGAGATTTGGCTATACAGTAATTTGCATAGTCAAGTCGCGAACCAGTTTTTTTTAAATCTTTTAAAATATCTCGATTTAATGTTACGGAGATTAGAGAGAGACATTCACATAGGGACCGCATTTATCAATTAGAGAATTAAGAGCAGAGTAGAAAAACTTCACTGCACAATCTATATCGCAGCACTCAAATAGAAATAACCAATCAAAAGAGAAAATAAGACTATTAAGAAGATTGAAATTTGTTTTACGAAAACATCTACGACGAGAATTTGCGATGTTATAAAGTGATTTAGTAACGGAATTGTAAGAAATAGTAACTTCAATGGTAGGGTGATAAGGATCTTCAGGTTTCACTTGAAGCAGAAGATAAATTAGGAAGGTGGAGAGTCAACGGACGGGAGCGCTTATTGGGCTCAATCTCGTGTACAACTAGGCCCTCTGGCCAGAAATTAGTCTCAACCATAGCTGAGAAATACTCATTTGGTACTGTAATTTTAAAAGAGGAGATTTCGCGAGGCCTAGAAAACTTAAACTTTTGAATTAAAACCTTAGCAGGGCATATATTACCAATGTAAGCTGCTACAGACGACTCAGAAGTATATGGAGCAAGCCTAGAAATAAATAATTGTTTGCGATGAGGCACTACAGTTAGTGGAGGCGAAGGAGCATTGGGATCCGCAAGTGATTGAGAGCCAGCATGATCCTGTGATTGATCAGAGTTCCCGTGAGGGTTAGATTGAGGTACACCAGGGCTTGTAATGGGTACTTCAATCTGAAAAGAAGAGCATAAAGAGGGACAAGAAGATGGTGTAGGCGAAAGTAAAATGGGAGACGATGTAATAGAGAGTGCTGGCGACTGCTTACGAGGCAACTCAAGGGTACATTTCTTGGGCAACTTCTCAAAAGGTGGAACAAACTTGAACTGCGACAATAAATGTACGCTAGATTCACACTCGCTAGACAGCTGTTTGGCCAGTTTGTTTAAAGAAAGAAACTTTTAACGAAGATCCCTATACATACGGCTAAAATCAAGCTGCTGCCTGTCGCAAGATGGGCAAGTCCAGCGCATTAAGCCAAGCTCTGACTTAGACACAGGCAAACCGAAAAATACTCGCGGCCATTAAGGCCAGCACATTTTAAGTGAATAAGATTATCGCAAAGCCAACAAGATATTGCTCTATACTGATCATCAAAACGATCAGAATGCTTGCAAGTAGGTAGACATCAAGCCATTAAAAAGCCAAAAAAACACATGGCAAAAAAAATAAATTAATTTATATATGTAAGAATATATAGAAAAATTTAAATACACAGCACAAAGATAATTATCGATAAAAAATCAATAATTACAAATAAAACAAAGAGACAGGTAGAGTGCACAGCACAAGAGAGAGTGCAAGAACAGTTATAAGCCGAGCTTTGAGAGGCGGCTTTACAAAAGTGATTACGCGGGAGAGAAGCTGAGCACAAGCACAAAGCAGAGAGAACAACAAAACCACTAGCACTGATGGTATGATGGGGGCGATGAGGGGAGCAACTGCAGAAGCAATGACGAAAGAGAAAAATAAAAAGAAAAAAAATTAAATGCTCCAAACACTAATCACGAAACAGAAAAAATTGTTTAAACTATTTAATTTGGCGAATTATGGAAATCAAACACAAGGGTGTTAAGCAAACAACACCAACGAAAGCGTAAACAAACTAAGCACAATTAAAAATTGAGAGAAAACAATAAATATTAACAAAAACTCAGGAGCTACATATGCAAAAACACGACCGTCACGTCAGAGAGCAGAAGGTTTTTTACTTAGCCATCATAAAAGCTATCGGTTTGAAATTTTTTTTGGGGCTTTATATTCATCCCTTTCATCCCGATAGCTCTTGTTTGTAACGCACAGAAGGAGACGTTTCCGAATCTATAAAGTATATATATTCTTGATCAGCATGAGAAGCTGAGTTGATATAGCCATGTCCGTCTGTCCGTCCGTCTGTGCGTATGCGTTTTACTCAGCCATCTTAAGAGTTATCGGGACGAAATTTTTTTTGGGGGCTTTTTATTACCTGGGAAAAAGTATGAAAATTGGGAGAATCGGACCACTATATCATATAGCTGTGGAGGAAACATTTTTGCAAAAATTGGAGTATCGCCATGAAATTTACCAATATGATAGTATTATATATAAAATCTCAGATCCCAAAATTTGAACATCGTCTGTGCCGAAGTTTATATACCCTTGCAGTCCATGGCAATAATATTTTTACATGTTCCAAACTCTTTTTCTGTATCTCAATTCATTAATGCACAGAACCTTTCAAATATCATTTCAATTTCTTCTTCTTCTTCCCCATCGCCTTTTACACGCATGCCGCGATTCGCACGCATACACATATACATAGTTTATGTAGCGTTGCGTCTGTATGTGTGCATGCGTGTGCTCTATTGATTTGATGATGACGTAGTAGGCAGCAAGCCGAACCGATTTATATCGGCTGTAACTTGTGTTCTATATATCCGATCAAATTCAAATTTTGGGATCTGAGATTTTATATATAATACTATCATATTGGTAAATTTCATGGCGATACTCCAATTTTTGCAAAAATGTTTCCTCCAGAGCTATATGATATAGTGATCCGATTCTGCCGATTTTCATACTTTATTTTTCCCAGGTAATAAAAAGCCCCCAAAAAAATTTCATCCCGATAGCTCTTAAGATGGCTGAGTAAAACGCATACGCACAGACGGACGGACAGACGGACAGACGGTCAGACGGACAGACGGACAGACGGACAGGGCTATATCAACTCAGCTTCTCATGCTGATCAAGAATATATATACTTTATATGGTCGGAAACGTCTCCTTCTGTGCGTTACAAACATCTGACCAATTTTACAATACCCTCTGCAAGGGTATAAAAATGTTTAAATTTACTCTAACACCGACAAAGTCAATCTTCTGGGCATTAAAAAATTGAATCAATTCAGATGATAAAGCAGCATCCACAGTTACCAGAGCGCCACCGCCTACGCGAGAAGTTTAATAGAAACCACAGAGCCGGGGCTAATGATCAAGAATATATATACTTTATATAGTCGGAGATGCTTCGTTCTATGCGTTGCACACTTCTGACCAAAATTAGTATACCCTTTTGGCAAGCGTAAACAAATTTGTGGAAAACACAGATCAATCAGCAGTGTCATGTTTCAGCCGTCAAAGCTAAAATGTTATGAGATAGGGATTACGTAATTTATTTCAGTCCTCTAACGTTTTGGTAACACAGGTTTTGGGTCGAATCTAGTGTTTTGACACACCAACAGTTGCTGATGAGGCATGCGAATCGGCAACCCATATTCCTTTACTGTAATAGGCTTTGCTCAAAAATCTATTTTACATATGTGGTCAATGATATTAGCAGAAACACTAATTTAATAGGGCAAAATGACTCGAGAATAAGAAATGTTGTAAAGAAATGATGAAAGCTGTTTGTCAAAAAGTTACATGATATTAAATCTGTGGAGCCTCAGGTATGAGTAAATTAACAATTAAATTTAAAATTAACTTAGGAATGGATAACTGCCCGACAAATCAGAAACTACAGTTGGTAGCGATTCTTTCCAGATGCTAACTTCTTCTTTCCTCATTCCCCAAGCAAACAACTGCACGCATACAGATACAGTTTATGTATTATTGCGTCTGTGTATGTATGCGTGCGCGTGTATGGAGATCAAGTTCCAGGTAAAGTGCTAAAAATTGAAACAGCTCCAAACGAGAAATTTTCTTTGTCTATTGTACTGACTATCTTGAGCCCAGCCTTTCAATGTCTGGCACAGAAAGTACATACATAGTTAAGCTTTACAATAACAAATGCTTCCACAAATTGATGTATAAATAATTACTAACAAATGAACCGCTTTACCTAATTTGTGGTCTACTTTTACCTTTGCATTGTTAAAAAGCGAATTTTCGAATCGTTAGATTCCAATTTTTGGTGGTAGGTATACACATTTTTCGTTTCACTTGGATAAAACAGGATTAGTGCTGGGGTTGTAGGGGCCACTTGAACGTACTGCGCATAGTATCGTCAACGTCCGCTAAAATACCCTTCGGCCAAATTGTTACGGTATATAGAAGGTGGGCCAAAAGAAGTCATCTGATGATGTTTGGCTCTCATTTCTTTTTTTTTTTTTTGAATAAAAAACATTGATTCTATTTTTAAATTATGTTTATTTAAACCTTGAGAATTTTATTAATCAAGAAGATGATATCGGCCAAATAGTTGCCGTGACAATTAATTGTCATACGGGCTATTAGTGTTGCCCTTGAGGGCTTTTAGTGTCTCAGGATTCTTCATGTAAACACGGGACTTTGAAAAACCCCACAAAAAAAGTCTGCAACGGTTAAATCGGTCGATCTTGCGGGCCAATGCAAATCTCCAAAACGAGAGATGAGACGACCCGGGAACGCCGCCTTAAGAAATTTACACGATTATTCCGCGTTCTTGGGGAGTGTATCGCTCCATGGCTTGTTCATTTATATTCCATATCTGCCTAACCCACAAATGTCAAAACAGATTTAACATTGGCCGTTAGTTGCAAAAACAAGAGCATCTTTCAATAGGGGGATTTCGTTTGGCCCACCTTGTACATCCTTTGTTTCATTCATCATAAATACCCTATATATCTTCTCGGTTGACATCATAGTTGCTGATAATCAATAAAAATTCGTAGACAAGTTAACATTTAATTAAAGCACTTAACAAAAAAAATAATTGATGTAAAAAATTTAAAATTGGCAACAAATCTCAACCGAAAAAAAACATATATATATACATACACATATAAATAAAAACTGCAGTTCGTTAGCTATGAAATTCGATTGGGCTCATAGTTGCTCAGCAAGTTTGTTTTTTTCGGTGGCTTACACAAGTAAATAAATTTAAAATCGCTCCGAGTACGTCCCATTAGATTATTCATCTTGCAAGAATGGCTCCTCTTTCTGGGACGATCCACAAAGATTACAATGATGCAAAGTGACGAGCCCAAGGCGTAAAAAGTATAAAACGCGTTATTAAACCATTAAACGATGGAATTATTTCGTTTTAAGCAATAAACTTGGAATGTAGATTGGAAATATTGAATACCAATATCGAGACTGCGCTGAGATATCAAACTCGAGTGGAGACATTTGACTCTGAAGAGTTCTGTATTTCGGAAAAATCACAACTTGGGTTCGCATTAAACAATGCGTCCGATACCAAAAGTCATGTGAAACATAAGTCCGAACCGCCAAATCGATCTCGTCTTCGAATTTACAACTGACAAGGTTTATTGGGAAGTAGTTTAAAAATTTAACACTTGTTCGAAACTTTTGTTCATAATGACAGGTCAATTCTTAAGATAGAGTAAAGCTCTAGGAACTGTTAAAGCATTTTAAGTCACCGAGGACAACTACTATAAGGCGATCTTAAGCCTTAAGCCTGCCTCATTTTCATGGAAAATATTTTCGCGCTGTCTAGCCTTCCTAAGATGATACATCCATCAGCTGCAGCGTTATGGAGTCTAGTTAACACTGTCTCTGACATTTATGGCTCTCGTTTATCCATTGGAGACGAAAAAGTGATCTTAAATGCAGTTTTAATTCACTTAGTTATGAACAAGGTTGATTCTCAAACAATGCGCCAGTGGGAAGAGCAGCTCGATTATGCGACAATCCCGTCTTGGACAGAATGCGAGGCCACACTAAATCGGCGTCATCAACACATGTCGGCTGAAGAATCAGCAAAGCAGTCGGTAGACGTTGTTAAATCTGATCAAAAATCAGTTTCCACGAGGCATAATCGTAGAACGTTTTTGGGTTTTGTGGCAAATAAGAAAGTTGAAGATAAGTCCCCAAAATGTTCATATTGCAATTCCGAAGACCAAGGTATTACTAGTATTGTCGGTGAAACAACGGAAAGGTTTCGGCACTTTATTGCTAACGTCAAAATCTAAAGTAGCGCCCCTCAAGACAAAAAAATGGCTTAGACTTCAGCTGTATGCCGCTCACCTTTTCGCAGATCTCTATCACCGAATAGAGAACGTCGTCAGAGAACGTAGTTTGGCGTCATGTGCCAACAAAACAAAATTCAGCTGACATATGTAGTATCACGAGGTTGTGATGTTTATGAATTAATTGACTCGATTCGGTTAAAAGATCCAGAATTTCTTTATTACATCTCAATGTGAGTGGCCTATCAACCAGCATGTACAACTCTTGGACAAAGAGCAGAACTTGGAGGTGAAAAAATCAGCTGTCATGCTGACTCTTAGGGTTGACGAGAAACTTCTAGTTGATCTTCGAGTTTTGTTCGTCACATGCCAAATTTGCTATGTGTTCTGTTGCAGATGTAAAAACAAATCGACTGCGGTTGATAATGTGATTTCATTAAAATTATTGAATTATTGCAAAATAAAGAATTTCGAAAAGAAATTGTAAGGGTTCGTAAGAGCGCCAAAGTGGGTCAGAAACTTCAAGGTTTAACACGAGTACACTGGTTCGTGGTGCTCATTTTCGTTGTAGAGAGTTGGAGGGAGACTTGTAAACGCTTATATTGTATATGATGCGAATTTTTCTCTTATTTTATCAAAACGCTTGCGATTTGTTCGAAACTATGTCCGCCATTGGAGTTGGGGCAAGAACTTTAGTGAGGACCCTGCGTGTTGTTAACGCTGTGGGTTGTTAACGCTTTAAAAGTATGCCGTCTTGTGTCTTATGTGCAAGCCACGTCTTATGACACAAATAATGGAAAGCTGCTGGATATTCTTTGTAAGATTGACGGCGAGGTGGAAGCGAATTCGCGTTCTTATCTATAGGAGGCAGGCTGCAAAGCACCCACTGCTACGGACGGTACGCCAATCTCAAGTCCAGGCCACTCGGAACAATAAGCCAGGACCCGAAAGACGGCGAGGCCATAACATCTGGGCAGCTTTTGGTCGGAGGACCGCTGAGGCACTGCCGCACCAAGGGACTCTGGACCAGGAGACTCTCACAGGCTGCTTGAGGCGATGACAAACTGGGGAGTTTCGATAAAAAGATTTTCTATCTCTGCCTCTTAATATTGGATAGATCTTGTGATGCCTGTTCTACTGACAGTGTACAATTATAGGATCCCTTTCATGATCGATTCTAGCCCTTATAGTTTCGATATTCGACTGAAGAAGATTGCATTCAACTATTGCTGGAGTAATGGTTGAGCCGTTAATGAGAGAAGTGTAGCTGAGCCAAACTAGTTCTAGTTTTGAGACCACAGTTAATTGCAAGTTTCAGACAACGAGCTTAATAAGTGAGTTTTACTAGTATGAAAGTTTGAGTATTTACTCAGATGTGCCTGGAACTAAGCACGTGTTAAAGCTTACGAGTGTATGTGTGTGGGTATGTCAAAATTTTCCGAACGCTATTGGAACTTGTAATTGGCTCAAAACTTGTGTGGGAATTGAATATATGTGTTCTCATTCAAGCTGACATAGGTTATGATAGGGCTCCACATGTGATGTTTCGCAAAGATCAATGATAAAGAAGTCCAACGACGAATGTCCAAGGTTATCCAACGATAAGTGCTTGGTGAGGGCAATCTGCTTAACGAGTAAACAAACTTTAAGAGTTCTTAGGCTTTTATGATGGACATGCGAAGTGCAAACAAAACTCCAATGCTCAATGTGGAGTGTAGCAATAAAAAAATGCGGTATCCCCTTGATTTATGTATTTCCAGAAATATGTCATTATATATAGTTGCTTCATAAGTTAAAAGCTCTTTATGAGCCTTTTTGCAGAAGCTTGACAAGCAAGTTAACGTATGGTGTAAGTTGCAATAATTGCCAAAGATTAAGTATTAGTCCCTGAATTTACTGAAACTTGCGCGTGAAGATTTCGCAAGTGAAGATTTAAAATTTGTTTTTAAGGAAAATAATTAGTCTTTGGAAGCAATAAAGGCATCCTAGAGTACAATGGCATATGACTCCTGATAAGATGTCCTTCAACATGAATGAGTCGAATCTCTTGAGTACCTATCTGTTCATCTGATATATATATTTTTTTTGTTTTTGTAACCTTTAATATACTTGTTGAAGCTTCTCTTAACTTAGAGCCTAACAACAAGTAATCGGCAGAAGTAAGGGAACGTAAGGGAATCGGCAGAAGGATTTGGATGTGCATCCATTTTGCAGAATACTTTAGTTGCTGAGTACCTATTTCAGATATTACGCTAGGTATATCGATCATTTTGAATGTTCTGGTTCCGTGTGACCACGGACTACGCCCCTTGTATGGCTTCGATATTACTGTTACTTGCATTACCCCATGCGGCACCGTAAGTAAAGATGGGCCTCAAAATGGATTTTTGAGTTTTTAGTTTAGTTTTAGCTGCGTTTTTTTTGCTTCTATGTGCTTGAATCAGGTTAGCCTTGTGACATCGTCGGCTTGAGGAACTGGTACGTTGTTTAGCAGTAAAGCTGGACAGTTTCTTCTGTTAATTGTGAATGTAACATTTTGGCATTTCTGCTCATTGACCCGGATACGCCAGGTTGCTAGTCGTTCCTCTACCACCTTTAGGTGTTCCTCGAATTTTGCAGAGACTTGTATTGGGCATTTGGATCTGCTGAAGATTGCCGTGTCATCGGCAAACGTGGACGTTGTAGGTCCTAAACTCGTTTATAAGGCTGCTATGTACAGCAGGTAGAGCAATGGGCCGGATTTTGAACATCAGACCCTCCAGCCAAAAATCGAGAAAAACAGCCGCACAGTATTCTTTTAGTTCGAATGCTGTTAGTAATTCGGATGTTATGCAGCCAGAAATGAGTTTAGTCAAATCTATCCACAGTACCTTTTCAAAAAGCTTCGAAATACAAGTCTGCAAGCTAATTGGCCAATTGGATGATGGTTTTAAAAAACTACAAAGATCTTGTCCGATTGGAGTTCCAAACTCACTGTAGGAGCATTTGAAGTTGGGTGAGCTCTCCACAGCACAGTGGTTGCGCTCATATGCTCAATGCACACAAATTGTCTCGTAAATGTCCAAACTTCTTGATGGTAAACCGGTTTTTTCTGGATTTGTAACTGTATTTTCTAAAAATAGATTTGAAATCGCGAACACGTGTACATTTTTGCAAAGCTGATGCATTGAGTGAGCTTTTTTCAAATCAAAGCTACAATTCAAAGTGGTCAGATATCAGCTTAAGTGTTACAAACTTAATTAATTAGCATGGATTTTGAAGTTCAAGGTATTTACTTTAAATTCTAATATAAAATATTAACCAACTTATTAAATTGTTCTTGTGAAATTAATTAATTTGATTTAATATTTTTTATGTGTTTTGAGAACGTCTTTTTCATGTTTAGGTGGAGTTTTAGTTGTGTTCCCACAAAATTCCACAACTGAGTTGTATGTCATTGTAATTGTCTGAGTTTTAAGGTAATAAATATGTTAAGCTTAGATGCCAACATCTGCCAATGTGTGTATAAACGTAAATAAAGTGACGGCGCGTCGTGGCGACGCCTTACGTTTTTCATGGTCAGCTGGCCCTGCTAAACATCTGTTTTGTGTATCGTGCATTTGTTTTTGTTTTGTCTACGTCGATTTTTGGTGTCTATGACTTTGTTAAATCATTCATTTCTTTTTTAATTAATTATTATTTTTTAACCATACACCCATAGGGTGAAAATGGTATATTAAAGTCGCTAAAATGTATGTAACAGGCAGAAGGAAGCTTTTCCGACCCCATAAAGTATATATATTCTTGATCAGCATCAACAGCCGAGACGATCTAGCCATGTCCGTCTGTCCGTCCGTCCGTCTGTATGAACACCTAGATCTCGGAGACTATAAGAGCTAGAGCCACCAAATTTGGTATGTAGACTCGTGTCATATGTACGCTTATCGAGTTTGTTTCAAATGTTTGCCACGCCCCCTACCGCCCCCGCAAATGATATAAAACCGATTTTCTCAAACACCATAGCAACTAGAGACACAAAATTTGGTATGTATATTCGCTTAGTAAACGCGCACATTTTGTATTTGTAAAATTTTTGCCACGCCCCCTACCGCCCCCGCAAATTAAATAAAACCGATTTTCTCACACACCATAGCAATTAGAGACACAAAATTTGGTATGTATATTTGCTAAGTAAATGCGCACGTTTTGTATTTGTAAAAATTTTGCCACGCCCCCTACCGCCCCCGCAAATTAAATAAAACCGATTTTCTCAAAAACTATTCTAGCTAGAGACACAAAATTTGGTATGAATATTTGCTTAGTAATTGCGCACATTTTTGATGTGTAAAGATTTTGCCACGCCTCTTTCCGCCCCCGTAATTTGAAAAAACTCGATTATCTCCCGTAATTTTCAACCTTGTGCAATCAAATTTAGCACACTTAAATTTGATACTAATATCCAGCAAAATACCAAATTTGATCAAAATCGGAATAAAAATAGCCAAGTTATGCATATGAAGGTTTTTCCATATGGCCGGAGTTGGCCGTTGGCTGGTGGGGGCGCTAGGGTGCTCGAATGCTTGAGTGAGCGAAATACTAAGATATGCTTCTAAAAAGGATGCAAACAGATTTTTTTAAAAATACGAAAATGCATTGGTTATTATAAATTTAAAATATTTGTTTTACTGGTGTATGGTATATCCAAGTCGGCGAGACGACTTACTTACTTCATTTTTACTTGGTTTTTCATTTAAATTTTTTTTTTGGCAGACAATTTGTATAAGTGTATTTTTCCACGCCTATACATTTTTGATCTGTGGTGTACAGAAAAAGGTGACCATGCACAAAAATTTAAGGCATTAAATGATATTGTACACGGAGAAATTGAAAAAAACGGCTATGTTACCGAACTGGACGATTTATCAAGACGAATTTCATATATATGCAAAAGAATTGTAACTTTTTGGCAAAAGTACAATCGAACGAGATCTTTAGTGGTCCAATTTCAAAGTCATTGGCTGAATGGGAAGGAATGTATTTCATTGTGCTGTGCCCACAAAATATCTGAATCAGAAGAAAAAGAAACTGAGCGTGGAAGGCCGAAAAAAGATTTCATGGAGTCTTCTCAAAGGACTAAACGACGAAGAATAGCCGAGCTGGTAAAACATGATGAGTCTGCTGCTTCACTTTTGCGTACCAGTTTTCCATCGAATGCAGTATGTTCGGAAGCAAATATTGATGAAGTTTTATCGCTTTTCATGGAAACAAACTTAACAAAACACCAATACATGCTAATTCGTGGATTTGTAAACTCGAAAACTTCAAGCGATTTATTGCCCAGTTATGAAAAAATGTTGAGTGCCAAAAGCAAAGGCTATCCTAAGGAAATTATGGTGACCGAATCCCATGCTGAAGTTGAACTTCAGAGCTTGCTGGATCACACTGCCTCTCGCATTATGCAACTTCAGACTGAAGTTATTCAAAATATAAAGGACGATTCGGCCAATAACCTGATTCTGATTGGGAAGTGGGGATTCGATGGAAGCACTGGGCAAGCTGAGTACAAACAAAAGGTTACAGACATTGATTTATCAGATAGCAGTTTGTTTGTAACCTCGTACGTACCTCTCAGACTAATAAGTGAATCGGATGAGTCTAAAATTATTTGGAAGAATCCACGACCGTCATCGACTCGTTTTTGTAGGCCCATTCGATTTCAATTTAAAAAGGAAACAACGCAATTGTCAATCGATGAAGAAAAATATTTTAATGATAAAATGACATGCTTCGGCCCACAATATTGGAGAGCGAAAATAAAAAGATAAAAATAAATCACTCACTACAGCTCACTATGGTGGATAGAAAGATATGTAATGCTTTAAACCAAACATCTTCAGCAAAATGTTATATATGCGGGGCAAAGCCTACGGAAATGACTGATTTGGATAAATGCATCGAAAAATCAGTACGGGATGAACGCTATAGATTTGGACTCTCCCCATTACATTCATATATGCGTTTTTTCGAATATTTTCTTCATATTTCGTATCGGCTAGACCAAAAAGCCTGGCAAATTCGCACTCATGAGGGAAAGCAGATGCTTCTAAAAAGGAAACAACAAATTCAGTCTGACTTTCGAAATTTAATGGGCTTAATAGTCGACAAGCCAAAAGCTGGTGGAAGTGGAACTTCTAATGATGGCAACACAGCAAGAAAGTTTTTCACCAATCCACATGAATCTGCCAAAATTACGGGTCTCGATGAGTCTTTAATTCTAAGATGTTCAACAATTCTTCAGGCCATGTCTTCAGGACACACAATAAATGCAGAGAAGTTCAGGGACTATGCCTTTGAAACCGCTAAGCTGCTTGTCGATGAATATCCTTGGTATTATCTTCCTCCGACTGTCCATAAGGTATTAATACACGGCTCTGAAGTAATAAAGCATTGCTTGGTACCAATCGGAGAGCTTTCTGAAGAAGCCGCAGAGGCGAGAAATAAAGACATTAAAATATTTAGATTGAAGCACACCCGAAAACTATCAAGAGTAATAACGAATACAGATTTAATGAACAGATTACTTTTAAGCTCAGATCCTTTGATTTCAGGAATCAGAAAACTAACTAATAAACAAAGGTCCATGCTATTAAGGTCTACTATAGATTTATTAGAAGACACAGTTTAAAAAATAAACTTTACAATAAAAACAAAAATAAATATTTTCTTTGGATGGAAGTGGGTGAACAGATGGGAGTGCGATTGTCCAAATCTATCCATTTTTATATATTATAGTTACAATCTTTTATAGACCTTTCAGTAAAAATTTTAGCTCGATATCTCTACTAGAAGTATTTTTGGCCGCTCACTCCATACAAGCGCAACCACTGTGCACAGAGGATGTTTAGTATTGGTTGGACTGAGCTTTTCTATATATTTCCTTTGGGCTCAGCTTTCTTCTTATCTGGGGTTGCGGTTGGTCTGCCTTAGGCGAAGTTTTGCAGCTGGTGAGCGAGTACACTGCCATTCTCTTCTCAAATGTCGTTTTTTCTTTACTAGTTGCTCTATCCCCCCGTTTGTAGGACTGTTATCAGGTTCGGTGTAGGTAGAGTAGATACTTTTGCTGGACATCCAGTTTCGGCGTTCAGTCATGCAATGCACATTTTGAATTTAAGCCAATTCGTTTTGTTGTTTGTAACCATATATGGGCGATAAAGTACTTGTGGTCTTGTTAATAGAGTGAATAGCACTAAAGAGTGGTCGGAAGTTAAATATAACAGTGTTTTCGCAGTGATCCGAATACGCGGAATACTGATTACTGCATTTATGTAAATCAATTAAGTCAGGCACTTCCCGCGGGTCTGTTGGCCAGTATGTGGGCCTATCCGGTGAGACGCAATCCATCTTATTAAGTTAATTGAATTTTGTGTTGTACAACTGCTTCCCTTTAGGATTTAGCAAGTGAGATCCCCAGTGCGTACGTTTGGCGTTATAGTTCCCTGCTGCAATGAAGGGGTCTTCCAGTGTGTTAAAGAAATCGGTAAATTTTTTTTTTCAAAGATTGAGAAGCATGGTGGGCATTACAAAGCAACCAATGTAGTGCTGCCGCATCTGGTTTGGATAGTAATAGCAGTAGCTTGTAGGTACTGTGTTTCAAATCTATTGAGAAGCGAGTATTTTATACGGTTCTTGATTGGGATACCAATTGAATCCCGACAATAGCTTTGCCGAGGAAGGTATTTTAAGGTTGTTAAATGTGTTTCCGAAATTAGCATGACGTCGACTTCACTTGAGTCTAGGAATAGTAACAGTTCATTTTTGTGCTTGTACATGCCGTTAGCATTCCAAAGACATAGACGTAGGGAAGCTATTATTTATTATCAATAAGCTTTTGGATAAGCAGATATTGATATTTGCATGAACGTCATAAAAGTGGTCATGTTTTGGTTAAGTGAGATCAATAGGGCCCCTAAACCTCTTGGAGTTTGCTGTCCAAGTTCTGGTGTGCTGAGTAACTGAATCTTGGATAGTGAAGAGACCGAGTCTATTTAGCGAGCTCCGTCTGTCCAGTTCAAAGCAGGTTATCGAAGTATACACTAGGGCTGGTTCTAGCAGGTATGGTGTATGATCTAACAGCAATGGCGAAGAATACCTCCGGTGTAGTTTTGGAGGCGTTGAAGGCGATTTTTGGTCCAGCTAGGGGTTTGCATCCGCTTATGTGTGATTTAAGGTTATTAAGGACAGGACATCCTCTGTAGTTGGCCGTATGGTTTCCTCCACAGTTACTGCAATGGTGCAAATGCCATCTTTATGATCTTCGCCACAGCCAGTACACACTGACCTAAGTCTGCAATTGTTAAACATGTGGTTGTATTCCTGGCAGTGGGACTAGTCTCCGGTGTTTCTTCTGTGCAATAGGAGCTGAATTGGCTTTAACCGGTGGTTATGCGACTTTGTTTCTATCGATTATGTTGACTACGAAGCCTTTCTCGGCCAACGGCTCTGATACTTCTTGTGTTGGAATTGATAACTTAATCCCCTGACACAACCTGAACTTCTTGATGGATTTTTTTTTTGGTAGCTATAAAAGTTGACGTTATCATAACGGATATACTTTTCGATAATGCGGAAATTGTCCTCAGTTGGGGTTTGGTTTGGCATTCAATCTCCTTTATGTTTCTCTTATTGAGATTATTGGTTTACAACAAAGTTATTTGCCCCTACTAGTTCAACCAGTTTCGAAATCAGGGGGTTGTATACTGGCGGTGGTCTAACCGAATTAACGTTTTCTATAGCGCCAGCTTGGACGTATTGCTAACACTGTGCAACACCAAAAATCAAACCGCACCGGACCTTTTTTTCTGAAAGTAAAAGTATTGGATAGCAAAACCCTACTTGGGTTTTTCAAAGTTAGCTCGTTTTTTTTTTATAGCGAGTTGAAATTTTTCATTTTGGGGGTATTTTTTAGTTTGTCAAATGAGGTAAATATGACTTATATATCGATTTCTTCTTCATGCATTCGACCTAAATCATCCTTATTTATTGTAGAAATATTGTTAATGGTTAAATAAATTAATTTTATAAATGTTATATAACCCAAAATGACTTTTTCAGCTAGTTCTAGAAAAAAATACAATTAAGCCCTTTTTTAGAGTATTTATGGAAGTATTTTTAATTTATAACTATTTTTTTGTGAGAATAATAACATTTTGGAAGTATTTTTAATTGATAACTATTTTTTTGTGAGAATAGTATCAAGATTAACTTTGAAATGTGCCAAATTAGAAACGAGTTCGTTTTGGTTGTGGTTCAATTTCTTTATCAAGATCAAAGTAATCCGATTCGTCAGTGGAGAACTCCATTCCGTCGCGTTCATCTTCCTGCACTTCTTCATTTTGACTTTCATCTTCTTCGAATTGAAATATTTGCTTAGTCCACCAACATATTTCGGCCAGTATAGCATCTGGAGCTCGTTTTCCCTGATACCTTAATTCAAATGGCAAGGCAATTTGATGGTACCGCTCTCCCTGTTCATCTGATTTAGTCGATAGCTGTCGACTAAATTGGTCCAAATGGTGGTGAAGAAAGTGAATTTTCAGCGACGTGTGGACTCCAATTTTCGAAAATGAATTAAGCATTCTTTTTACGGACTCGTCACAATTAAGCGAACGATTTTTGCCTAAAAGCCCAACGATGGTCTCCTTTATCGATGTCCACGCAATGAACTCGTCGCCAGCTAAAACTTTGTTGAAATTTTCAGACTTTACCAATCTCCGAATATCAGGTCCATTCAAAACGCCTAAGACATTTGATATAAGTCAAAAGTATTCGTGTAGATATATAAAAAATGACTTACCATTTTCACTTTTTATACCCTTGCAGAGGGTATTATAAAATTGGTCAGATGTTTGTAACGCACAGAAGGAGACGTTTCCGACCATATAAAGTATATATATTCTTGATCAGCATGAGAAGCTGAGTTGATATAGACATGTCCGTCTGTCCGTCTGACCGTCTGTCCGTCCGTCTGTGCGTATGCGTTTTACTCAGCCATCTTAGTATGAAAATTGAGAGAAATCTGAAATCTGGAGGAAACATTTTTGCAAAAATTGCAAAAATTGGAGTATCGCCATGAAATTTACCAATATGATAGTATTATATATAAAATCTCAGATCCCAAAATTTGAATCTGATCGGATATATAGAACACAAGTTACAGCCGATATAAATCGGTTCGGCTTGCTGCCTACTACGTCATCATCAAATCAATAGAGCACACGCATGCACACATACAGACGCAACGCTACATAAACTATATGTGTATGCGTGCGAGTCGTGGCATGCGTGTAAAAGGGGATGGAAAAGAAGAAGAAGAAATTGAAATGATATTTGAAAGGTTCTGTGCATTAATGAATTGAGATACAGAAAAAGAGTTTGGAACATGTAAAAATATTATGGCCATGGACTGCAAGGGTATATAAACTTCGGCACAGACGATGTTAGCTTCTTTGATATTTTAATTTTGCATCACTAATCTTTGGAAAGATTTGTTGTAAACAGAAAAATACAGCGTCTCTTCTACCGACAACCATCAAGAAATTTTTGACAATTCCGAGTTTGATGTGAAGTGGAGGGAAAATGATTTTTTTTTGGAGATACAAGTTCTTTATAAATTCTGTAGGCATCCTTTTTCTCACTTTCAGCTCTTATTTTCCAGTTTTTTTTTTTGTACTGATCGCCCTTGAACCGAGTGTCTTTTGTTAAGTCCAGCCACATTGTTGGCACAAGCATAACAATTTTTTGGGTCATGTTCTCCTGGATTGTACCACATCATTGGTACACCAAATGGCATTTTTTTTTGTTTCTTATGCATCCAGTTAACTAACCCGACATAACAAGCTCTGCAAACTGTATGTCGTAACAAAATTTTCACTAACTGATCCGTGCTAGGGGTAAAACGTCCGCAACAGTAGCAGAAGTTATTAATATTTGCTGGACACTTGCACATTTTGCTTAAACTTGGGACTTTAAACTACGGGCACCTGTTCTTAATACTGATTTTTACGACAGTAAGTAAGCTTACTGTAAGTTTTGCAAGCTGTGCTTGAGTATATGCCGTTACTTACCGGAGTCAATTGCTATCGCTCATATACTTTGAACTATATTCTATTAGAGTCCGAACGGAGAATTTTTTTTATAAATTACATATGTACATATATGTTCCGTTGGATTGCCTCGCTTTAAAGAACATACGAAAATCTTGCAATTTAGACTTAAATCATTACAAACTTTTTCCTTATTGAAAGTATGTATGTCTAAATTTGTTGTTGTAAATTAATCTTGAAACTATTATCACAAAAAAATAGTTATCAATTAAAAATACTTCCATAACTACTCTAAAAAAGGGCTTAATTGTATTTTTTTCTAGAACTGTAGCTGAAAAAGTCATTTTAGGTTATATAACATTTATAAAATTAATTTATTTAACCATTAACAATATTTCTACAAAAATAAGGATGATTTAGGTCGAATGCATGAAGAAGAAATCGATATATAAGTCATATTTACCTCATATGACAAACTAAAAAATACCCCCAAAATGAAAAATTTCAACTCGCTATAAAAAAAAACGAGCTAACTTTGAAAAACCCAAGTAGGGTTTTGCTATCCAATACTTTTATTTTCACAATAAAAAGGTCCGGTGCGGTTTGATTTTAATACCCTTCATTTTGTTGCATAGTGTAATCGGCAAGAATTATAAGCCGATCCCAGTTTAGTGGTTGCCACGCTTTCATTTGGTTTTGTTATTTTTGCCGTATGCGACTTTGTTTGCTTTGCGGGCTTAGCATTTGATTAGTTATTTTAATATATCCATCTATTCCAGTTTGGACAGAAGGCATTAAATTTATTATTGTGGCTGGCTCGGGGTGACTTGCCGTTGTCGGCTTAAGGCAGGTCAATACTTTTGCAGACATTGCAGTAGCTGCTGTCGACAAAGTAAAGTTTATTGCTGTCGTCGTTGTTGTGGTTGTCAGCGAGCTGACGGTGCTGTTGATTGCTGCGTGGCTTGATTTTCGACATTAGGGGGGTCGGCGACACCACCGAAAAGTACACGTTGTCGCGTTGGACAGACAGTCGATGCTTACGTTGTTATTGTTCAAGTTGTTTTACTAGCTGTTGAGCTAGGATAGCTTTTTCAAATTAGACAGTTTGCAATTTAGTATTTCTTATGTAGATAAACCTAATAGCAAGATGATTGTGAATAGGCGACTGAGAACGCTACACAATTTTATTATTTTTTGCAAACGCGGTCTTTTTTTTTGCACTAAAATTTGGGGACTGTATTAAATAACTCGTCTGCACGCGGCGGCGGTAGAATTAATGTCTTCTGATTTGAGTGGATATAAATTTTAAAACTTCGGCTCCAGAACTCGTCCTGCTTGTAAGTTATTTTTTCCTTGGCAAACACATTGCTCTAAATGGAAGAGCGGCCAATGCACTGCATCAATTGCTAAGAATATTGGTCCATAAAACCAAATGGTCTGCATCGATGGGTGCATTTTAAACAAATACACAGTTTTGCATATAAAAAAATCAAATTTGTATTTAATTTTATTCCATGGTATAGTATATCGGCAGCACAAAGCTCTTAACGGTGTATACTTTGAAAGGAGGTAGGCACAACTCTTGATTCCGAAACAATTAATGACGTTAAATATTTTCCGTTGTCTAATAGTCTTGCGTATATGCAGCATCCAAGGGCTCGATTTGAGTCATCCGAAAATCTATGAATTTTACACTTTGTTTTTGGCGATGTGTAAAAAAATCGATTTACGCGAATCATTTAAACATTAAATAAATGAGCTTTAAGTTTTTGCAATTTAGTCTGTAAGATGTCTGACAACGGGTCGCCTCAGTCTAAACTTACTCTATTTTAGATCAATTTTTACAGCGAACTACTATTGACGCTATTTATCCTAGTAGATCATAGAGTCTGGCCATGACCCATATTAATTTTCGCTTTATCGGTAGCGCAATTAATTGTAGATCAAATTTAAATAATATAAAATCTTCAGTTGGCAGACAAGGTGAAAAGTCTAGAAGTTACTCAAGTGATTCCTTGAATACAAATCGAACCTGTATGCGCCCTGAATATAAGATTTGTGTGCACCTTAACGAAATAAAAAGCAATAAACCCGATCTAAATCTTTTAAATTTAATATATGCACTTATTTTATTCACAAAAGTCTAGATTTTATATAGGAAATCCTAGGCTCAAGTGGGTGGCATTTTAAAAAAAAAAATGTTATTCTTGTGACACTCAAACCCACGTTTTCAGGGGTTGAAAAAGTATTCTTATTTTAGGTACGGCGTCGGCCATTCGACATCCGGCCGTTGTGATATTTTGGGTTAGTTTAAAACTACAAGTGTTTTTCCACGACGTGTGTGGCTGATTGTAATCCTAGTTATATGCTAGGTTAGTTGTTTGTGACAAAGATACATCTGATTTGATGAATCCGCCCAATGCGACGGTTTGGATAGATACATGATACACGATGGAAGGTTAACTCTAATAAGTCACTTTCTAATTCTGTAGTGTATAGTTTACTTTGTCAGCTTCTCTTCGGTTTTATATCATTTTTAAAATATATCATACCAACGTATGAAAGGTCACTTCGTTTTTTGTATCTAATGGTATGATCTGACTCAATAAAGTCTCCAACACCAAATTCCTTCGACCATTTTTTTATTCGTTTGCCATATCTGGAATTTTTGTATAACAGACTGGGACAATGTATTACAAGAATCTATATTTAACTTATCTTTCAGACGATCATTTTCTAATTTTTTGAAGGAGACGTCATCTTTAAATTACACTGACGAGCAAAACTGTAACACAGACTCAATGTTCTCACTTCATCGGTCTATATTATCTGTTCTACTTAATGGATGTTCAAGATCATAGTCTTGTTTTGTTAGGCAAATATTTGGCTCTCTTATCTACAAATTTTAAGTCATTTGATAAGCTGGAAGAATTTTACCAATCATAACTGTAAAAAAAGTCAAATGTTACAGTTTTGCACTTGCAAAAATTTTTAAACAAATTTTTTTATTAATTGTTTTTTAATAACGGGTCCACAGCCCTTTTGATTTTTTGAGGTTGTTTACACGGGGTGGCATACTCTGCGTGAAGCATCGCACCATTTCAGGTGGAATCGCGTACCAGACGTCCTTTGTTCTCTCCCACAACTCCATCATGCCATTTGGAGGGACCGCATATTTCGCAAGCTGCGATTTGACATGGCTCCATAGGTTTTCTTTGGGATTCATATCCGGGGACTGCGGTGGCCACTTCATAGTTTGAAATTTTTGGTTAGATAACCAATTTTTCACCAAATGGGATGTGTGCTTTGGGTCATTGTCCTGCTGAAAAATGCATTTTTCAGCAGCAAGACCCATGTTACCAATGACTTCTCCCAAATTTTCTTGCAGAATTTGAAGATACTGCTCCTTACGCATTATTCCATCGATTAATACTAAGGGCCCAACTCCATTTTTGGAAATACAGCCCCAAACCATTATGGACCCACCACCGTGCTTAACGGTTTGCCGCACTGTGTTTGGCGATTGGATTGTGGGGTCCCTAGTCCAATACCACGACCGTCCGTCTGATTCTAAACGATTAATTTTGGCCTCATCTGACCAAATGATCTTGAAAAAATGTTTTTAGCAACTGTCTAAACATTTTGTTTCTGACTTACGGCATCCCAATCTGCTTAAGTCCAATTCACGGTGGTGGGTCCATAATGGTTTGGGGCTCTATTTCCAAAAATGGAGTTGGGCCCTTAGTATTAATCGATGGAATAATGCGTAAGGAGCAGTATCTTCAAATTCTGCAAGAAAATTTGGGAGAAGTCATTGGTAACATGGGTCTTGCTGCTGAAAAATGCATTTTTCAGCAGGACAATGACCCAAAGCACACATCCCATTTGGTGAAAAATTGGTTATCTAACCAAAAATTTCAAACTATGAAGTGGCCACCGCAGTCCCCGGATATGAATCCCAAAGAAAACCTATGGAGCCATGTCAAATCGCAGCTTGCGAAATATGCGGTCCCTCCAAATGGCATGATGGAGTTGTGGGAGAGAACAAAGGACGTCTGGTACGCGATTCCACCTGAAATGGTGCGATGCTTCACGCAGAGTATGCCACCCCGTGTAAACAACCTCAAAAAATCAAAAGGGCTGTGGACCCGTTATTAAAAAACAATTAATAAAAAAATTTGTTTAAAAATTTTTGCAAGTGCAAAACTGTAACATTTGACTTTTTTTACAGTTATGATTGGTAAAATTCTTCCAGCTTATCAAATGACTTAAAATTTGTAGATAAGAGAGCCAAATATTTGCCTAACAAAACAAGACTATGATCTTGAACATCCATTAAGTAGAACAGATAATATAGACCGATGAAGTGAGAACATTGAGTCTGTGTTACAGTTTTGCTCGTCAGTGTAATTTAAAGATGACGTCTCCTTCAAAAAATTAGAAAATGATCGTCTGAAAGATAAGTTAAATATAGATTCTTGTAATACATTGTCCCAGTCTGTTATACAAAAATTCCAGATATGGCAAACGAATAAAAAAATGGTCGAAGGAATTTGGTGTTGGAGACTTTATTGAGTCAGATCATACCATTAGATACAAAAAACGAAGTGACCTTTCATACGTTGGTATGATATATTTTAAAAATGATATAAAACCGAAGAGAAGCTGACAAAGTAAACTATACACTACAGAATTAGAAAGTGACTTATTAGAGTTAACCTTCCATCGTGTATCATGTATCTATCCAAACCGTCGCATTGGGCGGATTCATCAAATCAGATGTATCTTCGTCACAAACAACTAACCTAGCATATAACTAGGATTACAATCAGCCACACACGTCGTGGAAAACACTTGTAGTTTTAAACTAACCCAAAATATCACAACGGCCGGATGTCGAATGGCCGACGCCGTACCTAAAATAAGAATACTTTTTCAACCCCTGAAAACGTGGGTTTGAGTGTCACAAGAATAACATTTTTTTTTACAAAATGCCACCCACTTGAGCCTAGGCTTTCATTGAGGCAACAAGGGACATCCAGCCTCAAAGTGTCCTACATTGAACAGATGTCGTCAGTGTGGAGGTTTACATCACACAAACATGCAGAAGGATCCAAACGTACGCGGAATTTATCAACCGAAAAATCCTTCTATTCATCATCAATCGCAAAAACACAGAAGATCAGATCTCAGAACAGATCAGAACAGAAGATCTTATAATATTTCGATTTGATCATCCATTAAGTGCGCTACCGGCAAATCGAAAAATAATATCGGTCATGGCCAAACTCTATGAGCTACTAGGATTATTACGCCAGTAGTAGAACGCTATAAAATCCTGATCTTATAGACTAGATGGCAACAACTTGAAGCTGATTTATGTAATCTGGATATGATTCGCGTGAATCGATTTGTTAACACATCCTTAAAAAAATAAGTGTTAAATTCATGGGTTATCGAGTTTTCATCCGAGTTCCTGTCAACCAAATAATAAATACTACAAAGCATTTCAGTAGAGAGGTTTAAATTGGCTTTTAATATTATAATCTCTTCTATTCAGAGCGATGTGTTTGCCAAAGAAACTAAAGGACTTTCAAGCAGGACGAAGCATGAAGCCGGAGTTTCCAAATTTAAATTCATTTATTGTATAAATTTTATACCAAATTAACAGATAGATACTCAAAATTTTCGAATCATCCGTGTTGGATCATTCGTTCCATATTCGAAGCAAAGTTCCCTAACAATCTAACAGATCAGAGTAATGAGTCTAGGGTAATGAGCTAGGAACTGAGACAAACGACTAACTGTTACAAAAGAGCACATTGAGGCATTAAGGTGTAATTTATTCACGTGGCACTAATCGCAAAAAGCATCGAGATCAGATTGCAATAACTGTTGGAAAGAACGATCATTATAGGAATAACAAATCTTGACGTCATCCGCAAACGAGCACGCGTAAGTGAACCAAGGCCAATGGCAAATCATTTATAAACAGGGTAAATAACAGTGGGCCCAGATGACTGCCTTGGTGTACACCTGAGGTAACTCGAATAGGTTTAAGTAATGAGGAACGAAAAGCCACCTTTTAGGTTCTGCCAATAAGATACTATTTATATACTAATAGTATCAATAAGATATATTACTATACTAATGTTGAGTTTTATAAGAAGCATAGAATGAAAATCGGAAGCCTTACTAAATTCGCTATGAATAATATCTGTTTGACACTTTTTATGGAAGCCCTGGTGTACAAGGGTAGTCAATTCTAAAAGGTTAGTAAGCGACAAACGACCTTTCATGAAGCCATTCTGACAAGGAGAAATAGTGGAACCAGATAGGTGTTGTTCACGCCACCGGGTGAACAGCAGTGAGCGGCGAAGAGCAGTGAGGAGTGAGGAGGGTTTTTTTATCCTCGGCAGCTACGGTCACACCAGGAGGGGTGACTGGTTTTTTCCCATGGGGATCGCCATTTAATCTAGTCCGAGTTTTTCACCCGAACACCCGTTCTTCTCCTTCAGATTTGTAATCTCGAACTTCATATATTTAACCCGAACCATCTCGTGTGTGTCGGGCCACCTGTGAATATTGAATAAAGTATAAGTTTTTTAACCTAATTTATCGCGCGTTCTTAATTCATCACCCGCTCACCATACCCAGAAAAAATTGGCACCCGCCAGCGACTTGTATTTTATTTGGATCCTTCCGCCCCTCCACGAACACTGGTCCTTCGAGCCGGATATCCTTCCGCTCCTCCAGCTAGCATCGGCGGAATTCCTGATAAGTACAAAATTTCATTATTCATTTCATTTGCCCTACATACTAATAAAAGTGTGAGGTTTTCCCGCTTTTCCACAGCGACCTACACACTTTTATATATTGTATGTACATACCTGACCTGTTCCAAGGTTCCATGGTAGTTCCTAATCCTTAGCGTGTTTGTCCAACGTTTTCGTTTTCCATTTCACGATTACCCTTTTTATTTTTTGGTCCCATTCCATTTTTTTGTACATACATATGCATTCACATGTACATGTGTTTTTCACAGCTGTTTGCCAAGTCCGCGTAAAGGTTTAAAAAAAGGGAAAAAAAAAAAACAAAAACTATTAAAGTATTATATAAAAAAAAAATAGAGAAAAAAAATAGTAATCAAAGTGTTCACCGCGATTTCTTATGTGTTTGAATTATTTCCATGCCGAACTAGTTTCCTCACGCGCGTATATACTTACATACATACATCTTCATCTGTTGATGTACGCGCATATGTACATACCCATCTACATATAAATTATTCGCACATTTCTCACACACCTCAAAAAAACAGAGAAAAATTGTTAATAGCAATTAACGTATGCACCGCGACTTCTTGTGCTTTCAAATTGGTTGCGAAATTAATTTCCTCACGCGCGTACTTAAAAACCGATGCACTGGCTTACATATGTACATACATACTTACATACATCGTCATACAATTATTGATGCACGCACATATGTACATATCCACAACACATAATCCATTTCGGCGTCGCGCATTGATTTAACAAAAAAAAGGAGGGGAAAGGAATCCAACATTCAACTAAAAGACAAATTACTTACGTTTTGTGTGAAGAACGCGGGTGCTTACATATCTACATACTTACCTGTGTACTTACGCAGGTACGTACATACATATATATATCCGGGCATTTGTCCATATGCACTGATCGGGTACTGTGTTTGTTTCGCGCACAACACTCGCGGTGTGTAAAAACGTTCGTTTTGTGTTTTTTTTTCTCCCGCACAACCACAAACAAAAAAAAAAAGGCAAAAAAATTCACATAAATAAACAACAAACCAAAACCAAATATATAAGCAGCGGCCGACAGCTGTTTTCGGAGTAGTGGTGACACGTGAGTCGAGTCGTGATATCGATAGGCGGCTCAAGTGCGCCAAATTCAAATCACATTCTTTCCGATTGCCTTCTTTCGCCTACGTACATCCCCGTCCATATTTATAAATAAAGACACAGATAATTCATTCCGGCCATTATTTTGCCCTCGTATATCTCACCTTTATAAATTATATATATATTTTTTTTACGGCCAGTATTTTGCGCACATATGCATATCCGCCCATACTTATAAATAAATATATATTTTTTCCAGCACTATCGGGCCCATATATTTATATCCGCCCATATTCATAAATACATACATATAGATCTTTTTCCCCAGCACTATCGTGCCCATATTTATATAGCCGTCCAGATTTATAAATTATTTAAATAATTTTTCCGGCCAGCCTTTGCGTACATATATATATCTGCCCATAGTTATAAATAAATATATATTTTTTATTTTTTCCCAGCACTATCGGGCCCATATTTATATATCCGCCATATTTATAAATTATACAAATAATTTTTCCGGCCAGCCTTTGCGTACATATATATATCTGCCCATAGTTATAAATAAATATATATTTTTTATTTTTTTTTCCCTAGCACTATCGGGCCCATATTTATATATCCGCCCATATTTATAAATTATATAAATAATTTTTTTCGGCCAGCCTTTGCGTACATATATATATCTGCCCATAGGTATAAATAAATATATATTTTTTATTTTTTCCCAGCACTATCGGGCCCATATTTATATATCCGCCATATTTATAAATTATACAAATAATTTTTCCGGCCAGCCTTTGCGTACATATATATATCTGCCCATAGTTATAAATAAATAAATATATTTTTTATTTTTTTTTCCCTAGCACTATCGGGCCCATATTTATATATCCGCCCATATTTATAAATTATATAAATAATTCTTTCCGGCCAGTATTTGCGCGCATATATATATCCGCCCATATTTCAAATAAATATATATTTTTTTCCTAGCGCTATCGGGCCCGTATTTATATATCCGCCATATTTATAAATTATACGAATAATTTTTCCGGCCAGTATTTTGCGCATATATATATATCCGTCCATTTATAGAACATATATAATTTTTTCCGGCCATTATTTTGCGCACATATCCAGATCCAGATTTATATACAACGTATTTTCTTTTTATCCTATACATCTTTATTTATATATTTTTCATCCGTGTTTTGTTTTATACGTACTCCCATCGTTACCTACGAATCCATATAAACTTGTATTGTAATCATTTCGCTTCGTCTACGTGTAATTTTCGATCCGCATTCGTGCGTCCCCATACAGTCCACTTCTCCTTTTTGTGGTTTTTTCCAAAACAAAACCACACAACCTCGGTCGTCTATAAGGTCGTCCTCTGAGTATGTCCACGGAGCCGTCCCAGACTGCGCCGAAGTCTAACCGTCTTTCGTCTCCCTCTGCAACTCCGGAGAAGGTTCGGCCTCCGAAAACTCCGCGTACGGATATTTCGTGCAAGTTCTCGTCTGTTCGCAGCCGCAGCGAATCCCCAAGATCCTGTCCGTCTTCGTCCAGCCTACCTAAGGGTCGCAGATTTTCGGTTAAGGACTCGAGTGAACACAAAGGTCGTTCCACGCTTCCAACCCAGACCCAGATCCCGCACGTTGTTGTGACGCACTGTTCCGACGCTCCCGTCACCCGATCCGTATCACAACAGCGTAGAGAACACTCCAGAATGTCCCTCTCCGATTTCGTTCTGGCGTGCGACGCACTGACGCTGTTTGAAGCTCGTGAAAGTGAAGCTCTAACTTCTGAAGTGCCCTTGTTTTCCATAAAAATGCACTTAGAGCAGCTCAAATCCCTCTGGTCAACTGTCGAGATGGAATACTCCCGTTGTCACAAGGCCTTGACAGTCCAAACCGACGAGGAAAGCTTGGCAAACATAAGCCACATCAAGGCGAAGCACGAATCCGCTTGTTCGGAGAACGCATCGAACAGCTCTCGGCACAGATGACGCGTCTTACGCGTCAGCCAACCGCGCCGTCGGGGCCGCCGGGGCATAGAGTGCCTCCGTGTGAGGTGGAGACATTTGATGGCGACAGCCTAGCATGGCCCACATTCCGTGATTTGTTCGCCGCCATTTATATCGCCAATCCGTATTTGTCACAAGTGGAGAAGCTCTATCACTTGAACGCCAAGACGCGAGGGGAAGCGAGAACCATCGTGGCTAAGTCCCCCTGACGAATGAAGGTTTCCAGGCCGCGTGGGAAAACCTCACCGCACGGTATGAAAATAGTCGACTGCTTGTCATGACTCAAGCCAGACAACTCCTTCAGATTCCCGCGGTGGCCCAAGAGTCGGGCAAATCCTTGCGAGAGCTGCAGACTGCGTTTCAAGGGTGTCTTACCGCGCTTGAGCGTTCGGGTGTTAGTACTGAGAATTGGGATGTCCTACTTATCGCCATCTGCACTAGCAAATTGCCGAAGGCCACTATGCTCCTGTGGGAGCAATCAGTGCCAAATAAGACTGTCGTCTCAACTTGGTCCGATTTGAACCAATTTCTTACCGATCGTTATCGTGTCCTGGATGCCACCGATGAACATAAGTCGGCCCCAAGTGTCCAGGCCATCCCCATTGGCCCCCGCAAATCCTCTGCAACGATGAAGATCCAAGCGTTTCCCGCGAAAGCTCAGCTTAAACCGGCGTCTTGCAAGTTGTGCCATCGGGAGAATCACCCAATACGGCTCTGCCCTAGTTTTCTTGATATGCCTGTACAGAGGCGTTCGGAAACTATTCGACAACAGGGACTCTGTCTGAACTGTTTTGCCCGCGGTCATCAGGTGAAGGGCTGTTCCAGTGCGCATAATTGCCATACCTGCAAGGAACGTCACCATACTCTGTTGCATCCGAGTGATGTGTCCGTGTCCGTACCGTCCGCTGCGCAAGTCCCATCATACAGCGCCGCAGAGCGTCCGTCCACGAGCAACCAACTCACAAATGCTCAAAGTTATTTTGCATCTACCCCAGGCAGAGGCCTTTTAGGCACCGCGATTGTCACTCTGCACCATCGTGGTGTGGATCACCACATTCGGGCGCTGATCGACTCTGGGGCCGATTCAACGTTTCTCTCCGAGCGTGTCTTCAACATGGTCCAGCCCCCCTTTTACCCAGTAGACGCCGCGGTTACTGGCATGGGCCAGAGTGATGGAGGCTGCGCCGACAAGGTGTGTCTGCTGATGCTGTCTCCCCCGTGTGACAGACTGAACAAGATTGAGGTCTCCGCCCTGGTCGTATCCAAATTGTCAGGGGCCATTCCAACGGCTCCATTCCTTAACACGGTTTCGACGCAGTGCCTCGATCGCCCCCTGGCTGACCCGTTCTACAACAAGCCCGCGCCTATTGACATGATTATCGGTGTAGACCTGTTTCCCCACATCCTCGGAGAGCGGATCAAAAAGGACATTGGTGAGTTCGTCGGTCTAGAAACCATCTTTGGATGGGTTCTGTGTGGGGCTATCATGCCTGACCCTCCGGCGTCTCGATCGGTTTTCGCTGCACAGACACGAATCAGCCCTGAAGCAAAACTTGAGGTACTCCTCACCAAGTTTTGGGAGGTGGAAGACCTTCCCGCAAAGCCGGAAAAGGAGGATGACGTATTCTGCGAGCGGAACTTCCAGGAGACCACCCAAAGAGGGAAGGACGGTCGATATGTTGTGTCTCTACCGTTTAAAGGTCCGAATAGCGTCGACTTGGGACACTCAAGACCGATCGCGCTGGCTCAATTCCTGCGGAATGAAGCACGCCTTCTCAAGGATCCCGTCCTAAAAATGCAGTACGATGCCATTATTCAAGAGTACGAGGAATTGGGTCATATGACTCCAGTGCCGCCACCTCAAGATGAGAAAAACTTCTATCTCCCCCATCACGCGGTGTTTAAGCCCGATAGCACCACCACCAAGGTACGCGTGGTATTTAACGCGTCGAGCCCCTCCACGCGAGGCGTCAGCCTTAACGATGTCTTGCACACCGGGCCTACTCTGCAGGCCGATCTCACGCTTCAGGTACTGAAATGGCGATTCTTTCAATTCGTTTTCAACGCTGACATCACGCAAATGTATCGACAAATCCGAGTCGACCCCAGGCATACCCCCCCAGGCATACCCGACCCCAGGCATTTCAGCGGATCCTCTACCGAGACCGCTGCGGCAATATTCAGGATTATGAGCTACAAACTGTCACGTTTGGGGTTAACTGCGCGCCTTTCCTGGCGATCCGAGTCCTTTTACAGTTGGCACAAGACGTGCAAGCGATGTATCCTCAGGCGAGCGAAATCCTTCGAAACTATATGTATGTTGATGACGTCCTTGCCGGCGCTCACACTGAAGCCGACGCCCGTCTCGCCATACGAGAGCTTCAAGCTGCCCTCCAGTCTGCGGGTCTCCCGCTTCGGAAATGGACTTCCAATAAGAAGGAAGTGCTTCAAGCTATTCCGAGAGAGCACCTGCTGCGAGAGGACTTTCTCGAGCTGGAAGACGCGAGCACCGCAAAAACCTTGGGCATCCGCTGGCAAGCCGCCGAGGACGTCTTCTTCTTTACCGTAGCGGACCCCCCATTGAAGGAGTCGATCTCCAAGAGGCAGGTTCTGTCCCATATCGCTAAACTTTTCGACCCCGCTGGCTGGCTAGCCCCATTCGTTATCCGAGCGAAGATATTCATGCAGCAAATCTGGCTAACCGAACTGGGCTGGGATGATGTGCTGCCGCCTCTCCTGCTTCAGCAATGGCACGAATTTCTGCAGGATTACCCAGGCCTCAGTCAACTCCGCATCCCCCGTTGGCTGAACACCAGCGACAAGCTCTCGTGGGAGCTTCATGGCTTCTGTGACGCGTCACAGAAAGCGTATGGAGCAGCCCTATATGTGCGGGTTCGGTACGGCGATCAAGTAAGAATCCATTTATTAACGGCTAAGACCCGTGTAGCTCCAGTCAAGACAGTCTCGCTGCCTCGGCTGGAGTTGTGCGGAGCGGTTTTGCTAGCCGATCTCTGGGCGTCGATCGTTCCTGAACTCCCAATCCCACCTGCAACCTCCCAGTTTTGGACCGACTCTACCATCGTGTTGGCTTGGCTCAATAAACCGCCGTGTAGTTGGTCCACCTTCGTGGCCAATCGGGTATCCAGCATCTCCAAAAGCACCAGTGGCCAAAGCTGGGCACATGTGCGCTCCGAGGATAACCCCGCTGATCTGGCGAGCCGTGGAGTCTCCGCGGACGAGTTATCTGCCAGCAGCCTCTGGTGGCATGGGCCGGACTGGCTCCAGCGAGCCCCCCGAATATTGGCCAACTCTCCATCATGAACTCCCAGATACCCAGCTGGAGCAGCGAGTCCAGTGCCACACCACCGCGACCACCCTACTCGATGACGTCGGCGAACGTTTCTCGGACTACGGTAGGGCATTGCGAGTCATCGCGTACGTCCTACGCTTCGCCACCAAAAGGATTTCGACGCCTTCCACGGTCCGCCTCACCAATGACGAACTTCTCTCCGCCGAGCGCGCCTTGATTCGGACCTCTCAGCGTCGGGAATACCTCGCGGAGATACGGGCCCTTGGTGAAGGGCGACCCCTGCCATCATCCAGCGCGCTACTCAACTTGAATCCATTTCTCGACCAGCATGGGGTACTCCGCTCCTGCGGACGACTCCGGGCCGCTGAGTCCCTCCGGTATGATGAACGTCACCCTATTCTCCTCCCCTATAGTACTCATTTCACTCGCCTGCTTGTCGAATTCGCCCACCGCATCACGTTGCATGGCGGCAATCAACTGATGGTGCGGTATCTGCGCACCAAATTCTGGATCCCACGGGTCAAGAACCTGGTGAAGTCCCACATCAAGGGGTGCAAAGTCTGCATCGTTCATCGTCGACGACTACAGACTCAGATGATGGGTGATCTCCCTCGAGAGCGCATCACGTACTCCAGGCCCTTCACCCACACGGGCATTGACTTCGCCGGGCCGTTCGAGATCAAGAATTACACCGGGCGTGCGTGTCTCATAACTAAGGGTTATGTCTGCGTCTTTGTGTGTTTCAGCACGAAGGCGATCCATCTCGAGGCTACCTCCGATCTCACCACTGAACGGTTTCTTGCAGCCTTCTCTCGGTTTGTCGCACGGAGACAATGCCCACAGCGCATTTACTCCGACAATGGCAAAACCTTCGTAGGGGCCTCAAAGGCGCTCGAAAAGGACTTCCTGAACGCCACCAAGCTTGAGATAATGAAGGCATTTCCCCAGCACATTTTATCCTGGCAGTTCATTCCGCCCAGCGCGCCCCATATGGGAGGACTGTGGGAGGCAGGGGTCAAAAGTTTTAAGACCCTGTTTTACAAGTCTTCTTCCACTGTCAAGTACACGTTCGAGGAACTCTCCACTCTCCTGTGTAGGATCGAAGCGTGCCTAAACTCCAGGCCAATTTCTCCCATGAGCGAGGACCCAGAGGATCTGCTGGCCCTAAGCCCGGGGCATTTCCTGATTGGAGGACCACTCTTATCCATTGCGGAACCGGAAATTCTGGTTGAGCCTATGTCGCTGATCAACCGATGGCAGCGACTGAAGGCAATCCAGCAGGCTTTCTGCCGCCGATGGAAGAGTGAGTACCTCAAGGAGCTCCACAAACGGAATAAGTGGAAATTACCGACTCGCAGCCTCCAGACCGGCGACCTCGTGATCGTGTCCGAAGATAATCTCCCCTCCAACGAGTGGCGCTTAGGGCGAATTGAGCGCACTTTGCCCGGGGCTGACGGTCTCGTCCGAGTGGCTGATGTCACCACAGCGCGTGGGTCTATACGAAGACCCGTGGCAAAGCTCATCCTGTTGCAAGACAGCAGGAGTCCTGAGCCTAAAACCCTACCGTGACTTCCAATCCCTCTATGTTCCGTCCGGATGTCCTCGTCTCCCTGCATGTTGTTCGTTTTCGTGTATCGACTAATCCACTCTCCCCTCCGTAATTTCTTTCGTTGCAGTTCGTTCAGCTCGCCCCTTCACAGCGGCATGGCCCCCACGCGTCTGCCGTACCACCGCAGCAAACGATCTGCTCCACATGGGACGAACGCGTACCGATGCCGGGTCTGCCGGGGGATTCACGCACTCCGGCAGTGTCAGCGCTTCCTGAACCTCCGAGGGGAAAAGCGGCTCCGGGCGGTGCTTATAAATAAGTACTGTCCCAATTGCTTGGCACACGAGCACTCATCCGACGCGTGCCGGACTCGCCATGGTTGCCGACGATGCGGGCAAAAACACCATACCCTGCTCCATATGGCCGACCAACCGCCGAGACAACGCGCCTCGGCCCGGCGTCGCAGCCAACTACCCTCCTCCGGACGTGCAGCACCACCGCCACAACCCCGTTCCCGATCATCTTCCGACCGCTCCGCTTCTCCAGAAGGCGCAGCCGAGATCTCTCTCTCCTCCCTGCTCCACGCCAGGACGACGACTGTCATGCCAACAGCAATCCTCCGGTTGGGCAACGGCTCGAATTCCTTCGAGACCCGCGTCCTCCTCGATGCGTGTGCGGCTGAGAGCCGCATCAATCTTTCTTTTGCCCGGTCTCTGGGGTTGGCTGTGACCAAGGTCGGGGTCGACCAAGCCTGCACGGCCGTCCTCGAGGCGAGGTCCGACAATACGTTCCGGCGGAATGTTATATTCCGGGTCGAAGAGGACCTGCTCATCCGCACCCCCATCCGGGAAGTGTCAGCGCCGGTCCGGGAGAAACTCGCCACCCTGATCCTGGCCGACCCCTATTTCTATCGGCCGGCTTCGGTGTCCGTGGTGCTCGGGGCAGACCTCTATCCTGAGGTCATCCAACCAGGCTGTGTGCCCGGTCATAGCGGTACTCCCGCAGCCCAGAGCACCGTGTTCGGATGGGTCGTCTCCGGCTCCTGTGGGATCTAGGCGCTCCAGAACGCTGCCGCCCCCCATCCTACATATGTCCAGGGTGGCAATTGCAACGTGTTGCAAGGGGGGCGGTATGTTCACGCCACCGGGTGAACAGCAGTGAGCGGCGAAGAGCAGTGAGGAGTGAGGAGGGTTTTTTTATCCTCGGCAGCTACGGTCACACCAGGAGGGGTGACTGGTTTTTTCCCATGGGGATCGCCATTTAATCTAGTCCGAGTTTTTCACCCGAACACCCGTTCTTCTCCTTCAGATTTGTAATCTCGAACTTCATATATTTAACCCGAACCATCTCGTGTGTGTCGGGCCACCTGTGAATATTGAATAAAATATAAGTTTTTTAACCGAATTTATCGCGCGTTCTTAATTCATCACCCCCTCACCATACCCAGAAGAAATTGGCACCCGCCAGCGACTTGTATTTTATTTGGATCCTTCCGCCCCTCCACGAACAGGTGTTGAAGGAAAAACGTAATAATTTTCTCAAACAGCTTAGGTATTGCGGAAAGTTTGACAATGCCACGCTTTTTATAAAGCGGGATAATAAAAGATTCTTTCCAAACATCAGAAAGCTACAAAAATCACTCGAAATAAAGAATAACCAGGAAAAAGGCTTAGATAGGGGAATCGAACACATTTTTTTTTCAGGAACGGGTATGAAGGAAGACGTCATAGATGATAATCTAGAGATAATACAGTATTCAGTAATACTAGGAAATAACACAATTTAAATGTGGGATTGAGAAAGGATAGGGTGTGGGATGTGAAGCAGTAGTAGAATAAGTCGACTTAAAGAATTTAGCAAACAGATCTGCAATGTCTGAATCATTATTAGATGTGTGGTCATTAAGTCGTTTAGAATTAAGAGAGTTGTAAAATTTTTTGGGATTCTGATAGAATTCAACCCTATATCGCACGATATAATTATTTTAGCATTGAGTGTTTAAGAGACAAAATTGAGATTTCGCTACACAATAGTTTACCTTTTAAAATATCTCGATTTAATATTACGGAGATTAGATAGCCTACGTGTGAACCAGACCGGCTTACTGGAGACGTTAGAGACATTCACAAAAGGAATGCATTTATTAATTAGCATTTATTACTTAAAATTCATTGCAAAATCTATATCACAGCACTCAAGAAGATTGAAATTTTATTTTACGAAAATATCTACGACGAGAAACTGAGATGTTATTATATGAATTAAAAACGGAATTGTAAGAAATAATTGATAGTGTGATAAGGTTTTTCAGGCTTCACAAGGGGCTGTGTATGAGATACAGAAATAACAGTAGGATCTGAGATAAAAACAACATCAAGGAAAAGATAAGTAAAGAATTCAACTGATATTAGCAAACGTTGACGATACTATGCGCAGTACGTTAAACTGGCCCCTACGACACCAGGACAAAGCCTGTTACACGCGAGCCCAAACAAAAGTTGCCCTCCTCCCACCCGACCGAGGGGTGCAGCCGTATAACGCACGTCACGAATCGCGTGGACAAGTACACAAAAAAAAAAAGACAAACAAATAATACTATAGCTATCTAAGAACTAAATAGGAAAGGATAGATGTTTAAAGTCTAAAATAGGACGGACAAGCGAAGTAAAAACAGCTTTAGTTGTATAGGGGACTTCAAATTTATTTCACCATCTTTTAAAATTTAACTTATGGTCCATAAGTACGCCCAAATCATTCATATTATTTAGAAGTTCTAAAGGACTATTGTTTAGAAAATAAGTGACCAGTTGAGGAGTGAATAGGGCTTCCAGGGCGAAGGAAAGAATAACCCGATCTTCATTCGTTGAATTCAAAATATGAACTGATTTTATTTACAAAAGTATTGTGTATATAAATGATTTCTTAAACTCTAGGAGGCGACATTTGTTCTTAAAAATGCTTATTCTAATGTATATATTTCATGCTCAGCGTTGGTTACTTGATACCGCGCCGCTGTTATAATCTTAAGTGTTTTCCACAGAGTGTGGATGCATGTTTTGTGTGATATTAAGCAATAATTGTCATATGAATCTTTATGACTTATTTTTGTTTTTATGTTTTTGTTTCGTTTTGTATATTTCTTTGGTCAATCTGATTTGGTGAAGCCAATTCAGATGAACACGATGTTTAATCTTAAACAAGGAGACTTACGAAAAAAAGTCATTACCTTACATTTGGTAGTGTTAAGATTTAATAGATTAAACTGGCCCCAGGATTGAAAGTTTTTAAGATCAGATTGTAGCCGACTAAATGAATCTGTATCTTTCTAAGTAAGACAAAGCTTGACATCGTTAGCTTACATAAGCACACGCGAATGAACAATGACTGATGGAAGATCGTTAATGAATAATGTGAAAAGCAGAGGGCCAAGATGACTACCTTGAGGTACACCAGATGTCACAGGAAATGAGTTAGAAAAATAAGACTTAAAAAGTACCTTCTGTTTTCTATTTGTTAAATATTCTCGAACCCAAGAAAGGAAAAGGGGAGGAAACCCAATGTCGTTCAATTTAGAAAGTAATAGGGTATGATTAACAGAATCAAAGGCTTTGCTGAAGTCAGTGTATATGACATCAGTTTGTTTACCATTTTTGAACCCCTTGATAATAATTGATGTAAATTCTAAAAGGTAAGTGGTGGCAGATCTACGTTTCACAAACCCATGTTGTGATGGCGAAATAATAGAGCTGCAAAAAAGTTGCAATTGCAAAGTTATAATTTTCTCAAAAGCGTACGGAATAGCGGACAATTTTGAGATACCACTATAGTTAAAAGCTTCGGACTTTTTGCCATTTTTATGCGTCTAGGAATGATATACGACTCCCTTCAAATAGATGGAAAAGAGGAAGATTCGACAGCTAATAAAAACAATATTAAAATAAGTTTACATAATGGGTTTGCACAGAACCTGAGTACACATCGAGGTAGACCATCTGGCCCCAGAGAATAAACAGGTTTAACTATGTTTAAGTTCGCTAAGACAAGAAATTTTATCAATCACTAAATTATTGAAGTAAGTAAGTCGTCTCGCCGACTTGGATATACCATAAACCAGTAAAACAAATATTTTAAATTTATAATAACCAATGCATTTTCGTATTTTTAAAAAAATCAGTTTGCATGCTTTTTACAAGCATATCTTAGTATTTCGCTCACTCAAGCATTCGAGCGCTCCCACCAGCCAACGGCCACTTCCGGCCATATGGAAAAACGTTTATATGCATAACTTGACTATTTTTATTCCGATTTTGATCAAATTGTATTGGTATTTTGCTTGATATTAGTATCAAATTTAAGTGTGCTAAATTTGATTGCACAAGGTTGAAAATTACGGGAGATAATCGAGTTTTTTCAAATTACCGGGGCGGAAAGGGGCGTGGCAAAATCTTTACACATCAAAACTGTGCGCAATTACTAAGCAAATATTTATACCAACTATGGTGTCTCTAGCTAAAATAGGTTTTGAGAAAATCGGTTTTATTTGATTTGCGGGGGCGGTAGGGGGCGTGGCAAAATTTTTATAAATACAAAATGTGCGCGTTTACTAAGCAAATATACATACCAAATTTTGTGTCTCTAGTTGCTATGGTGTTTAAGAAAATCGGTTTTATATCATTTGCGGGGGCGGTAGGGGGCGTGGCAAACATTTGAAACAAACTCGATAAGCGTACATATGACACGAGTCTACATACCAAATTTGGTGGCTCTAGCTCTTATAGTCTCCGAGATCTAGGTGTTCATACAGACGGACGGACGGACGGACGGACGGACGGACAGACGGACATGGCTAGATCGTCTCGGCTGTTGATGATGATCAAGAATATATATACTTTATGGGGTCGGAAAAGCTTCCTTCTGCCTGTTACATACATTTTGGCGACTTTAATATACCATTTCACCCTATGGGTGTATGGTATAAAAATACAATTAGCCTTTTTTAATGATGAGGATACGGACTTGCTTGATATTCCGTTGAGGAATAAGTTGTTTTAAAAAAACTCGCAAACATATCGGCAATTGCCTGATCAGTGCTCGCTTTCTTATTTTGAAAAGACAAAAAAGATGGGTGCACAGAAGTCTTACGTTTAGAATTAACAAAATTATAAAATTGTTTAGGGTCAGAAGAAAATGACCCTAAGGTAATTCTTATAGCATTGTGTATTAAGCATCACGAATTTTGAACGAGTGACTGTACACAGAGCGTAATCTGATGAACGACGTGTTTTTTTAAACTTCTTATAATATCCAGTCTTCACATTTTTCAAATTGGATAACTGTCGAGAGAACCAGGGATGTTTGTTAAGCCGCTCCAGCCTACCAAGAGGCACACAAATATCAAAGAGTGAATTCAGAGTATCATAAAAAAAGCGAAAGCCCATAGTTAGAGGTAACTCATTTGAACCAAGTAATGGTGAATTCGAGGGCAGATACATTTTTAAATTTAATGTAGGATGAAATTTTTCTTCGGGGAGAACAAACGGTTCGATCCTAGAAACATCACAATGAGCAGAATCCAATACAAAAATAAGATCTAACGATTTTCCAGGTTCCAAGACAGGTTTGACTTGGGATAAGGATAAGCCTAGAAGGCAATCAATAAAGTCATGTGCCACAGTGTCAGACGATGATGGAATATAGGAACAAGTAATAGAAGCATTAAAAGATTTAAAATTTACTTTAACACCGACAAACTCAATCTCCTGGGTATTAGAAAATTGAAATCCGGTCACATCTGAATATACAAAAGTTTGTGGAAAAAACCGATACATTAGCAATATCCGGTTATTTTATGTTATGTTCAAAAGAAAGACTATCTACATAGAGATTAGGAAGTTTAGATTTCAGTCCTCTAACGTTCTGGTAAGCCAGGCTAAGGGACGAAATTAGTTTTTTGACACACCAGCAGATGCTGATGTGGCAGGAATGGTGTTAGTTGTTGTTGTTGGCAAGCGAATCGGTTTGTCGATTTTTTTTCTTCTTTAAAGTATATGCCTTAACTATTATATGTTTCGGTCAAAAATCTTCTCGACATATAATGTCGAAGATATTGGCAGAAACACTAATTTTAAAGGACGAAATGTTCCGAGAATAAGATAATTTAAACTTAATCGATATCAATTGCTGTACATGGGAGTGGACGGTGCATGAGACCGGTCGGGGACGATAAGAGACGCTGGCGGATCTACAGATACAGAAACACCCCAAGGACTGGTCCTTTTACGTTTCCGAGGCTCATTCATAAGCGATAAGCTTCTAAACTGAGTCTCCACCGCATTAAACTCCGCTTGGAGTTTATTAAAACCTGCCCTCAAAGTGTCAAAACTATCTCTAGTCCGCCTCATGAATGAGCGCATCTCATTCTCGACCTCACGGCAAGCATCACATCCATATTTTAAGCCACCACTTAGCAATAGACTCCTTGATTCTGCCTGTATAACCTGCACACTTAACGTGAACCGCATTGTCATACAACAAACAAAGAATATAATCATGGGAGTCAACCGCATTAGTGGCAACAATGCAATTACCTTCACAACTAAAGAATTAAATGAGCAAGAATACACAAAAACAAAAACACGTATCACAGAGTCGCGGGTAGGCAAAAGACGAGGGCGCAAATCAATCAAGAATAGGAAAGAGCGGGAGAGCGCGTCAAATTGAACACATGCAACAACAATTTATACGCAAGAGCGCGAGAGTTAGTTACAACGGTAAAGTCACAAATGCAAAAGAGATAAGCAAAATGTAAATATGTATGTTTAAACAAAAACATAAAAGCGACTGCAAGAATTCGCGAAATGAAAATAAAATTCGGATGCTGAAATTTTAATTAAACCGATAATGAGTTAAAAAGGCAAGTTACATCCACCTAAAACTATAAGGAAATTATTTGCTTTAACGCAAATAAACTCAACACCTAAGGGCAGGTCAATCGGCACAACATTTGAACACAGATTCGAGTTGACAGCAATGAGTATAAGAAATAAAGTTATTAGAAAGAATTTCGTTATCCAAAACAGAGGAGTTGAGCCAAGTTTCAGAAAAGCTAATATGTCGGGCGAAAAGGTTTGGCTTTGACAAAAAAGTTTCGAGAGCTTGGTAAAAAGTTCTGTTACATTTTGATAATGAATGAATATATTAGACGTTATTAGTTTTTTGAAGCAGACAACGAAAAAGATAAATTAGGAGGTGTACAGGCAACGGGAGGGAGCGCTTCTGGTCAAAAATTAGGGTATAACATAGATGAGAAATATTTCTTTGGTATAGTAATTTTAAAAGAGGATATTTCGCGAGGCCTAGAAAACTTAAACTTTTGAATTAAAACCTTCAGTTAGTGGAGGTGAAGGAGCATTGGAATATACGAGTGATTGGGAACCAGCATTATCCAGTATTTCATCAGAGTTTCCGTGAGAGATAGATTGAGGTGCACCAGGGCTTGTATAGAGTACTTCTATATGAAAAGAATAACAAAAAGATCGACAACATGATGGTGTAGGCGAAAGTAAAATGGGAGAAGACGTAATAGTGAGGCCTGCCGATTCCTTATGAGACAACTCAAGGGTACACTTCTCAGAAGGTGGAACGAACTTGAATTGCGATAAAAATTTCACTTTTTAGACAGCTGTTTGGCCAGTTTGTTTAAAAAAAAAGCTTTAAACGAAGATCCCTGTACATACGGTTAAAATCTAACTGCTGGCTGGCACAAGATTGGCAGGTCCAGCTAATAAGCCAAGCTCAGGCTTAGACACAGACAAACCAGTAATTTTGTCATAGTCACGGGCGTTAAGACCAGCACATATTAAGTGAAATTTATAAAAAAATATAGAAATTTAAATACACAGCACGAAGATAATTATTGATA
Source organism: Drosophila insularis (assembly GCA_018903935.1). NCBI lineage: Eukaryota > Metazoa > Arthropoda > Insecta > Diptera > Drosophilidae > Drosophila > Drosophila insularis. The sequence continues at coordinate 374,339 of JAEIFP010000774.1, forward strand.
CAAAACCAATAATTACAAATAAAACAAAGAGACAGCTAAAGCGCACAGCACAAGAAAGAGTGCAAGAACAGTTATAGGTCAAGCTTTAAGAGGCGACGTTACAAAACTGATTACGCTTGAGAGAAGCTGAGCATAATCTCAAAAAAGAGATAACAAAGAAAAGCAAAACACTAGCACTGATTATGGTATGATCGGGGAGATGAGGGGAGCAACTGCAAAAGCAATGAAGAAATAAACAAAAACAGAAAAAATAAAATCACGCGAGCCCCACCCGACCGACCGAGGTGAGATACCGTGCAACGCACGGCACGAATCATGTGGACAAATACACATAAGAAAAAACAGAAATCATATCTTATTTTGGGGCTTTTTATTTACAACCGTTAGATATACGCCCACAAAATTTACGGTACAACATCTCAATAGAATGATTATGGTAAACGTTATAAATTAACAAAACTTTTCACTAACCTTATATAACAATCGAATAAAATCAGATTTTAAGGTAATTAAAATATGTCTTAAAGTTCTAGCCGCCACTGTATATAGGAAAGGATAGATGTTTTAAGTAAAGTTATAGAAGACTCTGAGCAGATTACAGCGAATAAAGGGTTGTAGTCCGAGCAAAGGACCCTAAATGTTCATTCAAGGCACAGTTATTAGAACAGCGACTAAGGGTTTAAGGCAAGGGTGGCCACGGAAATTGTTTTTGGGAGCCAGAGCATCAGCGGCAGAGGCTGGGCAGAGAAAAAGGTCACTTTTGCGAGTCGACGCACACAAAAATTTGTGTGCCTCGAGTTTTATGACGGGTCATAAACGACCTTTTTTGGGTCGAGCGAGCGATCGTCGTCGAACTTGTTGGCAGAGGGACGGCCAAATCCCGAATTTTGCGGGGAGGACGAAATCGGTCGCGATCTCGAGCTCGCAACTTGTTGGTAGAGGGACGCACATTTTACCGATCTACGGGGAAAGGGGGAAAAAAGGTCGCCATTCATTCAAGGCACTCAAGGCATTCAAGGCACACAAATTTTTGTGTGCGTCGACTCGCACAAGTGACCTTTTTCTCTGCCCAGCCTCTGCCGGTAAAGAGCCACGGTAGCGAAAAGAGCCACTGCGTGGCCATCCTTGGTTTAAGGTATAAAATGATGTCTGCTTCCAATGTCTGCTTCCAATAACTGCCAATAACTCTGGCGAGTCTATTTCATCATTTAAAAGTTTGTACATAAAAACCAGAGAGAGCCGGGGCTAACTTCGGCCGTGCCGAAGTTTATATACCCTTGCAACTTTATACATACCAAATTTCTTTAACTTTAATTGTGGTAAAAAATACAACAAGAGTTTTCACCCATCGTTCCTATGGGAGATATGTGATATAGTTACCCGATCTTAATAAAATTTGGCACAGTCATTAATAGGTATATTCATTTTTATGCCAATTGCGTGAAAAGTAAAGAAGTTATTGATAAAAGTCAATGTTTTCGACCGATCGTTCCTATGGGAGCTATATGATATAGTCATTCGATCGAATTATTGAGAAAAGTCACTGTTCGTGACTTTGCCGTTTGTATGGGAACTATACGATATAGTGGTCCGATCCGGCTGATTTCGAGATATACAACGCCTGCAGTATTTACAAGCCTACATGCAAAATTTCAACTCTGTAGCTCTTACGGTCTAGGAGGAGTTTGCATTGATCCAGACGGACGGACGGACGGACATGGCTATATGAACTCGTCTCGTCGTGCTGATCAAGAATATATATACTTTATATGGTCGGAGATGCTTCGTTCTATGCGTTGCTCACTTCTGACCAAAATTAATATACCCTTTTTGCAAGGGTATAAATATACCCCGAAAAGTTGTCCTAAGAACAATTGTTACCTATCAATTGTTATCCTAAAATTTTATATATTAATTCATCCTTTCCTTATTTATTCCTTCTTCGTTTTTCAATCTTTGTTACCTGTTCTAACATTCCGCCCCAATCGGAATGGCCGACCTACTTTCCACACTTGGAATCTATAAAATGTATACTTGAATTGCTTTCTGACAGAGACTCTTTAATCGTCCTATAACCTGTCCAATGTAACTCTGGTTTTACCAGAGGATAGTTCCATCCAACTGTGGAGATATTTATTGAGTTTCCCAGCCGCGACCCCATTTCCATTGACGCATTAAACAATACCTTTCGTACAACCGATTAAACTAATTTATACACTTGTACCGATATGAATTCCGCCATTTCTTTATTTCATACCACTGCTGACTCTATCTTTAATGACTGCGTACCCCCAGTATAATGATTATAATTGTTTTTGAATATGTTTATAATTGTTTTTGAATAAAAATGAGTCCTCGAATACTGTATAATGAATAATCTTAATTCTTTGAAGTCAGAATTCGGAATGAATCTATCGATTTATTGTTCAAGCAAGCAGTACAAATACATAGTTTTCTTATATCTACATATACATTGTACATATATATACTAGACGTCTGCATGAATGGCAAAAAAAAAAAACACTTTCAAATGTACAAAGTCAAAATTGAATTGAGTGAATACTTGTACAAGTCGTGTTTCCCTCGGCTGTACAAAAATATACCCGAAAGGAAACGAAATGGGTGAGTGAGCAGCAGAAGTAATTAAATGTTGTATATTGAATACATTCAGCTGTTTTCTACTGTGTGTATTATCTGTGAAAAGAAAGAGGAAAAAATAAAGAAATATGTGTGCAATGTATTTTTGTTGTGAATTATTTAATATATATATTTATTACATATAATTTATATTAGAGTTTAAAAACATAATTATATTAATGTTATCTAGATTAGAAGCTATTGAACATCGCTTTTCTGTTATTAAGTTTCTTGCGATTGAAAAAGTTCTCTCAAAAGCTGCGCTGCTGGCTGGAATACAAAATATTTGGCAGCTTGTTTTATGCAGTATTGCCTTCCATTTCGCACGTCTGCTCACAATTTCTCTAAGCACAAAGTGAAAACACCAAGTATTCTGCGAACTTGATTAGTTCGAATGTTCTCGAAGTTTTCATTTCATTTTCGTTATACTCTGTCTTTCGACATGAGACACAACATGTTCTTGTTGCGAAGCAGTAGTATACATATTCGTCTCATTCTGTCTTTTTCACTCACTCATATTCTACTCAATTCGAATGTACTCAATGTGGCTTTGTTATGAATGAATTCATGCAGACGTTTAATATATACATATGTATGCAGAAGGCATGCATACGTTATGTATGGGCCGACCACTGAAAAAAATCGCCTGACCATGATTAATATGAAGTCGTGCATCTGCTTGGTATTACATGATGCGCACAACTTGATACATAATTTGAGTCCACGAATATTTCGTTATACATTAATAAGAAATGTATCCAATTAAGTACCATTAATATTCTGCAATTGTAAAAAATAAATATTAATAAAAACGCGAAAAAAATTATTCAAAACTAACAAGCTCGGGCCAAGGGTTAAGCCAGGGTTTCGCTAATTTTAGACAGATCCTCTACCCCCTAGACCGACGAGCTGCTTTAAGTCCACTCTGCGTCCACTGCGTCATACCTATAAGTCTCCGAAGCTATAGCTTTAAACGTGATTTATTAGGAAAATATAGAATAGTCCGCCGAAAAATTTTAACTTAATTTATTTTAAATATTACGTAAAATCTACGTACCAAATTTGGTAGCTTTAGCTCTATTAGTTGTTAAAAAATCAGTTTTATTTAATTACAAAATCTGCGCCTTTACAGACGGATGGACGGCTGTTGATGCTGATCAAGAATATATATACTTTATGGTGTCGGAAAAGCTTCCTTCTGCCTGTTACATACATTTTGGCGACTTTAATATACCATTTCACCCTATGAGTATATGGTATAAATAGCCAAGTAATGCACATAAACGTTTTTCCATATGGCCGGAGTTGGCCGTTGGCTGGTGGGGGCGCACTCGTATGCTTGAGTGAGCGAAATACTAAGATATGCTTGTAAAAAGCATGCAAACAGATTTTTTTACAAATACGAAAATGCATTTCTTATTATAAATTTGAAATATTTGTTTTACTGATGTAGGTATACCTAAGTCGGCGAGACGACTTACTTACTTCATTTCTGTTGTTTCTGATGAAGAATATATATACTTTATGGGGTCGGAAAAGTTCCTTCTGCCTGCTACATATATTTGGCGACTTTAAGATACCATTTCATCCTATGGGTGATATAATTTTTCTATCGCCTTACATGAAGTATATAGTTTGTTAGAAATTCAGAAAAATGGTATATCGCCTTAAAATTAGATTTAAACTATCAACATTTCAAAATTAAAATATTTTGTACGTACTGATTGTTTATGTTTTTGTTCGAAAATTCGGTGTCAATTAAGTCAAACAAGAGTTCGTCTGGGTGAGTTGCCTTTGGTTGACGAAGTACACAGCTTCAAATGACGGGGCATTCTACAACATATCCAAAATTCATCCAAATCGCAAAGCAATAAGAGGCACAGGTTTCTTTTTAGGGACTCTTTTGTGGCATCTAATGTGTGCCGATGATGACAACCTGCAAGCAGACCTGAAGGAGTTTCAGGGGTGCTGTAGGGGTAACTTGTTATCGCTAAACTCTTATAAATGCAAAATTATGTTACCTTTTATCTTTAAAAAATTTTTGCGTTAGAAAGAATAAATAACTTTTTGGTTGTTAAAGATTTGGGGATTTGAAAAAACCATAAATTTGGTTTTAATTATATCCTGCTGTTAGTAGGACTAAAAGTGTTCCTGGCTTCATAATGCGCTGGAGTTCAAAGATCCGTGTCCTACCAAAATACTTTATAATTCATTAGTCTGTCCCATATTCGAGTATGGATGTTGTTTTTAATCTCCTTAATATGAGTTTTATCAAAATAAATTAGAATCTGTACAAAAACAGTTTTTACGTTTTGCCCTTCGTGATTTGCGCTGGGATCCAGTTGTACAACTATAATCTTATTCTAGTCAACTTCAGTTCTTTAACTAATCGTTCATGTTATACCGAAGTCGGCAAAACGACTTTCTTACTTCATTTTTATACAATTTTGATGAATAATTTCTTATTCGACTTATTGACTTTATTTCATAGTTCAACAAAAATAACTGTAATTGCAAATATATGCTAAGTTAAAAGACCTAAAAAAACCCAAACAAAATTAAAATTTTGAATTGGCCCAAAATTGGTTTTTAGTGCTAAATTAAATATAAAAATTTATGCAGTTTATCGTAGTTTTACAACTTATATTCAATTCCCACTCAAACTTTTGACTCAATTGGAGATTCTAATCGAGATCGGAAAACTGTGACATACCCATACACATACACTTGTAAGCTTTAACACGTGGTAAGTTCCAGGCACATCTCAGTAAATACTCAAATTTTCATACTAGTAAAGTTCACTTATTAAGCTCTTTGAGTGACTCATTAACTTAATTTATTTTAAATATTACGTAAAATCTACGTACCAAATTTGGTAGCTTTAGCTCTATTAGTTGTTAAAAAATCAGTTTTGTTTAATTTGCGGACGGAAGTGGGCGAGGAATAATTTTTACACATACAAAATCTGTGCCTTTACAGACGGACGGACGGACAGACGGACATGGCTACATACATGCTGTTACATACATTTTGGCGACTTTAATATTCCATTTCACCCTATGAGTGTATGGTATAAATAGCCAAGTAATGCATATAAACCTTTTTTCCATATGGCCGGAGTTGGCCGTTGGCTGGTGGGGGCGCTAGGGTGCTCGTATGCTTGCGTGAGCGAAATACTAAGATATGCTTGTAAAAAGCATGCAAACAGATTTTTTTAAAAAATATCAAAGAAGCTAACATCGGCTGTGCCGAAGTTTATATACCCTTGCAGTCCATGGCCATAATATTTTTACATGTTCCAAACTCTTTTTCTGTATCTCAATTCATTAATGCACAGAACCTTTCAAATATCATTTCAATTTCTTCTTCTTCTTCCCTATCCCCTTTTACACGCATGCCGCGATTCGCACGCATACACATATACATAGTTTATGTAGCGTTGCGTCTGTATGTGTGCATGCGTGTGCTCTGTTGATTTGATGATGACGTAGTAGGTAGCAAGTTGAACCGATTTATATCGGCTGTAACTTCTGTTCTATTTATCCGATTGGATTCAAATTTTGGGATCTGAGATTTTATATGAAATACTATCATTTCATGGCGATACTCCAATTTTTGCAATTTTTGCAAAAATGTTTCCTCCAGAGCTATATGATATAGTGGTCCGGTTCTCCCAATTTTCATACTTTATTTTTCCCAGGTAATAGGTAAAAAAAAAAAAAATACGAAAATGCATTGGTTATTATAAATTTAAAATATTTGTTTTACTGGTGTATGGTATATCCAAGTCGGCGAGACGACTTACTTACTTCATTTTGTTATATCTACATATACATTGTATATATACATATGTATGCAGAAGGCATGCATACGTTATGTATGGCCTGACCACTAAAAAAAATGGCCTGACCATGGCCATATTAATAAAAAAGCAAAAAAAAATTATTCAAAACTAACAAGCTCGGGCCAAGGGTTAAGCCAGGGTTTCGCTAATTTTAGACAGGTCCTTTACCCCCTAGACCGACGAGCTGCTTAAAGTCCACTCTGTCTATAAGTCTCCGAAGCTATAGCTTTAAACGTGATTTATTAGGAAAATATAGAATAGTCCGCCGAAAAATTTTAACTTAATTTATTTTAAATATTACGTAAAATCTACGTACCAAATTTGGTAGCTTTAGCTCTATTAGTTGTTAAAAAATCAGTTTTATTTAATTACAAAATCTGCGCCTTTACAGACGGATGGACGGACAGACGGACATGGCTAGATCTTCTCGGCTGTTGATGCTGATCAAGAATATATATACTTTATGGTGTCGGAAAAGCTTCCTTCTGCCTGTTACATACATTTTGGCGACTTTAATATACCATTTCACCCTATGAGTATATGGTATAAATAGCCAAGTAATGCACATAAACGTTTTTCCATATGGCCGGAGTTGGCCGTTGGCTGGTGGGGGCGCACTCGTATGCTTGAGTGAGCGAAATACTAAGATATGCTTGTAAAAAGCATGCAAACAGATTTTTTTACAAATACGAAAATGCATTTCTTATTATAAATTTGAAATATTTGTTTTACTGATGTAGGTATACCTAAGTCGGCGAGACGACTTACTTACTTCATTTCTGTTGTTTCTGATGAAGAATATATATACTTTATGGGGTCGGAAAAGTTCCTTCTGCCTGCTACATATATTTGGCGACTTTAAGATACCATTTCATCCTATGGGTGATATAATTTTTCTATCGCCTTACATGAAGTATATAGTTTGTTAGAAATTCAGAAAAATGGTATATCGCCTTAAAATTAGATTTAAACTATCAACATTTCAAAATTAAAATATTTTGTACGTACTGATTGTTTATGTTTTTGTTCGAAAATTCGGTGTCAATTAAGTCAAACAAGAGTTCGTCTGGGAGAGTTGCCTTTGGTTGACGAAGTACACAGCTTCAAATGACGGGGCATTCTACAACATATCCAAAATTCATCCAAATCGCAAAGCAATAAGAGGCACAGGTTTCTTTTTAGGGACTCTTTTGTGGCATCTAATGTGTGCCGATGATGACAACCTGCAAGCAGACCTGAAGGAGTTTCAGGGGTGCTGTAGGGGTAACTTGTTATCGCTAAACTCTTATAAATGCAAAATTATGTTACCTTTTATCTTTAAAAAATTTTTGCGTTAGAAAGAATAAATAACTTTTTGGTTGTTAAAGATTTGGGGATTTGAAAAAACCATAAATTTGGTTTTAATTATATCCTGCTGTTAGTAGGACTAAAAGTGTTCCTGGCTTCATAATGCGCTGGAGTTCAAAGATCCGTGTCCTACCAAAATACTTTATAATTCATTAGTCTGTCCCATATTCGAGTATGGATGTTGTTTTTAATCTCCTTAATATGAGTTTTATCAAAATAAATTAGAATCTGTACAAAAACAGTTTTTACGTTTTGCCCTTCGTGATTTGCGCTGGGATCCAGTTGTACAACTATAATCTTATTCTAGTCAACTTCAGTTCTTTAACTAATCGTTCATGTTATACCTAAGTCGGCAAAACGACTTTCTTACTTCATTTTTATACAATTTTGATGAATAATTTCTTATTCGACTTATTGACTTTATTTCATAGTTCAACAAAAATAACTGTAATTGCAAATATATGCTAAGTTAAAAGACCTAAAAAACCCAAACAAAATTAAAATTTTGAATTGGCCCAAAATTGGTTTTTAGTGCTAAATTAAATATAAAAATTTATGCAGTTTATCGTAGTTTTACAACTTATATTCAATTCCCACTCAAATTTTTGACTCAATTGGAGATTCTAATCGAGATCGGAAAACTGTGACATACCCATACACATACACTTGTAAGCTTTAACACGTGGTAAGTTCCAGGCACATCTCAGTAAATACTCAAATTTTCATACTAGTAAAGTTCACTTATTAAGCTCTTTGAGTGACTCATTAACTTAATTTATTTTAAATATTACGTAAAATCTACGTACCAAATTTGGTAGCTTTAGCTCTATTAGTTGTTAAAAAATCAGTTTTATTTAATTTGCGGACGGAAGTGGGCGAGGAATAATTTTTACACATACAAAATCTGTGCCTTTACAGACGGACGGACGGACAGACGGACATGGCTACATACATGCTGTTACATACATTTTGGCGACTTTAATATTCCATTTCACCCTATGAGTGTATGGTATAAATAGCCAAGTAATGCATATAAACCTTTTTTCCATATGGCCGGAGTTGGCCGTTGGCTGGTGGGGGCGCTAGGGTGCTCGTATGCTTGCGTGAGCGAAATACTAAGATATGCTTGTAAAAAGCATGCAAACAGATTTTTTTAAAAAATATCAAAGAAGCTAACATCGGCTGTGCCGAAGTTTATATACCCTTGCAGTCCATGGCCATAATATTTTTACATGTTCCAAACTCTTTTTCTGTATCTCAATTCATTAATGCACAGAACCTTTCAAATATCATTTCAATTTCTTCTTCTTCTTCCCTATCCCCTTTTACACGCATGCCGCGATTCGCACGCATACACATATACATAGTTTATGTAGCGTTGCGTCTGTATGTGTGCATGCGTGTGCTCTGTTGATTTGATGATGACGTAGTAGGTAGCAAGTTGAACCGATTTATATCGGCTGTAACTTCTGTTCTATTTATCCGATTGGATTCAAATTTTGGGATCTGAGATTTTATATGAAATACTATCATTTCATGGCGATACTCCAATTTTTGCAATTTTTGCAAAAATGTTTCCTCCAGAGCTATATGATATAGTGGTCCGGTTCTCCCAATTTTCATACTTTATTTTTCCCAGGTAATAGCTCTTAAGATGGCTGAGTTAAACGCATACGCACAGACGGACGGACAGACGGACAGACGGTCAGACGGACAGACGGATATGGCTATATCAACTCAGCTTCTCATGCTAATCAAGAATATATATACTTTATATGGTCGGAAACGTCTTCTTCTGTGCGTTACAAACATCTGACCAATTTTATAATACCCTCTGCAAGGGTATAAAAAGAAATCTGTTTTATGCGGATGCGAAAGTATGCGTGGAAATTTTTTTAACAAATGAAATCTGCTAGTAGGTCAGTATACACACCAAATTTGATGTCTCTAGCTAGTATAGTCTTTTCGATGGCGGAAATTGCCGTGACAAAAATTTAAAATAAACTTGATCACTGTACATACTACACGAATCAACATACCAAGTTCATTGGCTCTAGCTCTTATAATCTCCGAGATCTACGGACGGACAAGGCTAGAACGACTCGGCTGTTGATGCTGATTAAGAATATATATCCATTATGGTGTCGGGAAAGCTTCCTTCTCCCTGTTGCATACATTTTACAACTTTAATATACCATTTAACCCTATGGGTGCATGGACGATTTACATAAGATTAATTTTCTCACACTTTATTATTTTTTTATTTATTTATTTATTTATTTACGTCAACTAACACAGCAGACGACGAAAAAGCTTAAGTTAAAAGCTTAAGCTAAAGACAGATAGTAATTAATTGAAGAAGATAGCTTAGCTATATACACAACTAAACATCCCCGACTCGGTGGAGGTGTTTTATTTGCATAAGGTGCCAGCTATGCCCCGACACAGCCAATGTGGTCAGGGATGAGTTGCAGCCAATCCAAGTCCAGAATATTTTCATTGGTTTCGCTGTAGATGATTAAAAAGTATAGCGCGAAGAGAAGTGACATAAAGATGAGGAGAAATTAGGTGAGAAAGGTTGTTAAAAGATTGGCAAAGAACACGAAAAGGTTCGTGAAGAGAGTAGTTAGTCAGACATCTACTAAGGTGAATAGGAAAAAAGTTTCTGGTCCGACGTGAGGGAACACAAAAATATAGCGTATCTAGTAAATTAGTAGAAATGACTTCGCCGTTGACAAGTTTATGAAGAAAGAAAATGTAAAGTAAAGGAAGATATAAGAAGAAGTCTGTCAGAATAAGAAGGTAGGCGAAGACTCGGGTCCCAATTAAGACCGCGTAACGCAAACTTAAGGAATTGCTTCCGTGCCGATTCAATACTACGCTGGTGAACATCATATTGCGGGTTCCACACTGGCGAGCAATATTCGAGAGTAGGGCGAACTACCGAAGTGTATAAAACCTTTGTTACATAGGGATCATCAAATTCTTTGGCCCAACGTTTAATAAAGCCAAGAAGGCTGCATGTTCTATTGACAATTGAAGATATATGAATATTTAATGAAAGTTTTGGGTCAAACATAACGCCTAAGTCTTTGAATGATGGCACACCATCTAACAGAACAGACTTAATAGAGTAATGAGCTAGGAACGGAGACAAACGACTGAAAGTCATAAAAGAACACTTTGAGGACACCTGAGGTATTTCGAACAGTATTGGATATTGAGGAACAAAAAGACACCTTTTGGGTGAAAGCCCGACAGTTTTGGGGAAAAGCCCATAATGTTAAGTTTCGTAAGAAGCATAAAATGATCAACCGTATCGAAAGCCTTACTAAAGTCGGTATAAATAACATCAGTTTGACACTTTTTACGGAAGCCATGGTGTACAAGGTGGTGAATTCTAAAAGGTTGGTAAGTGACGAACGACCTTTCATGAAGCCATGCTAACAAGGAGAAATAGTGAGTCTGGATAGGTGTTGAAAGGAAGACGTAATAATTTTCTGAAACAGCTTTGGTATTGCCGAAAGTTTAGCAATGCCACGGTAGTTAGAAACATCCGATTTTCTACCCTTTTTAAAAAGCGGAATAATTAAAAACTCCTTCCAAAAATCAGGAAAGCTACAAGTATCAATCGATGTAAAGAATAACCGAGATAATGGCTTAGATAGGGAAATTGAATAATTTTAAGGATGACATCATAGAGATAATACAGTCTTCAGTAATACTAGGAAAAAGCATATAATTTAAATGTGGGATTGAGAAGGGATAGTATGTGGGATCCGAAGCAGTAGTAGAATAAGTCGACTGAAAGAATTTAGCAAACAGATCTGCAATTTCTGAATCATTATTAGCAGTCTGGTCATAAAGTCTGAAGGGTGATTCGACAGACAATAAAGAGAATTTTAAAATTGGTTTACATAAAGCATTTACACAGAACCTGAGTACACATCCAGATAGACCATCTGGCCCCGGAGAATAAACATGTTTAATTAGTTTAAGTTCGCTAAGAAGAGAACTTTTATCAATGACTGGATTGAAAATGCAATTAGCCTTTTTTAAATAATAAGGTTACGGACTTGCTCGATATTCCGTTCAGGAATTAGTTGTTTTAAAAAAACTCGCAAACATATCGGCAATTGCCTGATCAGTGCTCGCTTTCTTATTTTGAAAAGACAAAAAAGATAGGTGCACAGAGGTCTTACGTTTAGAATTAACAAAATTATAAAATTGTTTAGGGTCAGAAGAAAACTGAAGCTTACACCGCTGAAGGTAATTCTTATTGCATTGTGTATTAAGCATCATGAATTTTGAACGAGCGACTATACTAGCGTAATCTAATGAACGACGTGTTTTTTGAAACTTCTTATAATATCGAGTCTTCACATTTTTTAAATTGGATAACTCTCGAGAGAACCAGGGAGGAGCCGCTCCAGCCTACCAAGAGGCACACAAATATCAAAGAGTGAATTTAGATTATCATAAAAAAACGAACAGCTGAGTTCATATCTCTACTATTGTATAGATAAGACCAATCGGTATTGGTAATATTTTCATTAAGGCTGGCAAAGTCAGTCTTACGAAAGCACCTAGTTAGAGGTAATTCATTTGAACCAAGTAATGGTGAAAGCAAGGGCAGATCAATTTTTAAATTTAACGTAGGTTGAAATTTGTCTTCGGGAAGAACAAATGGTTCGATCACATAAACATCACAATAGGAAGAATCCAATACAAAAATAAGATCTAACGATTTTCCATTAGAATTTAAGACAGGATTGACTTGGGATAAAGATAATCCTAGAAGGCCATTAATAAAGTCATGTGACATAGAGGGCGTCAAAATGGTACATTCATCTGTTGGTGACCATGCTAAAGCGGGTAAATTAAAATCACCTAAAACTATGAGCATGTCTTGACTGGAAACTAAAGAGGAGACAAACTGAATTGCCTCTAAATGATTTAAATATACCATTATGTCAGACAATGGTGGAATATAGGAACAAGTTATATAAGCATTAAAAGATTTAAAATTTACTTTAACACCGACAAACTCAATCTCCTGGGTACTAGAAAATTGAATCATTTCAGATGATAAAGCAGCAACAACAGCTATCAGAACGCCACCGTCTGTGCGAGAAATCCGGTCACGTCTGAGTATAGAAAAGTTTGTGGAAAAAACCGATGCAGGAAGTTTAGATTTCAGTCCTCTAACGTTCTGGTAAGCCAGGCTAAGGGACGAAATTAGTTTTTTGACACACTAGCAGCTGCTGATGTGGCAGAAATAGTGTTAGTTGTTGTTGTTGGCAGGCGAATCGGTTGCCGATTTTTCTTTTTCACAGTATATTCCTTCAATATTATATGTTTCGGCCAAAAATCTTCTCGACATATAATGTCGAAGATATTGGCAGAAACACTAATTTTAAAGGACGAAATGTTCCGAGAATAAGAAAATTTAAGCTTTTCCACCGCAATATTCGAGACGTTAACTTTCTTCCGAATATAGGCTACTACATCATCAGATGTGACAACAGGGTCTAGCCTAGAAACAAAAATATGTTTCTTTGGTGGTATGCCAACGAGAGGCCGCGGTCACGCCGAAGCTTCAGCCCCAGCAGCAACGCTGAACGAGTCACTCACTGTAGTAGTCAACTTACTGACTGGGCCCTCGACACTATTGGAACTGTCGGCAATTTGAATGGGTAATTGCCCGGACAAATCGGGAGCCAACCCCATTAGTGGCAACTGTGCACTTGTACTTTTAGAGCAGCATATTATAAAAAACTGAATTTAAATTAAAAGAAGAAAATAAAATTTTAAAGGTAACAAGTTAACAAGGGTTAATGTGTAGATTAAGCCTTCACAACTAAAGAGTAAAAAGTACAAGAATACACTTATGATAAACACAAAAACCAAAAACACGAACCACTGAGTCACGGGTAGGCAAAAGACGAGAGCGCTATGAAACAGAAATACGAAAGAGCGAGAGAGCTCGTCAAATTGAACACTTGCAACTACAACTTGTACGCGAGAATTAGTTACAATGGTAACATGTGAAAAGACAAAAGATGTGAAAAGACAAACAAATAAGCAAAACAACAGCACCGCTAATGCAAGTATTGTTGTAAGTTCTAATTTATGTTGAAATTGTATAAGTTTTTATTATGCTTATACAAGTTAACATGGATAAATGAATATAGCTAGTACTGCATTTGGCAGTGGCCACGATCGCTGGGTCAGCGATCCCACGGTCTGGGTAATATGAGCCGGCCCGCAAGACGTTGACCGCTGCTAGCGGCACGAGGCGCAGTGTCAGCATTCCTATGGCCAATGTTTAGGGTTCTTGGGTAGTTTATTTAATAATGTTTAGTTAGTTATAATTCGGACTCCAAGCGCACAAAACTGTGGCTTGTAATAAATCAAAATAAAAATATAAATAAACATTTATATTACTGGCGCCCAACGGAAACTAAAATTGCCCAAAACTTAAAAAACAATTCTAAGTAAAAATAGAATTGAAATAAAAAACAAAAAACACAAAAAAGTTTAAACATTGTAGTGAAGAAATTATCACTACAAAAATAAAAAAAAAATAAAAAAAAAACAACATAGTCACGTCACTGGTCTGGTGACGGCAGCGGCGAAGAAAAAAATTGAAGACGAGAAGCAGCAACAACAAACGGAAAAAACTCCACCGTCGGCCACAATCCAGCAATAAGAGGGCATAGAAGTTTATCAACAGAAAAATGAAAATGTAAGTGAGATTTTTGTTGTCTAAATATATTAATCTTGGATTGTGTAAATATTCAATAAATCGCTTAGCATTAGAGGTGGTTACTAAACTAAAACGTTGAAGTTGACATTCTCTGTTTTAATTAAATAAAAAACAATTTACACTATTAAACGAAATATTTGTTCCCGTCTGTTCATGTGGAGAGATAACCGGAAAAATAGTGATAGTAGTGACGAAGAATTACTAAAGGTTATAGAAGGCAACAGTGAGCAAGTGAAAGATACGCACACCGATAATCAGAAAAATAGTGATAGTAGTGACGAGGAGTTGTTAAAGGTTATAGAAGGCAGAAGCGAGCTACTGAAAGAAACACACAAAATGCCAACAACAGAGAAGGTGATGAAAATAGTGCAAGTGGCAGTGCAGACTGCGCTTGATCACCAAGCTGCACAGATGCAGTATACTTTCACACAACAGTTAAACCACGAAATGGAGTCTTTAAGGACTCAGGTAGAAAGTTTAAAACCAGTCACACCGGAGGTTGAGGTTTATAGGGATGCCGAAATCATCCCAGGAATAGAGTGTAAGGAACCATTAGATATTGTTAGATCCTTGCCAGATTTTGATGGCAATCAAAACGAATACATTTCATAGCGCTCCGCAGCTTCATTCGCATACGAACTATTTCGACCTTATAGGGGCAGTTCCGCCCACTACCAAGCAGTAGGCATAATCAGGAATAAGGTAAAAGGTGCCGCTAGTTCCACTCTAGCATCGTACAACACTGTAAAAAATGTCGACGCGATCATAGCTCGACTAGCCTTCACCTACGCTGACAAAACGCCCATTCGCGTTATTCAACAAAAATTGGGAACCTTACGACAGGGGGAACAATCGCTGTCTCAGTATTATGACGAGGTGGAAAAAACATTGACTCTCCTCACTAATAAAACGATAATGACACATGAGGCAGCGTCAGCGAACGTGCTTAATGAGCAGTTTAGGTCCGATGCGCTACACTCTTTTGTGTCGGGGCTTAAGAAATCCCTCAGGGCAGTAGTACTACCAGCAAAACCCAAAGATTTACACACTGCGCTAGCATTAGCGCACGAAGCTGAAGTAAGCCACGACTACGCAGCCTTCGCTGCAAGCTTTGCGCGGGCTACCGAGGAAAAAGCTCAGGGCCCCTTTGAACAAAAGAACCAAAATTTTCGAAACAATGCTAATCAGAATAAGAGCTCGGAAAATAGCCAAGGGGCATACAAGAAGACTTCTCATTATACTAGGGTTCAGGAAAAACCAAATAACAAAGGGAAGCCACCACCAAATCCTGGGGCTCAGGCGTTCTCAACACCAGAACCCATGGAGGTTGACTCCTCTTCAAAGTATAGGCAACCAACCAGATATTCGGGAAATAAGTCCACAAAATCTGGATTCGGGTCGAAAAAGAATCAGCAGGTTCATTTCACGACTCAGGATTCCCCTGGGGAAGAAGCCTATGAGACAAAAGCAGAGGCGAGCGCTCTAACAGCTAGTGATGACTTGTCAGATAGTGAAGAATCTTGTAATTTTTTAGGGAACACTCCCTTCTACCGTTCATCACAAGAACAGTAGGAGGAAAAACAATTAAATTACTTATCGATACGGGGGCCTCAATAAACTATATTCGTCCAATGGCGGTACTAAAATTCATCACCCCCGCAGAAAAACCATTTAATGTCAGATCCATACATGGGACCTCAAAGGTAACGGAAAAATGCCCAATACATATTTTTGGCCTTAAAGCACATTTCTTCTTGATAAATATCCCAGAAGATTTCGACGGCATAATTGGTTTCGACCTTTTAAAAAAGGTCGGAGCAACTATCAATCTATTAAACAACCAAATAGTTACAAAAAATGGATCTGAAGCCATTAATTTTACCCGTTGCCCACAAGTAAATTTCATTTATATCGACGACACAGACGTCCCGGCTGCTGTACTTAAGTCTTTCAACAAGATGATGGACGAAAGAGTAGGAGCGTTTGCAGACCCTGACGAGGCTCTGCCATATAACATAAATACTGTAGCAACTATTCGAACAAATGGGGAACCGGTATACTCCAGATTATACCCACTCCCAATGGACGTTACGGACTTTGTCAACGCAGAAGTTAAACAACTTCTAGCCCACGGCATAATTCGACCCTCAAAATCTCCCTATAATAATCCGACCTGGGTGGTCGACAAAAAAGGAACAGATGAAAACGGCTTCCATAAAAAGAGGCTAGTAATTGACTTTAGGAAAACTATTGAATTCTTTAAGGAAGATCATATTAAAAGAATTATTAGGAAAATCGACACGCTAATAGAAACGATGACGGTTCATCATAGAGGCGCTAGAAGCTTAAATATTTTAGGCACTGCATTGAAAGTAGTGGCCGGAACTCCTGATTTTGCAATTAATAGAGTCAGAAAATAAGCAAGTCAAGATCAACAACAAATTACAGTAAAAACTGAATGCAATAACGAACTCCATAAACCAAATAAGTAAAACAGAAAATGTCAATCACGAACACTTTTATGAAACCATCCTAGCAAAAAACAGAATGGTCATTTCAGACCTTGAAAATTTAATTCTAACAACCACTTTGGCAAAAGCGAATTTGTTGAACCCAATAATCCTCGATGACTTGGATGTCAATGAAATGACTAACAAAAATCTCACAAATATTAGTGTGTCAGATTTATTAGATGTAGGTAGTATTAAGGTTTTTCAAAATTTTAACATTTTGTACTTTTTAATCAAATATCCTCACCCAGAATCTGTCTGTAAGAAAATCAGCCTTTACCCGGTAGAGCGGGATAACATCATTTTAGATTTTAATAACAGAAACGTAGTTGCTGATTGTGGTATGGAGCTATTCTCAGTCGAGGGTTGCCAATTGGCGGTAACCACAACATTCTGCAAAAGGTCGCCCATAAATGGATGCACGCAACAATTAGTAGCCGGAACTCAAGCCCATTGTAGCTGCAGACCAGGTCACCTGGAACGCTTAATAGTTGTGGACGAGGGAATGGTTATCATCAACGACGCCACCATGGACATCATAGACGAAGTTGGCAACGAAAAAAGGGTGAACGGCACCTACCTGGTGACATTCACCGACAAGATTACCATCAACCAAACAACATTTGTCAACAAGTATTCTGTGCTCAGAAAGAAGCCAATGGTGTCAGCCGAGTCACAAATCAACATTACGAGGTACCGGGAACACTTAAGCCTGCCTTTCCTCCACGAACTGGGCATTAACAATCTCCGGCATATAACCGGTCTACGCTCAAAAATAGTATCGGGCCCTGTATTGAGCAGCAGTGTCACTATTGGGATAGTCGCAATTTGGTTCGCAATTTATCTGGCCATTCGCAGACTCCAAAGACGCAACTTAGTAACAACTCTTCAAAAGTCTCTTGACCTACAGAAGTCCGGGGGCGGCCTCCACTTAAGCGAGGGAGGAGTTAACATGAACAAATGAATATAGCTAGTACTGCATTTGGCAGTGGCCACGATCGCTGGGTCAGCGATCCCACGGTCTGGGTAATATGAGCCGGCCCGCAAGACGTTGACCGCTGCTAGCGGCACGAGGCGCAGTGTCAGCATTCCCATGGCCAATGCTTAGGGTTCTTGGGTAGTTTATTTAATAATGTTTAGTTAGTTATAATTCGGACTCCAAGCGCACAAAACTGTGGCTTGTAATAAATCAAAATAAAAATATAAATAAACATTTATATTACTTACACAAAACCGAGTCTAAGCAATTTAAGAATGATAATAAAAAAAACACGTCCGTCCTCTACAACGAGTGAAAATAGTGTCTGACCGCATATTAAACAATTTGTAGGGTTTTTTTCTTCTTTCCTTATGGCACTTAGCAAACAATATTGTTGCTTCAAGTGTTCCATAATATCAGATAGCATTTGTATCTGCCTTGTTTTTCTAATCTGACTCTCATATAATTGTAGTACCTCTCTGTCAAATTTTCTAAGTACGAGTTGTGAGAATATCACGTCATCTTCTTCGGGTAAATTTGTTATAATTTTAATCAAGAGTACTGAATCATTAAATTGAATTGAATCACTTCCTTTAAACTTTTTGCGATTTCGCCTTTAACGCTAGTATTAATCAGATGAGCTTAAGAGTCGGACTCAGATCCTGTCTTTTTTGATTAATTAGCCGAATAAGTCAACAAACAGGTCCCATGCTTTCGGCTTACCAAAAAATGTTGGTACCTGAATTTTCGGAAACACAATAAGCTCTTCTCTTACGGCATCATTCTCAATAATAAAAATATATATTATCCACGTCCCATTGCCTCTTAATTTCTGGAACTGGCAGATTAAACCCTTAAATATCTTCTGCTGAATATTACAGTTCTAATAACTGGAGGTCGCATTCCGCACGAGGCCCCGTTGCTGTCTTTAAAATTTTCTGACATAGTTACATCTGAAATAATGCTTTTCGATTTACTCGTGCCCTGTTTGACTTCCCTGGCTGCTATTCCGGCTACATTAAAACCTTCATCATATTTTTCCTCTGTGAAGTAGTTCCGCTCGATTACTCCACTCTGCAGCATTTGGTAATTGCTTCTGCATCTCTTGAGTTTTATGACGGGTCATAAACGACATTTTTAGGGTTGAGCGAGCGATCGTCGTCCTGAAAAAAAATCGGTTATGGACAGAGAGACGCATATCTTACTAATCTACTAGAAAAAGGGGAAAAAAGGTCGCGATCTTGAGATTTAACAAAAACAAACCTTACCTCACTTCCTCTTCCAACAAGTTGCGAGCTCGAGACCGCGACGTATTTCCCCCTCCCCAGTAAAAGTATATAAGTCTTTCTTGATCAGCATCAACAGCCGAGACGATCTATCCATGTCCATCTGTTCGTCTGCCCGTCCGTCCGTCCGTATGAACACATAGATCTTGGAGACCCGCATAAAACAGATTTCTTTTTTTAAACTAATAAAGCTCAGGTCGTCAAATTTGGTACGTAGACTTCTTTGGTATGCGCGCAGTGATTATGATTATTTAAAATTTTTGCCACGACCACTTCCGCCTCGATGATTTTTCTACCAACCTTAAAAATTTAATTTAAATGGGGCTACATATGTAGCATTTAATTGGTCTTCTTGGTATAACGAAAAATAAAATATCAAAAATCAGCGACTTGCGTTGAATTAATATGTAGGCAAGTCCACTCTCATACAGGCAGACTCGGCTTTTCACCTCTTCAAGAATTGTAGCATTGATCACGAGGGTGCAGGGAGTCGAAACGAATACTGTATCAGTCTTGAGGCGTTTTGACGTCAGCATGTTGCCTCTTTTTGTCAAGACCATTCAGAGCAGTGAAGATGACTAACCTTGATAAACATAAAAATGACATTTGCACACATAGATAGATAGGTATGAAATATTTTAAAGTGAAAACCAAAGGCAACTCACCCAGACGAACTCTTGTTTGACTTAATTGACGCCGAATTTTCGAATAAAAACATAAACAATCAGTACGTACAAAATATTTTAATTTTGAAATGTTGATAGTTAAAATCTAATTTTAAGGCGATATACCATTTTTCTGAATTTCTAACAAACTATATACTTCATGTAAGGCGATAGAAAAATTATATCACCCATAGGATGAAATGGTATCTTAAAGTCGCCAAATATATGTAACAGGCAAAAGGAACTTTTCCGACCCCATGAAGTATATATATTCTTCATCAGAAACAACAGAAATGAAGTAACTCGTCTCGCCGACTTAGGTATACCATACATCAGTAAAACAAATATTTCAAATTTATAATAAGAAATGCATTTTCGTATTTGTAAAAAAATGTGTTTGCATGCTTTTTACAAGCATATCTTAGTATTTCGCTCACTTAAGAATACGAGCACCCTAACGCCCCCACCAGCCAACGGCCAACTCCGGCCATATGGAAAAACGTTTATATGCATTACTTGGCTATTTATACTATACACTCATAGGGTGAAATGGTATATTAAAGTCGCCAAAATGTATGTAACAGGCAGAAGGAAGCTTTTCCGACCCCATAAAGTATATATATTCTTGATCAGCATCAACAGCCGAGAAGATCTAGCCATGTCCGTCTGTTCGTGTGTCCGTCTGACCGTCCGTCGGCCCTCCGTCCGCATGAGCATACTAGCTCAGTACAGGCGCAGATATTGTATGTGTAAAAATCCTTCCTCGCCCACTTCCGTCCGCAAATTAAATAAAACTGATTTTTTAACAACTAATAGAGCTAAAGCTACCAAATTTGGTACGTAGATTTTACGTAATATTTAAAATAAATTAAGTTAATGAGTCACTCAAAGAGCTTAATAAGTGAACTTTACTAGTATGAAAATTTGAGTATTTACTGAGATGTGCCTGGAACTTACCACGTGTTAAAGCTTACAAGTGTATGTGTATGGGTATGTCACAGTTTTCCGATCTCGATTAGAATCTCCAATTGAGTCAAAAATTTGAGTGGGAATAGAATATAAGTTGTAAAACTACGATAAACTGCATTAATTTTTATATTTAATTTAGCACTAAAAACCAATTTTGGGCCAATTCAAAATTTTAATTTTGTTTGGGTTTTTTAGGTCTTTTAACTTAGCATATATTTGCAATTACAGTTATTTTTGTTGAACTATGAAATAAAGTCAATAAGTCGAATAAGAAATTATTCATCAAAATTGTATAAAAATGAAGTAAGAAAGTCGTTTTGCCGACTTCGGTATAACATGAACGATTAGTTAAAGAACTGAAGTTGACTAGAATAAGATTATAGTTGTACAACTGGATCCCAGCGCAAATCACGAAGGGCAAAACGTAAAAACTGTTTTTGTACAGATTCTAATTTATTTTGATAAAACTCATATTAAGGAGATTAAAAACAACATCCATACTCGAATATGGGACAGACTAATGAATTATAAAGTATTTTGGTAGTACACGGATCTTTGAACTCCAGCGCATTATGAAGCCAGGAACACTTTTTTTCCTACTAACAGCAGGATATAATTAAAACCAAATTTATGGTTTTTTCAAATCCCCAAATCTTTAACAACCAAAAAGTTATTTATTCTTTCTAACGCAAAAATTTTTTAAAGATAAAAGGTAACATAATTTTACAGCACCCGTGAAACTCCTTCAGGTCTGCTTGCAGGCTGTCATTATCGGCACACATTAGATGCCACAAAAGAGTCCCTAAAAAGAAACCTGTGCCTCTTATTGCTTTGCGATTTGGATGAATTTTGGATATGTTGTAGAATGCCCCGTCATTTGAAGCTGTGTACTTCGTCAACCAAAGGCAACTCACCCAGACGAACTCTTGTTTGACTTAATTGACACCGAATTTTCGAACAAAAACATAAACAATCAGTACGTACAAAATATTTTAATTTTGAAATGTTGATAGTTTAAATCTAATTTTAAGGCGATATACCATTTTTCTGAATTTCTAACAAACTATATACTTCATGTAAGGCGATAGAAAAATTATATCACCCATAGGATGAAATGGTATCTTAAAGTCGCCAAATATATGTAGCAGGCAGAAGGAACTTTTCCGACCCCATAAAGTATATATATTCTTCATCAGAAACAACAGAAATGAAGTAAGTAAGTCGTCTCGCCGACTTAGGTATACCATACATCAGTAAAACAAATATTTCAAATTTATAATAAGAAATGCATTTTCGTATTTGTAAAAAAATCTGTTTACATGCTTTTTACAAGCATATATTAGTATTTCGCTCACTCAAGCATACGAGTGCGCCCCCACCAGCCAACGGCCAACTCCGGCCATATGGAAAAACGTTTATGTGCATTACTTGGCTATTTATACCATATACTCATAGGGTGAAATGGTATATTAAAGTCGCCAAAATGTATGTAACAGGCAGAAGGAAGCTTTTCCGACACCATAAAGTATATATATTCTTGATCAGCATCAACAGCCGAGAAGATCTAGCCATGTCCGTCTGTCCGTCCATCCGTCTGTAAAGGCGCAGATTTTGTAATTAAATAAAACTGATTTTTTAACAACTAATAGAGCTAAAGCTACCAAATTTGGTACGTAGATTTTACGTAATATTTAAAATAAATTAAGTTAAAATTTTTCGGCGGACTATTCTATATTTTCCTAATAAATCACGTTTAAAGCTATAGCTTTGGAGACTTATAGACAGAGTGGACTTTAAGCAGCTCGTCGGTCTAGGGGGTAAAGGACCTGTCTAAAATTAGCGAAACCCTGGCTTAACCCTTGGCCCAAGCTTGTTAGTTTTGAATAATTTTTTTTTGCTTTTTTATTAATATGGCCATGGTCAGGCCATTTTTTTTAGTGGTCAGGCCATACATAACGTATGCATGCCTTCTGCATACATATGTATATATACAATGTATATGTAGATATAACAAAATGAAGTAAGTAAGTCGTCTCGCCGACTTGGATATACCATACACCAGTAAAACAAATATTTTAAATTTATAATAACCAATGCATTTTCGTATTTAAAAAAAACTGTTCACATGCTTTTTACAAGCATATCTTAGTATTTCGCTCATTCAAGCATACGAGCACTCTAGCGTCCCCACCAGCCAACGGCCAACTCCGGGCATATGGAAAAACGTTTATATGCATAACTTGGCTATTTTTATTCCGATTTTGATCAAATTTTGCTGGACATTAGTATCAAATTTAAGTGTGCTAAATTTGATTGCACAAGGTAGAAAATTACGGGAGATAATCGATTTTTTTCAAATTACGGGGGCGGAAAGGGGCGTGGCAAAATCTTTACACATCAAAAATGTGCGCAATTACTAAGCAAATATGTATACCAACTATAATGTCTCTAGCTAGAATAGTTTTTGAGAAAATCGGTTTTATTTAATTTGCGGGGGCGGTAGGGGGCGTGGCAAAATTTTTATAAATACAAAATGTGCGCATTTACAAAGCAAATATACATACCAAATTTTGTGTCTTTTGTTGCTATAGTGTTTATGAACATCGGTTTTATATAATTTGCGGGGGCGGTAGGGGGCGTGGCAAAATTTTTATAAATACAAAGTGTGCGCATTTACTAAGCAAATATACATACCAAATTTTGTGTCTCTAGTTGCTATCGTTTTTGAGAAAATCGGTTTTATATAATTTGCGGGGGCGGTAGGGGGATTTGCAAAATTTTTATAAATACAAAATGTGCGCATTTACTAAGCAAATATACATACCAAATTTTGTGTCTTTAGTTGATATAGGAAAATCGGTTTTATATAATTTGCGGGGGCGGTAGGGGGCGTGGCATTTGAAATAAACTTGATCAGTCTACATCAGGGGTAGGCACGCATACAATGAAAAATGAGACTTTGCATTTGTGTGTGTGACAACAAACACGAAGTACGAAACGTTTTCTTGCTTTACACTGAAAAAACAGTATAGCAAATAGAAATATTTTTTATTTTTGTCAAAAAATTAAAAAAAAATTATCCTTACATAATATAGGTAAGAAAATATTATTAAATAATGCATAATAATGATAGGAAAAATTTGATGACACATAACGCATTGCCCATCGCCCTCCATATTTTCAATAATAAAAAATAAATTTTCCCAATGGGTACTAAACATTTTTTTTTCGGTGTATTCCAGTTATTGTTTTGGCAATCATTGTTTTTCCTGACAAGCATCAATCAAAATTTTTGCCGAAGTGACATTGCCGAACAAACACGAGCGTTTACAGTATACGTGAAGCGGCAGCGCTGCGGCAGAGCTAGGCCCTAGTCCGGGGAATGGGCCGTGCCGACCAGTGGTCTACATACTACACGAATCTACATACCAAATTTGGTGGCTCTAGCTCTTATAGTCTCCGAGATCTAGGTGTTCATACAGACGGACGGACGGACGTTCGGACGGACGGACGGACGGACGGACGGACGGACGGACGGACGGACAGATGGACATGGCTAGATTGTCTCGGCTGTTGATGCTGATCAAGAATATATATACTTTATGGGGTCGAAAAAGCTTCCTTCTGCCTGTTACATACATTTTGGCGACTTTAATATACCATTTCACCCTAAGGGTGTATGGTATAACCATGTATTTGTACTGCTTGCTTGAACAATAAATCGATGGATTCATTCCGAATTCTGACTTCAAAGAATTAAGATTATTCATTATACAGTATTCGAGGACTCATTTTTCTTCAAAAACAATTATAAACATATTCAAAAACAATTATAATCATTATACTGGGGGTACGCAGTCATTAAAGATAGAGTCAACAGAGGTACAAAATAAAGAAATGGCGGAATTCATATCGGTACAAGTGTATAAATTAGTTTAATCGGTTGTACGAAAGGTATTGTTTAATGCGTCAATGGAAATGGGGTCGCGGCTGGGAAACTCAATAGATATCTCCACAGTTGGATGGAACTATCCTCTGGTAAAACCAGAGTTACATTGGGCAGGTTAAACTCCCCCAGGACGACAAAAGAGTCTCTGTCAGAAAGCAATTCAAGTATACATTTTATAGATTCCAAGTGTGGAAAGTAGGTCGGCCATTCCGATTGGGGCGGAATGTTAGAACAGGTAACAAAGATTGAAAAACGAAGAAGGAATAAATAAGGAAAAGATGAATTAATATATAAAATTTTAGGATTTACGTGGTAACAATTGTTCTTAGGACAACTTTTCGGGGTATATTTATACCCTTGCAACGCATAGAACGAAGCATCTCCGACCATATAAAGTATATATATTCTTGATCAGCACGACGAGCCGAGTTCCGTCCGTCCGTCTGGATCAACGCAAACTCTCCTAGACCGGATCGGACCACTATATCATATAGCTCCCATACAAACGGCAAAGTCACGAATAGTGACTTTTCTCAATAACTTCGTTATTTTCTGAGCTACTGTCGTGAAAATTCATATTTAATATATTTATATTTATTTAAAAATTAATATATTAATAATATTAATAGTTTATTTAACTTGTTAACGACTGTGCCAAATTTGATCAAGATCGGATGACTATATCATATAGCTCCCATAGGAACGATCGCTCGAAAACAGTGACTTTTATCAATAACTTCCTTACTTTTCACGCAATTGGCATAAAAATGAATATTTATCAGTTTAATATACCTATTAATGACTGTGCAAAATTTTATTAAGATCGGGTGACTATATCACATAGCTCCTATAGATACGATCGGTGTAAAGCTGTTACTCTTGTTGTATTTTTTACCACAATTAAAGTTAAAGAAATTTGGTATGTATAAAGTTTCAAGGGTATATAAACTTCGGCACGGCCGAAGTTAGCCCCGGCTCTCTGGTTTTAGCTATTTTATATTCTATAAATATTTTTCAAAACGTGTGGTTGGGTGTTGCAAATGATTACAATTACGATCAGTCATTCTGATATATGATAGTTTATTGGTTTTTGACAAAAATACGGTTGCGTTGTAGTTTTCTTTAGTGTGGCTGATTTGGTCCCATCGGATGACCACGGTGTTTAAAATTTTTCTTATAATTTAATATAATAATAAAATTTAATTTCTTATAATTTAGAATAAAAATACGTTAACCATTAAATAAAGTATTTTGGCCCTTTACATGTATCATTATGATTTATTTTTGTTTTGTGTTTTTGCTTCGCTTTGTATATTTCCAAAGCGCATCTGATTTGGTGAAGCCATTTCAGATGAACACGATGTTTAATCTTAAACAATTACTTTTTTTAATGACAATAAAAAAATTTCTTTGGCCATATTTCATTGATTTCTGGTTGATCTCTTCTCTGCTTGCTTATCACAAGTAAACTTTTCTCATTACAGGTTTCTTGGATTCGCAGGAAAGATTTTCAGTTACTGACTTTGGGACTATCAACACACAGTAGCGATAAGCGGTTTTTAGTTGAACATACGAGGCATATGGGCCATTGGTCATTAAGGATTAAGGCTGTTAGAGAAGAAGACCGTGGATTTTATGAATGTCAATTATCAATTTATCCAACTCAATCTATTTTTATAGAACTAAAAATTGTTGGTAAGTATCGGTAAAAAACCTGAAATTTCTAAAATCTTAGTATTAGTATCTATTTTTGTAGAACTAAAAATTTTGTTGGTAAGTATCGGTCGAAATCCTGAAATTTCTAAAATCTTAGTATTGTGGTAGCTAGAAGGCAAATTCATATTTTCATGTTTTACTGAAAAGCAACACTTGATTAACTTTGAGGCAACCATTTGTGAGGAATATTATAAATCATAATAATATCCCACACAACAAACCGACAGCGAAGCAATCCAAAGGTGTGAATAACGCACCAGATACAAGATATAGCCGAGACACGAACCAGATGTACGATATACGACCAATATTGGCAATGGTCGATCAAACCAGTGCAACGCAAATAAGTTACGATCAAACGCAATGGATCGAACCACACGCAACCGCAAGCAATTTCGTACAAGCGGGAAGATGCGTGGGAAGCAGAATGCAAAAAAACCTATATATATACATACGACGGGCAACCAGGTCCAACATGGCTCGATCGAACCAAATCGAACCTATGACGTACGATCGAGCATGACGATCGAACCGCATGCGACCGCTGGCAAATTTCGTACAAGCGGGAAGATGCGTGGGAGGCATAATGTATAAAAATCGGCTATGTAAGAGCAAACAAGGGCAAGCGAAAAAGGGCATTGGCCCAGTGAGACAATTTAAGAGCACAGAGAGGCCACAATAGAAATGCATGCATTGACGTACAATGCATGAACAAGCATACACTCACAATACACGTATGCTATGCGTGTATGACCGCGAGAGGGAGTACCGGTGGCCTATGGGTGCTCTCTGCCTACGTCACACACAAGAGATCAAAGCAATGAGAGCATGAACTGCCGAAATTATGAGAACAAAGTGAGGGCCAAGCAAGCCCACGAGACGGGTGCGGGGCTTGCATGCATGTATGAAACGATAATGGTTTGTGGATTGGATAGGGGAATATGCGAACCGAAGGGGGAGGGATGAACAATAGGGAAGCCCTCTATCTGATAGATACGATATGCGGATGAATGTGCATTGCATGGGAAATTAAACGATGTTGTATATTAAATTAATCAGGAGAATTATTATTAAACAATAGTTTAAATCAATACAATTAGTATATATGTATAGAAATATAATATGGAGCGAATATGGGCGAAATTGGGTATGACGAGTGGATCAAAGGGAGCGACGGGCGACGGCAGCGCTGACAGAGAAAGAATGCAGAGAAAGAACGGGATACGATGGGCGGCCAATGGAAAGGCGACGCCAATGGGTGAAAGTGATGGAAGCACATAGATGCAAAGGAGCTAGACAAGGACAAGGAAATAAATGGGCGCGCAGCCACAAAGAAAGTGGACATATGCGCCAGTAATTTACGGGACTTTCACAACGCATAGCAACAAGTGGATGCGTGGGTGAAAGCAGAGGGCCGATGGAAATGTACCAGCTGTATAGCGGTACTACACCAAGCTATTCCTGAGGCCGCGGGAGTTGCCTATATAAAGGCAACGCCCGTCATGAAGTGATGAAGTCATCAAGTCATCAAGTCGTGATCAAGTAACAAGTAATTAAGGCCTTACGAGTAACCTTAAGAACTTATCAAGGAAACACAAGGAGCAACAGAAAAACTATACAGGCCTTACGAGTAACCTGTGCAGTTTCATCCGATAGCAACAAGTCCTTAAATAAGGATAATATACACCGTACCCAAGCTAGAGTAAATTGAAGAGAAGCCAAGCATTTCCAGGAGTATCCAAAGTCAATGGTAGGCACGAGGATATATCCTACTGCCGAAATTCCAGGATCTATATATCCTGACGAGTACCAATTACTGAGGAACATCCTGCCAAGGCCATAAAGCAAGAGCCATCTCAACGAGCATAGCGAAAGGGTGCAGAGGTGTGGAGCACAAATCAAGCATACGATACAGACCGAGACAATAATCGGCAACAGGAGCAAGAGGAAGGCAAGAAGCGACGACGAGGGATTCGAAGTGACTCACCAACGGTGTCCAAGTCCAGAACTACCATTGAGAAACCGTCATATCCAACCAAGCCCATAAAAAGTTATAAATAAACATACAACCATAACTAATAATTAAACAAACGTGTTTCTAATTTCACCAGGGCACAAAATAAATTTGTTGTGCCGAACCTAGCCCAAGAGATATTGTAAATATCCCGAAGGACGAAAAAGGATCGTTACAACTGGCGCCCAACGTGCTATACTGGTGAAATTTAGAGATAAAAACTGCAGTTTATAAAACATAAAAAGATCAAAATGGGAAAAGGATGGATTTACCACATGAAGAAGGAGGATTTGGTACAGACAGGCCAAAGGATCGGGATCGAGATAACCGGCACAGTGGATGAAATGAGGAAACAGCTAGGCGAGTGGGTAGAAAGGAATGATACGGACCCAGACTGGAAGGAGGAAATAAATAGATTGGAAACAAAGTACTCGAAAAATCTAAAATTGAAAACATTAGCAAACACGTCAAAAACATGCGAAAATGGCATAGACAAGGAGGCTGAGGAATTCCAGAAAATAAACATCGCCACACTAGCAATTCCTCCATATTTACCACCAAGATGGGGAAGCGAAGGAGCCCTAGATAGCGCAGAGACAAAGAGGGACATAAGGAGACAAACGATAGACCCCAAGAAAGCAGCACCACACACAACAAACAGGACCACCGAATACGCCAAGGTGGCAAAACAAGTGAGGGAGTGGACTTTCAGATTCGATGGCAATTCCAGACCGCTAGAGTTTATAGAACAAATCGAGTGGTCAGCAGACATGTATGGCATCGAGCTGGACATGATTCCAAGAGCAATGCCAGAACTTCTGAAAGACAAAGCACTAAAGTGGTACGTCGCAAACAATAAGCAGTGGCGATCGTGGAAGGAGTTCGTTGAGGGCTTCAAGAAATATTTCCTGCCAAGAGGATTCTTCAACAAATTGGCCGATCAAGTGAAAAATCGCAAACAAAATAGAAACGAGTATTTCAAGGACTATATGGTCGACATGCAAACAATGATGAGACCCCTTAAAATACCAGAGTACGAGCAATTGGAGGTTATATTAGAAAATTGCACTCCAGATTTGAGGATATTCGTTCGGCCGCATAGAGTCAGAAACCTAGATGAGCTGATGCAGTTGGCGGAAGAACATGAGATGCTTGAACAAGAACGATCAGATTTCCATCGCCCAAACAATGCTCAAAGAACAAACAACAACCAAGCAGGCCACAGAGAAGGAAATAATTACGGGCCACCAGTCACACAGTGCCGAAGATGCCAAGACAACAGCATGGAGAACAATTCAAGACCAAGCCAGGAAAATAAAAACATCCAAGAGGGAAGAGTCTTAAACCCAAGCCAGGCATGCCGCAGATGCGGGGGAGCAGGACACTGGGCAAGAGAGTGCAACAATCAGAGACTCAATTTCTGTTGGCAGTGTGGAAGGATTGGGAAAAGAACAAAAGAATGTTGTTGGAGTTCGGGAAACGAAAGGCGGTTCCAGCCTATCAGGGGCGAGCAGGGACCCAGCCAACAAGCTCCTCACCACTAATAGGCCAACTTATAGAGGAAGAGGATCAATTGTCAGCAATTATCGAAGTAGCAGGAGTCCAGATGAAAGCGACAATTGACTCCGGAGCCACGAGCAGTTTCATCAGCAAACAAATGTTGGAAACGGTGGAAAACAAAGGAGACCGAGAGACCACGAACAAGCAAGTATACATGGCGGACGGGAAGGTGAGAGACATCAACGAGCAGTGGACAGGATACGTTCGATTCGGAAACAAAGAAATGAACATAACATTTCTCATCATGCCAGACGGAATAGATGCTATAATCTTAGGATGGAATTTCTTAAGGCTGATGAATACCGAAATAGCATGCGGAGGCCACAGGATAAAAATTCCAACGGTGAAGAGGATGCAGGGTAGGATAACCGAACGTATATCGATCGTGGTGACACAGAAGAAAGAGCAAACAGAAATACAAAAGTTTCTAGAACACGAACTGATGGAATTGGGAAAAATCAAGGGATCATCAAAAGTAGGGATACACAGAATCACAATGAAGGATGATATACCAATAAAACAAAGGTATTACCCAAAAAATCCAAAAATACAGGGAGAAATCAACACAAAGGTCGATGAACTGTTGACAATGGGATGCATCGAACCATCACAAAGCCCATATAGCTCACCCATAGTGATGGTGAGAAAGAAACAGACGGGCAAATGGAGATTATGCGTAGATTTTAGACAAATTAACGCAAAATCTATAAAAGATGCATACCCAATGCCACGCATCGACTACATTTTAAACCAACTACGTGAAGCGAAATTTATAAGCAGCCTAGACCTGAAGGACGGCTATTGGCAAATTCCGTTGGAAGAAAACAGCAGGCCAATGACAGCATTCACAGTCCCAGGGAAAGGTTTATTCCAATGGAAAGTGATGCCATTCGGGTTACACTCCGCATCAGCAACGTTCCAACGGGCATTGGACCAAGTCATTGGCCCAGAAATGATACCAAACGCGTTCGCCTACCAAGATGACATAGTGGTAGTAAGCAAAACAATCAAAGAACATATGGACCACCTGCAAGAAGTGTTCAGGAGATTGAAAGAAGCAAACTTAAGAATAAATGCGGAAAAGTGCCAATTTTTCAGAAAAGAGCTAAAGTTTCTAGGCCACTTGGTAACAGAAAACGGTATTGCAACGGACCCAGACAAGGTGGCGGCAATAGCTCAATTGAAGCCGCCCACATGCACCAAAGAATTACGGCAATATCTAGGAGTGGCTTCGTGGTACAGACGATTCGTACCAAACTTTGCCATGATAACACACCCGTTAAACACACTGCTCAAGAAAAAAACCAAATGGCATTGGAGCGAAGAGCATCAGGCAGCATTCGAATCGGTAAAAGAAAAACTCACGAGTGACCCAGTATTGGCATGCCCAGATTTCACAAAAATGTTGGTACTCCAAACAGATGCAAGCAACATAGGATTAGGGGCCATACTAGTACAAAACACCGAAGAGGGGGAAAGAGTGGTTTCATATCTGTCGAGAGAGTTGAATCAAGCGGAGAAGAACTATTCGGCAACAGAAAAGGAATGCCTAGCAATAGTGTGGGCAATACGCAAGCTGAGACCATATCTCGAGGGATACCGATTTAAGGTGGTGACAGACCACATGGCGTTGAAGTGGCTGAATAGTATAGAGAGCTCCACGGGCCGCATAGCTCGATGGGCACTGGAATTACAACAATACGATTTCGAAATAGCATATCGAAAGGGCAAATTAAACATTGTCGCCGATGCACTATCAAGACAACCGATGGAAGGGTGCAAAAGAATAGTAGACAATGGCGCCCGATTACGACAAGCAAACAAAGAATGTGAGTGGATTCAAGATATAATAAAGAAAATACAACAACAACCACAGAAATATCCAGATTACATATTAGAAAACAGCCAGGTGTACAGGAATATTCCGCATAGAGCAGGCCAAGAAGAAGTAATATCATGGAAATTATGTGTGCCCAAGACGCTACGGAACCAAGTGATGGAAGAAAACCACACTTCCAGAACGGCAGGGCATACGGGAAACAGGCGAACGATTACTAGAACTGCGTCGAGATATTATTGGCCAGGCATGCAACGAGACATCAGGAAATTTGTGGGAAAGTGCACAACGTGTCAGCAATACAAACCCAACCAACATCAAGCAGCAGGGAAAATGCTGACGCAAATACCGGATGAACCATGGGCCACCGTTTGCGCTGATTTCGTCGGACCCTTACCACGGTCGAAACATGGAAACTCAATGTTACTAGTAATCATTGACCGATTTTCAAAATGGACAGAACTGATACCCATGCGAAAGGCAACTGCGGAGAATCTAATCAAGGCCTTTAGGGAAAGGATTCTGTCGAGATTTGGAGTTCCTAAAGTGGTAATAACGGACAATGGGGTCCAATTCACTAGCAGAACGTTTAAGAAAATGCTAGAGGAATGGGGATGCCAACACCAATTAACAGCTCCATACACACCACAAGAAAACCCAACCGAAAGGGCAAACAGAACAGTGAAAACAATGATTGCTCAGTTTACCGGTGAAAATCAACGGAATTGGGATGAAAGCTGGCCAGAAATAACACTGGCTGTAAATACTAGTCAATCAGAGTCAACTGGATTTACGCCAGCATATGTGATACAAGGACGTGAACCTAGAATGCCAGGCGCGTTATACGATAGGGTCACGACAGGCACAGGAAAGCAAAGCATACCACCAGAGGCAAAGGCAAAAGAAGTGCAAGAGCTGTTCGAGCTAATAAGACGTAATCTGGAGACGGCGGCACAAGATCAGGCACGTCACTATAACCTAAGGAGGAGAGAGTGGAGACCAACAATTGGAACAACAGTATGGGCGAAAGAACACCACCTTTCAAATGCTGCAGAAGGATTCGCAGCAAAGCTGGCACCAAAGTTTGGAGGCCCATATGAGGTGATAGGTTTTGCATCTCCGGTCATATGCTAATTACGGCACAAAGAAACGAAAAAAAGCAGACAAGCACACATCAGCCAATTGAAGCAACAAATATGCGAGGAAGAGGATGGCATGAAAATTGATGAGCAATGAGTATGGACGACTCTAATGACATGGCGGCGAGAAATCTGCACAGACCGGCCGGCTGAACAGAGAACTCAAAAACATGAAATTAGAGCTGAAAATCTCAAAGTACATCGTATCGAAAAACTAGCAAAGTCACAAACCGCATCTCAGAGTAAGAGGAAGATATAATAAGTAGGGTAAATAGATGAAAGACACTGATAAGAAAAGATGCGGAACGGGCCAAAAGAAAAAACCCACAAGGGATATACAAAGAAAAGATGCCCTAATCCGACAATATTAACGAAAAGATACTCAGTAATCGCCAACAATAGAAGACGCCAAATGGCCAAGAAAAGATGCGAGCTGAGTCCCAAAAAAAAAAAAAAACAAGAAAAACTCATGCCAAGAAAAAAAAAGGGAACAAATGCAATACATGAAAAAATGCACAAATTCGCAGATGAAAGAAATAAACATGCAGGAAACAAACACAAGGTACAAGGGACAGGGGAGGGCAGATCCCTCCCGAAGAAGGGGGGGAGTGTGAGGAATATTATAAATCATAATAATATCCCACACAAGAAACCGACAGCGAAGCAATCCAAAGGTGTGAATAACGCACCAGATACAAGATATAGCCGAGACACGAACCAGATGTACGATATACGACCAATATTGGCAATGGTCGATCAAACCAGTGCAACGCAAATAAGTTACGATCAAACGCAATGGATCGAACCACACGCAACCGCAAGCAATTTCGTACAAGCGGGAAGATGCGTGGGAAGCATAATGTGAGAAGTTGGAAATTGCACGACATACGATACGGCTACGATCAAACACGACCGATCGGACCGCATGCAACCGCGAGAGATTTCGTACAAGCGGGAAGATGCGTGGGAAGCAGAATGCAAAAAAACCTATATATATACATACGACGGGCAACCAGGTCCAACATGGCTCGATCGAACCAAATCGAACCTATGACGTACGATCGAGCATGACGATCGAACCGCATGCGACCGCTGGCAAATTTCGTACAAGCGGGAAGATGCGTGGGAGGCATAATGTATAAAAATCGGCTATGTAAGAGCAAACAAGGGCAAGCGAAAAAGGGCATTGGCCCAGTGAGACAATTTAAGAGCACAGAGAGGCCACAATAGAAATGCATGCATTGACGTACAACAGGGCCCGGCACAAAGAGAGCCAACGAAAACTGTCAATGTTTGTGTGCACTTGCTTGTGTGCGTAAGTTGCTTTACACTGCGCAAATTGCATGTGACGAAAACAAGAAAAATAAAACTGCGATAGAAAACCAATAATTTCGAATTAATACATTTTTTGAAAGTCAACTATTTGCTTTACTTCTATATTATTTGGATAACTTTTTATCCGAAGAAGATTTCGAAATAGTTATCTGTTAGACTGTTTCGAATAGAATATTGCAAAAGTTGCCATTTACATAAAAAGAATGAAGGCATTAATTTTTTCATGTGTAGCGATCGAGCAAAGCGACGTAGATGTGCTCGCGTCGAAATGCTGAGGGCAACTAAGTCCACCCTCATGCTCTGTGTGAGGACTTCGGCAGCCGTTCGGTTACACGTATACGAGGTGCCGAACGTGTTCGTCCCCCGGGGGATATGAGTGCCGGGCTCTGACGTACAATGCATGAACAAGCATACACTCACAATACACGTATGCTATGCGTGTATGACCGCGAGAGGGAGTACCGGTGGCCTATGGGTGCTCTCTGCCTACGTCACACACAAGAGATCAAAGCAGTGAGAGCATGAACTGCCGAAATTATGAGAACAAAGTGAGGGCCAAGCAAGCCCACGAGACGGGTGCGGGGCTTGCATGCATGTATGAAACGATAATGGTTTGTGGATTGGATAGGGGAATATGCGAACCGAAGGGGGAGGGATGAACAATGGGGAAGCCCTCTATCTGATAGATACGATATGCGGATGAATGTGCATTGCATGGGAAATTAAACGATGTTGTATATTAAATTAATCAGGAGAATTATTATTAAACAATAGTTTAAATCAATACAATTAGTATATATGTATAGAAATATAATATGGAGCGAATATGGGCGAAATTGGGTATGACGAGTGGATCAAAGGGAGCGACGGGCGACGGCAGCGCTGACAGAGAAAGAATGCAGAGAAAGAACGGGATACGATGGGCGGCCAATGGAAAGGCGACGCCAATGGGTGAAAGTGATGGAAGCACATAGATGCAAAGGAGCTAGACAAGGACAAGGAAATAAATGGGCGCGCAGCCACAAAGAAAGTGGACATATGCGCCAGTAATTTACTGGACTTTCACCACGCATAGCAACAAGTGGATGCGTGGGTGAAAGCAGAGGGCCGATGGAAATGTACCAGCTGTATAGCGGTACTACACCAAGCTATTCCTGAGGCCGCGGGAGTTGCCTATATAAAGGCAACGCCCGTCATGAAGTGATGAAGTCATTAAGTCATCAAGTCGTGATCAAGTAACAAGTAATTAAGGCCTTACGAGTAACCTTAAGAACTTATCAAGAAAACACAAGGAGCAACAGAAAAACTATACAGGCCTTACGAGTAACCTGTGCAGTTTCATCCGATAGCAACAAGTCCTTAAATATGGATAATATACACCGTACCCAA
The DNA here is from genome assembly GCA_018903935.1 of Drosophila insularis. NCBI lineage: Eukaryota > Metazoa > Arthropoda > Insecta > Diptera > Drosophilidae > Drosophila > Drosophila insularis. The sequence goes on from JAEIFP010000774.1 coordinate 410,284, forward strand.
GCTAGAGTAAATTGAAGAGAAGCCAAGCATTTCCAGGAGTATCCAAAGTCAATGGTAGGCACGAGGATATATCCTACTGCCGAAATTCCAGGATCTATATATCCTGACGAGTACCAATTACTGAGGAACATCCTGCCAAGGCCATAAAGCAAGAGCCATCTCAACGAGCATAGCGAAAGGGTGCAGAGGTGTGGAGCACAAATCAAGCATACGATACAGACCGAGACAATAATCGGCAACAGGAGCAAGAGGAAGGCAAGAAGCGACGACGAGGGATTCGAAGTGACTCACCAACGCTGTCCAAGTCCAGAACTACCATTGAGAAACCGTCATATCCAACCAAGCCCATAAAAAGTTATAAATAAACATACAACCATAACTAATAATTAAACAAACGTGTTTCTAATTTCACCAGGGCACAAAATAAATTTGTTGTGCCGAACCTAGCCCAAGAGATATTGTAAATATCCCGAAGGACGAAAAAGGATCGTTACACATTCTAAATTTCATTTTTAAATATCCACAATTACGGTGCCGTATCCAAAAAAGCGTTTATTTTTTCAACATGGTATGACTATGGTGAAATTTATTATTTTGATTCGAATAGTAGATCTTCACAAATGCTGTAATGTAGATAAGACGTAATAATATTACTGCATATTCTCTTTAGAGAAGACGTGATTATTTTATTTAATAACTCCGTAGTCAACAGTAGTTGTATTTGGTAACTTTTATTACACATGTCCGTTTCTCGCCATCAGATCAGGTTTCCAAAAAAGTTTTTTATCTACTTGGGTCTAAAACCTTGTAAACCTGTGTTATTGCTTCATTATTTACTTAAAAAACTGTCTTGATCAGGAAAAGCGGATTGGACTTTTCGTATGCCGGCTGGAGATTAACATACCTTGACTTCTTTTTAGTCCGTCGTAAAGTTTTGAACTGTCTGTAAGAGTCAACTAAGGGTTTGTAATTTTAATGCCCGTTTTGCAACTTGGCATCTTTATATATCCTTGTTGCATCCTCTTTTGGTCCATAAGAGTTTCCGTGTAAAGACATCAGTGTTTTAATAACACTATGCGACAAATTGAAGGTTGTTGAAATCAAACCGAACCGGACCTTTTTTTCTGAAAGTACATTTAGTGAATAGCAAAACCCTATTTCGGTTTTTTAAAGTTAGCTCGTTTTTTTTTATAGCGAGTTGAAATTTTAAATTTTGAGGTTAATTTTGTTTGTCATATGAGCTGAATATGACTTTTATATCGATTCCTTCTTTATGCATCGGATCTAAATCTTCCTTATTTATTATAGAAAGATTGCTAATGCTTAAATAAATTCAATTCATGAATGTTACATAACCCAAAATGCCATTTTCAGCTATAGTTTTCAAAAAAAATTACACTTAAGCCATTTTCTAGAGTAGTTTTGGAGTATTTTGAATTTATAACTATTTTTTGTGGGAATAATAATTGTAAAATTTATTTAAAACTAAAAATATGTTTAGGAATAAGCCAAAATCCCATATCTTTTTAGCAAAAGATACAAAAGTCACGGCATATCGAAATCTCAAGGAGCAATTCAAAAAGTTTTCCACGGTAAACCAAGAAAATATTTTTGCTTGTTGTCACAATGTTTTGTCCCTCATGAGTGAAATGGTGTTCAATACAGGCCAAACGTTTGGAGACTATTCATTAACAGTTCAAAGTTTAGCTTGAAAGTCAATTTGCTTAGAAAAAACAATTCAAAGCCATCGATTCCAATTGCATATGAAACTGATACTAAAAAGATTTTTAAATTGTTGGAATATAAAAAACAACAATGGCGTGTGTGTTGTGATTTAAAGATCGTTGCCATGCTTACCGGACTACAAGGCGGTTACACTAAGCACATGTGTTTTTATGCGATTGGGACACTCGGTTCAAGGGTGTTCAGTACAAAAAAAGGCTTGGAAAATGAGATCTGAAAGTGACAAAAAGGATGCCAAAAGAATTCATAAGAAACTCGTATAACCCGAAAAAATCATTTTCCCTCTACTCTACTCTAAAAAATGGCTTAAGTGTGATTTTTTTTGAAAACTATAGCTGAAAATGGCATTTTGGGTTATGTAAAACTCATGAATTGAATTTATTTAAGCATTAACAATCTTACTATAATAAATAAGGAAGATTTAGATCCGATGCATAAAGAAGGAATCGATATATTAACCTTAGTCATATTCAGCTCATATGACAAACCAAAAATTAAACTCAAAATTTAAAATTTCAACTCGCTATAAAAAATGAAGTAAGTAAGTCGTCTCTGCGACTTGGATATACCATACACCAGTAAAACAAATATTTTAAATTTATAATAACCAATGCATTTTCGTATTTTTAAAAAAATCTGTTTGCATGCTTTTTACAAGCATATCTTAGTATTTCGCTCACTCAAGCATTCGAGCACCCTAGCGCCCCCACCAGCCAACGGCCACTTCCGGCCATATGGAAAAACGTTTATATGCATAACTTGACTATTTTTATTCCGATTTTGATCAAATTTGGTATTTTGCTTGATATTAGTATCAAATTTAAGTGTGCTAAATTTGATTGCACAAGGTAGAAAATTACGGGAGATAATCGAGTTTTTTCAAATTAAGGGGGCGGAAAGGGGCGTAGCAAAATCTTTACATATCAAAAATGTGCGCAATTACTAAGCAAATATTTATACCAACTATGGTGTCTCTAGCTAAAATAGTTTTTGAGTAAATCGGTTTTATTTGATTTGCGGGGGCGGTAGGGGGCGTGGCAAAATTTTTACAAATACAAAATTTGCGCATTTACAAAGCAAATATACATACCAAATTTTGTGTCTCTAGTTGCTATAGTGTTTAAGAAAATCGGTTTTATATCATTTGCGGGGGCGGTAGGGGGCGTGGCAAACATTTGAAACAAACTCGATAAGCGTACATATGACACGAGTCTACATACCAAATTTGGTGGCTCTAGCTCTTATAGTCTCCGAGATCTAGGTGTTCATACAGACGGACGGACGGACGGACAGACGGACATGGCTAGATCGTCTCGGCTGTTGATGCTGATCAAGAATATATATACTTTATGGGGTCGGAAAAGCTTCCTTCTGCCTGTTACATACATTTTAGCGACTTTAATATACCATTTCACCCAAATAGGGTTTTGCTATTCACTAAATGTACTTTCAGAAAAAAAAGGTCCGGTTCGCTTTGAATTTTGGTGTTGCACAGTGTAATATAGCTATGGCAATCGGGTTGAAAAAAATGAAAGCGGATGACTAATTACCTTTTCTTTACTCAATGTTATGCAGATACGACAACCGGATTAAACTCGAAATTAAAAAGTTTACCACAATCAAATTTTTCTTCTGCTAAAATTCGACAAAATCGCGGGTGGTGTGCTGTGCAGAAGCTGCCACTGCGCTGCGATATCAGCATATTTTTTTTCCTCCAAAATAGCTTGCTGTCAAACTATATTTAAACTAACCCCCGTGGAAAATTTGTAAAATTCAGTTTTTTATACAACTTATAATATAAGTCAAATTATAAAAAAAATCGTACTTATTTCTTAATTGTTTACAGTTAAGAAAGTATGTAAATTAAATAAGCGTAAAACGAAGTTGCAAGCTGAAATTCCCGACCCGATGAAGATTTTTTATGTGCACAAGGTGCCCCGGCACACAAAACGAAGGTGTGGGAACATTGGGGAACATGATGGTACTATCAGCGGCTTTGTTGCAGATCCCCGTAGGGTAGAGAAGTCGCAAGATGTTACGAGAAAAAGTAAAAAAGATAAAAAAATACCATAACATCTACTAAAATAAAAAATAGCTAAAGAATGATATTTTTAGGTAAAATTAATAAGCAAGTCAACGCATTAAGAAATAGAACAAAAAAGACAACTAAAAAAAAACTAAGTAATTGACCTCGCCGACTTCGGTATATCACGCACCTAGTTAAACCAGAGAGCCAGGCCTAACTTCGTCCGCGCAAGTTTTCCCTGCAAGTTTTTCTGTTACTACCTACTTACCTATAACCGATAAAGTAGAAAAACGTTTAAACAAGAAAGTCTGATGTTCGCAACAGAACATCCTGCAAAATTAGGGTGGAGCAATGCGGCGGCATGCCATTTTATCGTATGATTATATGACAGCTGTATGATATACATACATCTATATAGTAGTCCGAAATTGATCAAATTTTGCACAGTCACTAATATGTAAGTATATTAAATATTCATTTCTATGGGAATCGCGTTACAAGTAACGAATCTATTATTAAAAATCACCGACCGATAGATACAATATATATATATGTAGTTACCAGAATTGAAAAGTCAATCTGACTAAATTAAAATATGCTCTTTTTGTAAGGGTATAAAAATATTTGAAATTTCAAACACATAAGCACATGAGGCATATGCACCCTACCTAGTCAATTTAATAGCTATTAATAGCTGGGTGAGATGAAGTATGAAAATCATCTTGATTTCAAATTGATAAGATATTATTAAACAATGTAATGTAATGACCGGGTTCCACTGTTATGAATATTAAATAAATGAAGGCGTCAGTTCAGTTTTGTGGTCTTCTTCCGATTGATTTTTATTCTTTGACTTAACCTATTGTTACATAGATATTCTTATGCTGGGACTTAGGCAACAGCTACAAAAGAGAGAGAGATTGTCAGTACATACATACGTATTATTTGGAGCGCTTGCATCAGGGTGCATGGTCAGCGTTCACACGCTGGCTTGGCCCTAGCTCATGTTACGCCTGTGCATTGCTAAATGTATGTGCATATATAAATGTACATACATACACTGCGCGTCATCAGGATAGCACACCTTCATAAGCGCAATATGAGTGCTTCTAACTTTGTTGTAGTTAACATTCACTTAATTTTTTTTTTTTATTGTTCTGTTTCTTATGTGCACTGTCACTGGCGAAAAAGCACGCGAATACAATGTACCGTTATATGTTTTTATACCATACACCCATAGGGTGAAATGGTATATTAAAGTCGCCAAAATGTATGTAACAGGCAGAAGGAAGCTTTTCCGACCCCATAAAGTATATATATTCTTGATCAGCATCAACAGCCGAGACGATCTAGCCATGTCCGTCTGTCCGTCCGTCCGTCCGTCCGTCCGTCCGTCCGTCTGTATGAACACCTAGATCTCGGAGACTATAAGAGCTAGAGCCACCAAATTTGGTATGTAGACTCGTGTCATATGTACGCTTATCGAGTTTGTTTCAAATGTTTGCCACGCCCCCTACCGCCCCCGCAAATGATATAAAACCGATTTTCTTAAACACTATAGCAACTAGAGACACAAAATTTGGTATGTATATTTGCTTAGTAAACGCGCACATTTTGTATTTATAAAAATTTTGCCACGCCCCCTACCGCCCCCGCAAATGATATAAAACCGATTTTCTTAAACACCATAGCAACTAGAGACACAAAATTTGGTATGTATATTTGCTTAGTAAACGCGCACATTTTGTATTTATAAAAATTTTGCCACGCCCCCTACCGCCCCCGCAAATCAAATAAAACCGATTTTCTCAAAACCTATTTTAGCTAGAGACACCATAGTTGGTATAAATATTTGCTTAGTAATTGCGCACAGTTTTGATGTGTAAAGATTTTGCCAAGCCCCTTTCCGCCCCGGTAATTTGAAAAAACTCGATTATCTCCCGTAATTTTCTACCTTGTGCAATCAAATTTAGCACACTTAAATTTGATACTAATATCAAAATACCAAATTTGATCAAAATCGGAATAAAAATAGTCAAGTTATGCATATAAACGTTTTTCCATATGGCCGGAAGTGGCCGTTGGCTGGTGGGGGCGCTAGGGTGCTCGAATGCTTGAGTGAGCGAAATACTAAGATATGCTTCTAAAAAGCATGCAAACAGATTTTTTTAAAAATACGAAAATGCATTGGTTATTATAAATTTAAAATATTTGTTTTACTGGTGTATGGTATATCCAAGTCGGCGAGACGACTTACTTACTTCATTTTCTTATTTCTTTTGTTTTCAATAGAAAAGTGCAGCTAATTTTTGCGTCATCAGGTTTGCACATTCAGTTTAGTTTTCACTTATCTTTGAAACTTGAAGTCGGATCAATACCAATTTTTTTTTGCTGCTCAAGTGATCTATTTTTTTTTAATATGGGTAAAGGAAAATCCCTATCTCTTGAAGAGAAAGCTAAAATCGATGCATATGAAGACTTAAAACTTTCAATATCTGAAATCTCAAAAAAAATAGGCAGAAGTCGAAAAGTTTTATATAATTATTTGCGCAATAAAACGGGATATGGTCGAAATTATAAAGGCGGTAATAACAAAGTGATTTCCGATGCGGACAAGAGAGCAATTTTACGAGAGGCATCAAATTCCCATGAGGCAACCCCAAAGATCAGGGCTAATGCCGGAGTTAAAGCGAGCTTATCTACTGTCCAAAGGGTGATAAAGAATGCTCCACATTTGAAGAGATTAAAATTAAAAAAGAAACCACCACTTACTATGGCTCGAAGAGACTTATCTCTTCAATCGCTTACGATTGAACTTCGCACGAGAGCACATGGCCTGGAAACGCGATTGGCACTATGTGGTCTTTTCTGATGAAAAGAAGTTTAACTTGGAGGGGCCCGATGGATACAATTATTATTTCCATGATTTTCGGAAGGAGGAACACCAATTGGATCGACGTCATAGCCGTGTGGGCGGTGTCATGGTGTGGGGAGCTATCTCCTACTATGGCACGTCCGAGCTGCAATTTTTGACCACCAATATGAATGCGAACTCGTATAAAAGCGTACTGGAAACTGCTTTTCCCCATTTTAAAAATCTCTTTTCAACTCGGCAATGACATTTTCAACATGATAATGCTCCAATCCACACAGCCCGGGTGATTAAATCGTGGATTGAATCACAAAATGTTGATTTGTTGCAGTGGCCACCTTACTCGCCGGACCTAAATATAATTGAAAACGTTTGGGGATGGCTGTCCCGTAAAGTTTACGAATCTGGAAGACAGTATTCCACCAAAGAGGATTTGATTCAAGGGATAAAAAGCGCTTGGTCATCCATATCATTAAATTATATCGGAAAGTTGTACGATTCGCTGCCCAATCGGATCTATGAGGTCATCCACAATAAGGGAGGATCAACTCATTATTAATATTTTAAAATATTTCTCAAATTTATGATACATTTCTAAAAAAATTAAATTTTTGTTAGGAAAAGTGAAAAAAATGTAAATATTGCAACTTGTGCTAACCTGATGACTTAATTTGGTGGTGCATTTCTCAGTTGATTTGAAACAAAAATTATTTTAAAAATATTTGAATATACAAAAACATTAATTCTTGTATAATTTGGTTATCAATTAGTTATTCAATAATTACAACATTTTTTTTGTAGTTTTAACGCTTTTAGTTTCGAAATAAATTAGCGAAAACTATTAAATACAGAAGTGTGCTATCCTGATGACGCGCAGTGTATATGAACATCTTTAGCTGTATATAAGTAAGATTGATTAATAGTAATGTATGTACGTTTGTTAGAAAAATTGTTTTATTTGTGTCTGGCCAGACAAATTTTCTTTCTCAAAAATTTTTTTTTGTATGTTTTTAATAAAATGAAGTAGTTATAGTAGTTGAATCCATAAAAAAATTTTATATATTTCTTTTGGTTTTTTTTTTTATACCATACACCCATAGGGTGAAATGGTATATTAAAGTCGCCAAAATGTATGTAACAGGCAGGAGGAAGCTTTTCCGACCCCATAAAGTATATATATTCTTGATCAGCATCAACAGCCGAGACGATCTAGCCATGTCCGTCTGTCCGTCTGTATTTTTCTCAAAAACTATTCTAGCTAGAGACACCATAGTTGGTATAAATATTTGCTTAGTAATTGCGCACATTTTTGATATGTAAAGATTTTGCCACGCCCCTTTCCGCCCCCTTAATTTGAAAAAACTCGATTATCTCCCGTAATTTTCTACCTTGTGCAATCAAATTTGGCACACTTAAATTTGATACTAATATCAAGCAAAATACCAAATTTGATCAAAATCGGAATAAAAATAGTCAAGTTATGCATATAAACGTTTTTCCATATGGCCGGAAGTGGCCATTGGCTGGTGGGGGCGCTACACAGTGGTTGCGCTCATAGGCCAAAAATCGAAAAATCCATCGCAAGCTTTTTGAACAAAATGCACACAAATTGTCTCGTAAATGTCCAAACTTCTTGATGGTAAACCGGTCTTTTCTGGATTTGTAACTGTATTTTCTAAAAATAGATTTGAAATCGCGAACACGTGTACATTTTTGCAAAGCTGATGCATTGAGTGAGCTTTTTTCAAATCAAAGCTACAATTCAAAGTGGTCAGATATCAGCTTAAGTGTTACAAACTTAATTAATTAGCATGGATTTTGAAGTTCAAGGTATTTACTTTAAATTCTAATATAAAATATTAACCAACTTATTAAATTGTTCTTGTGAAATTAATTAATTTGATTTAATATTTTTTATGTGTTTTGAGAACGTCTTTTTCATGTTTAGGTGGAGTTTTAGTTGTGTTCCCACAAAATTCCACAACTGAGTTGTATGTCATTGTAATTGTCTGAGTTTTAAGGTAATAAATATGTTAAGCTTAGATGCCAACATCTGCCGATGTGTGTATAAACGTAAATAAAGTGACGGCGCGTCGTGGCGACGCCTTACGTTTTTCATGGTCAGCTGGCCCTGCTAAACATCTGTTTTGTGTATCGTGCATTTGTTTTTGTTTTGTCTACGTCGATTTTTGGTGTCTATGACTTTGCTAAATCATTCATTTCTTTTTTAATTATTTATTATTTTTATACCATACACCCATAGGGTGAAAATGGTATATTAAAGTCGCTAAAATGTATGTAACAGGCAGAAGGAAGCTTTTCCGACCCCATAAAGTATATATATTCTTGATCAGCATCAACAGCCGAGACGATCTAGCCATGTCCGTCTGTCCGTCCGTCCGTCCGTCCGTCCGTCCGTCTGTATGAACACCTAGATCTCGGAGACTATAAGAGCTAGAGCCACCAAATTTGGTATGTAGACTCGTGTCATATTTACGCTTATCGAGTTTGTTTCAAATGTTTGCCACGCCCCCTACCGCCCCCGCAAATGATATAAAACCGATTTTCTCAAACACCATAGCAACTAGAGACACAAAATTTGGTATGTATATTCGCTTAGTAAACGCGCACATTTTGTATTTGTAAAATTTTTGCCACGCCCCCTACCGCCCCCGCAAATTAAATAAAACCGATTTTCTCAAACACTATAGCAATTAGAGACACAAAATTTGGTATGTATATTTGCTAAGTAAATGCGCACATTTTGTATTTGTAAAAATTTTGCCACGCCCCCTACCGCCCCCGCAAATTAAATAAAACCGATTTTCTCAAAAACTATTCTAGCTAGAGACACCATAGTTGGTATGAATATTTGCTTAGTAATTGCGCACATTTTTGATGTGTAAAGATTTTGCCACGCCTCTTTCCGCCCCCGTAATTGGAAAAAACTCGATTATCTCCCGTAATTTTCAACCTTGTGCAATCAAATTTAGCACACTTAAATTTGATACTAATATCCAGCAAAATACCAAATTTGATCAAAATCGGAATAAAAATAGCCAAGTTATGCATATAAACGTTTTCCATATGGCCGGAGTTGGCCGTTGGCTGGTGGGGGCGCTAGGGTGCTCGAATGCTTGAGTGAGCGAAATACTAAGATATGCTTCTAAAAAGCATGCAAACAGATTTTTTTAAAAATACGAAAATGCATTGGTTATTATAAATTTAAAATATTTGTTTTACTGGTATATGGTATATCCAAGTCGGCGAGACGACTTACTTACTTCATTTTTACTTGGTTTTTCATTTAAATTTTTTTTTGGCAGACAATTTGTATAAGTGTATTTTTCCACGCCTATACATTTTTGATCTTTGGTGTACAGAAAAAGGTGACCATGCACAAAAATTTAAGGCATTAAATGATATTGTACACGGAGAAATTGAAAAAAACGGCTATGTTACCGAACTGGACGATTTATCAAGACGAATTTCATATATATGCAAAAGAATTGTAACTTTTTGGCAAAAGTACAATCGAACGAGATTTTTAGTGGTCCAATTTCAAAGTCATTGGCTGAATGAGAAGGAATGTATTTCATTGTGCTGTGCCCACAAAATATCTGAATCAGAAGAAAAAGAAACTGAGCGTGGAAGGCCGAAAAAATATTTCATGGAGTCTTCTCAAAGGACTAAACGACGAAGAATAGCCGAGCTGGTAAAACATGATGAGTCTGCTGCTTCACTTTTGCGTACCAGTTTTCCATCGAATGCAGTATGTTCGGAAGCAAATATTGATGAAGTTTTATCGCTTTTCATGGAAACAAACTTAACAAAACACCAATACATGCTAATTCGTGGATTTGTAAACTCGAAAACTTCAAGCGATTTATTGCCCAGTTATGAAAAAATGTTGAGTGCCAAAAGCAAAGGCTATCCTAAGGAAATTATGGTGACCGAATCCCATGCTGAAGTTGAACTTCAGAGCTTGCTGGATCACACTGCCTCTCGCATTATGCAACTTCAGACTGAAGTTATTCAAAATATAAAGGACGATTCGGCCAATAACCTGATTCTGATTGGGAAGTGGGGATTCGATGGAAGCACTGGGCAAGCTGAGTACAAACAAAAGGTTACAGACATTGATTTATCAGATAGCAGTTTGTTTGTAACCTCGTACGTACCTCAGACTAATAAATGAATCGGATGAGTCTAAAATTATTTGGAAGAATCCACGACCGTCATCGACTCGTTTTTGTAGGCCCATTCGATTTCAATTTAAAAAGGAAACAACGCAATTGTCAATCGATGAAGAAAAATATTTTAATGATAAAATGACATGCTTCGGCCCACAATACTGGAGAGCGAAAATAAAAAGATAAAAATAAATCACTCACTACAGCTCACTATGGTGGATAGAAAGATATGTAATGCTTTAAACCAAACATCTTCAGCAAAATGTTATATATGCGGGGCAAAGCCTACGGAAATGACTGATTTGGATAAATGCATCGAAAAATCAGTACGGGATGAACGCTATAGATTTGGACTCTCCCCATTACATTCATATATGCGTTTTTTCGAATATTTTCTTCATATTTCGTATCGGCTAGACCAAAAAGCCTGGCAAATTCGCACTCATGAGGGAAAGCAGATGCTTCTAAAAAGGAAACAACAAATTCAGTCTGACTTTCGAAATTTAATGGGCTTAATAGTCGACAAGCCAAAAGCTGGTGGAAGTGGAACTTCTAATGATGGCAACACAGCAAGAAAGTTTTTCACCAATCCACATGAATCTGCCAAAATTACGGGTCTCGATGAGTCTTTAATTCTAAGATGTTCAACAATTCTTCAGGCCATGTCTTCAGGACACACAATAAATGCAGAGAAGTTCAGGGACTATGCCTTTGAAACCGCTAAGCTGCTTGTCGATGAATATCCTTGGTATTATCTTCCTCCGACTGTCCATAAGGTATTAATACACGGCTCTGAAGTAATAAAGCATTGCTTGGTACCAATCGGAGAGCTTTCTGAAGAAGCCGCAGAGGCGAGAAATAAAGACATTAAAATATTTAGATTGAAGCACACCCGAAAACTATCAAGAGTAATAACGAATACAGATTTAATGAACAGATTACTTTTAAGCTCAGATCCTTTGATTTCAGGAATCAGAAAACTAACTAATAAACAAAGGTCCATGCTATTAAGGTCTACTATAGATTTATTAGAAGACACAGTTTAAAAAATAAACTTTACAATAAAAACAAAAATAAATATTTTCTTTGGATGGAAGTGGGTGAACAGATGGGAGTGCGATTGTCCAAATCTATCCATTTTTATATATTATAGTTACAATCTTTTATAGACCTTTCAGTAAAAATTTTAGCTCGATATCTCTACTAGAAGTATTTTTGGCCGCTCACTCCATACAAGCGCAACCACTGTGCGCTAGGGTGCTCGAATGCTTGAGTGAGCGAAATACTAAGATATGCTTGTAAAAAGCATGCAAACAGATTTTTTTAAAAATACGAAAATGCATTGGTTATTATAAATTTAAAATATTTGTTTTACTGGTGTATGGTATATCCAAGTCGGCGAGACGACTTACTTACTTCATTTTTTAATTATTTTTGCAAGTTTTTAACCTATCCTTATGTACTGTTTGTACATTTTTTTAACCTATCCTTATGTACTGTTTGTATCTCATTTTTATTATTCCTAATTTTTATGTTGTTGTTTTTAAATATTTCTACAACTTCGAACGGACCTATATAGGCTGAGTCAAGCTTATGACCAGCTTCGTTTTTTAAGAAAACCTTGTCTCCTATTTTTGTCTTATTGACTTAATTTTTTGCTCTACTTTAATTTATTTTATTCTAGCTCTACTGTATGCTAGTTCTAATCTAAACTTAACTTCTTTAGCATAATCATCTACGTTATAAAATGGTTCTATTCTATTTATGATATTAAAATGCGTTGGTAAATTATTTTGTTTACCAAATACAAGTTCATAGGGACAATATTTGTGTGTTACTGAAGGGGTTGTGGGAAGGGGTTACAAATACAGTAAATATTTGCACAAGTCATTTATTATTGAATTTTTGTATTCTGTTCTCCCGTAATGAACGTCTTCATTGGACCGTACTTCAGAATGAAGGATTCAAAAATAGCTTTCGAGATTGTTGTAGCGTATTTATTGGGAACTGGTACTGCTACTAATTATTTCGTCAAGTCACATATTAGAGTGACTGCATATTCGTTACCATTTTCGGATTTTGGTAATGGACCAATGGTGTCTACTATTACCTTATCAAAAGCATGTATGGGGTTTCTGTAATAACTAAAAGTGTTTTTATGTGCTTTGTCGTTTTTGACTTTAGGCATTTTTCACATTTATTAATGTAGTCTTTTACATGACGTGTCATGTTTTTCCAATAATAATATTATTTTAGTTTGGCCAAAGTTTTTGTAATGCCTGTATGGCCACCCTGTATCGGATCATCATGGTATGTAGACAATATTGCTTCTTTATCTTTATCTTTTTCTATAAGGCTTAGATTATTAGGTACGTGCCTAATTGTATTTTGATTTTTATCATCTGGCCAGAGATTATTTTGTCTACTTTGCTGCCTGGTAGTGACTTTCAGGACATTTGCTTTTGTGTTTTTTAGATTTGACTTTGAAATGTCTGCCATATATATATGGGCGAAAGTGTGTAATGGCCCAGTGTATCGCAGCTATTTCTTGCTCAGTAGTACTTTTATTACTTTCACCTTTAGTGAACGAACGGGATGCGTATGCTACTGGCAACTGCTTATCGCCATAAGTTTGAGTTAGTGCTGCTCCACATGCATATTTGCTAGCATCTGTTATTATGCAAAACTCTTTGCTAAAATCTGGATACTGCAGCAGTGTGGGTTCTATTAGGGCTTTTTTCAGATATTGAAATCCTTTTTGGCATTCTTCAGACCAAACAAATTCTACTTTTTTCTTACACAGTTGTGTTATCGGACGTGCATGTTCTGCGAAGTTTTTAATAAAACGTCTGTAATAGTTGCAAAAGACTACGAATCTTCTAGCACTATCAGCATCTGTTGGTACTGGGTATTTTTCAATGACGTCATATTTGGTGTCATCTGGCAATATTCCTTTGTCGGTACACTTGTGACCCAAGAATGTCACTTCGTGCATGAAGAATGAACATTTCTCTGGATGCAGTTTTAGGTTGTGTTTTCTGCATATGTCAAAAATATCCTTTAGATTTTTGAGCATGTGTTTCTCCGAACAGCCGATGACTATTAAGTCATCCATGTAAAGGAATGCTTGTGACGGACTTAATCCAGAGAAAGCAATTGTCATCATTCTTTGAAAGGAATTTGGTGCTATTTTCTGACCATACGGTAGTCTAGTAAACTGATAAGATCCATTGCTAGTGGAAAATGATGTAATGCTTCGCGATTTATCTTTTAGTTCTATTTGGTGAAAACCGGACATTAAATCTAGACATGAAAAATATTTGGCTCTGCCTAGTTGATCAAGAATATCGTCTATTCTTGGTAATGGGAATTTATCGGACAACAATTTTTTGTTTATTTGACGATAGTCTATTACCAATCGCCATCGTTTCTTTTCTGATCCTGGTAAACCCTTTTTCGGTACCAGTAGCAACGGACTATTATACTCGGACACTGATGGTTCAACTATTTTATCTTTAATGAGTTTATCGACTTGTCTAGTTATTTCTTCTTTATGCATGTGTGGTATTCTGTAATTTTTTGTGTATACTGGCTGTTTGTCATTCAATCTTAATTCTTGCTTGTAAAAATTATTTGTTGCAATTGGTTCGTTTTCTAAACCAAATATATCTGTACCTGGTGCAGAGCTTATCTAGTGCGTTTTTGAACATAGGCGGGAAGTTTGGCTTCAGTTTTTGCATTACTGATTGACTTCTTTGGTCATCAGTTTTCTGTACTATTTCATAATTCTTTAATGGTTCATATTTTTTGTTGTGTTTAAAATTCGGAAAAATGTTTTATATGGACTTGAGAACGAATTTCCAATAAATATTCCTTTTTCGACTTCTTGATTTAAGATGATGATATTTGTATTTTCGTTTAGAATATTTATTTGTCGTATTACTTCAGATCTTGCTGGAAGGATTGTGGCATTACTGTCACAGGTGTGTAATATTGGAATGTTTTTTGAAAAATTTAATTTATTTGGTATTAATATTAGTGAATCGTTCAGTTCATTGAAATCTTATTTGCAATTAAAACCTTTCAAGAAATCTAGTTCTAAAATTCCATCAAATGGTATCGGTATGGTATTTTCATTTACTATGTGGAAGTTGTGTGGAAGTTCTATAAGGGTTAGACAGTTGGAAATAATTGAACCCTCACCGATTCCTGATATTTTAATTGTGTTTAAAGTATCTATATGTTTAAACTTTAAAGGTATCTGTTTTTATACCATACACCCATAGGGTGAAATGGTATATTAAAGTCGCCAAAATGTATGTAACAGGCAGAAGGAAGCTTTTCCGACCCCATAAAGTATATATATTCTTGATCATCTTGATAGAGACACAAAATTTGGTATGTATATTTGCTTAGTCAACGCGCACATTTTGTATTTAGAAAAATTTTGCCACGCCCCCTACCGCCCCCGCAAATCAAATAAAACCGATTTTCTCAAAACCTATTTTAGCTAGAGACACCATAGTTGGTATAAATATTTGCTTAGTAATTGCGCACAGTTTTGATGTGTAAAGATTTTGCCACGCCCCTTTCCGCCCCCGTAAATTGAAAAAACTCGATTATCTCCCGTAATTTTCTACCTTGTGCAATCAAATTTAGCACACTTAAATTTGATACTAATGTCAAAGCAAAATACCAAATTTGATCAAAATCGGAAAAAAAATAGTCAAGTTATGCATATAAACGTTTTTCCATATGGCCGGAAGTGGCCGTTGGCTGGTGGGGGCGCTAGGGTGCTCGAATGCTTGAGTGAGCGAAATACTAAGATATGCTTCTAAAAAGCATGCAAACAGATTTTTTTAAAAATACGAAAATGCATTGGTTATTATAAATTTAAAATATTTGTTTTACTGGTATATGGTATATCCAAATCGGCGAGACGACTTACTTACTTCATTTTTACTTGGTTTTTCATTTAAATTTTTTTTTGGCAGACAATTTGTATAAGTGTATTTTTCCACGCCTATACATTTTTGATCTTTGGTGTACAGAAAAAGGTGACCATGCACAAAAATTTAAGGCATTAAATGATATTGTACACGGAGAAATTGAAAAAAACGGCTATGTTACCGAACTGGACGATTTATCAAGACGAATTTCATATATATGCAAAAGAATTGTAACTTTTTGGCAAAAGTACAATCGAACGAGATTTTTAGTGGTCCAATTTCAAAGTCATTGGCTGAATGAGAAGGAATGTATTTCATTGTGCTGTGCCCACAAAATATCTGAATCAGAAGAAAAAGAAACTGAGCGTGGAAGGCCGAAAAAATATTTCATGGAGTCTTCTCAAAGGACTAAACGACGAAGAATAGCCGAGCTGGTAAAACATGATGAGTCTGCTGCTTCACTTTTGCGTACCAGTTTTCCATCGAATGCAGTATGTTCGGAAGCAAATATTGATGAAGTTTTATCGCTTTTCATGGAAACAAACTTAACAAAACACCAATACATGCTAATTCGTGGATTTGTAAACTCGAAAACTTCAAGCGATTTATTGCCCAGTTATGAAAAAATGTTGAGTGCCAAAAGCAAAGGCTATCCTAAGGAAATTATGGTGACCGAATCCCATGCTGAAGTTGAACTTCAGAGCTTGCTGGATCACACTGCCTCTCGCATTATGCAACTTCAGACTGAAGTTATTCAAAATATAAAGGACGATTCGGCCAATAACCTGATTCTGATTGGGAAGTGGGGATTCGATGGAAGCACTGGGCAAGCTGAGTACAAACAAAAGGTTACAGACATTGATTTATCAGATAGCAGTTTGTTTGTAACCTCGTACGTACCTCAGACTAATAAATGAATCGGATGAGTCTAAAATTATTTGGAAGAATCCACGACCGTCATCGACTCGTTTTTGTAGGCCCATTCGATTTCAATTTAAAAAGGAAACAACGCAATTGTCAATCGATGAAGAAAAATATTTTAATGATAAAATGACATGCTTCGGCCCACAATACTGGAGAGCGAAAATAAAAAGATAAAAATAAATCACTCACTACAGCTCACTATGGTGGATAGAAAGATATGTAATGCTTTAAACCAAACATCTTCAGCAAAATGTTATATATGCGGGGCAAAGCCTACGGAAATGACTGATTTGGATAAATGCATCGAAAAATCAGTACGGGATGAACGCTATAGATTTGGACTCTCCCCATTACATTCATATATGCGTTTTTTCGAATATTTTCTTCATATTTCGTATCGGCTAGACCAAAAAGCCTGGCAAATTCGCACTCATGAGGGAAAGCAGATGCTTCTAAAAAGGAAACAACAAATTCAGTCTGACTTTCGAAATTTAATGGGCTTAATAGTCGACAAGCCAAAAGCTGGTGGAAGTGGAACTTCTAATGATGGCAACACAGCAAGAAAGTTTTTCACCAATCCACATGAATCTGCCAAAATTACGGGTCTCGATGAGTCTTTAATTCTAAGATGTTCAACAATTCTTCAGGCCATGTCTTCAGGACACACAATAAATGCAGAGAAGTTCAGGGACTATGCCTTTGAAACCGCTAAGCTGCTTGTCGATGAATATCCTTGGTATTATCTTCCTCCGACTGTCCATAAGGTATTAATACACGGCTCTGAAGTAATAAAGCATTGCTTGGTACCAATCGGAGAGCTTTCTGAAGAAGCCGCAGAGGCGAGAAATAAAGACATTAAAATATTTAGATTGAAGCACACCCGAAAACTATCAAGAGTAATAACGAATACAGATTTAATGAACAGATTACTTTTAAGCTCAGATCCTTTGATTTCAGGAATCAGAAAACTAACTAATAAACAAAGGTCCATGCTATTAAGGTCTACTATAGATTTATTAGAAGACACAGTTTAAAAAATAAACTTTACAATAAAAACAAAAATAAATATTTTCTTTGGATGGAAGTGGGTGAACAGATGGGAGTGCGATTGTCCAAATCTATCCATTTTTATATATTATAGTTACAATCTTTTATAGACCTTTCAGTAAAAATTTTAGCTCGATATCTCTACTAGAAGTATTTTTGGCCGCTCACTCCATACAAGCGCAACCACTGTGCGCTAGGGTGCTCGAATGCTTGAGTGAGCGAAATACTAAGATATGCTTGTAAAAAGCATGCAAACAGATTTTTTTAAAAATACGAAAATGCATTGGTTATTATAAATTTAAAATATTTGTTTTACTGGTGTATGGTATATCCAAGTCGGCGAGACGACTTACTTACTTCATTTTTTAATTATTTTTGCAAGTTTTTAACCTATCCTTATGTACTGTTTGTACATTTTTTTAACCTATCCTTATGTACTGTTTGTATCTCATTTTTATTATTCCTAATTTTTATGTTGTTGTTTTTAAATATTTCTACAACTTCGAACGGACCTATATAGGCTGAGTCAAGCTTATGACCAGCTTCGTTTTTTAAGAAAACCTTGTCTCCTATTTTTGTCTTATTGACTTAATTTTTTGCTCTACTTTAATTTATTTTATTCTAGCTCTACTGTATGCTAGTTCTAATCTAAACTTAACTTCTTTAGCATAATCATCTACGTTATAAAATGGTTCTATTCTATTTATGATATTAAAATGCGTTGGTAAATTATTTTGTTTACCAAATACAAGTTCATAGGGACAATATTTGTGTGTTACTGAAGGGGTTGTGGGAAGGGGTTACAAATACAGTAAATATTTGCACAAGTCATTTATTATTGAATTTTTGTATTCTGTTCTCCCGTAATGAACGTCTTCATTGGACCGTACTTCAGAATGAAGGATTCAAAAATAGCTTTCGAGATTGTTGTAGCGTATTTATTGGGAACTGGTACTGCTACTAATTATTTCGTCAAGTCACATATTAGAGTGACTGCATATTCGTTACCATTTTCGGATTTTGGTAATGGACCAATGGTGTCTACTATTACCTTATCAAAAGCATGTATGGGGTTTCTGTAATAACTAAAAGTGTTTTTATGTGCTTTGTCGTTTTTGACTTTAGGCATTTTTCACATTTATTAATGTAGTCTTTTACATGACGTGTCATGTTTTTCCAATAATAATATTATTTTAGTTTGGCCAAAGTTTTTGTAATGCCTGTATGGCCACCCTGTATCGGATCATCATGGTATGTAGACAATATTGCTTCTTTATCTTTATCTTTTTCTATAAGGCTTAGATTATTAGGTACGTGCCTAATTGTATTTTGATTTTTATCATCTGGCCAGAGATTATTTTGTCTACTTTGCTGCCTGGTAGTGACTTTCAGGACATTTGCTTTTGTGTTTTTTAGATTTGACTTTGAAATGTCTGCCATATATATATGGGCGAAAGTGTGTAATGGCCCAGTGTATCGCAGCTATTTCTTGCTCAGTAGTACTTTTATTACTTTCACCTTTAGTGAACGAACGGGATGCGTATGCTACTGGCAACTGCTTATCGCCATAAGTTTGAGTTAGTGCTGCTCCACATGCATATTTGCTAGCATCTGTTATTATGCAAAACTCTTTGCTAAAATCTGGATACTGCAGCAGTGTGGGTTCTATTAGGGCTTTTTTCAGATATTGAAATCCTTTTTGGCATTCTTCAGACCAAACAAATTCTACTTTTTTCTTACACAGTTGTGTTATCGGACGTGCATGTTCTGCGAAGTTTTTAATAAAACGTCTGTAATAGTTGCAAAAGACTACGAATCTTCTAGCACTATCAGCATCTGTTGGTACTGGGTATTTTTCAATGACGTCATATTTGGTGTCATCTGGCAATATTCCTTTGTCGGTACACTTGTGACCCAAGAATGTCACTTCGTGCATGAAGAATGAACATTTCTCTGGATGCAGTTTTAGGTTGTGTTTTCTGCATATGTCAAAAATATCCTTTAGATTTTTGAGCATGTGTTTCTCCGAACAGCCGATGACTATTAAGTCATCCATGTAAAGGAATGCTTGTGACGGACTTAATCCAGAGAAAGCAATTGTCATCATTCTTTGAAAGGAATTTGGTGCTATTTTCTGACCATACGGTAGTCTAGTAAACTGATAAGATCCATTGCTAGTGGAAAATGATGTAATGCTTCGCGATTTATCTTTTAGTTCTATTTGGTGAAAACCGGACATTAAATCTAGACATGAAAAATATTTGGCTCTGCCTAGTTGATCAAGAATATCGTCTATTCTTGGTAATGGGAATTTATCGGACAACAATTTTTTGTTTATTTGACGATAGTCTATTACCAATCGCCATCGTTTCTTTTCTGATCCTGGTAAACCCTTTTTCGGTACCAGTAGCAACGGACTATTATACTCGGACACTGATGGTTCAACTATTTTATCTTTAATGAGTTTATCGACTTGTCTAGTTATTTCTTCTTTATGCATGTGTGGTATTCTGTAATTTTTTGTGTATACTGGCTGGTTGTCATTCAATCTTAGTTCTTGTTTATAAAAGTTATTTGTAGTAATCGGTTCGTTTTCTAAACCAAATATATCTGTATACTTGGTGCAAAGCTCTTCTAGTACGTTTTTGAACATAGGTGGGAAGTTTGACTTCAGTTTTTGCATTACTGATTGGCTTCTTTGATCATCAGTTGTCTGTACAATTTCATAATTCTTTAATGATTCATAGTTTATGTTTTTTAAATTTAAAATTTGTACTCTTTTTGTTGTGTTTCAAATTCGGACAAATGTTTTGTTCGGGCTTGAGATCGAAGTTCCAATAAATATTCCATTTTCGACCTCTTGATTTAAGATGACGATATTTGAGTTTTCATTTGGAATATTTATTTGTCGGATTACTTCAGATCTCGCTGGGAGGACTGTGGTATGGCTGTCACAAGTGTGTAATATTGGGATATTTATTGCAAAATTTTAATTATTTGGTCTTAATGTTAGTAAATCGTTTGGTTTACTGAAGTCCAATTGGCAATTGAATGTTTTGAAGAAATCTTGTCCTAAAATTCCATCAAATGGAATTGGAAAACTTTCGTCTACTATATGGAAGTTGTGTGGAATTATGAATTTATTTTGTCTTAATTCTAAAAGGGTTAGACTTTTGGAAGTAATTGAACCTTCGCCAATTCCTGATATTTCAATTGTGTTTGAAGTATCTATATGTTCAAAAGGATCTGTTTTTTCTTTTATTATTGATACGTCTGCACCTGTATCTAATAAGAAGGTATAGGTGTTGTATGTATTTTCGTTTTTAACTTTGATGAAAATACTTAGTTATATATTATACTCAGTTTCTACTGAATATCTGCTGGGATCTATTGTTTTTCCGAATTACTTTGAGTAAGTCGTACATTACCATTTCCGTTGTTAGAGTTACCTCGGTTGGATTTACCTCGGTTGGAATTACCTCGGTTCGAGCGGTTTCGGTTGGAATTATTTCTTCCTCGGTTGTTGTACCGTGAGTTACCACCGGTATTATTATTATTCCTATAACCGTTATTTTGGTAATTACCTCTACCTCGGTAATTATTTTGTCCATTTCTATTGTATTGACGGTAGTGCATGATAGGGTTCGCCTGTCCTGTTTCTGCTGTACTACAGTCTACGAACTTTGTTGTTAGTTCGTTCATGTCCCGGAAAAAACCTGCTTTTAGTACGTTACGTACTTGATTGTTTATGCAGTTCATTGTTATTGCCTCTGAAGCGACAGAAAGTGTATACTTTTTAGCTAGTTCGACAGATGTGCCATCGTGTATAAAGGCACTTTCCAGAGAGTCGGTAAGCTTTTCAATCTCTTGGGCATACTGACAAGCTGTTTTGTTTCTCTGGGGTAGGTTTTTGATTTTTGCCGTTATTGAAGCTACTGATTCCGTTTTTACATTTGGCGCAATACTGTTAATAATCTCTTCTATTGTCTGTTCAGAGGTTATCAAATTTCTTGTGTGACCTTTTAGTTTTCTTTTTATTAGGCACACTGCTGTTTCCTCATGGTCGTCCATAAAGCTCTTAAGATTTTCTCTTCTGCCATCAAACTGTGGAATAAGGTTTGAAGCCATCTTTAAAAAATCAGTGACTGTTTGAGTCATTTTTGCGTTTCTTGGCGAAATGGCTGGTTTATTAAGAGTTATTTTTGTTTGATCTAAACTCACTGATGGTTCTTCTTGATCCGTCTCTTCTTCAGCCGTTAACTGGTTTTTGTCTTCCATGTATTCTAGCTTCTCTTATTATATCGTCCCAATTAATCATATTTTTTTAAAAAAATTTACACTCTTTTTTTTTTTAATTAATTCCCTGAGAGATTAATTGTCTCTATGGGTTGTTCGAATAGTTTATGTACCCATGTGGGTAGAATTTTGTTTTTTCGCTTTAGGCGGTTGTACGCTTCTACTAAGGATCTTTCTATCAAGTGGGCTATCCCTGATTTAAATTTTCTATTATTCACAATCCAGTATTTGATTTCTTTATATTTTGGATTGGTTTCGCCTCTGTTAAAAAGGAAATCTAAGAATGGAACGTATTTATTCAAATATTTAGGTTCTTCCCATCTTTCTAGCAAAAAAATTTTGTTTTCTTGGTCGTTTAGACCAGTTTTCTATTGGTTCGATAGAAAAAAAAAATTTTTTTTTAATATAATTCAAAAAAATTTTGAAAGAGAGAAAAATTATCTCAACTGTATTTCGCACAGTGAGCCAGAGACGTGGAAAGATAGAAGAGTAGACATGCGTAGGCTTACAACTTGAACAATGATTTAATTAAATCTATGCCTACGCATGTTTTTTAGTAATAGCCTATCGATGGTTGGTTAGTAGTTGTACTGTGCAACAAGTGTAAACTCGTACATGCTTATATTATCTTAATATTTAAATGAAATTTCAATTATAAGTAGAGGCAAGAGAATTATTTACTCATTGCGTGTCTTCGCTCTTTGGCGAAGTTGGGCCGTGTTGTTCATTAAACACTCTGTGTAGTGCTTTCGGTCCTTTTCGTCAAGTCCTATGTGGAGGAGGTCCTGGAGGAGCTTCCTCTCACGCCTTAGCCTGGCGGTTTTTCCTCCTCTCGACTTCCTTTTGGGGTCTTCTTTTTTCTTTTCTTGGCGAGCCAGGTACTCAGCTATCGTGAGTGGGCGTGGTCCCTCGTTTGGACACACCCCTAATACCTCTTCGAGGAGTGGTGCGTCCCTTTGTACGGTAGGTACAGCCGTCAGGAAATCCAAGTCCTCTGGATGTGACGGTTCGGTGCTAGTCATCAGCACTTGCCTTTTCTTTCAATTGTTAATTTATATTTTTGTGTGTATGTGTGTGTGTGTGTGTTCTCTTTTTTTGATTATTAGACTTTTTTTTTTTAATTCCCCTTTTTATACCCTTGCAGAGGGTATTATAAAATTGGTCAGATGTTTGTAACGCACAGAAGGAGACGTTTCCGACCATATAAAGTATAAATATTCTTGATCTGTCCGTCTGTCCGTCCGTCTGTTCGTATGCGTATGCGTTTTACTTAGCCATCTTAAGAGATGAGTGAATGAAATTTTTTTCGGGGGCTTTTTATTACCTGGAAAAATAAAGTATGAAAATTTGCAGAATCGGACCACTATATCATATAGCTCTGGAGGAAACATTTTTGCAAAAATTGCAAAAATTGGAGTATCGGAGTATGGAGTATGAAATTTACCAATTTGATAGTAATATATATAAAATCTCAGATCCCAAAATTTGAATCCAATCGGATAAATAGAACAGAAGTTACAGCCGATATAAATCGGTTCAACTTGCTGCCTACTACGTCATCATCAAATCAACAGAGCACACGCATGCACACATACAGACACAACGCTACAAAAACTATATGTGTATGCGTGCGAATCGCGGCATGCATGTAAAAAGGGATGGGGAAGAAGAAGAAGAAATTGAAATGATATTTGAAAGGTTCTGCGCATTAATGAATTAAGATACAGAAAAAGAGTTTGGAACATGTAAAAATATTATGGCCATGGAACGCAAGGGTATATAAACTTCGGCTCAGCCGATGTTAGCTTCTTTGATATTTTCTTTTATTTTACTAAAACACACACATACGTACACAAAATTTTCTCCTTGGTCCTCGATGTCTTAGTCCTGGGTCCTTCGATGTCCTTAGCCCTTGTCTTGGCCTATTGTCACGGTCGCCATGTATTGACCGGGTTCCACTGTTATGAATATTAAATAAATGAAGGCGTCAGTTCAGTTTTGTGGTCTTCTTCCGATTGATTTTTATTCCAAAAATATTCTTTGACTTAACCTATTGTTACATAGATATTCTTATGCTGCGACTTAGGCAACAGCTACAAAAGAGAGAGAGAGAGTGTCTGTACATACATACGTATTTTTTGGGGCGCTTGCATCGGGGTGCATGGTCAGCGTTCACACGCTGGCTTGGCCCTAGCTTATGTTACGCCTGTGCATTGCTAAATGTATGTGCATATATAAATGTACATACATATATGAAAATGTTTAGCTGTATATTTATGTGAGTATGTTTATGTGAATATATTAATGTATACACATAAACATATTCAAGGGCACACTTATGTTTTATTGCGTACATATTTGATTGTTTATACTTGCAACAAAGTGTTACAAGTTGAGCTCTTTGTGTTGAATGATTTTTGGTATGGATATACTACAGTAAATCTTTATTTGAAATTATAAATTATTCAGACATTCCCACGTGCCTAAAAAATATTCCTGGTTATTCGATATGCTTGCCTTTATTCTGAAAATCCTATTAAAGCAAGTTAAAGCAAGTTTATAATAATAGATTAGTCTTGGACTTTCCTTAGGGCGATATAAATGTTCTCTATTCTAAAAATTGAAACACTTCTCTTGTTCTGTAAGCAAAGGTTTAACAATTGAAGGAAGAATTAACTAAAAGTTTTAATGAATATATTTATACTTAACCCAGACAAATATTACTTTTAATTAACACCTAAATGACTATGTCTGTTTGTCCGTCCGTCTGGGCATATGCATTCTATTCCGTCAATTTAATAGCTATTAGTATAAAACTAACTATTTAAGCTATTTATAGCCTGCGTGAGATCAAATATGAGAATCATATTTATTTTAACATCGTGTCGCTTCGCTTCGTTTTGAAAATATTATTTGAGAAATTTAAAGAGTGGAAAAATAATAGTTCAATAGATTATATGTGTACTTTCCTTAGGCCAGACAAATATTTAATTTTTATGAGATCGGGATGCTTCGCTCTGTTCTGAAAATACTATTAAAGAGAGGTAAAGAGAGGGCAAATAATAGTTTAAGCTAAAAACATAAGCATGAAATCATAAAATAAGTCCAGGTAAGACACGAATTACGACCGAAGTAGTCAAAGAAGGGTTGCGAACAAGCATGAGCTTTGTTGTAGATAAAAGAGCAAAGTAATAAGACGGAAACTAAACGCAATTTTAACGAAAAATTATTTCTCACCAATAAATATGCCATTATGGTGGTGTGGTTGGCGGGTACTTGAAAATGCCCAGTCAATTTCGGTCAGTTGTTTTGATGTTGGGATTCCATCGAGAACAGTTGATAAGCCCAGACCATTCAGCGTGGACTCTTATTGATCTTGGCCTGTTGAGCGACATATGTTGAAATCGCCCAAAACAATTTTTTTACTGTAGTGAACTTGCAATTCTTCTATTTATGTCGTAATTGTAGTTCTAAACTGCGTTACAAGAAGAAGAAGAACGAAGAATTTCTTTACGTGACAATAAAAATGGTTTCCATGTTCTTAAATACTATATATATTTTTTATATACATATATATTTTGAACTGGTTCTGGGTTATTTTCTGCACCTGGCTCTTCGGTTTCTTTTGTTACTAGAGGTTTGAAAGTTGTTTCTAGACTTAGATCTGCTGGTATTCTGAATTTTATATTATGCTTAGTTAATATAGTATGCTTATTTAAACTGTGAATTAGCTCAGTGAATATATACAGGCGAGAGTACGATTGCGAGTCGTTTTGAATCAACGCTTCTGCTTTATATTTCAATGAGTGAGTCGACCAGATAGGTACGGCCGCTGCGTGTAGTTCTGTCTCGCTCACTAGCTACTGCACGATTGCCGTAATTACGCCCGCCTGACACCTCATTTCATACAATCGGCTGTCCTGACAAGTCATTCGACCCGAATGATTCTAGCCAAGGCCTCATGAACTCAGCCACTGTTGAGGTCTTACAAGGTTCTTCACCATCGCTCTAATCTCACCACGACCACAGTTTAATTATTCTATTATCGAATCGGTTATCAGCTTTCTTATTTCGGGATCATCAGGACTACGCATCTCTATTCCTGTCAAAATCTAAAAAGGTGTAACTCTTGGAGCAGTATTATTAACAAGTTGTTGCACACGACCTACATACTTGTACCAGTTTCCCTCATTCTCTAGGCTTAACTTTGAAATCATTGGAACTATTATCTTATGCATCCTTAACAAGTATATGATTGTAACGCTTTGTTGTGACCTCCATCGGGCCAACGTGATCAATGTGATATGTCATCAATGGCTGATCTCCTTTGCTTTTTGGCAAACATATTCGGAAAAACTTGGCTTTATTATCTTCTCCTCCAACCATTCTTGTACTGTACTGTCAACAATTTTCTGATCAGACTCTGCTAGACGCCTTGGATGCTGATAAACTGGCAACTCATCCGTTAGTGCAATCTTCATTTCTATAGGAGTGTTTGTATTTCTAATAGGTTTGTAACTTTTAATCAACTTGTTGACTTCACTAGCGATTTCTGCACTGATATGTACCAAATCACTCTTAATTTCCACTTTATTCTGTTCTACACTGTGCATACACATACTTTCAAATTCCTTAAACAACTCAGCACAAGATTCATTCGCGTTACACAGTGATTCTTTTCTCTTATTGCTCACAAACTTTGTACCTTTCTTTGTAACAACCAAATCGGAGTGATCTAATATGGTTCTACCCAAAATTGCCTCATATGCCATGTCTTCATCAGGAACGATATGAAACTCGACTTTCATCTCAATGCCATCTATCTTGACACTTATGCTCAAACTACCAAAGGTCATCACATGACTTCCACCAATGCCTGTAAGGCTCTTCGAATATCCTGTTAATGACTTAATTCCAAGTTCGACAAACACGCTTTTACGTATGAGATTCAAATTTGCTCCTGTATCAATTAGACCGTTGAACTTAATCGTCTTATATGTTACTTCTTTCAACTCCAAACCCGAATTAGTAAATTTACCTGATACTTTTACTAATTTATCATCTACAACATTGGTACTTTCAGCTTTGGTGGTATCTTTCCCTTACATTCAAATGAGCGATGGCCTGTTTTGCCACATTTAAAACAGGTAAACGTTTTCTTGTTACAGTCTCTCATCATGTGTGAAGGATCACCACACTTAAAACATTTGCGATCACCTTTTGTTATGTAACTTTTTTCTGTATTTTCTGTACCTTGCTTGTGAAGAGATGACTCCAATGTTGTTTTCTTTGCCGACTTCCTAGGATCATAGGATTTTAGGTAGGTCTCTATTTGAACTTTTAACGCATCCACTGTTCTGGCTTGATACAACAATGCCTTATTTGCTCTTATGTCTGGTATACCTTCTACGAAATACTCGATTAAACTTTCGTCATCCAAATCGATCGGCTTTGCGATTTCCATTAACGAATACAAAAACTCATACAAATTCTCACCTCTCTTCAACTGTCGATTGCTTAGTCCTCTATGAACTTCGGCTGATGAAACCTTTACTCTGAATTCGTTTTTCAAAGTTACTTTCAGGGACTCCCAACTGCAAATATCTCTCTTACTACGTATAAACGACAATGCAGCTCCCTTTAACAATTGTTTTGCATACACGAAAAGCTGTAACTGACTCCACTGTACGGTTAAAGCGCATTCTTCTAGCTCCCTAATCCATTGTACGACATCAATCGAACCTAAACCGCAAAACTCGGAAACGCTTCCCTCCACATCTTTTAGTGTGAACCATGACCTTTGCCCATCTGAGCTCGGAACTTCTCGAATTGTTCTAGCCGAGGCGAAATCCACCTCTTGCCCATTATTCTCAGTTTCTATAAGATCGTAATGAGCGAGTAGACGCGTTTGCAGCTCAGCTTTAAAGCCTGTAGTCTCTAGCCCTAACTCCCTCAATTTAATGCGCAACTCCTCACTACGCACTTGCTACGATCGGCAAAAGCTTTATGTGTGCTTGTACAAGTTCTGCCAACTTTATACGAGCTTTTATATTTTTTTTTAAAAGCTTGTCTTGATTGCTGTAAGCTTTACGTGTGTTTTTATGTTATTTGTGCAATTTTGGGAGCACATGTAAAACATGTGCTCTTTTGTGAGGGTATGTTGGGGTATATTAGGTTATAGAAAATTTTGTTTATAAAAATTTTGTATCTTTTTTACTTTTTTGTTTTCGATGGTATAGGCTAAAGAATATTTGAATAGGGCTTCCAGGGAGAGGGAAATAATAACCCGATCTTCATTGGTTAAATTCAAAATAAAAACAAATTATATTTCCAAAAAAAATTGTGTATATAAATGAACTCTGAGAATCTAGCAGCCGAAAATTGTTCTAAAAATTACTTATAACGCGCCGTTGTTTTAATCTTAAGTGTTTTCCACAGATTGTGGATGCGTATTTTGTTTGGTTTTCAAGCAATACTTGTACTATGCACCTTTATGAATTATTTTTGTTTTATGTTTTTGTTTCCTTTTGTATATTTCTTTAGTGCATCTGTTGAATCTTAAACAAAATTTTTAGCCTTTTTTTTAATTTTTGATAATACGCTGTAGAAAATTTTTAGAAAATTAGTAGACTTTTTTCTTTTATAAAGCCTCTAACGTGACGGTCCTGTTTTTCATAGCTCCTGATTTTTTATTAATATTTATAGTTTCTCGCAATTATTAATTGTGCTTAGTTCGTATAAGCTTTCGCCGGTACGTTTTTCTTAACACCCAATTTTATTTTATTTTTTCTGTTTTTGTTTTCTCTCGTCATTGCTTTTGCAGTTGGTCCCCTCATCGCCCCGATCATACCATAATCAGTGCTAGTGTTTTGCTTTTTTTTTATGTTATCTCTTCTCTGTGATTATGCTCAGTTTCTCTCCCGCGTAAACAGTTTTGTAACTTTGCCTCTTATTATTATTGGTTTTGTATCGATAATTATCATAGTGCTGTGTAATTAAATTTCTATATATTTTTATATATTTCGGCTTTGTGATTCTTTTTGTTTTCCAATGGCTTACTGTCGACCTTGCAAGCAGGCTGATCGTTTTGATGATTTGAGTTGCCTCATACGCATTCACCATCCCTCTCTATTACATCTTCTCCCATTTTTACTTTCGCCTACACCATCATCTTGTCCCTTTTATGCTCTTCTTTTCAGAATGAAGTACCCTGTACAAGCTCCGGTGTACCTCAAACTATCTCTCACGGAAACTCTGATCAATTACTGGCTCATGCTGGTTCCCAATCACTCGTAGATTCCACTGTTCCTCCGCATACACTAACTGAAGTGCCTCATCGCAAACAATTATTTATCTCTAGGCTTGCTCCAGAAATTTCCGAGGCGTCTGTTGCAGCTTACATTGGTAATATATTCCCTGCTAAGGTTTTAATTCAAAAGTTTAAGTTTTCTAGCCCTCGCGAAATATCTTCTTTTAAACTTACTGTACCAAATGATTATTTCTCAGCTATGGTAGACCCTAATTTTTGGCCAGAGGGCTTAGTTGTACACGAGTTTGCGCCCAATAAGCGATCTCACCCGTTGCCTGTACACCTTCCTAATTTATCTTCTTCGTTGTCTGCTTCAAAAAACTAATAACGACAAGTCTTTGCAATCATTATCAAAATGTAAGAGGACTTCCTAACAAGCTCTCGAAACTATTCTGTGGAAGCCAAATGTTTTCGGCTGACATATTAGCTTTTCTGAAAATTGGCTCAACTCCTCTGATTTGGATAACGAAATTCATTTTAATAACTTTATTTCTTATACTCTTATAACTCGAATCTGTGTTCAAATGTTTTGCTGATTGACCTGCCCTTAGGTGTTGGGTTTATTTGCGTCGATGTTACATGTTCCATCTTTAGCTTATATATTTCTTGTTCGTACATTCCTCCGGCTTCTGATATTATGACCTACATGCACCATGCTGATTTTTCGGCTGGTTGATGAAAATCTCTTTTACTTAATTCCTTCGTTTCAAGATGTTTTTCTTGATAACCTACTTGAATGTGTACTATACCAGTTGAATACTTTACTTAACGCTTCCTAAAGAATCTTACTCTACTCTATTGTTATTTCTGTATTTCAAACACAGCCCCTTGTGAAGCCTGAAGATCTTTATAACCCTACCATTGAAGCTATTATTTCTTAGTTTCTCGTCGTAGATGTTATCGTAAAAAAATTTCAACCTCTTTAAAACCTTATTTCCTTTTTAATTAATCATTTCAATTCTGTGATATAGATTGTGCAGTTTATTTTTTTGATCTGCTCTTTATTCTCTAAGCGATAAATATGTGCCTTTTGTGAATGTCTCTACTGTCGCCAGTGCCCCGGTCTGGTTGACCCTTAGGCTACCCAATCCCCATAACATTTTTTTTTTTACGTTTAATATATTTGTTGAATCTTCTCTTAAATTAGAGCCTAACAAGTTTGAGATATTTTTCTTATTTTAGTACTTAAGCTAAGTCCTGGGGATACTGCAGGCGGCCCTAATCACTTGTTTTTGGGTTGGTCTGTCATTGCTTTTAAGACGAGTTCTATTATTAGTTCGCGTAAGGGAATTGGCAAGAACATTTGGATGTGCATCCAGTTTCGCAGAATTCTTTAGATGTTGACTACCTATTTCAGATTTTACGCTAGGTATATTTAGATCATTTTGAATGTTGTCGTTCCGTATGTACCACGGGGCCCCCGTGATTGATCTTCCCAAGTAAGCTACTCGCTTTCAGTTTAAGCTGTGACTTTTTTGCTTCGATGTGCGTGCGCCAAGTTAGTCTTCTGTCTAGGTGGATGTCAAGGTAAGTGGATGTCGGCAAAAGTGGACGTTGTAAGTCCTAAACTCGTTGGTAAGTCTGCAGTGCACAGCAGGTAGAGCAATGGGCCGAGTACACTGCCTTGCGGTACACCAGCTTTGATTTCAAACTCAGCCGAGACAGAGCCTTACATCTTACAGCGAATTTCCAATTGTAAAGGTAAGATTCCATTAGTTTGTGAGTGTACTGTGGGAGTTTTTGCCGGATTTTGAACATCAGACCCTCCAGCCCAACTCTATCGAAAGCCTGGGCAACGTCGAGAAAGACGTCACCTTATCGGTGAAACTGTCTCTGTAGGAGCGCTTAAAGTTGGGTGGGCTTTCCACAGAGGATGTTTAGTGCTGGTTGGACTGAGCTTTTCTATGTATTTCCTTTGAGCCCAGCTTTCCTCTTGCCTTAACGCGTTGGAGAGGTTGCGATTGGCATGCCTTAGGCGAAGTTTTGCTGCTGGTGAGGGAGTAATCTGCCATTCTCTTCTTAGACGTCGTTTTTCCGTTACTAATTGTTCTATCCGCCGGTTCGTAGGCCCCTCAACAGGTTTAGTGTAAGTAGAGGCATGTGGAGTAGATACTCTTGCTGCAGCTCCCATCATCGACTCAAGTGCAGAGACGCACATGTCAATGTCCTCTGCAGCATCCAGTTTCAGCGAACAGTCAATGTGGGCACTCATGTACATTTTAAATTTAAGCCAATTTGTTTTGTTGTTTGTAAGCCTATATCGCCGATTAAGTACTTGAGGTCTTGTTAATAGCGTGAATAGCACTGAAGAGTGATCGGAAGCTAAATCTAGCAGTGTATCCGCAGTGATCCGATTACGCGGAATCCTCTTGGTTACTGCGAAATCAATCAAGTCAAGCACTTTCTGTGCATCTGTGGGCCAATAAGTAGGCCTACCCGGTGAGACGCAATCCATCTTATTGAGAGGGTTGACTATTGTGTTGTACAACTGCTTTCCTTTAGGATTTACCAGGCGAGATCCGCAGTGCATATGTTTGGAGTTATAGTCCCCTGCTGCAATGAAGCGGTCTCCGAGTGTGTTAAAGAAATCGGTAAATTCCTTTTTAAAGATTGGGAAGCGTGGTGGGCGGTATAGCGCAACCAATGTAGTGTTGCCGCAGCTGGTTTGGACGGTTGTAGCAGTTGCTTGTAGGTGCTGTGTTTCAAATCTGTTGAGGAACGAGTGTTTTATACGATATTTGATTAGGATACCAGTCCCGCCATGAGCTTTTCCGTCTGGATGGTTTGTTGAGTAGAAGGTATATTTTGGTATTTGAAAATAATTTTTTGATGTTAAATGTGTTTCCGATATCAGCAAAACGTCGATTTCGCTTGAGTCTTGGAATAGTTGCAGTTCATTTTTGTGCTTGGAGATGCCGTTAGCATTCCAAACACATAGACGTAGGGAAGCCATTATTTATTCCCGACAAGCTTTTGGATAAGGTTTTGATTCTGCATCAGTTCGTGCATACAGTTTTGCATGAACGTCATAAAAGTGGTCATGTTTTGATTGAGTAAGATCAATAGGACCTATAACCCATTTGAAGTTTGCTGGCCAAGTTCTGGTGCGCTAGGTTGCGAATTCTGTAGATGGTGAAGTGACGGGGTCTCTTTCGCGGGCTCTGTCTGTCCAGTTCGGACCAAGCTAGAGAAGGATACACTTGTGTTGGTTGTAGCAGGCATGTTAAATGATCTAACAGCCTTGGCGAAGAATACATCCGGTGTAGTTTTGGAGGCGTTGAAGATGACTTTTGGTCCAGCTGGGGGTTTGCGCCCGTTTAGGTGTGATTTAAGATCCTTGAAGACAGGACATCCTCTGTAGTTGGCCGTGTGGTTCCCTCCACAGTTGCTGCATAGTCTTAGTGCGACGTTGTTTCTGTCCTTGGTGCAAATGCCATTTTTATGATGTTCGCCGCAGCCAACACACACTGACCTAAGATTGCAATTGTTAGAGGTGTGGTTGTATTCCTGGCAGTTTTACACTGCGGTGGTTGGTATATCTCCTCTACGGTGATTCTTCTGTGCAATAGGAGCTGAAGATTGTAGATTGGGTGCACTTCATTTGCCTTCGACTGCTTTGCATCTGGTTGGAGCTCGATTTTAAAGAGCAGCTGTGCGACTTTGTTCCTGTTGATGATGTTGACCGCAAAACCATTTTCAGCCAATGCGTCTGCTATTTCTTGAGTAGGGACCGATGGCTTGATCGTCTTGCTGATCGGCAAGAATTTTAAAACGATTCCCACTCAGGAGTGATACTCGTTCATTTGGTTTGGTTATTTTCGGCGTATTGCCACCTTTTTTCTTTTGCGGGCTTAGCTTCCGCTTAGTTATTTTAATTATCTATCCATTCCAGCTTGGACAGAAGGCGTTGGGTTTATTATTGTTGCTGACTCTGGGCGACTTGTCGTTGACGGCTTGAGGCAGGTCAATACTTCGGCAGACGTTGCAGTAGTTGCTGTCAACGAGCTGACGGTGCTGGTCGGTGCAATCGGTGACCCAGCTATCGATATTGATGGAGTGGCTGGCACTTTCGGTGTTATTGCGACACCACCGAAAAGTACGCGTTGTTGCGTTGGACCGAGAGTCGACGCTCACGTTGTTGTTGTACCATTAGTTCTTGTAGCTGTTGCTGGTGGGGATCGAGAGAGCTTGGGCCCGAATTGGTGGACATGGCTTTCGTAAAAATTACGCACTTTGTTGTTGTATTTATTGAGGCTCTCAGTCGCCTCAGAGACGCCTATTTACAATTATATTGCTATTAGTTTGTTCTAGTCGCCTCAGAGAGTCGCCTCAATGCTATTAGAACAAACTAATAGCAATATAATTGTAAATAGGCGTCTAGTTTGTTCTAATAGCAATATAATTGTAAATAGGCGTCTCTGAGGCGACTGAGAGCCCTACACAAATTTTTGCGACCGCGGTCGTTTTTTTTTTTTTACACTAAATTTTTGCGGAGTGCATTTGCGATTTGACTATGTAAATTATTGTGTAGCGAAATCTCAATTTTGTCTCTAAAATACTCAATGCTACAATAATTATATCGGGATTTTACAACTTTGTTAATTCTAAACGACGTTAATTCTAAACCTACTACCTTCCACCTTCAGACTTTATGACCTGACTGCTAATAATGATTCAGATATTGCTGATCTGTTTGCTAAATTCTTTCAGTCGACTTATTCTACTACTGCTTCGGATCCCACATACTATCCCTTCTCAATCCCATATTTAAATTGTATGTTTTTTCCTATTATTACTTAAGACTGTATTATCTCTAGCTTATCATCTATGAAGTCTTTTGGTACCCGGGCCTAATAATATACCTAGTTGCATACTTAAAATGTGTTCGATTTCCCTATCTAAGCCTTAATCTCGGTTATTCTTTATATCGAGTGAGACTTGTAGCTTTCCTGAAGTTTGGAAGCAGTCTTTTATTATTCCACTTTTTAAAAAGGGCAACGAATCGGATATTTCCAACTACCGTGGCATTGCCAAACTTTCCGCAATACCTAAGCTGTTTGAGAATATTATTACGACATCTCTTCAACACTTATCCAGATCCATTATTTCTCCTTGTCAGCATGGTTTCATGAAAGGTCTTTCGTCGCTTACCAACCTTTTAGAATTGACTACCCTTGTACACCATGGCTTCCGTAAAAAGTGTCAAACTGATTTATACCGACTTTAGTAAGGCTTTCGATACGGTTGATCATTCTATGCTTCTTACGAAACTTAACATTATGGGCTTTTCCCCGAAACTGTTGGCTTGGTTAAAATCGTATCTTATTGGCAGAACCCAAAAGGTGTCTTTTCGTTCCTCAATATCCAAAACTGTTCAAGTTAGCTCAGGTGTCCCCCAAGGCAGTCACTAGCGTAGTATTGAATCGGTTCAGAAGCAATTCCTTAAGTTCTTAATTGGGACCCGAGTCTTCGCCTTCCTTCTTATTCAGACCGACTTCTTCTTATTAATCTTCCTTCACTTTACAACCGTAGGCTCGAATTTGGCATAAAAAAGGCTCGAATTTTTGTAAATAAAAATAAACAAAAAAGTTATAATCAAAAAATATTACAATAAAATATTAGAAAAAGGAAGCAAATTTCTGTTTTATGAAGTATGTAAGTCGTCTCGCAGACTTTGGTATACCATGCACCAGGTTAAAATATATTTTTAGCTTCCAAGACCAAACGTGTTTTTTAAATTCGTCTTACATGCCTCATGGCATATGCTATCTCGCTCATTCTTAGAAAGACACGAGCACTCTAACGCCGCCATTCTCCTGCGGCCACCTGCGACCACGAAGGACCGATTTTTCCATTCCGATTTTAATAAAATTTTGGTGGGTTAGTAGGTTAGTAGATATCTACTAACTATTAATATTAATAGGTCTAATAAGTGTGCTAAATTTGGTTTCGATAGTTTAAAAATTAAAGACGGCATTCGGTTTTTCTAGATTATGGAGGCAAAAAAAAAAAAAATGGAGGCGTGGCAAAATTTTATAAATAATTTGCTCGCATACTAAACAAATCTACGTTGGTAGCCTTAGATCTGTTAGGTTTTGAGAAAATCATTTTTATTTAATTTGTGGGAGCGGAATTTTTACACGAAGAAAATCTGCGCCTTTACACTAGCGAGTATACATACCAAATATGGTGTCTTTAGCTTAAATAGTCTTTGAGAAAAACACTTTGGTTGAAGCTGCGGGGGTGGAAAGGGACGATGGAAAAATTTGAAACAAACTCGATTACACATTCGAAATTTGGTGGGTCTAGCTTCTCTCCGGCAGCTGAAAATATTGGCATCTGGAGTACGTCCAAAGAAAAGCAGCGAACACCGGTCAGTCATTAAGAAGGATAATGCTGTACTCGAGAGGCCCAAAGCAGGAGCGTCTACTGCTCTTGATGAGTGTACTGAGTAGCACATCCTTGGCCAACGCCATACACATTACTGTGTACAGTAAGTGCATCGTAGCGACTTACCGTCATTGCGCTCTCAGATATGAGGACATAATACCCATAAGCCTACTCACGGACGAGCCCAGGAGCATCGCAAATGAAATCAAATGTGGCACGCCAAAGAAAACAGCAGAAGCGCGAAGTCTAAAAACTATTACTATTACTCACATATTTACTCTGAATATTAATCAAACAATTTAACTAACATTTTGGGCGTACTTATGGACCACAAGTTAACTTTTAAGTTTTTTCTGTTCAAAAGTAGTTCCTGCTATTCGTTCTTCGTAGCTTAAGCTGGGAACGCAATGTCAACTTGCCTTTGTATTCTAGTAGACTTCTTTTGATTAACCTTCGTTCCTTAATAACCCGTAGAATTATGTCTGGTGTTATTTTTATGCGCAAGCTCCTAAATGGCTCAGGCTCAGGTTAATCTCTTGGTACCATGTAGACGGAGAAGACATTATTATACCATTTACCCTTAGTCGTTGTTCTTCCAACTATGCCATGCATAGTCCTCTGCTCTGATTACAACCTTCTGTTCCCTGAAATCTGCTCAGAGTCTTCTAATGCTATACCTAAAACGTCTATCCTTTCCTATTTAGATTACAGATAGCTATAGTACTATTTGTTTGTCTGTTTTTTCTATTGTGTATTTGTCCACGCGATTCGTGCCGTGCGTTATACGGCAGCACCCCTCGGTCGGTGTGGTGGGAGGTCTGCAGTTATCTACTTGGGCTTGCGCGTAACAGGCTCTGTCCTGGTGTCATAGGGGCCACTTGAACGTACTGCGCATAGTATCGTCAACGTCCGCTAAAAAACACACTCTCAATACTCTTTCCTCTTTATTGTATTGTGTATTTAAAATAACCTTTGAAAATAATAAGTGGTCTTGTTGCCCTTATAGGTAAAAATAAACTGAATGATTCACAATTACGTATAAGAAAAGAGTATTCAGAATGTGTATGTTTAGGCAGAAGCAAACAGATACCAATTGTAGTTATATCGGGTGTGCATCGCTGTGTCTTTGGCCCACAATCTCTACCTTTGTTAACTCACTCCGAAGTCCACCCAATTTATGTGTTGGTTGCGACAACCTTTAGTCACTGGTTTATGTGCTAGTGCCTATTTATATATAAACAAATAAAGATTAATTTAATTCAAGAAAAACTAACGTCTTTCATTGAACCTTTTTGTGACCCCGACATTGGCGGCTCCAAGTTGAAAGATTAACAGACTCGGTGAAACCGTCATCATGTGAGAAGATTTGGTCAACTCAGGCGACCAATCTCTCAACGACAAGGAAATTGTCAACTAGGCGACTACTTTCTTTGCACGCTTAGGAAGCAGTACAATCCTAAGCGAGGGCACAGATTGGTGAACATTCCACATCAATCTGGGGTCCCGACTAAAAAATCGCAATTGATTAACGTGGCAATCAGTGCGTACCAGTATAAATAAATAAAACAATTTATTGGAAAACTAGTGGTTGGTTTTCCGCAACAGGGTAGCAGAGCATACTCATTGAATGAAAGTTGATTAACTAGGCGATCACTTCTTCAAAAACGTTTAACAACGATTTGTGTCAACAATCATAATAAGTTTTTTTTTATGTAAAATAAAGTTTGTTCAACACTGTTGCATTCCCATAAAAAATAAACAAAATAGAAAAAGAAATTTAAATTTGGCGTCAGCAATCTCTGGCCTAGCTAAACCCAGGTAGTACACTCGAGTACCATAGCTTGGCATCAGTCAGCAATTTTTAACAAATAAAAGAAAAAAAGTCCAAAGCCACAAATTATACGGGTATTTTAAAAAGCTTTTGAGAAAATTATAACTTCGCAATGGCAATATTTTTGCAGCTCCATTATTTCGTTATCCTATCATTGGTTTGTGAAACGTAAATCTACAACTACTAACCTCTTAGAATTTACCTCTTTGTGATATACACTTACTTCAGTAAGACTTTTGATTCTGCTAATATATTACTCTCTAAAGTAAACGAAATCGGGTTTTCAGCTCTTTTCCTTTTTTTAGTTTAAGAATATTTAATAAATAGAATCCAGAAGGTACTTTTTAAGTCTTCTTTTTTCAATTCCATTCAATTCCTTATGGAAGTCATCTTGCCCTCTGCATTTGTTTGTCTGTTTTTTCTAATAAGTATTTGTCCACGTTATACGGCTGTCGGGTGGGAGGTAGGTACCTATCTGTTTGGCCTCCCGCGTAACCGGCTTTGTCCTGGTGTCGTAGAGTCCACTTGAACGTAATGCGCATAGTATCGTCAACGTCGGCTAACTATACATTACTCTAAATTTTACATATACATATGTATATTTAATTTGTTGTATATTGGTTAGACCGTGATTTCACATTTGATAATGCAATATATTCGAACGAAAGTTAGTTAGATATTCCTATTCACGGGCAAATCGTAGTTTTAACTTAGTCTTTCCGCCAATATTTTTCACACAACAATACTTGATTTGACTCCTATTTAGCTTCCAATCGAGACATGTTTGTTGTTTGATTTAAATTTATCTGCAAATGGCCGCAAATGGCATGGTTGTTTTTTGGGTTTTATTAAAAGGTGGTCAACAGAATTGGACGATCAATACACAAGTAAAGTTATGCACAGGGTGCATTTAGGATCGGTCTCGGGCTTAAAGCGGATTTGATAAGACCTAAAACTCAAATGCCCTACTGTGAGGCTGACCACCGTTTCTGCTAGCAGCTTTGTCACCAACACTATGTCCACGGTACCTGCAAATACGATTATATGTCAGTCCGACGGAAAAGGTGCCACCATACGTAGCATTCCAGAATATATGGCCGAATTTCGAGCCCTAGCCTTGTACTGTATTGAGTTGACTTGCAGTTGCGTCAAAATGTCTGCGTTGAAACAATGCTCCGCACATGATAAATTTTTAAAAACGATGCTACAGTTTGTTAACAACCAGTATTTTTTTCCTTCTACCTCCTACAGCTCTGCCCCTGTTTCAACACAAATAGAAAATGTAAAATTTTACATATAAACCTGTGCCAGAAAAAATAGCAGAATTAAAATGGTTCAATAGAAAGCTTGACTGCTACCATCGCCACGCGGCCGGAGGAATGCCATCTACATGTCGCCAGCGGACAGTTGTACAGCTACTGCCAAGCTTCAACAAAGCAGTGCTATAGTCCCTGGAGACTCGGGCTACGACCAATGGGTGGCAGCCGAGGAACCGCCCTTGATCATCGGTACATATATGGCATATATGCCAACTCCTACCACTGGGGCTTCCAAACAAGAACATATGGGATGAGTCACTCGCAGAGTTTATCCCAAGGCATGGAGGCCGACAAAACCCAGGAGGCGGAGAAAGCCTGTTGGAATCCGAAACATTAGAGAACCCGCAAATAGACTCCAAGAACTACACTCTGGAGGACAGATAAACCTCCAGCAACCAACGGAAAAGAGCCTATCACTATCACGTATAAAAAGCTTTTCAACAAAAGGAGGAGTATTCGTGGATATATCTAGTACTTTTAACAACGTATCGACAGATGCCATTGTCAGAGGACTGCGAACTTTTGGAATTAATAAAACTTGTGTTTTGGACCTATTCGTTGCTAGCATGCAGGAAGGTGCTTGCTAAATGGGGACCAACGTTTATCTAAAAGAGGCGCATTTTGGAACCCCCAAATGCATAGTGGTCGGTACTGTCTGAAATTAGCTACCACAACTTCCACCGACTATATCAAATTGAAATTTTTATATTAGCTTCATAAAATTATAATAGGTAGTAAGCAATTGTATTGTCATAAATAAACGACGCACAGTTGGGCCTCTGCTCGGATAGCGTTGCAAAAATACGTTTTTTCATGATCGCGTTTGGCAAAAATATATGCAATCTATGCAATATATGCAATCGATAGGAAATACTTCAGAGATTATGAATCCGAAAAATTTTTGAAATCGGTTGAGATTTATGGGTGCTAGAGGCGCCCAAAGTTGAGACATTTATAGTAAAAAGAAAAAAATGATAATTAAAAAAAAAAAAAAAAAATCGCAACTTTAAAACTGAATATTGGGCGATTTCAACAATCGATCTTGGATTTTTTGGTTTTATCTGAAAAGTATGTTCTTTATTAATAGCATGTTTCATAAATTTTAATAATTACTTAAATAGTTATTGAATTAGAAGCGTTTAAAAAATGTACTAAATATTGGCATTTTTTGAACTTTGATGGAATAAAACTAGCAAGACTCAACGAGTATCAATACCGGACTATATACACTAGGTAGGTGAAATATTTACCTATCAGATGTATATGGTCCCAATATGCGGAGACCTGCGACAGCGATGCGTAAGCCATAAAACTAAGGCAACCTAGCCTAAAAAATGCGCTGCAGGTATAAGGAAGAAGAAGAGCGCATGCGTATTGGCCTGTAGCTTCTTTGTATTTAAATGATAACATTGCGTAATGCTGTCTTGCAAATACTACCTGTTTATATATATGCCTTTCTACAATATTAAATTGCTAATTACCTGCTTTGGAAAAACTGACAAGACAGGTAAATGTTATTTAAGTTGATGAAAAATTTGCCCTAGTTGTAGGTTGGTCGTTTTTAGTTCCGTTTACCTAATTGGTTGTAAATATTAAGTTGTTTACCTAATTAATACAAAAAGGGTAATACCGATTTTTCGTTCTACCTAGTTAATTCAAAAAATATAACATAAAGAACTACTTATTCCTCTCGTTTGCGACAGTTTATTTTTAACTTCATAAGTGAAAACACCTTAAATAGTATTTGTCAATATAATTCAAGACAGTTTTATGTAATTGTGCAAAAATGTTGATAAGGAATGAAAGGATTTTGAAAGTTTTCAAAGAGTGTGAAAACTTAAATGATTTTGAAATGGGATTGCTAAAGGAGATGAGCGTTTCATTCGAAAACGCTAGTACGGAGCTTAAGTTGAAAATCAAATATACACAATATAACTTAGAGCGAAAATGGATCGCATGCGGCAGAAATCTGGCAAATTTCGTAAAAAAAATGAAGTTTGCTTGAGGAGTATACGGCATTCGTAGATTCGGAGCACACGTGCGATCACGAAAGGATTTGGAAAATAGCAATATTGAAAATTATTTTGAAGAAAATCAGCCATAAATAGCAAATTTTCAAAATTAACCTAAAAAAAATTTTTTTAAAAATGTTTTTTTTTCTTTTTGTAATTATGTTAAAAAACCAAATTAAAACATTAAAAAATGTTACATAGTGGTCTAAAACAATGAAAAATTCCATTTGTGATTGAAAAAAACCGATCCATTTTTAAAGGAAAAACATGCTTGGAAATATTTTCTGACTTTGACCTTGAATATTACAGCACCACGAACACCCAGCACTTTTGACAAACATTCATTTTGAATCTTAAGGTATTCTTTATCATATGCTTTTTATTTTTGAAATCGCTTTATTGGTTTAGACGGTTTAGGTCCCACTGTGCGACGTCAAACCCCTCTCATTGACCTTCTAGGCTATAAAAAAATTAATTTTTAGAAAGTCTCTTTCTTTTATTTTTTATATATTTATTAAAGCATCAAAACTAAATGGAAAAATGTATTAGTTTAATAATAAGTAATTAAATTATGAAATTACAAAAATAGTAAATAAAATAATAATGAATTAAGCCAAAAAAAATTTGCGGACTTTTCGAGTATGTCAAACACTGATTTTGGTAAAAATTAGTTTTTTTGCTTGGTAATTTTTTTTGACCAGAAATCAGAGAATCAAAAGTCAAAAAGCAATTTATTTATTAAGACCTGATTTGTGGCTACCTTTGAAATTTTCCTTGTATGGTTTAGTCGATACTTCTTAACGTCCTTATTTCTTGCCTCAGCAGCTTCTTCTGAGAGCTCTCTCTCTCTCTCTCTGCTTAATAATATCTGGCGCATGAATTAAAATATTTTGAACCGAGGGAGGAATATAGTACCAGGAATACTTAGTTGTTAGTTCTCGAGCAGTAGCTAGAACCAGTTCTCTACATTTTTCTACATTAATTTTATAACCTGATGATAAGGTTTGTAGTAAAATTGCACAATTTTCAATAAGGTGTTTTTCTATGCCAGTTATTTCAGCAGACACTTAAGCTTCATTGTAAATTCTTCTTGCAGTGTTCTCATCATTTGAGGATCCACCTCAAATGACCACCCATTTTGTTACGGAATTCGCTCTGAATAATTTGATTCCTTCGTAGAAATTGTTTGTTTTATTTCGAGTCTATATTAAACGTAAAGCATTTATTCAAAAAATCGAATATGGGCATGTAATGGAGACAATCCAAATTCGTAGCGATTTGTTCGAACTTATTTTTGTAAGCAGTTGCCCATATCATTCATCTCTGTCGGCTTAGCTAGTCATATGCAGCATTTTGCAGATGAGGTTTCAGTAAGGGCATTGCACACTTGCCATCTACCATAGTTAGCATAAAAATGTGATAGACAATAAATTTGCTTGCAATTTAGTGGGGGCCAATTCGTGAATTTTGTTTTTAATGGTAAGTTCTTCATTTTTTGTTAAAAGAACTGATTCCTTTTAAAATTGAAAATTAAAAGGGCGTATAGGGCGCCAGTAGCGGATGGAGGAAGGTCAAAGGTTTTTCCACAGTATTTTGTGCTCCTCATCATCCTTTGACTTGGTAACTAATTGAAGAGGGACATATGATGTAATAAACAAGTAACTGTACATTTTTATTTTCGAATATTTGTTTATATTCGCTCTGCCCAGAGCTGCCATTAAAGCCCCATTTTCCTATTAATTTAAGGTTATTTGACCAATCACTGATCCGAGACGCAGTGTGGTCCAATAATTTTTGCAGTTCAACGTCAGCAACAGATTCTGAAACTAGTGCCTATTTATATATAAACAAATAAAGATTAATTTAATTCAAGAAAAACTAACGTCTTTCATTGAACCTTTTTGTGACCCCGACATTGGCGGCTCCAAGTTGAAAGATTAACAGACTCGGTGAAACCGTCATCATGTGAGAAGATTTGGTCAACTCAGGCGACCAATCTCTCAACGACAAGGAAATTGTCAACTAGGCGACTACTTTCTTTGCACGCTTAGGAAGCAGTACAATCCTAAGCGAGGGCACAGATTGGTGAACATTCCACATCAATCTGGGGTCCCGACTAAAAAATCGCAATTGATTAACGTGGCAATCAGTGCGTACCAGTATAAATAAATAAAACAATTTATTGGAAAACTAGTGGTTGGTTTTCCGCAACAGGGTAGCAGAGCATACTCATTGAATGAAAGTTGATTAACTAGGCGATCACTTCTTCAAAAACGTTTAACAACGATTTGTGTCAACAATCATAATAAGTTTTTTTTTATGTAAAATAAAGTTTGTTCAACACTGTTGCATTCCCATAAAAAATAAACAAAATAGAAAAAAGAAATTTAAATTTGGCGTCAGCAATCTCTGGCCTAGCTAAACCCAGGTAGTACACTCGAGTACCATAGCTTGGCATCAGTCAGCAATTTTTAACAAATAAAAGAAAAAAAGTCCAAAGCCACAAATTATACGGGTATTTTAAAAAGCTTTTGAGAAAATTATAACTTCGCAATGGCAATATTTTTGCAGCTCCATTATTTCGTTATCCTATCATTGGTTTGTGAAACGTAAATCTACAACTACTAACCTCTTAGAATTTACCTCTTTGTGATATACACTTACTTCAGTAAGACTTTTGATTCTGCTAATATATTACTCTCTAAAGTAAACGAAATCGGGTTTTCAGCTCTTTTCCTTTTTTTAGTTTAAGAATATTTAATAAATAGAATCCAGAAGGTACTTTTTAAGTCTTCTTTTTTCAATTCCATTCAATTCCTTATGGAAGTCATCTTGCCCTCTGCATTTGTTTGTCTGTTTTTTCTAATAAGTATTTGTCCACGTTATACGGCTGTCGGGTGGGAGGTAGGTACCTATCTGTTTGGCCTCCCGCGTAACCGGCTTTGTCCTGGTGTCGTAGAGTCCACTTGAACGTAATGCGCATAGTATCGTCAACGTCGGCTAACTATACATTACTCTAAATTTTACATATACATATGTATATTTAATTTGTTGTATATTGGTTAGACCGTGATTTCACATTTGATAATGCAATATATTCGAACGAAAGTTAGTTAGATATTCCTATTCACGGGCAAATCGTAGTTTTAACTTAGTCTTTCCGCCAATATTTTTCACACAACAATACTTGATTTGACTCCTATTTAGCTTCCAATCGAGACATGTTTGTTGTTTGATTTAAATTTATCTGCAAATGGCCGCAAATGGCATGGTTGTTTTTTGGGTTTTATTAAAAGGTGGTCAACAGAATTGGACGATCAATACACAAGTAAAGTTATGCACAGGGTGCATTTAGGATCGGTCTCGGGCTTAAAGCGGATTTGATAAGACCTAAAACTCAAATGCCCTACTGTGAGGCTGACCACCGTTTCTGCTAGCAGCTTTGTCACCAACACTATGTCCACGGTACCTGCAAATACGATTATATGTCAGTCCGACGGAAAAGGTGCCACCATACGTAGCATTCCAGAATATATGGCCGAATTTCGAGCCCTAGCCTTGTACTGTATTGAGTTGACTTGCAGTTGCGTCAAAATGTCTGCGTTGAAACAATGCTCCGCACATGATAAATTTTTAAAAACGATGCTACAGTTTGTTAACAACCAGTATTTTTTTCCTTCTACCTCCTACAGCTCTGCCCCTGTTTCAACACAAATAGAAAATGTAAAATTTTACATATAAACCTGTGCCAGAAAAAAATAGCAGAATTAAAATGGTTCAATAGAAAGCTTGACTGATACCATCGCCACGCGGCCGGAGGAATGCCATCTACATGTCGCCAGCGGACAGTTGTACAGCTACTGCCAAGCTTC
Source organism: Drosophila insularis (assembly GCA_018903935.1). Lineage (NCBI taxonomy): Eukaryota > Metazoa > Arthropoda > Insecta > Diptera > Drosophilidae > Drosophila > Drosophila insularis. The sequence goes on from JAEIFP010000774.1 coordinate 455,067, forward strand.
AACAAAGCAGTGCTATAGTCCCTGGAGACTCGGGCTACGACCAATGGGTGGCAGCCGAGGAACCGCCCTTGATCATCGGTACATATATGGCATATATGCCAACTCCTACCACTGGGGCTTCCAAACAAGAACATATGGGATGAGTCACTCGCAGAGTTTATCCCAAGGCATGGAGGCCGACAAAACCCAGGAGGCGGAGAAAGCCTGTTGGAATCCGAAACATTAGAGAACCCGCAAATAGACTCCAAGAACTACACTCTGGAGGACAGATAAACCTCCAGCAACCAACGGAAAAGAGCCTATCACTATCACGTATAAAAAGCTTTTCAACAAAAGGAGGAGTATTCGTGGATATATCTAGTACTTTTAACAACGTATCGACAGATGCCATTGTCAGAGGACTGCGAACTTTTGGAATTAATAAAACTTGTGTTTTGGACCTATTCGTTGCTAGCATGCAGGAAGGTGCTTGCTAAATGGGGACCAACGTTTATCTAAAAGAGGCGCATTTTGGAACCCCCAAATGCATAGTGGTCGGTACTGTCTGAAATTAGCTACCACAACTTCCACCGACTATATCAAATTGAAATTTTTATATTAGCTTCATAAAATTATAATAGGTAGTAAGCAATTGTATTGTCATAAATAAACGACGCACAGTTGGGCCTCTGCTCGGATAGCGTTGCAAAAATACGTTTTTTCATGATCGCGTTTGGCAAAAATATATGCAATCTATGCAATATATGCAATCGATAGGAAATACTTCAGAGATTATGAATCCGAAAAATTTTTGAAATCGGTTGAGATTTATGGGTGCTAGAGGCGCCCAAAGTTGAGACATTTATAGTAAAAAGAAAAAAATGATAATTTAAAAAAAAAAAAAAAAATCGCAACTTTAAAACTGAATATTGGGCGATTTCAACAATCGATCTTGGATTTTTTGGTTTTATCTGAAAAGTATGTTCTTTATTAATAGCATGTTTCATAAATTTTAATAATTACTTAAATAGTTATTGAATTAGAAGCGTTTAAAAAATGTACTAAATATTGGCATTTTTTGAACTTTGATGGAATAAAACTAGCAAGACTCAACGAGTATCAATACCGGACTATATACACTAGGTAGGTGAAATATTTACCTATCAGATGTATATGGTCCCAATATGCGGAGACCTGCGACAGCGATGCGTAAGCCATAAAACTAAGGCAACCTAGCCTAAAAAATGCGCTGCAGGTATAAGGAAGAAGAAGAGCGCATGCGTATTGGCCTGTAGCTTCTTTGTATTTAAATGATAACATTGCGTAATGCTGTCTTGCAAATACTACCTGTTTATATATATGCCTTTCTACAATATTAAATTGCTAATTACCTGCTTTGGAAAAACTGACAAGACAGGTAAATGTTATTTAAGTTGATGAAAAATTTGCCCTAGTTGTAGGTTGGTCGTTTTTAGTTCCGTTTACCTAATTGGTTGTAAATATTAAGTTGTTTACCTAATTAATACAAAAAGGGTAATACCGATTTTTCGTTCTACCTAGTTAATTCAAAAATATAACATAAAGAACTACTTATTCCTCTCGTTTGCGACAGTTTATTTTTAACTTCATAAGTGAAAACACCTTAAATAGTATTTGTCAATATAATTCAAGACAGTTTTATGTAATTGTGCAAAAATGTTGATAAGGAATGAAAGGATTTTGAAAGTTTTCAAAGAGTGTGAAAACTTAAATGATTTTGAAATGGGATTGCTAAAGGAGATGAGCGTTTCATTCGAAAACGCTAGTACGGAGCTTAAGTTGAAAATCAAATATACACAATATAACTTAGAGCGAAAATGGATCGCATGCGGCAGAAATCTGGCAAATTTCGTAAAAAAAATGAAGTTTGCTTGAGGAGTATACGGCATTCGTAGATTCGGAGCACACGTGCGATCACGAAAGGATTTGGAAAATAGCAATATTGAAAATTATTTTGAAGAAAATCAGCCATAAATAGCAAATTTTCAAAATTAACCTAAAAAAATTTTTTTAAAAATGTTTTTTTTTCTTTTTGTAATTATGTTAAAAAACCAAATTAAAACATTAAAAAATGTTACATAGTGGTCTAAAACAATGAAAAATTCCATTTGTGATTGAAAAAAACCGATCCATTTTTAAAGGAAAAACATGCTTGGAAATATTTTCTGACTTTGACCTTGAATATTACAGCACCACGAACACCCAGCACTTTTGACAAACATTCATTTTGAATCTTAAGGTATTCTTTATCATATGCTTTTTATTTTTGAAATCGCTTTATTGGTTTAGACGGTTTAGGTCCCACTGTGCGACGTCAAACCCCTCTCATTGACCTTCTAGGCTATAAAAAAATTAATTTTTAGAAAGTCTCTTTCTTTTATTTTTTATATATTTATTAAAGCATCAAAACTAAATGGAAAAATGTATTAGTTTAATAATAAGTAATTAAATTATGAAATTACAAAAATAGTAAATAAAATAATAATGAATTAAGCCAAAAAAAATTTGCGGACTTTTCGAGTATGTCAAACACTGATTTTGGTAAAAATTAGTTTTTTTTGCTTGGTAATTTTTTTTGACCAGAAATCAGAGAATCAAAAGTCAAAAAGCAATTTATTTATTAAGACCTGATTTGTGGCTACCTTTGAAATTTTCCTTGTATGGTTTAGTCGATACTTCTTAACGTCCTTATTTCTTGCCTCAGCAGCTTCTTCTGAGAGCTCTCTCTCTCTCTCTCTGCTTAATAATATCTGGCGCATGAATTAAAATATTTTGAACCGAGGGAGGAATATAGTACCAGGAATACTTAGTTGTTAGTTCTCGAGCAGTAGCTAGAACCAGTTCTCTACATTTTTCTACATTAATTTTATAACCTGATGATAAGGTTTGTAGTAAAATTGCACAATTTTCAATAAGGTGTTTTTCTATGCCAGTTATTTCAGCAGACACTTAAGCTTCATTGTAAATTCTTCTTGCAGTGTTCTCATCATTTGAGGATCCACCTCAAATGACCACCCATTTTGTTACGGAATTCGCTCTGAATAATTTGATTCCTTCGTAGAAATTGTTTGTTTTATTTCGAGTCTATATTAAACGTAAAGCATTTATTCAAAAAATCGAATATGGGCATGTAATGGAGACAATCCAAATTCGTAGCGATTTGTTCGAACTTATTTTTGTAAGCAGTTGCCCATATCATTCATCTCTGTCGGCTTAGCTAGTCATATGCAGCATTTTGCAGATGAGGTTTCAGTAAGGGCATTGCACACTTGCCATCTACCATAGTTAGCATAAAAATGTGATAGACAATAAATTTGCTTGCAATTTAGTGGGGGCCAATTCGTGAATTTTGTTTTTAATGGTAAGTTCTTCATTTTTTGTTAAAAGAACTGATTCCTTTTAAAATTGAAAATTAAAAGGGCGTATAGGGCGCCAGTAGCGGATGGAGGAAGGTCAAAGGTTTTTCCACAGTATTTTGTGCTCCTCATCATCCTTTGACTTGGTAACTAATTGAAGAGGGACATATGATGTAATAAACAAGTAACTGTACATTTTTATTTTCGAATATTTGTTTATATTCGCTCTGCCCAGAGCTGCCATTAAAGCCCCATTTTCCTATTAATTTAAGGTTATTTGACCAATCACTGATCCGAGACGCAGTGTGGTCCAATAATTTTTGCAGTTCAACGTCAGCAACAGATTCTGAAACTGTTATTTCCTCAGGATAGCTTTTCTGTTTTTCCTTCAAAATACTATTATAACAGGGAAAGAAGTTAATATCCAGTTTATTATTAACAAATCTTCTAATAAGCAGATACTGATGTTTCGTTAAATTTGCATCAGTTATAAGTGATACTGCTTCTCACGTCTTTGCAGGAAAGATCGAGGAATTCGGTTGTTTACAAGCATTTCGCAAATCATCAGCTGCGGATTCAACAATTTTTGCTATATCTGCTATCCTTCGCCGCTTAGTTCTTTCTGAGCACTCAAGAAGACTTCATCTTGGACGACCTCGATTTTGCTGTAACGGTGATGATTGCAGTTTTAATTTAATTTATTTATTTTGAGCAAATCAATCCGCATTTTTTTCGACAACTTTTGATTTTATTCTGTGGCTTTTAATCCACATTTCTCCAAACTGTTGAAAGATATCATCCAGTCTTGACTCCACACTACTGCTACTGAGTTCATAACCATGAATTTCAAATGTATGTTCTAGGTTTCCAAATACTTGTTTAACTTTATCAGCAAATGAGCCTTTTTCCAGACACCACATATTAAAAATATATATGCGTGGGAGCTGACATTGATAAAATGTACCTGTATATATGTATGCATAAATTAAACGAATGCTGGATAAAAACTAAGAAAATAAAAATATTGAAACCAAAGAACAATTAAATATGATGATCAAAACAAAAACAAAATACACACTTAAAAAAGTGCAGTGTGAATATGTAGACAACTCAAGAGAATAACACAGATAACAACAACACAGTACTGTACGTACTGTACTGTACGCAAATCTTCAATTTTTGCTCCAAGTCCGCGTACCAGCCCTACTACTCCGCCTTCCAGAGCGCTTCAGACTCTTTCTAGTCCTTTAGCTCTCACTTCCACACCATTAAGCACGACCTCTCAGCAAGCCACGTCAAAGCCACGTCGAGCAAGGCAAAAAAAGGTCAAGCCAATGGAACCCCCTTCACAGATTTTGGTAACCGCCCCAAGAGCCACTCGATCCGAATCCAAAAGGACTTTAGTTGCTTCCACAATGGCGTTGTAGAAGTTTATCTCGATCGACGATAAACTAATTCAGTTTGAAGTCGACACCCAAGTCACTTCATTGTCCGAGGTTAGCGTGTTTACGCTCCACGTCCCTGGTGCTGGAGTTCGAGCGTTGTGGGAGAGGGTCGAGCAGGAATATGAGATGTGCGAGGAACTCCCAGATAATAAAGACGGTAGCTCTGAGAATTTAGCCATCCAAGCTAAATATGACAAGCGCTACCAAGTTTACGAGCGATGCTCGGCTCGATTAAACGAGCTTATCCCTGAAGCGTCTGTGCCTACTCCTCCGAACCGTCATGGTTCTACCTCTGCACCAGCAGAACGAGGCTGTCGACTTCCACCCATTGACACAGAGGTTTTTACGGGAGATTACCTCAAATGGCCTACGTTCCGTGACTTGTTTTCGGCCTCTACATATAAAATTCTCGCTCACAAATGATGGTTTTAAAACGGCATGGAACGCACTGAGATAGCGTTTCGAAAATAAGCGACTTATCGTGAACAGCCAATTCCGATCACTTCTTGACCTGCCTCAAATTTCCTATGAGTCCGGAAAGGCATTGCAAGATCACCAGAATGCTCACCACGTGGGGTGGCATGTTTGTATTTTTCTGTTCCATGAAATTGCCGAAAAAGACCTTTCACTGTGGGAACAATCTCTTGGAGATAAGACTGCCATTCCAGAGTGGGAACCGATTGACGATTTCCTCATCGAGCGGTGGAAAATACAACTGCAATGGCTATTTCGATTCCCACATCCAAACATCCGCGAAACCCACTTCCAGTCACCCGAATGGCTAATACATTTAAAGCCAAGGTAACCACTAAACCAAAGTTCTGTGATCTCTGTATAAAGGAGAATCACCTGGTGCGTGGCTGTATCCGCTTCCTTCAGATGCCTGTGCCAGAGAGGGTAGCATATGTAAAGAAAAAGTCCTTGTGTCTGAACTGTTTCGCAAGAGGGCATCAAGTAAATGATTCCCCGAGTCAACACAATTGCTTCACATGCAAGGGGAGTCACAATACGCTCTTGCACAGGGACGCCCGATCGGAGAATAGTCCAACGACGGTCCCAGCCCGAGGTCCGAGGTCAGACGCATTAACGGAAAGGTCAATAGAACCTTGAAGGTCTGTCACGTAAGCACAAGCACTTTAATGACACAAGAGACGACATTCTGTTGGGTCATTTCAGGCCCGTTGCAAGGTCGCTTTAAGCAGAGGCGAGGCACTCGAAACTCTTCTCACAATGTTTTTGGAGGTGAACGATCTACCCGGTCAAACCGGTAGGAGATCCTGATTCATTTTCGAGGTCGATTTCCAAAAGACCACAAGGAGAGATGTTTCGGGGAGATACATGGCCTCACTTCCGTTTCGAGACCCAACCAACATTAACCTCAGTCACTCCAGACCAGGGGTAATGGCTCAGTTCCTAAAAACGAAAGTCGTCCGGCAAAAACTGAGTATGACGCCGTCATCGAAAAGTATTTTAACTTGGACCACATGCGTCAGGTGCAATTCGACGACAGTAATAACAACTTTTATTTGCCACACCATGCAGTTTTTAATACCGACAGTACAACAAAGGTACGTGTAGTCTTTAACGCCTCTAGCAAGTCCACAAACGGATTAAGTCTCAATGACATACTTTACCCTGGTCCGGTACTTCAATCTGATCTCACTACTCAGATTCTCAAGTGGCGTTTTTTCCGATTAGTTTTCAGTGCCGACATCACAAAAATGTACCGCCAAATTATGGTCGATTCAATCCATACGCCATTTCAGAGGATCCTGTTCCGAAACAAAGAGGGACAACTTGGTGATTACGAGCTCAATACCGTCGCGTTTGGCATTAACTGCCCTCCGTTCTTAGCCATCTGAGTTAGCGATCAAGTCCTATATGTATGTCGATGATGTCTTGGCAGGACATGGTCACGCAATGGTCAATGAACTTTAAGACGCTCTTGGTTCAGGTGGCTTTCCTTTGCGTAAGTGGACGTCTAATGTGAAGAGCGTGCTCAGTTGCATCCCAAGGTGTCACATGTTGAATGCTGATTTCCTCGATATCGAAGAGCACTCAAAAACACTTGGAATCCGATGGAAAGCGACCAAGGATGAGTTTTATTTTGTCATCTCTCCTCAAGAGATCAAGTCAGCTTATACTAAGCGAGAAGTCCTCGGGCAGATCGCCAAGTTATTCGATCCCGCTGGCTGGCTGGCTCCCTTTGTAATTCAAGCCAAAGTGTTTATACAAGAGCTTTGGCTACAAGAGCTAGGTTGGGATGATCAATTGCCCAGTGAACTCCAACACAGGTGGCAGGATTTTACAAAGAGCTACTCCTTCCTTGACCAGATTCGAATTCCACGGTGGGTTCTTCATGATCCAAATTCCGACATCCAATTAATTGTTTTTGTGAAGCGTCACAGCGGGCTTATGGTTCCGCGATTTACGTGCGCGTTAGCTATGAACAAGGCATATCGTGCTGCCTTCTTCAAGCTAAATCTAGGGTAGCCCCAGTAAAAATGGTTTCATTGCGCCGCCTTGAGTTATGCGGAGCCACGCTTCTGGCTGAACTGGCAGCTGCAGTTCTTTCACAACTTCCAGTTGATAATGCTGAAGCATTTTATTGGTCAGATTCAACCGTCGTACTGTCATGGTCAAATAAGCCACCCTGCACATGGACGACGTTTGTCGCACAATCGAGTAGCTAAGATTGTCACGGCAACACGTAGCGCACCATGGAATCACGTCCGTTCAGAGGACAACGCGGCAGATCTCCCTGGTCGCGGCCTGAATGCGCAGGAACTTGTACACAAGGATTTGTGGTCGCACGGCCCACCATGGCTACGGGAACAACAAGAGTCTTTGCGACGCGGGACACCACTCCCACTAGACACTACTTTGGAGCAACGGGTGGTGAAGGTCCATGTCGCAATCGCTAAACCAGCCAACGAGATACTATCCAATCTGGCACAAAGGCACGAGTGGTAGTCTTTGTGGTCCGTTTCGGCAGAAAGTGTCGGAAACTTCCAAATGATTACTCCGGGGAAGTGACCTCTAGTGAAATCAATCAAGTACTCCAGGTGTTAATCCAAGTCACTCAGCGTGAATACTTTCCGACTGAACACCAGTGTCTACAGCAGAAGAAATCTCTGTCATGCTCAATTTGAATCCGTTTATTGACGCATCAGGTGTGATCCGAGCATGTGGGCGCGTGCAACAGGCAGTGGCCCTCAGTTACGATGAATGTAACCCCATTCTGTTGCCATTCGTAAGTCCATTGTCCCGGCTGTTGGTGCTTTTCACGCATCAGATCTCTCTGCATGGGGGCAGTCAACTGGTAGCAAGCAAGTGCAGTCCGACAGCGGTAGAAACTTCGTCGGTGCATCCAGAGTGTTTGAAAAAGATTTCCTAAGGTCTACCCAGCAGAAAATCGTATCCCACTATAGCCATCAGAATCTGTCCTGTCATTTCATTCCTGTCGGGGCACCACACATGGGAGAGTTGTGGGAAGCTGGAGGTAAGAATCTGAATTCGCAATTACAACTAAATTTGAACACGCGCCAAAGCATAGACAGAACAAACGAACAAAAACAACGGTAAGTAGCAAGCGATTCGTCTTCAAATTCAGTACAGCAGCGTTTGATGCTGATTTCTTGCGTTTCGTCTCCATCTTCGTCCACTATGAGTACGAGCGAGCGAATTCATACAATTTGTACTGCACTGTGTTTCGTCTTCAGCTTCGTCTTCGTCTTCGTCTCAGTGTACACTGTGTTTGCAGCCTTACTCTCCAATGTAACATTATTTAACGACTCCAAAATTTTTGCCTGGTTCTTCAATTAAATATCCGGAATTACATCAATTGTAATGATGTAAATTGTTTGCAAATGTCAATTTAGACAAGTAATACTCATCGAAATTTTAATTTCTCTTTCCCTTATGTTGCTAAAATTTTCGATTTTTTAAATTGGTTTCTTTGACACCAAAAACAAGTGGTGAGTTGCATCTACATATATCTCGTCAAAGTAAGTCAAAGTAAATTGTCAAACTAAAAGAGAGTGTATGAGTGTACGTAAGTTACATTCGTCTAATTCACAAGTGTTTTAGATGGTGTTGAGAATTGTCAACCATTCATCAAATTTATTTAACAAATCATTTTTAGGCCATATCTTCTTTAAAAGAAGAGAGTACTATAGAATTGGTCAGATGTTTGCAACGCAAAAAAGCAGACGTTTCCTATCCCATAAAGTATGTACATATGTATGTATATTCTTAATCAGCATAAGGAGATAAGTCGATATAGACATTTCTGTCTGTTCGTCAGTGCTTACTCGTTTTACTCAGCCCTCCTAAAAGCTATTGAAATAAAAAAATGTTTCTTTCTACTTTTTATTATATGGTATTAATGGTAATGGTAATGGGGTTATTTGCTTCAGAGACAACAAATGAGTCGATCCTAGAAACACCATAATTAAAGAAAGCCAAAAACAAATGAAAAATATCAAAGAAGGTAACATCGGCTGAGCCGAAGTTTATATACCCTTGCAGTCCATGGCCATAATATTTTTACATGTTCCAAACTCTTTTTCTGTATCTCAGTTCATTAATGCACAGAACCTTTGAAATATCATTTCAATTTCTTCTTCTTCTTCCCCATCCCCCTTTATACGCATGCCGCGATTCGCACGCATACACATATAGTTTATGTAGCGTTGCGTCTGTATGTGTGCATGCGTGTGTTCTGATCATTCGAGCAATGACGTAGTAGGCAGCAGGCAACGGAGACGATTTATATCGACTGTAACTTGTGTTCTATTTATCCGATTAGATTCAAATTTTGGGATCTGAGATTTTATATATAATACTATCATATTTCATGGGGATACTCCAGTTTTTGCAAGTTTTGCAAAAATGTTTCCCCCAGAGCTATATGATATAGTGGTCCGATTCTGCCAATTTTCATACTTTATTTTTCCCAGGTAATAAAAAGCTCAAAAAAAAAAATTTCATCCCGATAGTATTTAAGATGGCTGAGTAAAAAGCATACGCACAGACTGACATACAGACGGACATAGCTATATCAACTCAGCTTTTCATGCTGATCAAGAATATATATACTTTATGGGGTCGGAAAAGCTTCCTTCTGCCTGTTACATACATTTTGGCGACTTTAATATACCATTTCACCCTATGGTTGTATGGTATAAAAATCAACTCCGCCAATCCACTTTGAAAACACCCCACTATATTCGAGACTCGCGAAAAAGAAGCTGTAGATTTCGAAGTGTTATTATTATACCCTTGCAGAGGGTATTATAAAATTGGTCAGATGTTTGTAACGCACAGAAGGAGACGTTTCCGACCCTATAAAGTATATATATTCTTGATCAGCATAAGAAGCTGAGTTGATATAGCCATGTCCGTCTGTCCGTCTGACCGTCTGTCCGTCCGTCTGTGCGAATGCGTATAACTCAGCCATCTTAAGAGCTATCGGGATGAAATTTTTTTTGGAGGCTTTTTATTACCTGGGAAAAATAAAGTATGGAAATTGGGAGAATCGCACCACTATATCATATAGCTCTGAAGGAAACATTTTTGCAAAAATTGGAGTATCGCCAATATGATAGTATTATATATAAAATTTCAGATCCCAAAATTTGAATCTGATCGGATATATAGAACACAAGTTACAGCCGATATAAATCGGCTCGGCTTGCTGCCTACTACGTCCTCATCAAATCAACGGAGCACACGCATGCACACATACAGACGCAACGCTACATAAACTATACATATGTGTATGCGTGCGAGTCGCGGCATGCGTGTAAAAGGGGATGGGGAAGAAGAAGAAGAAATTGAAATGTTATTTGAAAGGTTCTGTGCATTAATGAATTGAGATACAGAAAAAGAGTTTGGAACATGTAAAAATATTATGGCCATGGACTGCAAGGGTATATAAACTTCGGCACAGCCGATGTTAGCTTCTTTGATATTTTTTTATTAAAATGCATTCAGAGCAGCTCAAGTCACTTTGGGCAAACGTCGATGCGGAATTGCTACCCAGCTATAAGGCCCAAAATGATGTACATAAGTAGTCTGAAGCCACCATCAAAGCGAAAGACGAATACTGTTATATGATTACGGGCTGTGCGGGACTCTGTTCGGGGAGTGTATCGAACAGCTCTCCGGGCAAAAGGCTTCCCCGCCGGTCTGGCCACCAGTTGATTCGACTTATCAAGGCCTCGTGTGAATTCTAAATCTTCGACGAAGATAGCCCGGCGAGAACCACTTTTCTGGAATTATTTACAGCGATTTCGTAGGATTGCCCTTTGCTCTTTCATCCGTTATCCGAAAGCCTATGGCAAGAACTCAGTCCTTTCTCGCTGCCGTTCAAAATGCCTCTGTTACTGAAAAATCTGACGCATCCACTGCAAGATATCATCTAGCGTTTGCGGCATTGGACACAGCCTACCTAAGACATAACCAATTTTACTATATCCAAATAGATTACTATGGACCGATACAAATAAAAGATAGCGTATATTTGTCGTAGTGGATAAATGCACTAAATTTATATACACCAAAGAGGAGGGAACCAAATACAAATCGACGCATGAAAGAATACTTCCAAGTATATAGTAGACCCAAGAATATAATTTCAGATAGAGGCAGTTGCTTTACCTCAAAGGAGTTAAATGATTTTATAAGGGAAAGTAGTGTAAATCATTAAGGAATAGCATTACAACAGGCTAATGGACAATTTGAATGAGTCAATAGTCAATATGATTGTGAAGTTAGCTGACAATAAAAATAATACGCAATGTCACACTAAGCTAGAGTTCACAAGAGAGAAATAGATGCACCAATAAATATCTAAGTACAATGTTCTTTGGAATAATACAAACAGGTGGTATAATAGACAGTTTAAAAGAAAATGTGATAGAAGACAGTCAAATAAAAGAAAATCGAAATTAACAGAAAGAAGGAAAAACTCAAAGCGGACTCAAAGCGGACTCAAAGCGACAGAAAACAACTCTCTCAAGGTGGGAGAATTTGTAGTAGTCAGAAACTTCAACTCGAAAAAAATGTATTCCAAAATTTTAGGGTTTCTACGAAGAATCAAAGTACTTTAAAATTATAGATAATTTATAAAAAATGTGGAGAATTTTCAGCAATCTCAAATTCCGTATTCGGGTATATGGGCAACACAGAATATGAAACCTTAGGTAACAGAAGGGAATAATGAATAGAGTTAAAGGAAAAGGTACAGTTAACTGAAAACTTTGAGTTAAATATACAAGTAGAACTAAATAAAATTACTAAAGTAAATAAAAATAAAATAAATAAGAATGTATATGTATCAGGGGATACAATAATATTTAAACTAAGTATAAGCATCCCTTATATTCAACTTCAATAACATCCACTGTGCAATACATAAATCATATGTTAAAAATAAGCGCTCTTTCACAAAGAGAGACAGGTAGTCTTGACTCATAATAGAAATCAAATAAAGACACATTCGATTAGTGACGATTGATATAGGCGGACGTGTTGTACTCGCCCTTTCTAAAGTATTATCTGAAAATTGACCGTCCGGGGAGGTGAATGGTTAATCTCAAAAAAAAAAAGGATGAAAAGTTGCAAAAGCCAAAAAACGAACGGGCAAACTAAACTGATCCTCTTTCGTAATAAATGTGCTGCGTATCTTGCTGCTGCCCTAGACTGGAACGTAAAAAAATACATTTCAATGACATCGACAATTGCCACGGGGAAGCAATCTTTTAAAACCATCTTGTTTAACTGCCGGACAGTCACTGTAGACTCGATTACCGCCATTCTTCTTTTTTTTTATAGACACTTACAATAATTATATTATTCTTCAGCCATTCTGCAATCTGCAGATTGTCCACATTTGCTTCGGTAATCGCGATTCGGCTTGGTCTAAATGACACGATGTTATCATTAGGCACTATCTTCAACGTGATCGGGCAGTCAGCTGTACTCTCTTCTTTAACAAAACGTTCAATCATCAATTGTACAACTTGAGGACACCGTGAAAGCTCATCTGGGTCAATTTATTTTTCAAATACATTTTGAATACTTATCTGATTTTGGTGTATGGCTTCTTCATCAAATAGTGGAGCGAATGTACATCTGCCGAAAGTTGATGTTATTGAAACTTTGATATAAAACCATTTCCTAATAGTAATTTAGTTCCGATTGCGTCGTTGTCTACTACCAGTATGTTGTGTGTGAGGCAAATGCCTTAGATCTGCCCTAAAGTGACCTACGGGATGTGTGGTGTTGTGTCCTAGCCCAGACAGACTTTATAAGTAAAGACGCATCGGCTCCGGTATCTGCAAGTCCCTTGATCTTCACCTCGCCTATGTGCAACGATTTGAGTCTGTTTTCTTCATACACGATGTTTACAGTATTAGGACAATTCTTAGACAAATTGTAATGATCCTTTTATCGTCCTTCTAGATATAATCAATATCCTTTCATCAGATTCGACAAAACAATATGTATTTTGTGCCCCGGTGAGATAAGAACTCCTAATGTTTGTAGTTGAACTTGTATTTGGAATTTTAATGCGTTGTTTTTTGGACTTGACTGGGCGTAATAGTCTACTACTACTAGTCTACTAGTGGGAAGCACGGTCTTTGGCTTTGTTGTGAGTGTCCTTGTTCCCCGACTGTTGGTCCCTCACTGAGTGTGACAATTTGCTGATGATATTTTTTTCTCTCTTGCATTATCTCTCTTACATCTATGTGTATATTCTCAATTTAGAATATGTGTTCAAAAGTTACAGAGTTTTGTCACTAAGTTTAACGTAACCGAAACTTATTTGGAAACCCCGCTTTAGTTTTTTAACTGTAAATTGCCAATACATGATATATTAATCAAAAGTTGCACAATAAATTAATTTTATTTGAGGGCTTAAATAACATGAAATGTGGTACCAGTCACAAAATAGGAACGATTAAAATAAAATCCACCCCCACTTTTCCTTTTTTCTTGTTAATTTGTAAAAATATACAAAAAAAAAAGAATTCGAAACACGGCTGATGTTAACTTTTTTGATATTAATTTTTTCTGCATTCATATACTCTCTGTCACAGATTTTCCTCTAAATCTAAAACTAACTTTTATTGAAAATTCCAATTTACTTTGAATCTTAGAACATTGTGCAATAACGCATTATAGAAAGCAAATCCGACAATATTTGGTATATTCCGTCTGTCCATCTGGATCAACCTTGAGCCTTTACATATTTATGTACTGCTGACATTATATATCTCGAAGTTAGCCATATCATATAGCCCCATGTGTACAATAGCTCGAGAACATTGACTTTTTTTAATATTGTCGATTATCCTAAAAATTAATATTTGTCAGTTTACTATACCTGAAATAAAAAAATGTTTCTTTCTACTTTTTATTATATGGTATTAATGGTAATGGTAATGGGGTTATTTGCTTCAGAGACAACAAATGAGTCGATCCTAGAAACACCATAATTAAAGAAAGCCAAAAACAAATGAAAAATATCAAAGAAGGTAACATCGGCTGAGCCGAAGTTTATATACCCTTGCAGTCCATGGCCATAATATTTTTACATGTTCCAAACTCTTTTTCTGTATCTCAATTCATTAATGCACAGAACCTTTGAAATATCATTTCAATTTCTTCTTCTTCTTCCCCATCCCCCTTTATACGCATGCCGCGATTCGCACGCATACACATATAGTTTATGTAGCGTTGCGTCTGTATGTGTGCATGCGTGTGTTCTGATCATTCGAGCAATGACGTAGTAGGCAGCAGGCAACGGAGACGATTTATATCGACTGTAACTTGTGTTCTATTTATCCGATTAGATTCAAATTTTGGGATCTGAGATTTTATATATAATACTATCATATTTCATGGGGATACTCCAGTTTTTGCAAGTTTTGCAAAAATGTTTCCCCCAGAGCTATATGATATAGTGGTCCGATTCTGCCAATTTTCATACTTTATTTTTCCCAGGTAATAAAAAGCTCAAAAAAAAAATTTCATCCCGATAGTATTTAAGATGGCTGAGTAAAAAGCATACGCACAGACTGACATACAGACGGACATAGCTATATCAACTCAGCTTTTCATGCTGATCAAGAATATATATACTTTATGGGGTCGGAAAAGCTTCCTTCTGCCTGTTACATACATTTTGGCGACTTTAATATACCATTTCACCCTATGGTTGTATGGTATAAAAATCAACTCCGCCAATCCACTTTGAAAACACCCCACTATATTCGAGACTCGCGAAAAAGAAGCTGTAGATTTCGAAGTGTTATTATTATACCCTTGCAGAGGCTATTATAAAATTGGTCAGATGTTTGTAACGCACAGAAGGAGACGTTTCCGACCCTATAAAGTATATATATTCTTGATCAGCATAAGAAGCTGAGTTGATATAGCCATGTCCGTCTGTCCGTCTGACCGTCTGTCCGTCCGTCTGTGCGAATGCGTTTAACTCAGCCATCTTAAGAGCTATCGGGATGAAATTTTTTTTGGAGGCTTTTTATTACCTGGGAAAAATAAAGTATGAAAATTGGGAGAATCGGACCACTATATCATATAGCTCTGAAGGAAACATTTTTGCAAAAATTGGAGTATCGCCAATATGATAGTATTATATATAAAATTTCAGATCCCAAAACTTGAATCTGATCGGATATATAGAACACAAGTTACAGCCGATATAAATCGGCTCGGCTTGCTGCCTACTACGTCCTCATCAAATCAACGGAGCACACGCATGCACACATACAGACGCAACGCTACATAAACTATACATATGTGTATGCGTGCGAGTCGCGGCATGCGTGTAAAAGGGGATGGGGAAGAAGAAGAAGAAATTGAAATGTTATTTGAAAGGTTCTGTGCATTAATGAATTGAGATACAGAAAAAGAGTTTGGAACATGTAAAAATATTATGGCCATGGACTGCAAGGGTATATAAACTTCGGCACAGCCGATGTTAGCTTCTTTGATATTTTTTTATTAAAATGCATTCAGAGCAGCTCAAGTCACTTTGGGCAAACGTCGATGCGGAATTGCTACCCAGCTATAAGGCCCAAAATGATGTACATAAGTAGTCTGAAGCCACCATCAAAGCGAAAGACGAATACTGTTATATGATTACGGGCTGTGCGGGACTCTGTTCGGGGAGTGTATCGAACAGCTCTCCGGGCAAAAGGCTTCCCCGCCGGTCTGGCCACCAGTTGATTCGACTTATCAAGGCCACACATTACCCTCGTGTGAATTCTAAATCTTCGACGAAGATAGCCCGGCAAGAACCACTTTTCTGGAATTATTTACAGCGATTTCGTAGGATTGCCCTTTGCTCTTTCATCCGTTATCCGAAAGCCTATGGCAAGAACTCAGTCCTTTCTCGCTGCCGTTCAAAATGCCTCTGTTACTGAAAAATCTGACGCATCCACTGCAAGATATCATCTAGCGTTTGCGGCATTGGACACAGCCTACCTAAGACATAACCAATTTTACTATATCCAAATAGATTACTATGGACCGATACAAATAAAAGATAGCGTATATTTGTCGTAGTGGATAAATGCACTAAATTTATATACACCAAAGAGGAGGGAACCAAATACAAATCGACGCATGAAAGAATACTTCCAAGTATATAGTAGACCCAAGAATATAATTTCAGATAGAGGCAGTTGCTTTACCTCAAAGGAGTTAAATGATTTTATAAGGGAAAGTAGTGTAAATCATTAAGGAGTAGCATTACAACAGGCTAATGGACAATTTTAATGAGTCAATAGTCAATATGATTGTGAAGTTAGCTGACAATAAAAATAATACGCAATGTCACACTAAGCTAGAGTTCACAAGAGAGAAATAGATGCACCAATAAATATCTAAGTACAATGTTCTTTGGAATAATACAAACAGGTGGTATAATAGACAGTTTAAAAGAAAATGTGATAGAAGACAGTCAAATAAAAGAAAATCGAAATTAACAGAAAGAAGGAAAAACTCAAAGCGGACTCAAAGCGGACTCAAAGCGGACTCAAAGCGACAGAAAACAACTCTCTCAAGGTGGGAGAATTTGTAGTAGTCAGAAACTTCAACTCGAAAAAAATGTATTCCAAAATTTTAGGGTTTCTACGAAGAATCAAAGTACTTTAAAATTATAGATAATTTATAAAAAATGTGGAGAATTTTCAGCAATCTCAAATTCCGTATTCGGGTATATGGGCAACACAGAATATGAAACCTTAGGTAACAGAAGGGAATAATGAATAGAGTTAAAGGAAAAGGTACAGTTAACTGAAAACTTTGAGTTAAATATACAAGTAGAACTAAATAAAATTACTAAAGTAAATAAAAATAAAATAAATAAGAATGTATATGTATCAGGGGATACAATAATATTTAAACTAAGTATAAGCATCCCTTATATTCAACTTCAATAACATCCACTGTGCAATACATAAATCATATGTTAAAAATAAGCGCTCTTTCACAAAGAGAGACAGGTAGTCTTGACTCATAATAGAAATCAAATAAAGACACATTCGATTAGTGACGATTGATATAGGCGGACGTGTTGTACTCGCCCTTTCTAAAGTATTATCTGAAAATTGACCGTCCGGGGAGGTGAATGGTTAATCTCAAAAAAAAAAAGGATGAAAAGTTGCAAAAGCCAAAAAACGAACGGGCAAACTAAACTGATCCTCTTTCGTAATAAATGTGCTGCGTATCTTGCTGCTGCCCTAGACTGGAACGTAAAAAAATACATTTCAATGACATCGACAATTGCCACAGGGAAGCAATCTTTTAAAACCATCTTGTTTAACTGCCGGACAGTCACTGTAGACTCGATTACCGCCATTCTTCTTTTTTTTTATAGACACTTACAATAATTATATTATTCTTCAGCCATTCTGCAATCTGCAGATTGTCCACATTTGCTTCGGTAATCGCGATTCGGCTTGGTCTAAATGACACGATGTTATCATTAGGCACTATCTTCAACGTGATCGGGCAGTCAGCTGTACTCTCTTCTTTAACAAAACGTTCAATCATCAATTGTACAACTTGAGGACACCGTGAAAGCTCATCTGGGTCAATTTATTTTTCAAATACATTTTGAATACTTATCTGATTTTGGTGTATGGCTTCTTCATCAAATAGTGGAGCGAATGTACATCTGCCGAAAGTTGATGTTATTGAAACTTTGATATAAAACCATTTCCTAATAGTAATTTAGTTCCGATTGCGTCGTTGTCTACTACCAGTATGTTGTGTGTGAGGCAAATGCCTTAGATCTGCCCTAAAGTGACCTACGGGATGTGTGGTGTTGTGTCCTAGCCCAGACAGACTTTATAAGTAAAGACGCATCGGCTCCGGTATCTGCAAGTCCCTTGATCTTCACCTCGCCTATGTGCAACGATTTGAGTCTGTTTTCTTCATACACGATGTTTACAGTATTAGGACAATTCTTAGACAAATTGTAATGATCCTTTTATCGTCCTTCTAGATATAATCAATATCCTTTCATCAGATTCGACAAAACAATATGTATTTTGTGCCCCGGTGAGATAAGAACTCCTAATGTTTGTAGTTGAACTTGTATTTGGAATTTTAATGCGTTGTTTTTTGGACTTGACTGGGCGTAATAGTCTACTACTACTAGTCTACTAGTGGGAAGCACGGTCTTTGGCTTTGTTGTGAGTGTCCTTGTTCCCCGACTGTTGGTCCCTCACTGAGTGTGACAATTTGCTGATGATATTTTTTTCTCTCTTGCATTATCTCTCTTACATCTATGTGTATATTCTCAATTTAGAATATGTGTTCAAAAGTTACAGAGTTTTGTCACTAAGTTTAACGTAACCGAAACTTATTTGGAAACCCCGCTTTAGTTTTTTAACTGTAAATTGCCAATACATGATATATTAATCAAAAGTTGCACAATAAATTAATTTTATTTGAGGGCTTAAATAACATGAAATGTGGTACCAGTCACAAAATAGGAACGATTAAAATAAAATCCACCCCCACTTTTCCTTTTTTCTTGTTAATTTGTAAAAATATACAAAAAAAAAAGAATTCGAAACACGGCTGATGTTAACTTTTTTGATATTAATTTTTTCTGCATTCATATACTCTCTGTCACAGATTTTCCTCTAAATCTAAAACTAACTTTTATTGAAAATTCCAATTTACTTTGAATCTTAGAACATTGTGCAATAACGCATTATAGAAAGCAAATCCGACAATATTTGGTATATTCCGTCTGTCCATCTGGATCAACCTTGAGCCTTTACATATTTATGTACTGCTGACATTATATATCTCGAAGTTAGCCATATCATATAGCCCCATGTGTACAATAGCTCGAGAACATTGACTTTTTTTAATATTGTCGATTATCCTAAAAATTAATATTTGTCAGTTTACTATACCTGTGCTGAATTTATAAATAATTTAGCTCCTGTACCCGTGCATGTAGATTAATAAATTACGAACATAGCCAATTTGATCAAAACAGTTTAAGTTTTTAGAACGCTTTTTTGCCGAGTTTTAGCTGTAAAGATAAAATGTTTTATCGCTTTGACGCCTGTAGGGGAGGATAGAGTAATACAAAACACTTGCAAGGGTATACAAACATCGGCATGACCAAAGTAAGTCTGTTGTTATTTTTAACTATGAATCTGTAGCTTGAAAATACATTTTATTAAAAATTTTTTTTAATCACATTAATTATTATTTTATGTGAACAGAAGCCGCAGCTGAAATCTCTAGTGCACCGGAACTGCATATCGATGAAGCATCTACTCTGAGGCTAGAATGTAAACTGAAGCGTGCAACCGAAAACCCTTCATTTGTATTTTGGTAAGTCTTTATAACTCAATAGCAGTTTTGGTAAGTCAACCATTTTGTTTTAGTTAAATTATGTCTTTTAAACGAGATTAATTTTAGTGCAACTTCGACATAACAAACTTCAATTCCAATTTTTAATACAATGTGTGCTTTATTTCCTATAATATACATGTTTCGATTTTCAAGTAATGGGACAGTGTTTAGGCTTATGCCTTATATCTGTGATATTGTAACGGTTTATAGTCAAGTGATTAGCATGTGAAGGTTACATGTTTTCATAATGGAAAAATGAAAGAAAACCTAATGCTTTTTATACTATCTTACTTTATAATTTAATTACCATTGGGAGCTAAATTAAATTTGTTGGGTTAGTACTGAAACTAACAAAAAGTGCATTATAGAAATTTCGGGTGTAATATGCTATTTAATATCTAGGTGGTTATTTAAGAGATCTGATGCTTACATACTATAAAGATTGTACCAAATTTATTGACTGAATTAAGTTTCGTCGATTCGTATTGACTAGCTGTTTAAGCGTAATATGGTTTATGCATTTTAATGTGAGTTTTCAAAGTTAAGTTTTTTGCAAAACAAACTTTACTAAACTAAATAATCTTTTTTCAATAAATGATTGGTCATATCTGAATTCTTGCACGGATTTGAGATGTTTTTCGATATTAGTGTCCAGCGTGTGACCCGAGGATGGTCTGATAGACCTCCTTGGTTCTCACGTGATTAATGTAACTTTAAGAACGTAAAATCGATATGCTATAAAAGAGGAATCATATATTATTCCTCTTCATAAATAGGGAAAAAAGTCCGAAGCCTCCAATTATAGGGGTATTTCTAAATTGTTTGCCATACCTAAAGCATTTCAGAAAATAATAACATCTCAATTGCAGAATTTCTTTACTTCTATTATTTCTTTATTCAAACATATATTCTTCATTCCTGTATGTAACAGGCAGAAGAAAGCTTTTGCGAGTTGTAAGTTGATTTACACTTCGCAAATTGCATGTGACGAAAGCAAGAAAAATTAAAAGTGCGATGTAAAACCAATAATTTCGAATTAATACATTTTTTGAAACTCAACTATTTGCTTTACTTCTATATTATTTGGATAACTTTTTATCCGAAGAAGATCTTCTAAATAGTTATCTATTAGACTGTTTCGAATAGAATATTGCAAAAGTTGCCAGTTACATAGAAAGAATTAAGGCATTAATTTTTTCATGTGTAGCGATCGAGCAAAGCGACATAGACGTGCTCGCGTCGAAATGCTGAGGGCAACTAAATCCACCCTCATGCTCTGTGTGAGCACTTCGGCAGCCGTTCGGTTACACGCATACAAGGTGCCGAACGTGTTCGTCCCCCGGGGGATATGAGTGCCGGGCTCTGACGCAGATCTCGGAGACTATAAGAGCTAGAGTCACCAAATTTGATACTTAGACTCCTGTAATCTCTATACTGTTTAAGTTTATTTCAAAATTATGCCATGCCCCCTTACGCCACCGCAGATTAAATAAAACTGATTTTCTCGAAAACTAACAGAACTAGAACCACCAAATTTTGGTAATTAGATACCTTTAGTATGCGTGCCTACTTTCGCCTCCAGAATCTAAAAAAACCCGATTGGCTCCTGCCACTTTTCGATTATCAAAACCAAATTCAGCACACTAATTGGCCTTATCAATATCTAGCAACATACCAAATTTTTTAAATCGGACTACAAACATGGAAAATATACGTAAAAACCTTTTACTAGGCGGTTCATAAGGGCGGAGTTGGCCTTAGGCTTGTGGACCGAGACAGTATATGCTATGAGGCGAATTTAATAGACGTTTTAGAAATTTAAAATACTTTTTCACCTGGTGCATGGTATACAGAAGTCGGCAAGACGACTTACTTACTTCTTTTTATTAATGATCTTCTGTGGCCACATTATCGTGCGCTTATGTACGCGGATGATGTTAAGCTATACCTTAATTATAAAGACATATCATCTTCATGACTGCTTCAATCCGATTTTAATAACCTTCAAAGTTGGTGAGAAACAAAACTATTAAACCTCAAGGGCTCTAAATGTAAAATTATGTCTTTTTATATATGCACTCCAAACTTAGCAAACTTATTATCTTAACGACACTGCCTTAGAGCGGCTAGATATTATCAATGACTTAGGTGTTCTTATGGACCATAAATTAACTTTTAATCCTCATATTTCCACTACTATAAGTAAATCTATGAGTATTCTGGGGTTTTTAAAACGATGGTCAAAAGAATTTGACGATCCGTACACAAACAAAATTCTCTACAAGTTCGTACTATCTTAGAGTACGAATCTTGCATATGGTCACGTCAATATGAAACGCACCCAAGTAAAACGAAATTCGTTTAAAATCAATTTCTGCTCTTTGGTCGTCGCAGTCTAAACTGGGATCGCAATGTCAATTTACCATCGTACTGCTGTAGTCTTCTTTTAATCAATCTACCTTCTCTAATTAATCGTAGAGTAATGCTTGGTGCTATCTTTATGCATAAACTTTTAATAGGTGAAGTAAACTCTCCTGAGCTATTGAGCCAGTTAAACCTATCTAATGCAGAGGTCAATAATCGAAGGCTTATTTTTGTGGCATCATGGAATATAGATAGGGTCTTTGGGGTGTAAGATGTTAAGTTTACCAAAAGAGTTAGGATAATTTAAAATGCTTCCCCAACAGTTAGCACACTTCCAGTGTCTATGTCGCGAGTTAAAATGCAAGTTAAGTTTTGCGATATTTTAATGTTAGTTTGTAGTAGTTTTTCATGTGGCGAGTATCCGCTACCGAATTGCATATTCTTGATGAGCACTTGGCGGTGTTACGAAGAAAGTATACACCAAATAATTTTAGGGGTGTCACAGAAACCTCTAGAGATGCAGTTTGTCTTTGAAATATACCAAATGAAATGTTGGTGTCATAGAAATCAAAGACTTTTCATTTTTGGAACAATTTTTGGACTCACTAGTACCTATGGCCAAACGACTATTTCGAGAGTGTCTGAAAACAATAGGATAGCGCCATGCAAAAATAAGTTAATCTTTTTTTGGAAAAGAAAATTTATAAAGCAAGTTCCAGAAAAAGATAAATAAATTTGCGAAATTTTTGAACGAAATATTATTATATTACAAACTAAAAATTTTAAATTATCAATTCCGCGCAATATAAAGGTCGTGTTGGCAATCCTATTGTATACAATCGCCAATGTTTTATGTAATGGGGTTTTTGAAAAGAACGCGGTGTCAAGATCATTTTTTTTGGTATTTTCTTCGATCATTTATATAAAAGCAAAATGCTTTCTTTTCTCAATCAACTTTCAAAGTAACTAAATTCTCATTTGACAATAAGTATGTATTTCTATACAAAATTCAAATTTTTCCAAAGGCGGCATAAAATATAACAATTTGTAGCTGTTTATCTTCTTCTTCTTTTGAAGGCCAATCCAACGTTGCGGCTGCTCCTGACGCTTCGGGACCACCGCCTTTCGAAAGCATACCCCCAAAGAAGCTTATATTTGTTTCTAGATTACAATCTGTTGTAACATCTGATAATGTAATAGCCTATGTATATTCGTTATAGCCTATATAAAAGTTTAAATTTTTGTATTCTCGGGACATTTCGTCATTTAAAATTTATGTTTCTGACCATATCTTTATGTCGAGTAGATTTTTGGCCGAAGCTTATACTAATAAAGAAATTTACTGTTAAAAAGAAAAATCGGCCACAGCAACTGCTGGCGTGTCAAAAAGCTAGATTTGTCACTTAACCCGGGTTACCAGAACTGAAATCTAAACTTCCTAATCTCTATGTAGATGGTCTATTTTTTTATTATAACGTGACTAAAACATGGCTTATATAAACAAAGTAACTAAGTTTATGAGTGTATTTTAGTGTTATGCATATTTTATACACTACAGTGCTGTAAATTAATAATATGTACAGGGTTGCAGAGATTCCATCGACATCAGGTCGCCATCGCTCGTACCACTCTCCGACGCATAATTCGTGTTGATTTGAAAATGTTTCCAAATAAAATTCAAATGGCTCAACAACTTAACCCATCTGACTTACCACGTCGACTTGATTTTGCGAAATGGACCATCGAAATGGCCAAAAATGAACGTGGCTTTTGGCAAAAAATCATAATGTCTGATTGCTTTTTTTTGTGAGGTGTGGCATTTATGCCGATAAAGTCATCGGCCCGTACTTCTTTGAAAACGAAAATGGAGCAACGGTAACCGTAAATGGGGAGCGTTATTGGACAATGATAACCAATTGTTTATTGCCATTTGTTCGTGAAAATGAATTGGATAATTACTGTTCCCCGGAAGATTAATATCGAAAAACGGCGATTATGACTGGCCACCGAGATCACCTGATTTGACGCCTCCTGACTTTTTTTTATGGGGACCCCGACCCGGAAGAGTGTATCCAAGGTATACACTGGTAAACCAAGGACCTGGCTGCGCTGAAAGACAATATCCGACAAGAAATTGCTGCCATATCGGCCGAAACATTGGGCAAAGTGATGCGAAATGCCGAAAAAAGGGCACATTTTGCGGTCAAGGCCAGAGGCGGTCATTTACGAGATATCATATTCAAAAATTAGTTAAAACAAATCTCCTTGGACCTAAATAAATGAATTTAAAAAAACAGTTTTTTAAATTACACTTTTTACTTTGCTATTGCAAAAACAAATCCTTACACTTTAAATGGCCCACCCTGTAGTTATTTATAAAATTATTATTATGTCGACAAAAAAACACAAAATTTAAATGTGGAATAGAGATGGGGTGGGATGTGTGAGGTGAAGCAATAGTGGAATAAGTAGACTGAAAGAATTTAGCAAACAGATCTTCAATTTCTGAGCGTCGTTTAGAATTAACAAAGTTGAAAAATATTTTGGGGTTCTGATAGAATTCAACCCTACATCGCATGATATAATTATTGTAGCATTGAGTGTTTAAAAGACAAAATTGAGATTTGGACCTTTTTAAATATATCGATTTAATGTTATGGAGATTAGATAGCCTACGGGTGAAGCAAACCGGCGCTCTGGAGAAACAGTTACATAAGTAATGTATTTATCGATAATAACAGGATAATAACAGAATACAAAAAATTAACCATACATTCTAAGCCACATCACTCAAATAGAAATAACCATACAAAAAGAATAATTAGGTTATTAAGAAGGTTTAAATTTGTTTAACGATACAAATACGACGAGAAGAATTGATAACTTCAATGGTAGGGTTATAAGGAACCCCTAAGAGAACATATACAGAAGTCAGAAGAAGATAAGAACATGATATAACGGATATTCGAGTAGGCTATCAAAAAACACATGTGGAGACGAAGGAATTAAGTAAGAGAGATTTCATCAACCAGCCGAAAAATATTAGGCAAGTTAAAATCAGCTAAGACTAAAAGAAAATCACAAAATTTAAGACGACTAAAAATTGCAGAGCATACACATGGTGCATGTAAGTCAGAATAGAAGGAATAGGAATACAAGGAATATAGGAGGAATAAGAAGGAGGAATATAAGAACAAGAAAAATATAAGCTAAAGTTATAACATGTAACTTTAACGCAAATAAACTCAACACCTAAGGGCAGATGATCAATCGGCACAACATCCGAACACACATTCGAGTTGTTATAACATGTAACTTTAACGCAAATAAACTCAACACCTAAGGGCAGATGATCAATCGGCACAACATCCGAACACACATTCGAGTTGACATCAATGAGTACTCCACCGTCACAACGACCAACACAATGAAGCCTAAAAGAAATAAAGTTATTAGAAAGAATTTCGTTACCAAAAGATAGGATGTAAGCCAAGATTCAGAAAAAGCTTATAGGTAATATAATTGTTCGCGATGAGCATGGTGAATGGGAACCACCGTGATCTAATACTTGATCGAATAGGGTACTTCAATCTGAAAAGAAGAGCATAAACAGGGACAATCTGATGGTGTAGGCGAACGTTAAATGGGAGAGGCACCTTAAGGCTGCGCTTCTTGTGCAACTTCTCAGTAGGTGGAACGAACTTGAATAGCGAAAATAAATGTACGCTAGAGTAAAACATTTTAGAATGCTGGTTGGCCAGTTTGTTTAAAAAAACAACTTTTAACGAAGATCCCTATGAAATGAAATAAATCAAAACAGTGAGCAGAATCTTTCTGATGTACGAATCTATGTTCTATGATGTACGAACAAACGCATCCATTGAATGTTCTATGACTTCGTCCTAATATCCCTAAAGTCTGGTGGTGGTGAGCAGTAGTTCCTTACTGAATTAGGAACGTACTTTAGAAAAAAGTATTCAAATGTGGATTTGGCAAGGTTGTTGCGGTTGAGCTAGAGTCACCAAATTTGTTTTGTAGACTCCTGTAGTACCTACGGTGATCAAGTATAATTTTGAGCGCGTACCCTCCCGCCCATACAAAATCGATAAAAAAATACCCAGATTTATTGAATTTAATAAAAATTGAACTAAAAGTCGCAAAGTTATTCGCATAAATGCTTTACATTAAGTAAGCCCTTATAGCAACTTTGGCCTGTGCTAGAGTGCTCTTGTGCTTATAAGAGTGAGCAAGATATGCTAAGCAGCATATTAGCAGAATTTTATGTAATTATATACATGCATTATATTGTTATAAATTTAGCATGTTTGTTTTGTTTGGTGTATGGTATACCAAAGTCTTCGAAACGACTTAGTTACTTTATTTATATGCAGGGCCTCTACTTTACGTACTTCATCATTAGAAATGACATAATATAGGTTGGGCTTAGAAACGTAGTCAAAGGTTTGCGTAGGCAAATTTTCTTGTACATTTCCTGCGCAGAAATTTTCTGTCCAATTTATTGCTTGGTAGTGACTTTCAAGACTTTATGTCTTAAAAGATGTGCAAAACATCTTTTAAATCGAATATTGTAATCGTCGTCATTGCGTCTTCTACGAAATTGTCTGGTTCCTTAAGGTATTTTGCTGTGAAATCAAATTCTTCGAGCTCCAATCTCATTCTGGTTAATTTTAACTTTGGTTTGTCTTTGAATATGATCTGTTGTCTTTTTTTTCTAAGAAATGTTTGCCTTTAATATATGGTCGGAAATGTGTGATTATCCAGTGAATTGCCGCCAACTCGTCTTCTGTTGTTGATTTGTTAGTTTCCCCTTTGGTCAAAAAGCGTGAGGCATATGGAACAGGGAGTTGTCCAGTTTTTAATGAATACCTTCTTTTATTATTTTTGAATCTTAGATCCTATTTATAGAAGTTATTTGGTGTGATTGATTCGGAGAAATTGGCACCCGCCAAAAGTTGTATTCCCATTGGATCCTTCCGCCCCTCCACTAACTTTGGTCCTTCGAACCGGATAATACTTCCACTCCTCCAGCTTGTATCGGCGGAACTCCTGATAAGTACAACATTTCTTTACTTACATTTCATTTGCCTCATACATACTACCAAAAGTGTGAGGTTTCCCGATCTTCCAAAGCGACCTACACTCTTTTATATACTTGTATGTGCATACCTGACCTGTCCCAAAGATTATATGGTATTTCCCGATCCTTGGTGTGTTTGTCCAACGTTTTTTCATTCCACTCAACCTCACTTTTCCAATTCCTTTTTATTTTCTCCATCCACTTGCATATGTACATGCATCCATACATATGCAGAACTTGTTACACCCACATGTACATGTATTCTCCACAGCTGTTCGCCAAGTCCGCGTAAAAGATCAAACGAAAAGGATCAAACGAAAAGGAAAATTCAGGACAAAATTCCAATTAATTACAATTGATTAATCACATTACGCATACCTGTCATACATACGTACATACATCGTCATATGTTGATGTACGATACACGGATATTTATAAGAAGTGCGGACGCGTTTTCGTCTTCGTTCCCAAGTATTCGTCTATATCGTGTTCTAGCTGTGAATAAAAGGCTCGAGTTGGTAGTGCAAGTGCCCGCGATAAGTGTCTACTTGCCAGAATCCAAATCTTGTCCGGCGGTCGTCGAATACCCGGTGACCAAGGCCTGTTGTGTACACCGGTCCATGAGCCTGCGTTTTCCCTGGAAGACCACGGGGGTGGGAGGCACTCTGTCCCGTCCCGTTAATCGTGGAAGTGTCGGTGTTGGTGTGTCGGGTTTTCATTTCTTTTGGTTCCCGCTTTTGCACCTCTTTGCCCACACAAATTCGTTCCTGCGTGATACAATCATCAGCTGCTACCAGGTTTGCCAGATCAGTAGTTACTAATAGAGTCGTCGTTAACAGAGCTCGCTGCGCTGACGGTGGAGAGTTGTCAAGACGCGACCCCAAAGCGATCTAGAGACTCCCCAGCGTCCTAATAGCGTCGGTACCGTACCCCCAAAAAAATCGAAGGTACAGCAAAAGGTCAAGGCGCTGGACGAAATGAGCATTCTCCTTAACTCAATTGCTGTCCAGTACTCTAAGGAGAAAGATGCTAGCGGCAAAATAAACCGCAGCATCACAAACAATTTTAAGGAAAAGGTCGCCAGACTGCAAGAGCTAGTCGTGGTTGTCAGCGCGATGTTCCACGGTCGAGAACTTCATGCCACAACAGAGCCGAAGTGCGTAAACTGTAGTAGACCGCCTCCCACTTAAACTGGTCAAGCCGACGCAAGTGTCACCCAGAGTAAAGGACATCAAAAAGGTGAAGAAGAAGTGTGGACAGCAGCCTGCTGACAAACGAGAGGTGCAACGCCATGCCCCTGCCCAGAAGGATAACAATACGTGGCAGCGGGTCGGTGCGTCATCGAGGGCGGCCCGTCAAAAATCTGGGGTACCTCGCAGAGTCAAGCCGGAAGCTCTTTGTCTTGGCCTTGGTAACGAGGCGTAGCGATGACAAGCCCAAACGCGTATGCGAGCAAATCGCCTAGGTACGGCGTACTGTCAAAGACGGGCTGCTACTCGAGCTAAAGGGTGCCCCTGATGACAAGCAGTTGCTGAAGGACGAGCTGAAGCACATCTTAGGGGGGTCAGCCGGAGTACGTGTCCTTGCTCCAATCAATTATCCACGAACTGAATGAATTGACCGAGCCTCGCGACCTTATTGCTGCATTGGCAAAACAGGCAAGTGTTGACGAGGACTGTTGCACTGTCAGGAGTCTTCGCCGCGGGCTCTTCGGGTCCAAAGTCGCAGTCATCAGTGCAGCCGAGACGGTGATAAGGAAGCTACTGGCATTAGGCAAAGTCCGTGTTGATTGGTCCTGCTGCCGTATAGAGGAGCTGGACGAGCTGCCTAAGCGTTGCTACCGCTGCCTCAGGGCTGGGCATATATCAGCGAAATGCCCCGGCCAATTGGATAGGTCCAACTGCTGCCTTAATTGCGGAGTGGAAGGACAAAGAACCGCGAGCTGTAGAGTAAAAGACCCCACCTGCTTCCTATGCCAAGAAGAGGGCCTTCAGCCTACGAACCATTTTGCGGGCAGTCATCGGCAACCACAGGCTTGAGTCCCTAAACTTGTATACGTTTAGCAGCGTGTTGGAGAATTTACGCGATGTACGCCTAGGAGATGCAGACGCGGCAGCCAACTCTATCATGTCGACACTCTAGAGGGCCTGGGATGAGAGTATGTCCCAGCGCAAGGCATACAGAAGACACCACAAACCAGTCTGTTGGTGGAATGACCGTATCGCCCCTGTTCGCCGCAGATGCTTCCGTGCGAGGCGCATGTACCAGCGTGCTAGAGGGACACTAGCCTTCCAAGAACTGCATCTGGACTACAAGCAGTGCCGTAAGGCTCTCAAAAAGGCAATCAAGGACAGCAGTGTTTCCTGGCCCTATGCGACTCG
Source organism: Drosophila insularis (assembly GCA_018903935.1). Taxonomy (NCBI): domain Eukaryota; kingdom Metazoa; phylum Arthropoda; class Insecta; order Diptera; family Drosophilidae; genus Drosophila; species Drosophila insularis. Next base: position 484,648 of record JAEIFP010000774.1, read on the forward strand.
GCAGAGCAGGACCCATGGGGAAAGGCGTACCAGACTGTCGTGAAGCGCTTGCATATAGACAAGACTCTGGCACCAAAGGACGCCCAGACCGTTTGGGGCATAGTGGATACCCTCTTCCCTCAAATCGTGGACGAATTGCCTGTCCTGCATCCCCCGCTCCACCCACACATAGAGGAATGCACAGTGGACGAGGTACTCGACATAGTCCGGAAACTTAAACCAGCGAAGGCTTCGGGCCCCGACGGAATTCCCAACCAGATACTCAAGATCGCGGTCTCTTTACAGGCTGAGTCCTTTGTGGACTTGTACAACAGTTGCCTGAGGGAAGGTGCCTTTCCATCCAGATGGAAAAAGCGGAACATAGTCTTGCTAACGAAGCCAGGGAAAACTCCGCTCAAAGCGTCTTCGTAAAAGTAAAGTCCTAGAGTCCCTCATTTGCGCAAGGCTTAGCACAGCTATCCAAGCCAACGGAGGACTAGCGGATGGAGCCGTATCATAGTCGCACTAGCCGACTTTGGAGTCCCACACTACCTCCTTAGTTGCGTGCGACACTATTTCCAAGGGAGGACCATCTGCTACACCACTAATGAGTAGTGCGGACAGAGTCTGGAGTGCCCCAAGGCTCGGTGTTGGGACCTTTACTTTGGAACGCAATGTACGACGGAGTCTTGAGCCTGCAGTTTCCACCTGGCACCCACATCACAGGGTTCGCGGATGATATAGTTCTTGCCGTGGTCGCTAACACCGTCAATGAAGTTGAGGAACGCTCGAATGCCGCCATCAAAACCGTCAAGCAGTAGCTCAGGCCGCCGGCCTCCAGTTGGCAGCTCACAAAACGGAGGCAGTGCTTAGCAGTAGGAAGACTGTGGAATCTGCGAAAGTACGGGTGGGCAGCGCTGTTATAGAATCCAAGAGGGCCATAAGGTATCTCGGCGTTCTACTGGACACAAGGCTCAGTTTTAGGGAGCATCTACAACATGCTGGCAAAAAAGCAGCCAAATCCGCACATCTCTATCGCGCATCCTCCTAAACACGCGCGGCCCGAGGCAGGGACGACGGCTACTGCTCTCTACCGTCACAACATCGACGGCCCTTTACGTAGCACCAGCGTGGATCGACAATATGAAGGTGAAGAGCTACCGATGAGGACTCGAAGCAACCCACCGGATAAGCGCGATAAGAGTTTGCAGTGCATTCCGCACGATCTCGGATGATGCGGCGCTCGTCATCGCAGGAATGATGCCGACCGACGAACAGGCAGCGATCATCGAGGCAGTCGCCAAAGCCAGAAGAGGTGTGCAGCTCAGATGGACCGGGAGCAACGCGGGAGGTGGCAAGAGCGCTGGGACACCTCGACCAAGGAAAGGTAGACGCACACGCTTATCCCTGACATTAGCGCGTGGGTTCTGCGTAAACACGGTGAGGTAAACCATTACCTGACCCAACTGTTGAGTGGTCACGGCTGCTTCAGGATGTATCTGAAGAGATTCGGCCACGAAACTTCAGACGAATGCACCTGGTGCGGCAGCGGAATATCCGAAGACGCCGAGCATAGTTTTCTGCATTGCCCCAGGTTTGAAGCGGCAAGATTTTCCCTGGAGTGCGCAATGGGGCATCGCGCAACATTGGAAAATTTGACCAGGCTGATGTTCGCTGATCCCCGAGCCTGAATGCCTTCAGCACTTTCGCGTCAGTGGTGATGAAGGAGCTCAGGAGGCTCGAACGTCAGAGGCGCGAGGAATGATCTCCCAGGTCCCTGCGAAGCAGTACCCAAAAGTAGTCCCGCTTGACCCTGCAGTGTATTGTACTGTTCTTTTATTTGTGAAGCCATAATTTATTGTTTATTATATTCTCCTCTTATATGTTACGTTAATATGTTGTTATGTATGTATGTATGAGTAATAAATGGATAAAAAAAAAAAAAAAATATGTTGATGTACGCACATACATATATACATACACGTAATCCATTTTGGTGCCGCGCACTTATTAAAAAAAAGGAAAAGCCATTATTTGCCCATATATATATATGCGTCCATATTTATAAATACATAAATATATAATTTTTTCCGGCCATTATTTTGCCCATATATATGTGCGCCCATATTGATAACTAAATATATATATATATATATAATTTTTTACAGCCATTATTGTGCCCATATTTATAAATACATATATATATAATTCTTTCCGGCCATTATTTTGCACCTACATATATATATATATATATATAATTTTTTCCGGCCATTATTTGCCCATACATATATATCCGTCATTTGTATCAATAAATATATATGTGTCATCTTTTTCAGCCATTATTTTTTTTTTTTTTTGTTAAGTATAAATCCGATTCATTTTTTTTGTAGTCAATCCGTGTTTAAGAATAAACATCGTGTTCATCTGAAGCGGCTCCACCAAATCAGATGCATTAAAGAAAATGTAATACAAATGTACTTGTGTCACAAACAACTAAAATAGCTTATGACTAGAATTTACAATCAGCCCCACGCGTTGTGGGAAAAAATACTTGTAATTGTAAACTAGCCCAAAACGATCACAACGGCAGGATGTCAAGTGGCCGACGCCGTGCCAAAATAATAATAAATTTTCAACCCCCGAATACGTGGGTGTGAGTCGCACTAGAATAAGATCCCCTAAGAACAATTGTGACCTCCTAGAGTCTAAGATTCCCTATATAAACTCCGTACTTTAGTAAATAAAATCAGTTCATATTCAACGAATGAAGATTGGGTTATTCTTTCCTTCGCCCTGGAAGCCCTATTCAATCCGATTTGCCTACTAATACATTTCGATCCGTATTCGTGCGTTCGTATCTTGTTCCGCATATACGGGCTCTTTTTCCGAGCCACGAGTGAGAAGAGTCGCTCGGGCTCGTATAGTCCACTTCTCTTTTTTGTTTTTCCAACCCAAGGGTCGCGCAAAGTCGGACTTCATCGGTGAAGTCGTCCCCTAAGTATGTCAACGGAGCCATCCCATACTGCGCCGAAGTCTGGCAATCTCTCGTCTCCTGTGTAACTCCGGGGAAGGTTCGGCCTCCGAAGACTCCGGTGACCCGTCTGCTCGCAGCCTCAGCGAATCTCCGAAGTCTCGTCCGTCCTCGTCCATCCTTCCTAAGGTTAGCAAATTCTACCGACAGCGTAGAGAACAATCCAGAATGTCCCTCTCCGATTTCGTTCTAGTGTGCTACGCGTTGACCATGTTTGAAACCCGTGAGAGTGAAGCTCTAACTTCCGAAGTGCCCCTATTTTCCATTAAAATGCACTTGGAGCAGCTCAAATCCCTTTCGTCAACCGTCGAGATGGAATACACCCGTTGTCACCAGGTCTTGACGACCCAAAAAGACGAGAAAAGTCTAGTAAACGTAAACCACATCAAGGCAAAGCACGATTATGCTTACGCAGTGTATGTGCGGCGCGGGACGTTTATCGGAGAACGCAGCGAACAGCTCTCGGCTCAGACTACGAGTCTTGTGCGTCAGCCAACAACTCCGTCGGGGCCTCCGGGCCATAGAATTTCTCGGTGTGAGGTCGAAACGTTTGATGGCGACAGTCTAGCATGGCCTACCTTCCGCGACTTGTTCGCTGGCGATTGAGGGTTTCCAAGCCGCGTGGGAGAACCTCACCGCCCGCGGTGATACAAGAGTCGGGCAAAGCCTTGAGAGAGCTGCAGACGGCGTTTCAAGGGTGTTTAACCGCCTTTGGGCGTTCGGGTGATTGGGATGTCCTACTCAACGCCATATGTACTAGCAAATTGCCAAAGGCCACAATCCTCCTGTGGGAATAATCAGTGCCAAATAAGACTGTCGTCTCCACTTGGTACGATTTGAATCAATTCCTCACCGATCGGTATCGTGTCCTGGATGCCACCGAAGAAGCGTTCCCCGCGAAAGCTCAGCTCAAACCAGTAGACAGCAGGGTCTCTGTTTGAACTGTTTTGCCTGCTGTCATCAAGTGAAGGGCTGCTCAAGTGCGCATAATTTTCATACGTGCAAGGAGCGTCATCGCACCTTGTTGCATCCTAGCGACGTGACTGTGTCCCCATCTTACGCTGCGCAAGTCCCACCATTCAGAGCCACAGAGCGTCCGTCCACGAGCGACCAGCTAACAAATGCTCAAAGTTATTTTGCATCCACCCCAGGCAGAGAGCTCTTAGGCACTGCGATTGTCACTCTTCACCATCGTGGTATGCAGCACCATATTCGTGCGTTGATCGACTCGCACGTAAATAAATATTTATAACCTTTAGCTAATCTATCTTCTTTCTTAGGGAGTTTAGCTTACCCTTAAACTGTGCAGATGTGATGCCTGATGCTTCAACGGACTGTGAATGACTGTTGCTTCCTTACTCATCGTGAACGCAAAATCTATGGATTGACGAGTAGTCTGGGTTATTTGTAAGCCCCCAATATCTCTAGTCAAATCTTGCCATTCAAGGTCTTCACTACAGCACTCTAAATCACCAAAAAACTTTCAGAGGATACTTATTATTTGATATGGTAGAAGTATTTGGTTGATTTAGTTGGGCGCCAGTTAATTTATTTATTTATTTATTTATTTATTTATTTATTTATTTATTTACGTCAACTAACACAGCAGTCGACGAAAAAGCTTAAGCTAAAGACAAATAGTAATTAATTGAAGAAGATAGCTTAACTATATACACAACTAAACATCCCCGACCCGGTGGAGGTGTTTTATTTGCATAAGGTGCCAGCTATGCCCCGATTCACAGCCAATGTGGTCAGGGATGAGTTGCAGCCAATCCAAGTCCAGAATATTTTCATTGGTTTCGCTGTAGATGATTAAAAAGTATAGCGCGAAGAGAAGTGACAGAAAGATGAGGAGAAATTAGGTGAGAAAGGTTGTTAAAAGATTGGCAAAGAACACGAAAAGGTTCGTGAAGAGAGTAGTTAGTCAGACATCTACTAAGGTAAATAGGAAAAAAGTTTCTGGTCCAACGTGAGGGAACACAAAAATATAGCGTACTTAGTAAATTAGTAAAAATGACTTCGCCGTTGACTAGTTTATGGAGAAAGAGAATGCCAAAAACGAGCCTACGGTTGTAAAGTGAAGGAAGATTAATAAGAAGAAGTCTGTCAGAATAAGAAGGTAGGCGAAGACTCGGGTCCCAATTAAGACCGCGTAACGCAAACTTAAGGAATTGCTTCCGTGCCGATTCAATACTACGCTGGTGAACATCATATTGCGGGTTCCACACTGGCGAGCAATATTCGAGAGTAGGGCGAACTAACGAAGTGTATAAAACCTTTGTTACATAGGGATCATCAAATTCTTTGGCCCAACGTTTAATGAATCCAAGAAGGCTGCATGACAAGGCTCTATTGACAATTGAAGAAATATGAACATTAAATGAAAGTTTTGGGTCAAACATAAGTCTTTGAACGATGGTACACAATCTAACAGAACAGACTTAATAGAGTAATGAGCTAGGAACGGAGACAAACGACTTAAAGTCATTAAAGAACACTTAGAGGCATTAAGGTGTAATTTATTAACGTGGCACCAATCACAGAACGCGTCGAGATCTGATTGCAAGTACTGTTGGAAAGAAGGATCATTATAGGAATAACAAATCTTGACGTCATCCGCAAACATGAGCACGCGTGGGTGAATAAGTCCAAGGGTAAATCATTTATAAACAGGGTAAATAACAGTAGGCCCAGATGACTGCCTTGGGGTACACCTGACGTAACTTGAATAGTTTTAGATATTGAGGAACGAAAAGACACCTTTTGGGTTCTGCCAATAAAATACGACTTTAACCAAGCCAATATTTTCGGGGAAAAACCCATAATGTTAAGTTTCGCGGGAAGCATAGAATGATCAACCGTATCGAAAGCCTTACTAAAGTCAGTATAAATAATATCAGTTTGACACTTTTTACGGAAGCCATGGTGTACAAGGGTAGTCAATTCAATCCATTGTCGTAGAGGTCATGGGACTTCTCTCCCAATAATATGGTGCAATTAGATTCTCCAGATATAATATTTATTAATCATAACACAAAATGTTGCAAGTTACAATGCGACTGTGTTTCATTACGAACCAATCAAACAGAAAACGTACAAAAAAAAAACAGTAGCTGTCGCCTTACAACATGATGTCAATAATACGAACTTCAACTATCTAAGCCCCGATATTTGCGATCGGCATGTTCTCACATCTTCTCTTATTAGAAGTATTAGCAGTTAACTTGACAGTGACCAGTGCGCACAGCTTATCATAAATTCGAAATTGAAATGAGTTAACTAGTACTTATAATAAAAAACCCAGAAGTCAATCTAATATTATCATTATTTGTATATGCAATATTTTGATATCACACTCTTATAATAAACATACTATAAAAATGTTTAAAGCAGAGACAAGGAAATTGATAGGGAAGAAGTTAGTATTGCATACAAGATTAAAGCAGTGAGAAGCATTCGACTCAAATAACGCAACTATCAAGAGTTTCGAAGAAGAAAGTGAGATAAATAAGCAATGGATACTTAATCATAATTATTTGTCCTAGTTTGGAAATTTCGATTATTAGTATTACAGAGCGACTTTTAAAATAGTTGACGAAATTAGAGACAAAGTCAAATAAGCCAGGCACTAGTAAGTTGGTATGCGTTAAATCAGAAGGGAATAAGCTAGAGATGTTTAAAGATAGCAAACACGACTTGTGAAGAGATGCGACCTCGAGTAATAGAAACTCTTATATTAATCAGGTGATATTTAAGAAGAAAACTCGGCAGCTCCAGTATTATTTGTATATGGTGACTAAAAAATTGACGCAAAAAAAAATTAAAATTTACAGAAGAACAATAAATATATTTTGACTAGTTAGAGATTGTCATAGAGGTTTTAGGATTTGATTTGCAGTTGGACTTAGTGGCCTTAAAACATAAGACGAAATACGGGTATTGCCGAAGCTTCAGGTATCCATATTTTCCGGAGAACTTCTAGAACAGGAAATGATGCTGATGATGATGATTATGATGCTACTGGTACCCAAGCGGTATGACAATAATCAGAGACAATTTTTAGAACAATTAAATTGGATCGTTGACTTACCGATGATCAACAGTGAATCCACAAAAAGTTTAAACGGTGAGGTGAAAAGGATAATTCTTCAAAGGGGTCCAATAGCTCAATAATTTTAGCTCTAACTTCTCTATAATATAAAATCATAGGTAAAAGAAATAATTTTTTAGTGTTTAATTTTAACCGTTCAGACCTTAATTCAGAAGTTAATTAAAAACTGCACTGCAAGTCCATGGCCATAATATTTTTACATGTTCCAAACTCTTTTTCTGTAACTCAATTCATTAATGCAAAGAACCTTTCAATAATCATTTCCATTTCTTGTTTTTCTTCTTCTTCCCCATCCCCTTTTACACGCATTCCGCGATTGGCACGCATACACATATAGTTTATGCAGCGTTGCGTCTGTGTGTGTATGCGTGTGCTTTGATGATTCGAGCAATGACGTAGTAGGCAGAGACGATTTATATTAACTGTAACTTGTTATTTCAGCCCGATAGCTTTTAAGATGGCTGAGTAAAACGCATACGCACAGACGGATAGACGGACATGGCTTTATCGACTCATGCGTTACAAACATCTGACCAATTTTATTAAACCCTCTGCAAGTGTATAAAATTATTGTGCCAGTACAAAATGATAATGGTCAGATGGCAACAGTTGAATGAGATAATGATTATCTAAGAAATAATTTCAATATAAGTTCCGATCACAAATTGTCCGAGTCTGTATAACAATGAAGTAAGTAAGTCGTCTCGCCGACTTAGGTAAACCATACACCAGTAAAACAAATATTTCAAATTTATAATAACAAATGCATTTTCGTATTTTTAAAAAAATTTGTTTGCATGCTTTTTACAAGCTTATCTTAGTATTTCGCTCACTCAAGCATACGAGCACCCTGACGCCCCCACCAGCCAACGGCCACTTCCGGCCATATGGAAAAACTTAACTTGGCTATTTTTAGTCCGATTTTGATCAAATTTGGTGTTTTGCTGGATATTAATATCAAATTTAAGTGTGCTAAATTTGATTGCACAAGGTAGAAAATTACGGGAGATAATTGAGTTTTTTCAAATTACGGGGGCGGAAAGGGGCGTGGCAAAATCTTTACACATAAAAAATGTGCGCAATTACCAAGCAAATATACATACCCAATTTTGTGTCTCTAGCTAGAATAGTTTTTGAGAAAATCGGTTTTATTTAATTTGCGGTGGCGGTAGGGGGCGTGGCAAAATTTTTACAAATACAAAATGTGCGCATTTACTAATCAAATATACATACCAAATTTTCTGTCTCTAGTTGCTATAGTGTTTGAGAAAATCGGTTTTATATAATTTGCGGGGGCGGTAGGGGGCCTGGCAAAAATTTGATATAAACTTGATCACTCTACATACTACACGAGTTTACATACCAAATTTGGTGGCTCTAGCTCTTATAGTCTCCGAGATCTAGGTGTTCATACAGACGGACGGACGGACGTGGCCAAAAAAAAAAAATGCGCAAAGATAATTGGTCTTGGAGCCGCCAAAAAAAATTGTTATAAAAATGCAATAGTTACATATAATAACCATTTTAGTTTTAACTATTCAGAGATGTACAAAAACAATGAAGAAGGTAAGATCACATGAGCTAAGAAAAGTGAAAGTTGTTGGTTTTTTAAGTTTTTAGAAATCAACACAGTAATAGATATCCAGAATCAGAGAATGCATTAGCATTATACAGGTCATGCTTTTTTAACGTTATTTATCATATTAATTAAATATTAATAATACTTTAATAATACAAAAGTGGGGCTTTTAGGAATTTTACATTGCAAAAATCATAGCTACTAAATCATAGCGATTTAAAAAATTTTAAGATCATATGATAAAGAATTCTTCAAGCTGAATGTTTACCAAGAGTGATGGGTGTCCGTGATGATGTAATATTCAAGTCGGAATTTTTCCTTGGCTTAAACTACTATGTAACATTTTTTAATGTTGTAATTCGATTGTCTGACATAATTACAAGTTGGGAATTTTTTGTAGGTTAATTTCGAAAATTTGCTATTGATGGCTGATTTTCTTTAAAATAATTTTTAATATTTACATCAATATATAATAAACTCAACATTTCGAGACTATAGTTGCTATTTTCCAAATCCTTTCGTGATCGCACGTGTCTCAGCTAGGCAATAAGTGGGTCCGAAGGCGAACGCTGCCAGCATGTTGAAATGGTCTTCATTTTGTCTAACGCGACAAGTTTTTAGTGTATTGGTGTATCTGAACCTTTTGCAGTCCTTGTTTTTACATTCCTGTGCTTCTTCGGATAGCTCTCCAATTGGTAAACACTGATATTCTATTAAATCCTTTCCGTGAGTCAAAATCCTTTCATAATTTCATATTGGTGGCAGTTCTCACCACTTGTTGAATTATTTTTGAGTTTTTTGCAAATTGGAGTAGGTGTTTGTAATTTCGTTTAAAACTTTTCCATCAATTACACTGTGATAGTCGAAAAAAAAGACATGGTAAAATTCGATGGTTTCACCCTATTTCGGGTCTTGCGAATCGAACTGCATCATTAGTTTTTTAAGTTATCACGATGGTTTCATACAAAATTTTTTGCGGAAGTTTTTCATCAAAGTTGCCATTTTTTCGAAAAGGGTATTTTTATACCCTTGCAGAGGGTATTATAAAATTGGTTAGATGTTTGTAACGCACAGAAGGAGACGTTTCCGACCCTATAAAGTATATATATTCTTGATCAGCATGAGAAGCTGAGTTGATATAGCCATGTCCGTCTGTCCGTCTGTCTGTGCGTATGCGTTTTACTCAGCCATCTTAAGAGCTATCGGGATGAAATTTTTTTTGGGTGCTTTTTATTACCTGGAAAAAAAAAGTATGAAAATTGGCAGAATCTGAACACTATATCATATAGCTCTGGAGGAAACATTTTTCAAAAATTGGAGTATCCCTTTGAAATTTACCAATATGAGAGTATTATATATAAAATCTCAGATTCCAAAATTTGATCGGATAAATAGAACACAAGTTACAGCCGATATAAATCGGCTCGGCTTGCTGCCTACTACGTCATCATTAAATCAACAGAGCACACGCATGCACACATACAGACGCAACGCTACAAAAACTATATGTGTATGCGTGCGAATCGCGGCATGCGTGTAAAAGGGGATGGGGAAGAAGAAGAAGAAATTGAAATGATATTTGAAAGGTTCTGTGCATTAATGAATTGAGATACAGAAAAAGAGTTTGGAACATGTAAAAATATTATGGCCATGGACTGCAAGGGTATATAAACTTTGATATTTTCCATTTGCTCCTAACTTCTAAAATATTTATTTTTTACACACTTTCTTCAGCAAAGTTTCTTAGAATTGAAAGGGCTACAAATTGGGAAGACATATAACCTCTTTTTTTTTTAGATATGTTAACAAAATTAAACTAACTGTAGTTGTTTAGTTTTTGCAAAATATTTATACAGTCGGTATCATAACTGCATATTATTTATTTGACAACATTATTAGTCAAGGGCGTAGCCCAGTTTGATTACGTGGGGAGTGGGAGGGGTGCATTTAAATCAATTTACTTTTACCGCTATGTACTGATATCGGTGGGTACCTTTGCGAGCACCGTTAAGAAATTACCTCTAGTGATCATGTAAGCATAGATTTAAATCATAATTTTGACTTCAACGTTACGCTTAGAAGTGTTTTGCATTGAGCTTAAATTAAAATTAATAAGTGTTCGACAAGCTTTGCCGTATTTTGCAACGTATGCGGAATATTTACGAGCCCTCGCAATAGACGCAAAATATCACCTGGAACTGCATCAATTTATGTGGAGTACTTTAATTTACCAATGATTAGAGACGTAAATTTGGCACCAAGCAATATCTGCACACAATGCAATAACAATTTGCAGAATTGGTCAAAAAGGTTACGTGCAAAAATGGGTTTCGGCATTCCAATGATTTGGATAGATCCACAAGGTCATCATACGGGTAACTGCTACGCATGCCAGAATAAACTCGCAAAACTAAAGAAGAGTTCTATGGTTTATATATTAAAGTGTGCAATCTACACAGTTGCAGTACCTCACTCGGAGAATATTCCAATTCCTAGATGTCAAAGCCCAACAGAAAGATATATTCCGCCAACATTTTTCACCGAATCTGAAGAGCTGCTATCAATGTATGAGCCATAGCAAATCGATAAATATTTTTCAAAAACTAAACAAATACAGTTAGTTTAATTTTGTTAACATATCTAAAAAAAAATCCAATTTGATTAAATGGTTATATTATAAATCGTAAATTAGATAGGTCTGGTGTCTCTTCTACTGCCATTGAGCATAATAAATTCTCATATCATGATCAAGATTCGAATAGAAAATTTTCAATATTAGCAAAATGCGAGAAAGAAAACATAAAAAAAATTTGGTCAAAATTCGATTTTTTTTACATTTTGTCCCAATGCTTGGGAACGGACAGATTTAGAGGCTAGATGTCTTTCCAAAATTTGTAGCCCTTTCAATTCTAAGAAACTTTGCTGAAGAAAGTGCGTAAAAAAAATAAATATTTTAGATGTTAGGAGCAAATGGAAAAAATACCCTTTTCGAAAAAATGGCAACTTTGATGAAAAACTTCCGCAAAAAATTTTGTATGAAACCATCGTGATAACTTAAAAAATATCAAAGAAGCTAACATCGGCTGTGCCGAAGTTTATATACCCTTGCAGTCCATGGCCATAATATTTTTACATGTTCCAAACTCTTTTTCTGTATCTCAATTCATTAATGCACAGAACCTTTCAAATATCATTTCAATTTCTTCTTCTTCTTCCCCATCCCCTTTTACACGCATGCCGCGATTCGCACGCATACACATATAGTTTTTGTAGCGTTGCGTCTGTATGTGTGCATGCGTGTGCTCTGCTGATTTGATGATGACGTAGTAGGCAGCAAGTTGAACCGATTTATATCGGCTGTAACTTCTGTTCTATTTATCCGATTGGATTCAAATTTTGGGATCTGAGATTTTATATGAAATACTATCATTTCATGGCGATACTCCAATTTTTGCAATTTTTGCAAAAATGTTTCCTCCAGAGCTATATGATATAGTGGTCCGATTCTCCCAATTTTCATACTTTATTTTTCCAGGTAATAAAAAGCCCCCAAAAAAATTTCATCCCGATAGCTCTTAAGATGGCTGAGTAAAACGCATACGCACAGACGGACGGACAGACGGACATGGCTATATCAACTCAGCTTCTCATGCTGATCAAGAATATATATACTTTATATGGTCGGAAACGTCTCCTTCTGTGCGTTACAAACATCTGAACAATTTTATAATACCCTCTGCAAGGGTATAAAAACTAATGATGCAGTTCGATTCGCAAGACCCGAAATAGGGTGAAACCATCGAATTGTACCATGTCTTTTTTTTTTTTTTTTTAAAAAAAACTATCACGGTGTTATTATCATTATTGTATTAAATAGGTAAATAACTAAATATTTTGTTCTAATTAGATAAAACGGAAATAAAAAGGACCAACTTGCAACTAGGATCTATTTTACGTCAACTTAAGTATCATTTACTTGCCTTTTCAGTTTTTCCAAATCAGGGAATTAGCAAACTAACATTATGGAAAGGCATATATAACCAGGTAGTATTTACAAAACACCATCACGTAATGTTATCAAACAAGCCACAGGCAAAACTGCGTCCGCTCTTCTTCTGCCTTATACCTAGGCGAGGTTTCTCTAGTTTTATGTCCAATTTGAACTCGCACATTTTCGCAAATTGCGACCATATACACATGATAGGTAAATATTTCACCTACCTATTGTATGTAGTTCGGCATTGATCCTAGTTGATCCTAGTTGTTAGTTCTATTCCACCAAAGTTCAAAAAAGCCAACATTTAGTGTATTTTTTTAAACGATTCAATTTCAATAACGATTTTAGAAATTATTTAAATTTATGACACATGCTATTAGTAAAGAACATACTTTTCAAATAAAATAATTCCAAGATCGATTGTTAAATTCGCCCAATATTCAGTTATAAAGTTGCGACTTTTTGTAAAAATTATCATTTTTTTTTCATTTTCTAAAAATGTCTCAACTTTGGGTGCCTCTAGCCCCCATGAATCTAAACCGATTTTAAATTTTTGGATTCAAATTCTCTGAAGTATTCCCCATCGACAGAATGCATATACAATTTTTTCCAAAAGCGATCATGAAAAAATTGATTTTTGCACTGATATCCGGGCAGAGGCCCAACTGTGTGTCGTCTCGCCGAATTCGGTATACCATGCACCAGATGAAAATGTGTTTTAAACTTCCAAAACCAAATGTAAATTCTTTTTACTCATACCATATGCTATCTCGCTCACTCTTACAATCACACGAGCTCTTTATCGCCGCCACTAGCCCACGGCCAAATCCGCCCTTAAGGACCGCCTAGTAAAACTCGTTTATATGTAGGTATGTTTTCCATGTTTCTAGTCCGATTTTAAAAAAAAATAATATTATTAGTGCGCTGAATTTAATTTCAATCGGCCAAAAATATGTAGATTATGATATTTGTTAGTTTTTTAAAAAATCAGTTTGATTTAATTTGCGAAAGTGGGCACGGCAAAATTTTTTTTTACAAACAAAATCTGCTTGAATACTAGGCCAGTATACAAATTAAGATGTTGATGGAATCCAACTCAAATGGATGAAATAGTTAAATGAGTGTGTGATATCGTTACGTAACTCAAATCGATGAAATACGTAAATGAGGGTGGGATACCGGTTAGGTATCTAGATCACTGGTCTTGTGGCTCATTAATGTATTAAATTTTAAGAAATTGTTATGGCCAAGCGCCAGCGAAATGTATCTTTATTGTTTAGGAGATTGTACAAGACTAAATATGTCGACGGAAAGAAAAGAAAACTAAACCTAAGTACATAAAAGAAAATATGAATCTAAAGCTAAATACATAAGAAGTCCATATGTAAGATCATGCTATGGGCTCTTGGTCACACGCTGTGTCGGCATATTTATGTTCACATTATAAACCTCGCTCTTGCGGTTCAAATGCTGCACCTGAGTTGTACTGTTTCAGCGGCACATATTTCTTTAAGGCTTAGGGCGAGGGCAGTTCATTGGATTGTTTGTTAAATTACATACCAAATTTTATGTCTGTAGCTAGTATAGTCTATAAGAAAAGTTTACATATCAAATTCGGTACGCACATGGCTAGATCGAATCTGCTAAAGGAAGAAGGAAGATTAATAAGAAGAAGTCTGTCAGAATAAGAAGGTAAGCAAAGACTCGGGTCCCAATTAAAACCGTGTAACGCGAATTTAAGAAATTGCTTCTGAACCGATTCAATACTACGCTGGTGAACATCATATTGAGGGTTCCACACTGGGAAGCAATAGATTACAAAATGTAGAGTAGGGCGAACTAACAAATTGTATAAAACGTTTGTCACGTAGGGGTAAGAAGACTTCTTACTGTATTAACAACTGAAGATGTACGAAAATGAAATGAAAGTTTTGGGTTAAAAAATTACGCCCAAGTCTTTTAAATATGATATACAACCTAACAGATCAAACTTAATAGAGTGATGAACTAGGAACGGAGGAAAACGTCTGAATGTCATAAAAGAACACTTTGAGGCATTAAGGTGTAATTTATTGACGTGGCACCAATCACAGAATGCATCGAGATTAAGGTGTAATTTATTTACGTGGCACCTATCACAGAATTCATTGAAATCTGATTGCAAGTACGGTTGGAAAGAAGGATCATTATAGGAATAACAAATCTAGACGTTATCCGCAAACATGAGCACACATAAATGAACCAAGGACAGGGTAAATAATAATGGGCACAGATGACTGAGGACAGTTGAGGTAACTCGAACAGTTTTAGATAATGTGGAACGAAAAGACATCTTGTGGGTTCTGGGGTTCGGGGTTAGGGAAAAAGCTCATAATGTTTAATTTCATAAGATGCATAGAATGCTCAACCGCATCGAAAGCCTTACAATAGTCGGTATAAATAACATTAGTTTGACACTTTTTACGAAAGCCACGGTGTTACGAAGATAGTCAATTTTAAAAGGTTGACAAGCGACGAAGGAGGTTTCATGAATCTAGATAGGTGTTAAAGGGAGGACGCAATAATTTTCTCAAATAACTTAGGTATTGCGGAATGTTTGACGATGCCATGGTAGTTAGGAATTAACGATTTCTTGCTCTTTTTAAGCAGCGAATAAATTAAATACTCCTTCCAAAGGTCAATTATCACTCGATTTAAAGAATAACCGAGATAAAAGGCTTAGATTGTGAAACGAACACATTTTAAAGATGCAACGTGGAATATTATCAGGCCTGGGTACGAAGGAAGACGTCATAGATGATAAGCTAGAGATAATAAAGTCTTCATAATACTAGAAAAAAACATACAAAATAAATATGGGATTGAGAAGGGATAGGATGTGGGAAGTGAAACAGTAATAGAATATGTCGACCGAAAGAATATATCTAACAGATCTGCAATTTCTGAATCATTATTGTCTCTCTGGTCATTAAGTCTGAAAAAAATATCTCGATTTTATGTTAAAGAGATTAGATAGCCTGCGACTGAACCAGAGCGGCGTACTGGAGACGGTAGAGACATTCACATAAGGTACGCATTTGCCAATTAGAGGGTTAAGAGTAGAGTAGGATTATTTTAGAAGAGTTATGAAAACAATTAAACTGGTATAGGGGTAATTCAAGTAGGTTATCAAGAAAATATGTTGAGACGAAGGAATTAGGTAAGAAAGATTATCATCAAACAGCCAAGAAATATTAGGCAAGTTAAAATCACCTTGGCATTGAGTTCTCTGTTGCTTCTATCGTTTTGTTGTTGTTTTTGTGATTTCCTCTCTGTCTTAATTTGCTTTCAAAAACGATGGAAATTCAGTAGAGAAAAATAAAAGACAAGAAGAGAAGAAAGGGTCCACCCTTAGTTTCTAGTGCTTGGGCAAAAAAATTATTAAACAGAATATGAATTTTTGATTTGTGCAAAAATAATTTCTAAAAGGTAACTTAATTAACGATAACAGAAAATGCCCATCGCGAAGTTTTATTTGCCAACAATCAATTTTCATTATACCATGCACCCATGGGATGAAATGCTACAGTGGCGGCAAGAAATTTGAGAAATAATTTTTTTGATTTAGATTTTGATAAAAAGCCCAAAATTAGGACCCGGCAAAAAAAAAGACACATTTTAAAATTTTTTAAAATTGATTTTTTCAAACGCCCTCTTCCGCCGCCGAAAATCAAATAAAACTGATTTTCTTGAAAACTAACAAATCTAGAACCACCAAATTTGGTAACTAGATTTCTTTATTATGCGCACATTTTTGCCGCCCCTACTTTCGCCTCCAGAATCTAGAAAAAAAAAACGATCACCTCCTGCAATTGTTTGAAACCAAATTCAGCACAGTGATATCATATCTACTAACCTACCAATTTTTATTAAAATCGGACTACAAACACGCGAAATATACGTATAAGCGAGTTTTACTAGGCGGTCCATTGGCCGTAGGCTTGTGGCTGCGCTAGAGTGCTCGTGTGTTTTTGTGAGGGTGAGCGAGCATATGCTATGAGGCGAATTTAATAGACATTTTCGAAATTTAAAATAAACCAGGTTTTCACCTGGTGCATGGTATACCGAAGTCGGCGAGACGACTTACTTTATTTATCGTCTGCTTGAACGGTAAACAGTTCGTCACCAATTTAAAGTGGAGGCCTAAAAAGTAGTGCCGTAAGTGGCACAGTGCTACTCTGAAAACATGCTTTGATGCGTCTGTGTCATTTTACTTCTGCATAGATTGTAATTCAGCTGCACTTACATAGAAATTTGCAGAAATTTGCCACATTTCGTTAAAATAAATGAAGATCCTTCTTAGATTCTAAAGAAGAAGAAGTTAAACCATCGAAAACAAGGACTATAAAAGGTTTAGATACACAAATACAGTCAAAACTTCTCGCGTTTGACAAAATAAATACCTTTTCAACAAGCCGGCAGCGTCTATGGACCCACTTATTGCATCGCCGAGACACGTGAAATCACGAAAGGATTTGGAAAATATAAACTATAGTCCCGAAATATTGAGAAATATTAAAAATATATTTAATTAAATATGTAAATAATACAAATTATTTTGAAAAAATCAGCCATCAAAAGCAAATTTTTAAAATTAACGTTGAAAATTGTATTAAAACATTTAAAAATGTTACATAGTCGTTTAAAACAATAAACAACTGCATTTGTGATTGACAAAAACGGGTTTCACTCCATTTTTAAAGGAAAAACATGCTTGGAAATATTTTCTGACTTTGACTTCAATATTACAGCACCACGGACACCCATCACTCTTGGCAAACATTCATTTTGAAGCTTGAGGAATCCTTTATCGAATACTGCTCGCCAACAACATTGTTATATTTGTTTTCATTATTCGATTTCTCGCGCATAAATTCAAATACTTTTAGCTTCTGTTTGAATTTTTTTATATTATTAGACCCGTAAAGCGTATTGTATTAGCAATCTTCAATATATCGCGGGATGATATTTCTCTCATGTACAAAAAATACTCGTGCAGGCTTTCTTTATTTTTTCTTTTATACATTGACTTATTTAACTGTGCGCTATTTATTATGGTTTTAAATTCAGCAAGAGGTGCGACTTTTAACTTAACCCAGGTTGTTACCTTGCGCTCGTTTGGCAAAAATAAATTTTTGTAACCCGATCCACGAGCACTCAGCGCGGCCACTAGCCACTACCCTCTGCAAGGGTATAAAATTATAGTGCCAGTACAAAATGATAATGGTCAGATGGCAACAGTTGAATGAGATAATGATTATCTAAGAAATAATTATACCATACACCCATAGGGTGAAATGGTATATTAAAGTCGACCAAATGTATGTAACAGGCAGAAGGAAGCTTTTCCGACCCCATAAAGTATATATATTCTTGATCAGCATTCTTGATCAGCATCAACAGCCGAGACGATCTAGCCATGTCCATCTGTCCGTGCGTCTCTATGAAGATCTCGCAGATCTCGGAGACTATAAGAGCAAGAGCCACCAAATTTGGTATGTATTCTCGTATAGTATGTAGAGTGATCAAGTTTATTTCAAATTTTTGCCACGCCCACTACCGCCCCCGCAAATTAAATAAAACCGATTTTCTCAAAAACTATTCCAGCTAGAGATACCATTCCGCCCCCTTTCCGCCCCCGTAATTTGAAAAAACTCGATTATCTCCCGTAATTTTCTACCTTTTGCAATCAAATTTAGCACACTTAAATTTGATACTAATATCAAGCAAAATACCAAATTTGATCAAAATCGGAATAAATTACGGGGGCGTGGCAAAATCTTTACACATCAAAAGCTGGAATAGCTGGAATAGTTTTTGAAAAAATCGGTTTTATTTAATTTGCGGGGGCGGTAGTGGGCGTGGCAAAAATTTGAAATAAACTTGATCACTCTACATACTATACGAGAATACATACCAAATTTGGTGGCTCTAGCTCTTATAGTCTCGGAGATCTGCGAGATCTTCATAGAGACGCACGGACTGACGGACATGGCTAGATCGTTTCGGCTGTTAATGCTGATCATAACTATATATATTTTATGGGGTCGGAAAAGCTTCCTTCTGCCTGTTACATATATTTTGGCGACTTTAATATACCATTTCATCCAATGGTTGTATGGTATAAACAGACTATAATAGCCAGTCATCAAATTTGATATGTATAATCCTTAAGTAGGCGTGCAGATATTAATTGTTTAAAATTTTATTATTATTGATTATCGAAAACAAATTCAGCACACTGGTGAGCCCTATCAATATCTACCAACCTACCAAATTTTTTTTAAACCGGACTACAAACATGGAAAATATACGTATAAACGAGTTTTACTAGGCGGTCCATAACGGCGAAGTTGGCCGTAGGCTTGTGGAGCGAGATATCATATGCTATGAGGCGGAGTTAATAGACATTTTCGAAAATTTAAAATATTTTCCACCTGGTGCATGGTATACCGAAGTCGGCGAGACGACTTTGTTACTTCATTTTTATACCCTTGCAGAGGGTATTATAAAATTGGTCAGATGTTTGTAACGTACAGAAGAAGACGTTTCCGACCCTATAAAGTAAATATATTCTTGATCAGCATGAGAAGCTGAGTTGATTTAGCCATGTCCATCTGTCCGTCCGTCTGTGCGTATGCGTTTTACTCAGCCATCTTAAAAGCTATCGGGATGAAATTTTTTTTTGGGGGCTTTTTATTACCTGGGAAAAATAAAGTATGAAAATTGGCAGAATCGGACCACTATATCATATAGCTCTGGAGGAAACAACTTTGCAAAAATTGGAGTAAATTTGAAATTTACCAATATGATAGTATTATATATAAAATCTCAGATTCCAAACTTTGAATCTGATCGGATAATAAGAACACAAGTTGCAGCCGACATAAATCGGTTCGGCTTGCTGCCTACTACGTCATCATCAAATCAACAGAGCACACGCATGCACACATACAGACGCAACGCTATATAAACTATATGTGTATGCGTGCGAATCGCGGCATGCGTGTAAAAGGGGATGGGGAAGAAGAAGAAATTGAAATGATATTTGAAAGGTTCTATGCATTAATGAATTGAGATACCAAAATTTAAAATTGTTTAGGGTCAAAAGAAAACTGAAATTGAGAACTGAACTTACAACGCTGAAGATGATTATTCTTATAGCATTATGTAATATGATGAACGACGTGTTTTTTGAAACTTATATTATTCAGTCTTCATATATCAGTCAGTTCCAGCTCAGCCTTCAGTTATCACCTTGCAAGGTGGATAACTCCCGAGAGAACTAGGAAGGTCTGCTAAATCGCTCCTGTCTACCAAATATCACAGACTGAATTCAGATTTTCAAAAAAGAAGCGAACAGCCGAGATCATATCTCTGAACTGTACAGATGACAGGATTTATCTCTACAATTGAATAGATAAGAACAATCAGTATTAACAATGTTTTCATTAAGGCTGGTAGAGTCAGTCTTACGAAAACATGGAGTTAGAGGTATCTCATTAAGAAAAAGTAATGGAGACAGAAAGGGCCGGTCGATTTTTAAATTTAATGTAGGAAAATATTTGTTTTCAAGAAGAACAAGTGGGTAGATCCTAGAAACAACACAATTGGAGGAATTCAATACAAATAAAGGATCTAAAGATTTTCATTAGAGATAGGATTGACTTGAGATACACATAATCCTAGAAGGCCATCAATAAAGTCATCTGACATAGAGGGCAGCAACATGGTATATTAAAATTACCTAAAACTATGTGCATGTCTTGATTGGAAACTAAAAGGGACGCAAACTGCCACTAAATGATTTAAATGAACCACAATGTCAGACAATGGTGGAATATAGGTGAAAGTAATAAAAACATTGAATTATTTGAAATTTACTTTAATACCGACAAACACAATGTAGATTAGAAAGTTAAAGTAATGCAGATGATAAAGCAGCATCTACAGATTTCAGACCGCTACCGCCTTTCGAGAAATTCAATCACGTCTGAATACAGAAAATTTTGTGAAAAACTCAGATGCATCTGCATTGTCAGGTTTCAGCCACGTCTCCGTGAAAACTGAAATCTTATGATCAAACGGAAGACTATCTACAGGGAGATTAGGAAGTTTATATTTTAGTTTTCTAACGTTCTGGTAACTTAGGTTAGGGAACGAATCTAGTTTTTGGACACACCATCAGTTGCTAATGTGGCAGGTAGATTTTTCTTTATAACAAGATATGCCTTTAACGTATATGCTGCGGAGTTTTATAAGGTACCAGATAATATGAAAATGTATGATATGATGCTGTTCACGCCACCGGGTGAACAGCAGTGAGCGGCGAAGAGCAGTGAGGAGTGAGGAGGGTTTTTTTATCCTCGGCAGCTACGGTCACACCAGGAGGGGTGACTGGTTTTTTCCCATGGGCATCGCCATTTAATCTAGTCCGAGTTTTTCACCCGAACACCGGTTCTTCTCCTTCTGATTTGCTATCTCGAACTTCTTTTTTATTTTAACCCGAACCATTTCGTGTGTGTCGGGCCACCTGTGAATATATAATAAAGCATACATTTTTTAACCGAATTTATCGCGCGTTATTAATTCATCACCCGTTCACCATACCCAGAAGAAATTGGCACCAGCCAACGACTTGTATTTTATTTGGATCCTTCCGCTCCTCCACGAACATTGGTCCTTCGAGCCGGATATCCTTCCGCTCCTCCAGCTAGCATCGGCGGAATTCCTGATAAGTACAAAATTTCATTATTCATTTCATTTGCCCTACATACTAATAAAAGTGTGAGGTTTTCCCGCTTTTCCACAGCGACCTACACACTTATATATTGTATGTACATACCTGACCTGTTCCAAGGTTCCATGGTAGTTCCTAATCCTTAGCGTGTTTGTCCAACGTTTTCGTTTTCCATTTCACGATTACCCTTTTTATTTTGGTCCCATTCCATTTTTTTGTACATACATATGCATACACATGTACATGTGTTTTTCACAGCTGTTTGCCAAGTCCGCGTAAAGGTTTAAAAAAAAAAAAAAAAACAAAAACTATTAAAGTATTATATAAAAAAAAAATAGAGAAAAAAAATAGTAATCAAAGTGTTCACCGCGATTTCTTATGTGTTTGAATTATTTCCATGCCGAACTAGTTTCCTCACGCGCGTATATACTTACATACATACATCTTCATCTGTTGATGTACGCGCATATGTACATACCCATCTACATATAATTCATTCGCACATTTCTCACAACACAAAAAACAGAGAAAAATTGTTAATAGCAATTAACGTATGCACCGCGACTTCTTGTGCTTTCAAATTGGTTGCGAAATTAATTTTCTCACGCGCGTATTTGAAAACCGGTGCATTTGCTTACATATGTACATACATACTTACATAC
The DNA here is from genome assembly GCA_018903935.1 of Drosophila insularis. NCBI lineage: Eukaryota > Metazoa > Arthropoda > Insecta > Diptera > Drosophilidae > Drosophila > Drosophila insularis. The sequence goes on from JAEIFP010000774.1 coordinate 506,789, forward strand.
ATAGTCATACATTGATGCACGCACATATGTACATATCCACAACACATAATCCATTTCGGCGTCGCGCATTGATTTAACAAAAAAAAGGAGGGGAAAGGAATCCAACATTCAACTAAAAGACAAATTACTTACGTTTTGTGTGAAGAACGCGGGTGCATACATATCTACATACTTACCTGTGTACTTACGCATGTACGTACATACATATATATATCAAGGCATTCGTCCATATGCACTGATCGGGTACTGTGTTTGTTTCGCGCACAACACTCGCGGTGTGTAAAAAACGTTCGTTTTGTGTTTTTTTTTTCCTCCGCACAACCACAAAACAAAAAAAAAGGCAAAAAAATTAACATAAATAAACAACAAACCAAAACCAAATATATAAGCAGCGGCCGACAGCTGTTTTCGGAGTAGTGGTGACACGTGAGTCGAGTCGTGATATCGATAGGCGTCTCAAGTGCGCCAAATTCAAATCACATTCTTTCCGATTTCCTTCTTTCGCCTAAGTATATCCCCGTCTATATTTATAAATAAAGACACAGATAATTCCTTCCGGCCATTATTTTGCCCTCATATATATCACCTTTATAAATTATATATATATATTTTTTTTACGGCCAGTATTTTGCGCACATATATATATCCGCCCATATTTATAAATAAATATATATTTTTTCCAGCACTATCGGGCCCATATATTTATATCCGCCCATATTCATAAATACATACATATAGATCTTTTTCCCCAGCACTATCGTGCCCATATTTATATAGCCGTCCAGATTTATAAATTATTTAAATAATTTTTTCCGGCCAGCCTTTGCGTACATATATATATCTGCCCATAGTTATAAATAAATATATATTTTTTATTTTTTCCCAGCACTATCGGGTCCATATTTATATATCCGCCCATTATTATAAATTGTACATATATTTTTTCCGGCCAGTATTTTGCGCACATATATATATCCGCCCATATTTCAAATAAATATATATTTTTTTTTCTCCTAGCACTATCGGGCCCATATTTATATATTCGCCATGTTTATAAATTATACATATATTTTTTCCGGCCAGTATTTTGCGCACATATATATATCCGCCCATATTCCAAATAAATATATTTTTTTTGTTCCAATATATATAATATATATATCCGTCCATTTATAGATCATATATAATTTTTTCCGGCCATTATTTTGCGCACATATCCAGATCCAGATTTATATACAACGTATTTTCTTTTTATCCTATACATCTTTATTTATATATTTTTCATCCGTGTTTTGTTTTATACGTACTCCCATCGTTACCTACGAATCCATATAAACTTGTATTGTAATCATTTCGCTTCGTCTACGTGTAATTTTCGATCCGCATTCGTGCGTCCCCATACAGTCCACTTCTCCTTTTTTTTGTTTTTTCCAAAACAAAACCACACAACCTCGGTCGTCTATAAGGTCGTCCTCTGAGTATGTCCACGGAGCCGTCCCAGACTGCGCCGAAGTCTAACAGTCTTTCGTCTCCCTCTGCAACTCCGGAGAAGGTTCGGCCTCCGAAAATTCCGGTGACCGTGAAGCGTACGGATATTTCGTGCAAGTTCTCGTCTGTTCGCAGCCGCAGCGAATCCCCAAGATCCTGTCCGTCTTCGTCCAGCCTACCTAAGGGTCGCAGATTTTCGGTTAAGGACTCGAGTGAACACAAAGGTCGTTCCACGCTTCCAACCCAGACCCAGATCCCGCACGTTGTTGTGACGCACTGTTCCGACGCTCCCGTCACCCGATCCGTATCACAACAGCGCAGAGAACACTCCAGAATGTCCCTCTCCGATTTCGTTCTGGCGTGCGACGCACTGACTCTGTTTGAAGCTCGTGAGAGTGAAGCTCTAACTTCTGAAGTGCCCTTGTTTTCCATAAAAATGCACTTAGAGCAGCTCAAATCCCTCTGGTCAACTGTCGAGATGGAATACTCCCGTTGTCACAAGGCCTTGACAGTCCAAACCGACGAGGAAAGCTTGGCAAACATAAGCCACATCAAGGCGAAGCACGAATCCGCTTACGCGGCGTATGTGCGATGCGGGACGTTGTTCGGAGAACGCATCGAACAGCTCTCGGCACAGATGACGCGTTTTATGCGTCAGCCAACCGCTCCGTCGGGGCCGCCGGGGCATAGAGTGCCTCCGTGTGAGGTGGAGACATTTGATGGCGACAGCTTAGCATGGCCCACATTCCGTGATTTGTTCGCCGCCATTTATATCGCCAATCCGTATTTGTCACAAGTGGAGAAGCTCTATCACTTGAACGCCAAGACGCGAGGGGAAGCGAGAACCATCGTGGCTAAGTCCCCCCTGACAAATGAAGGTTTCCAGGCCGCGTGGGAAAACCTCACCGCACGGTATGAAAATAGTCGACTGCTTGTCATGACTCAAGCCAGACAACTCCTTCAGATTCCCGCGGTGGCCCAAGAGTCGGGCAAATCCTTGCGAGAGCTGCAGACTGCGTTTCAAGGGTGTCTTACCGCGCTTGAGCGTTCGGGTGTTAGTACTGAGAATTGGGATGTCCTAGTTATCGCCATCTGCACTAGCAAATTGCCGAAGGCCACTATCCTCCTGTGGGAGCAATCAGTGCCAAATAAGACTGTCGTCTCAACTTGGTCCGATTTGAACCAATTTCTTACCGATCGTTATCGTGTCCTGGATGCCACCGATGAACATAAGTCGGCCCCAAGTGTCCAGGCCATCCCCATTGGCCCCCGTAAACCCTCTGCAACGATGAAGATCCAAGCGTTTCCCGCGAAAGCTCAGCTTAAACCGGCGTCTTGCAAGCTGTGCCATCGGGAGAATCACCCAATACGGCTCTGCCCTAGTTTTCTTGATATGCCTGTTCAGAGGCGTTCGGAAACTATTCGACAACAGGGACTCTGTCTGAACTGTTTTGCCCGCGGTCATCAGGTGAAGGGCTGTTCCAGTGCGCATAATTGCCATACCTGCAAGGAACGTCACCATACTCTGTTGCATCCGAGTGATGTGTCCGTGTCCGCACCGTCCGCTGCGCAAGTCCCATCATACAGCGCCGCAGAGCGTCCGTCCACGAGCAACCAACTCACAAATGCTCAAAGTTATTTTGCATCTACCCCAGGCAGAGGCCTTTTAGGCACCGCGATTGTCACTCTGCACCATCGTGGTGTGGATCACCACATTCGGGCGCTGATCGACTCTGGGGCCGATTCAACGTTTCTCTCCGAGCGTGTCTTCAACATGGTCCAGCCCCCCTTTTACCCAGTAGACGCCGCGGTTACTGGCATGGGTCAGAGTGATGGAGGCTGCGCCGACAAGGTGTGTCTGCTGATGCTGTCTCCCCCGTGTGACAGACTCAGGCGAGCGAAATCCTTCGAAACTATATGTATGTTGATGACGTCCTTGCCGGCGCTCACACTGAAGCCGACGCCCGTCTCGCCATACGAGAGCTTCAAGCTGCCCTCCAGTCTGCGGGTCTCCCGCTTCGGAAATGGACTTCCAATAAGAAGGAAGTACTTCAAGCTATTCCGAGAGAGCACCTGCTGCGAGAGGACTTTCTCGAGCTGGAAGACGCGAGCACCGCAAAAACCTTGGGCATCCGCTGGCAAGCCGCCGAGGACGTCTTCTTCTTCACCGTAGCGGACCCCCCATTGAAGGAGTCGATCTCCAAGAGGCAGGTTCTGTCCCATATCGCTAAACTTTTCGACCCCGCTGGCTGGCTAGCCCCATTCGTTATCCGAGCGAAGATATTCATGCAGCAAATCTGGCTAACCGAACTGGGCTGGGATGATGTGCTGCCGCCTCTCCTGCTGCAGCAATGGCACGAATTTCTGCAGGATTACCCAGGCCTCTCCAGGTCAACTCCGCATCCCCCGTTGGCTAAACACCAGCGATAAGCTCTCGTGGGAGCTTCATGGCTTCTGTGACGCGTCACAGAAAGCGTATGGAGCAGCTCTATATGTGCGGTTTCGGTACGGCGATCAAGTAAGAATCCATTTATTAACGGCTAAGACCCGTGTAGCTCCAGTCAAGACAGTCTTCGGCTGGAGTTGTGCGGAGCGGTTTTGCTAGCCGATCTCTGGGCGTCGATCGTTCCTGAACTCCCAATCCCACCTGCAACCTCCCAGTTTTGGACCGACTCTACCATCGTGTTGGCTTGGCTCAATAAACCGACGTGTAGTTGGTCCACCTTCGTGGCCAATCGGGTATCCAGCATCGCCAAAAGCACCAGTGGCCAAAGCTGGGCACATGTGCGCTCCGAGGATAACCCCGCTGATCTGGCGAGCCGTGGAGTCTCCGCGGACGAGTTATCTGCCAGCAGCCTCTGGTGGCATGGGCCGGACTGGCTCCAGCGAGCCCCCGAATATTGGCCAACTCTCCATCATGAACTCCCAGACACCCAGCTGGAGCAGCGAGTCCAGTGACACACCACCGCGACCACCCTACTCGATGACGTCGGCGAACGTTTCTCGGACTACGGTAGGGCATTGCGAGTCATCGCGTACGTCCTACGCTTCGCCACCAAAAGGATTTCGACGCCTTCCACGGTCCGCCTCACCAATGACGAACTTCTCTCCGCCGAGCGCGCCTTGATTCGGACCTCTCAGCGTCGGGAATATCTCGCGGAGATACGGGCCCTTGGTGAAGGGCGACCCCTGCCATCATCCAGCGCGCTACTCAACTTGAATCCATTTCTCGACCAGGATGGGGTACTCCGCTCCTGCGGACGACTCCGGGCCGCTGAGTCCCTCCGGTATGATGAATGTCACCCTATTCTCCTCCCCTATAGTACTCATTTCACTCGCCTGCTTGTCGAATTCGCCCACCGCATCACGTTGCATGGCGGCAATCAACTGATGGTGCGGTATCTGCGCACCAAATTCTGGATCCCACGGGTCAAGAACCTGGTGAAGTCCCACATCAAGGGGTGCAAAGTCTGCATCGTTCATCGTCGACGACTACAGACTCAGATGATGGGTGATCTCCCTCGAGAGCGCATCACGTACTCCAGGCCCTTCACCCACACGGGCATTGACTTCGCCGGGCCGTTCGAGATCAAGAATTACACCGGGCGTGCGTGTCTCATAACTAAGGGTTATGTCTGCGTCTTTGTGTGTTTCAGCACGAAGGCGATCCATCTCGAGGCTACCTCCGATCTCACCACTGAACGGTTTCTTGCAGCCTTCTCTCGGTTTGTCGCACGGAGACAATGCCCACAGCGCATTTACTCCGACAATGGCAAAACCTTCGTAGGGGCCTCAAAGGCGCTCGAAAAAGACTTCCTGAACGCCACCAAGCTTGAGATAATGAAGGCATTTCCCCAGCACATTTTATCCTGGCAGTTCATTCCGCCAAGCGCGCCCCATATGGGAGGACTGTGGGAAGCAGGGGTCAAAAGTTTTAAGACCCTGTTTTACAAGTCCTCTTCCACTGTCAAGTACACGTTCGAGGAACTCTCCACTCTCCTGTGTAGGATCGAAGCGTGCCTAAACTCCAGGCCAATTTCTCCCATGAGCGAGGACCCAGAGGATCTGCTGGCCCTAAGCCCGGGGCATTTCCTGATTGGAGGACCACTCTTATCCATTGCGGAACCGGAAATTCTGGTTGAGCCTATGTCGCTGATCAACCGATGGCAGCGACTGAAGGCAATCCAGCAGGCTTTCTGCCGCCGATGGAAGAGTGAGTACCTCAAGGAGCTCCACAAACGGAATAAGTGGAAATTACCGACTCGCAGCCTCCAGACCGGCGACCTCGTGATCGTGTCCGAAGATAATCTCCCCTCCAACGAGTGGCGCTTAGGGCGAATTGAGCGCACTTTGCCCGGGGCTGACGGTCTCGTCCGAGTGGCTGATGTCACCACAGCGCGTGGGTCTATCCGAAGACCCGTGGCGAAGCTCATCCTGTTGCAAGACAGCAGGAGTCCTGAGCCTAAAACCCTACCGTGACTTCCAATCCCTCTATGTTCCGTCCGAATGTCCTCGTCTCCCTGCATGTTGTTCGTTCTCGTGTATCGACTAATCCACTCTCCCCTCCGTAATTTCTTTCGTTGCAGTTCGTTCAGCTCGCCCCTTCACAGCGGCATGGCCCCCACGCGTCTGCCGTACCACCGCAGCAAACGATCTGCTCCACATGGGACGAACGCGTACCGATGCCGGGTCTGCCGGGGGATTCACGCACTCCGGCAGTGTCAGCGCTTCCTGAACCTCCGAGGGGAAAAGCGGCTCCGGGCGGTGCTTATAAATAAGTACTGTCCCAATTGCTTGGCACACGAGCACTCATCCGACGCGTGCCGGACTCGCCATGGTTGCCGACGATGCGGGCAAAAACACCATACCCTGCTCCATATGGCCGACCAACCGCCGAGACAACGCGCCTCGGCCCGGCGTCGCAGCCAACTACCCTCCTCCGGACGTGCAGCACCACCGCCACAACCCCGTTCCCGATCATCTTCCGACCGCTCCGCTTCTCCAGAAGGCGCAGCCGAGATCTCTCTCTCCTCCCTGCTCCACGCCAGGACGACGACTGTCATGCCAACAGCAATCCTCCGGTTGGGCAACGGCTCGAATTCCTTCGAGACCCGTGTCCTCCTCGATGCGTGTGCAGCTGAGAGCCGCATCAATCTTTCTTTTGCCCGGTCTCTGGGGTTGGATGTGACCAAGGTCGGGGTCAACCAAGCCTGCACGGCCGTCCTCGAGGCGAGGTCCGACAATACGTTACGGCGGAATGTTATATTCCGGGTCGAAGAGGACCTGCTCATCCGCACCCCCATCCGGGAAGTGTCAGCGCCGGTCCGGGAGAAACTCGCCACCCTGATCCTGGCCGACCCCTATTTCTATCGGCCGGCTTCGGTGTCCGTGGTGCTCGGGGCAGACCTCTATCCTGATGTCATCCAACCAGGCTGTGTGCCCGGTCATAGCGGTACTCCCGCAGCCCAGAGCACCGTGTTCGGATGGGTCGTCTCCGGCTCCTGTGGGATCTAGGCGCTCCAGAACGCTGCCGTCCCCCATCCTACATATGTCCAGGGTGGCAATTGCAACATGTTGCAAGGGGGGCGGTATGTTCACGCCACCGGGTGAACAGCAGTGAGCGGCGAAGAGCAGTGAGGAGTGAGGAGGGTTTTTTTATCCTCGGCAGCTACGGTCACACCAGGAGGGGTGACTGGTTTTTTCCCATGGGCATCGCCATTTAATCTAGTCCGAGTTTTTCACCCGAACACCCGTTCTTCTCCTTCTGATTTGCTATCTCGAACTTCATTTTTATTTTAACCCGAACCATTTCGTGTGTGTCGGGCCACCTGTGAATATATAATAAAGCATACATTTTTTAACCGAATTTATCGCGCGTTATTAATTCATCACCCGCTCACCATACCCAGAAGAAATTGGCACCAGCCAACGACTTGTATTTTATTTGGATCCTTCCGCCCCTCCACGAACAGATGCAAAACTATCTCATTACAAAGTTTGGTAAAGATACTGAAAAATTATACGAGTTTTTATGATTATTCATTTAAGAATATATGTATATAACTGGCCCGCAATTGTCGTGATTTTTCGAGAAAAAAAATAATGCGCTTTCTTTTAAAGGTAATTTTCGACTCTTTATTCTTCAAATTTCTTTTACCTAACGAGGCGGAGCGGGCGAATTCGCTCCATGCGACCCCACAATTCCCAAATTCGATATATCGATATTATCGAAATATTTGCGGTCTTTTATATTCATTTGAATTCAAAAACAAAAATGGTTCATTTTATAATGTATATATGAGGAGTAACAAAAATTATATTGTTTTGGTAAAAATAACATATTATATTGCTTTATTGCAAACAGTTTTTTCATTCTTAATATCAAAATTAACTAAAGTACTATTACTTTGGAAAAATAACATACATGGTTAACTAGAAAGTTACTTGGAGATCCATTTATTATGTTGTAGAAACACAAGCATATCAACATTTTTTATACCCTTGCAGAGGGTATTATAAAATTGGTCAGATGTTTGTAACGCACAGAAGGAGACGTTTCCGACCCCATAAAGTATATATATTCTTGATCAGCATGAGAAGCTAAGTCGATATAGCCATGTCCGTCTGTCCGTCGGTGCGTACGCGTTTTACTCAGCCATCTTAAGAGCTATCGGGATGAAATTTTTTTTGGGAGCTTTTTTTTACCCGGGTGAGATAAAGTATGAAAATCTTTGGGATCGGACCACTATATCATATAGCTCTAGAAGAAACATTTTTGCAAAAATTGGAGTATCCCCATGAAATTTACCAATATGATAGTAATAGATATAAAATCTCAGATCCCAAAATTTGAATCTGATCCGATAAATAGAACACAAGTTACAGTCAATATAAATCGGTTCAAACGCTGCCGGCAGCGCTGCTTGCTGCCTACTACTGCCATCATCAGATGCGTGCCGTGCTTTGCTTAGAAAATGATGGAAGAAGAAAAACTTGTGGTAAAAAGAGAAATAATATTTTGTTTGTGTATTGATGAATTGAGTTGCAGGGAAAGAAATTTCAAAAAGGAAAAATATTATTGCCAAGTATACTGCAAGGGTATATAAACTTCGGCATAGCCGAAGTTAGCTTCTTTGATATTTGGTTTTAAGGAAGCTCGGCGATCGCTAACTATTTGTCCAGCTTTGCTGAACATCCTTTCCGAATCGATTAATGTTGCAGGAATGCAGAAAATTTTTTGGCAACATCACGCAAAGAAGAATTGTTCTACTGAAATAATAAAAAGGAATAGGTTAATTATTTAGCATAGTATTAATGCTCAATAAAAAAAATTACCTGCCAATATTGAAGTGGATCTATTTCTTCAGAGGAGTACTCACTTCCAAAATATTTATGTATTTCAACAATGGACTCAGAGCGCTCAATATTTTTTTTTTGACAAATTGAAAAAGTGAAAGAGGCTTAGTACATATTAACTTATCCTGCAATTGTTTTTCTCCTTGGAGTGCATTGGTAGGGGATCGAAATCCTTGCTTCTTGAATCGAGGGTCAATTAATGTGGCTATTCGTCAAACTGTCCGCTCTTCATATTTTGCCAGCCTTTTTATTATTGATTCAATTAAAAATGTGCATACTGTAAGAACGCTAGCAGTGCGAAGATTTTTTTTTAAGTTTTCTAAATTGTCTAGCAGGCCACATGTTATTGGTATAATTAATGATATGGTTGCTCTGGTGTTGGAAGAAACTTTTGTTGTTGCGTTATCAAAGGGCGAAAGAATTTCTGATAAATCTCGCAGTGTATTGATCTCGTCAACTGTAAGAGGTTGAGGTGCTTTTGAGAAATTGAGTAAAGCACTATTGATTGTTTCATATACTAGCAAAATTCTCTTAACCATTATATAGGCACTATTCCACCTTATTGGAACTTCTTGCTTAAGGCCATATTTTGTTTCAGTATGTTGACAGTCCTTTAATTCTTGGTACGCAATCGTACTGCTTTCAAAATACGCTACAATGCTCTTGCATTTTTTCAATATTGCAGAAAGACAATCAATCTTAAGGCAATCTTGCACCACTAAATTAAGCGAATGTGCAGAGCATGGTATGTGTCTCTTTTGGAGCAGTTCACTTGCTTTTACCATGGTATTCGCATTGTCTGTGACTATAGCTGTAATTATTATTAATTATGCCCCACTCACAGCAGATAGCTCGAAGAGATTCCGCAATATTTGATGCTGTGTGATTTGTGAAATCAACCAATTTCTTTGTAGAGAAAACCACGGAGCGTAAACTAAATTCGTGACACAAACGTGCAAGTTACAGTTAAGTATGCATCATTGGATACAGAAGTCCATATGTCAGTGGTTATGGCACAATATTTGCACTTTCGTAAATAGTCTTGCAACTTTGATTTCTTATTTTCGTGGGTCTAGGAGCTTTATAAAATTAATGAATCCTTCATCTCAAACAACGGATAATGGTCGCATATCTGATGAAATATACTGCATAAGTGCCATATCAAGCTCCTTTTTCTGCTTGTTTGAAGAAACAAATTGGAGGTATTTCCACTTGTCTTATATAGCTTACCACATGAATGATACTTTGCCAATTTGCCATCGTTAATTCTTGTAAAGAATTGCCAAACTTTAGACTTGCCAATGCGTGTTTTTTTGGCCAATTTCATCTTCCACACTGCATATAAAAAATTAGTTTTACGTTTCTAAGAAGAAAATGAAATATAATACTCACCCTTGTTACTGTCAATCCGAAACTTGTCCATTCCAAAACCACCTCCAATACCAATGAAAGAATTACTAAATTATAAAGGTTATTATACATATATTTATTTTAACAAATTCCACTTACCCAAATTTTAGTTTTCATTCCCCAGAACAAGTGATGTGAAAAAAACGCATCGCGTTATATTTGTTCACTATCGATAGTGGATAAAAAATATCGATGGTGACGCAGAAACGTAAATATTCGATACCTCGATAGTACCATCGATAGTTTGCCAGCTCTACTATATATGTATGTATATATGTATTAACGTTTAGTCTTATAAGCTGATAATAGTTCTTTCACTTAGTAAGTGGTATACGTAAGTCGGTAAGCTAAAACTGGTTCCAAATAAAAAATTTAATTTTCTGACAATTTTTTAACAGTTTTGCGTAGATTTATTTATTTTTGGTTTACTGATCGATATTTTATTAAAAATATTATGCGCTTTGAAATATTGTGTAAAATTGTTAGTTGAGATGCTCATCGAAATATTTTTTTCGTGACGGTTTGATCTATACTGTGAAAAATAATTAAAAATATGTATTGAAATTTTGGTGGCGTTTTTTAATTTCGGTTGAAAATTGTTCTTATCCCAGCAATGTTCCATATAGAATTGCAGTTATCATGTAATTTTTATAATATAACTTATAAAGAAGATTATATTTTTTTTGAATTTTTTTTTTTTTTAAATAGGTATCACGATAATAAAATGGTGAATTATGACACACAAGGTGGATTTGTTGTGACTTCTCTATCGACCAATGCACAACTGACCCATGAAAGTGGATCGATTTTAACAGTCGCACAAAACGTCCGTTCAAGTAAATCTCGAGTGACGTTCAGTAATAGCAGCATCGTTAGCAATTCTTCAACTGTTACATCTGTACCGCAATCGTCATATCTTCTAATTCCTTCAATGAGCGTGCTTACCATAAGACATGTAAACTTTCAACACGCTGGGAATTACACATGTGCGCCATCTAATGCTCGCCCAGCTAGCATTACAGTACATGTGTTGAGAGGTAACTGGAGACCAATTAAGTGCAATGCATCTTATTTTTAAACAACTTTTTATGTATTTTTTTCTCTTTTCAGGTGAAAAACCTGCTGCAATGCATCACGCAAACAGATCCATTTTAGATAGTGAAAACAATAATAACAACAGTTTAGGAATAAATTTGGGAGGTTGTAGTTCTTCCATTCGTTTTCAATCATCATTATCTATTTTGTTGTTACCAGTCATTTGTGTGTTGGTAAATCGTACACACTTAGTTTTTCACGTCTTTTTTAATATTTCTATTTCGTAACTTGGGTTATTTGCCACATTTAGTTGAAGTTTTAAAGTTTTGTTGGTGCAAAGAAGAGAACAACTTCAATCAATTAAACCCAAAATCTTGGTATCTTAGGGATTGTAAATACATTGTTATATATATCATACCTAAATAGGTACTTTTATTGTAATGCTAAAGTTGTAAGTTAAACGTTAAATTACGATAAGTATGTTTAAAAAAATGTAAATAGACTTTCATTACATCTAATATACTGAATTGTTTAAGAAACAAAATATACACTTTCAGAGAACATCTACATATTGTTAGTTCCCATAAAATTTTTTAAGAAAACACTTGAATGTGTTTTAACTCTTTAGGTGCAAACACCAACACCGAATTAAATAAGTTTACCGGAATATGCATAATCAAATAGTGCTCAAATGTATGCTTGACTATATCATTAGGTATTTGGTTACGTACAAAAGAAGCCAAACTGTTATTTCATTTAGTGTTTGACATTTAGTAATTAGATATATGTATATTAGAACGTTGCACTGCAATGCAAAAACATGTTAATGCATAAAACTGTAAATAAATGAAAAGTTAGATAAACCATAAAATTTTATTGTTTTTATAAAATATATTCGCTTATTACAGTTGTCAAAATGTAAAAAATCTTTTAATCTCTGCTAATTGCGTATTTGCTATCTTCCGACCGTTACGCAAAATCGATGGTTATAATCTTATCGATGTTCTTAAATATGTATTACTGATTGTTCTTTTTTTTTGGCCTGTCATTTTGTATGTACAAAAAAAATATAAATGAAGTATGTAAATATTCTCGCCGACTTAGGTATACCATACACCAGTAAAACAAATATTTCAAATTTATAATAACCAATGTATTTTCGTATTTTGGTAAATATTTACTATAGTTACTCGGGCACAAAACGCGCTTAGACTACATAAATTTGGTATCAAACGAAAGAAAAAAATTCCACGAGCACGACCTCATTGCGCCTCGACGATTTGTTTCGTAGTTTTTGTGTAATTAACAAAAGAAAATTGAATTTTTTAGAGGGATTAAAGCCAAAAATAGCTAAATCTAACTGTTTCCAGCCAAAATAGTGTGGCCAAATGTTACGACAGTGTTGGAAAGCGCGCCAAATGGCGTTGCCAGATACCAAATTTTCTGGTTAAAAATTGGCGCCATATTTAAATTTTTGCGGCAAATTCAAATATATTATTGATAAAGAAAAAATTAAGTAAGTCGTCGCGCCGACTTGGGTATACCATACACCAGTAAAACAAATATTTAAAATAAATAATAACAAATGCCTTTTCGTATTTAAAAAAATGTGTTTGCATGCTTTTTACAAGCATATCTTGGTATTTCGCTCACTCTAGCATACGAGCACCCTAGCGCCCCCACCAGGCAACGGCCGCTTCCGACCAAGTGGAAAAACGTTTATATGCATAACTTGGCTATTTTGAGTCCGATTTTGATCAATTTGCTGGATATTAGTATCAAATTTAAGTGTGCTAAATTTGATTGCACAAGGTAGAAAATTACGGGAGATAATCGAGTTTTTCAAATTCCGGGGGCGAAAAGGGGCGTGGCAAAATCTTTACACATCAAAAATGTGCGCAATTACTCAAATATACATATGAACTATGGTGTCTCTAGCTAGAATAGTTTTTGAGAAAATCGGATTTATTTAATTTGCGGGGGCGTGGCAAAAATTTGAAATAAACTTGATCACTCTACATACTACACGAGACTACATACCAAATTTGGTTACTCCAGCTCTTATAGTCCGGAGACGGAAGATCTAGGTGTTCATACGGACGGACGGACATGGCTGGATCGTCTCGGCTGTTGATGCTGATCAAGAATGTATATACTTTATTAGGTCGGAAAAGCTTCCTTCTGCCAGTTACATACATTTTGGCGACTTTAATATACAATACAATTGGCAGAAATTTATCTATATAATAATGTGATAATAATATTGTTATATTTCAGTGCAATTGGGTTAATTTAATGGGCAATGACGTAAAGTTACCTATTTGTATTTACCTAAATGGAATATTGAATTTAAATAAGATGAAGTAAGTAAGTCGTCTCGCCGACTTGGATATACCATGCACCAGTAAAACAAATATTTTGAATTTATAATAACAAATGCATTTTCGTATTTAAAAAAATGTGTTTGCATGCTTTTTACAAGCATATCTTAGTATTTCGCTCACTCTAGCATACGAGTGCGCCCCCACCAGCCAACGGCCAACTGCGGCCATATGGAAAAACGTTTATGTGCATTACTTGGCTATTTATACCATATACTAATAGGGTGAAATAGTATATTAAAGTCGCCAAAATGTATGTAACAGGCAGAAGGAAGCTTTTCCGTCCCCATAAAGTATATATATTCTTGATCAGCATCAACAGCCGAGACGATCTAGCCATGTCCGTCTGTCCGTCCGTCCGTCTGTATGAACACCTAGATCTCGGAGACTATAAGAGCTAGAGCCACCAAATTTGGTATGTAGACTCGTGTAGTATGTAGAGTGATCAAGTTTATTTCAAATTTCTGCCACGCCCCCTACCGCCCCCGCAAATTATATAAAACCGATTTTCTAAAACACTATAGCAACTAGAGACACAAAATTTGGTATGTATATTTGCTTAGTAAATGCGCACATTTTGTATTTGTAAAAATTTTGCCACGCCCCCTACCGCCCCCGCAAATCAAATAAAACCGATTTACTCAAAAACTATTCTAGCTAGAGTCACCAGAATTGATATGTATATTTGCTTAATAAATGCGCACATTTTTTATGTGTAAAGATTTTCCCACGCCCCCGTAATTTGAAAAAACTCGATTATCTCCCGTAATTTTCAACCTTGTGCAATCAAATTTAGCACACTTAAATTTGATACTAATATCCAGCAAATTGATCAAAATCTGACTCAAAATAGCCAAGTTATGCATATAAACGTTTTTCCACATGGCCGGAAGCGGCCGTTGCCTGGTGGGGGCGCTAGGGTGTTCGTATGCTAGAGTGAGCGAAATACTAAGATATGCTTGTAAAAAGCATGCAAACACATTTTTTTAAATACGAAAATGCATTTGTTATTATAAATTTTAAATATTTGTTTTACTGGTGTATGGTATACCCAAGTCGGCGAGACGACTTACTTACTTAATTTTTTCTTTATCAGTAATATATTTGAATTTGCCGCAAAAATTTAAATATGGCGCCAATTTTTAACCAGAAAATTTGGTATCTGGCAACGCCATTTGGCGCGCTTTCCAACATTGTCGTAACATTTGGCCACACTATTTTGGCTGGAAACAGTTAGATTTAGCTATTTTCGGCTTTAATCCCTCTAAAAAATTCAATTTTCTTTTGTTAATTACACAAAAACTACGAAACAAATCGTCGAGGCGCACCTGAGGTCGTGCCCGTGGAATTTTTTTCGTTCGTTTGATACCAAATTTATGTAGTTTAAGCGCGTTTTGGGCCCGAGTAACTATAGTAAATATTTACCGTAAATATTTACCTCCAAAAATATTTCTAAAGGTGAAATCGTGATTTCTGTGATACCAACGTTTCATATCAGAGATTTCTGTGACACCCCTGATAAATAGATTATCAGTTATCCAAATGGTAATCTGGTGTTTGAAGTATGTAATTAAATCATTTTTAAGAAAATCTGATTTTGGTAAATATCATATATAGAGCGGTACAACCAAAAATATTTATTTTAATATTTAAAAAAAAAGGAATAACACGAAAAAACCAAGATCTTTTTCGGAAGTGACCCCAAATTGCTCTAGAAATGAATTTGAGAAGCTTGCATCAAAATGGCTGTACCCCAATTTTATGTAATCGTTTGTCAACGCGGTGAAATAATACTAAAAGCATTCCGCAGAATCATGGTTTAAGGCGACAATGGAAATTGTCAATTATTCTAAGAAGATATTAGTTGTGACCCGAATTCCCTATTTATAGCAGGTATTTCCCTTCTGGAATATGTCCTTACCAGAATAATCAAATGATAGTGATGACAATTTAAAGAAGATTAAAGTCGTTTTTCGTTTCGCGATATGTCCTCACCCAAAAGAATCTGAGTACCATGTCGGTACAGATAAAACAACTTTTCGACTAGTCCATTCGACTATCCGCCCCAGTAAGTACAATATACCGTGTATAAAATAATAGGTCAGTTTGTTGGGGGCGAAGGTCTTATACTAATTTTTCATAGCGCCGGGTATGCACAAAAAGGTGGAACTCAGAATTGTAAGCTACGCCAATCTCTTTTTTCTCTTCATTTAGTTCGAATTCTCAACTAGCTTTAGCGTTGAAGACGTGGTATGGCTGTTGCAATTCTGGAGTTCTTTAGCAAAATCTGATGATGATAGAACTTGTTGGTTTTTGAAATAGCTATACAGACAACCCGCTCACCTTTTTGTGTTGCCTTGGAAATAATCTTCTTTTGATAGATTGACCTCGAGCCGGCTAAAATGCAAGGTTATACTTAAAAGAGAATACAAATTTTCGCAAAACAGAAGTAACTAACTTTTCTTACATAAATATGTAAGTTTTCCATCACTCACTTATAACGCGTGGATTCTGCATTTCTGTATAACAACAGGTATTTCTGTATTAAGAATTTGCCGAAACTCTAATTCCTGATTTTAGCTTTGTGGTAGCAAAAATGGACTTTGAAATGTCATCAGATCACATTCCACTGGTTGTTTCGACTAGTAAAAGTTTGTTGCCTCCGGATTCAAATATTAATAAGTTGCGCTCCAATTTGGAAGAATTGAGAATTCGTTGAACAAGAAACCCTTGGATCCACAACATTCTTAAACGATTGTCATAAAAGCTTAATAAGGTTCTAAAGTTAAATAGGCAAAAAGAGATTGATGCTTTAACTATTGGACTTACATCGGAGGCCTCAACAACTTACTCATTGTGGAAAGTTACCAGACGATAAGACCATAAAGCCAGGTACCAACGTACGCAGCCCTTTGCATCCAGTCTTAAAAGAAGATTTACATTGTATTTTAAACACTGTAGCTGTACAGAAAGCTATCTCTTTTCATTTATTTTGTTTTAGAAAGCAACATGGTACTCTAGAACAACTTAGCCGGGTTGTGAACTTTGACCTGGAGTCGATAGAAGATCAAAGTTGCCATATTCTTAGATATTTAATAAGCATTCTACCGAGTTTGTCACTCTGGTCTGTTGATTTAGCTCAAAAAACTGATAAGCATCATTTATTAATAACTATCTAAAGCTTGTGGATGGCAAATCGTCGCCGTCTAGAGCAATCGAAGCGGGAGTCTATTAAGGCATATGCTGTCAATCTCGCAATTAAACTGGATACATGCTGATGACACCGTCATCATTGTAGGAAATCCCTCCACCTCATCTGCATTTGAAATTCTCCATAAAAATACAAGGTTATTTTGGTCCTAGTTTGGAAGTTCGGCATTTGGAGCTGCTTAGTGCCACAATTTGAAAATAAATAATATACTTTCAAAATACTGCGCAGATTATTCGACAACCTGGTACATCGAAAAACATCTCAATGTACTAGCTGTTGAGGATGGGTCTTCTTCAGAATACCTTTCCTACCAAAAATCGGACCATACATGTCGCTCGCTCTCACTCGGCGAATCCATGAAGTACATTTGACAACAGCTATCTTAGTGTCGCTCAGACAAACATACAACTCAAAGGTCGACGAACCCTTTTGACATGAAGATTTGCATGTCATCGTAGCCAACTTAGATCGCAAGAGCTTTTTTTTTTAATTTTTCAATCATACTTTACAATTATTACTTTACTTGAAATATTGGTCTGCCGCTAGCATACTATTCATCATCTTAAAAATAGGAATTACTTAACGTCCCACCTAGGCGGCTAACGTTCTAACTGGACTCATTGGACTCATGTAATCATAGGGAACTAACAAATTAACTCTAAAAGCCCTGCTTGTTGTACTAATAGGGCGCATCGTAACTGGACGCCAGCGAGTTTATGGTAAACTACCCTCCAGCAGCACGTCCGCTCCTAGGACTAGGAACTCAGACGGTGGTTGGTAGAAAATGTCGTCAACCAAACTGATGCCGTCCAACTGTTGGCGATTTGCGGGTCCATCGGTGTACTTGGAGTTCTAAAGCACAATCCGTCGACAACGTTCAGGATCGTTTCCAGCCGCCATCTGTCGCTAATCGGGGATGAATATTTGCAAAGAGGGGGTCCGTGGTTCTGTAATATTCAATGTCAAAGTCTGAAAATATTTGTAAGCATGTTTTTTTCTTGAAAAACGGAATGAAACCAGTTTTTTTCCAATCACAAATAAATAAAAAAATAAAAAAATTTTCCAAATCCTTTTGCGATCTCACGTGTCTCAGCGTTGCAATAAGAGGGTCCGAAGAGGCTGCCAGCATGTTGAAAAGGTCTTCATTTTTTCTAACGCGACAAGATTTGAATATATGACAGTATCTGAATCTTTTGCAGTCCTTGTTTTTACATTCCTGTTCTTCTTCGAGCCAATTGGTAAACACTAATATTCTATTAATACATTCCGTGAGATAAAATTGTATGTACCGTTGGGGTAAGTTTTTTTCACAATTTATTATTTTCAATTTATAACATTCAAGACAGCAGCCAATCTTTAAATGATCTCTTGACTAACACCTGTTAATAAAGATGTCATTTTATCATTTTCAAAAAATCTCCTTGAAGTATTTCTATCATTCGTATTTCCGTATCCGTGCTTTGGGCAGTCAACTTTTAGTCCTAGTTGAAGCTTCCGAGAGAATTCAGCTTGTATAATCACCTTCCAGGAAA
This sequence comes from Drosophila insularis, assembly GCA_018903935.1. NCBI lineage: Eukaryota > Metazoa > Arthropoda > Insecta > Diptera > Drosophilidae > Drosophila > Drosophila insularis. The sequence goes on from JAEIFP010000774.1 coordinate 525,202, forward strand.
AAAATAAAGTGATCCATCACATCCCCATCTGTTGAGGAAAAAATTCAAATTTTCCAGATGAAGCTCAACCTCTCCATCAGGATACTTTCAACAAGCCGCCTTGCAGTGTGATTCATTAAATCCTGGAGTTTTACTTCTACAAATACCTCGGTTAAATTTTTTTTGCCGGTATTGATTCCTTCTTGGCGAATCCAATTTTTTTGTATCCGGGAAGAACGTCGACTTTATGAATTTTTAAGGAGCTCCTTCAAATTTCATATATTTTCTGCGTTAATCCCAGACCCATAAATAAGAAAAACCCTTCTTGCTCAGTGTACTTAGTGGTAACTAGGTTTGCTGTAAGTCTGCACAGATTTCGTAATGCTCAAATTTGTACTCCCTTGCTCCTTCGAATACCAAACTATTCTTCAAAAAGAAAATGCTTCTGAAAAATGTTCCGTTGTAATGCTTTCAGTAGCAGCTTCAAGCGTTCATTTCTATGTAAAAGTATTTAATCTAATCTATCTTTATGCGGCTAGTTAAAATTTGAACTTCTTCCTCCTTAGAATCTACGAAGAAGCTTTATTTCTTACATTTGCAGTGTGTATATTTGAATTTATCTTAAGCTCTTTGAGAAATCCCATTTCAAAATCATTTAGATGTTCGGGGACAGAGAAAATTTCAAAAATCCTTTCATTTTTAACAACATTTTTGCGCCAAAAAATAAAATTGTTTTATATATAAACGGAAAATGACCAACCTGCAACTAGGACCAATTTTTCATCAACTGAAATATCATTTATTTGCCTTGTCAGTTTCCAAAACAGGTAATAAGCAATCGAACATTGTGGAAAGGCATATATAATTAGGTAGTATTTACAAAACAGCATTACGCAATGTTGTCAGTTAATTACATGTGTGAACCTCGCGCTTGCTGTTCAAATGCTGCACCTAAGTTGTACTGTTTCACCTGCACATATTTCTTTAAGGCTTAGTGCGGGGGTAGTTCATTGGATTGTTTGTTAAATTACATACCAAATTTGATGTCTGTAGCTAGTATAGTCTATAAGAAAATTTTTCATATCAAATTCGGCTAGATCGAATTCGTAGGGGTATATATGAAAATGAAAGTTTTGGGTCAACAAATTAGGCCCAAGTTTTTTAATCATGATGCACAATCTAACAGATCAGACATAGAGTGATGACCTAGGAATGGAGGAAAACGACTGAATGTCATAAAAGAGCACTTTGAGGCATTAAGGTGTAATTTATTAACGTGGCACGAATCACAGAATTCATTGAAATCTGATTGCAAGTACGGTTGGAACGAAGGATCAATATAGGAATAACAAATCTAGATGTCATCCGCAAACGTAAGCACGCGTGAATGAACCAAGGACAGGGTAAATAATAATGGGCACAGATGACTGGGGACAGTTGAGGTAAACAGTTTTAGATAATGAGGAACGAAAAGACACCTTTTGGGTTCTGGGGTTCAGGTTTAGGGAAAAAGCTCATAATGTTTAATTTCGTAAGATGCATAGAATGCTCAACCGCATCGAAAGCCTTACTAAAGGTGGTATCAATAACATTAGTTTGGCACTTTTTATGGAAACCATGGTGATAATTTTCTCAAAAAGCTTAGGTATTGGGGAATGTTTGGCGATGCCATGGTAGTTAGGAATTAACGATTTCTTGCCCATTTTATGAAGCTTAATAATTAAAGACTCCTTCCAAACATCAGGAAAACTACAAGTATCAGTCGACATAGATTGTGAAATCGAACACATTGTAACACGGAATATTATCAGGTTTGGGTACGAAGGAAGACGACAAAGATGATAAGCTAGAGATAATACAGTCTTCAGTAATACTAGAAAAAAACTTGCAATTTAAATGTGAGATTGAGAAGGGATAGGATGTGGGAGGTAAAACTGTAGTAGAATATGACGACCGAAAGAATTTAGCTAACAGATCTGCAATGTCTGAATCATTATTGTCTCTCATCAGGCATCACAAGGGGCTGTCTTTCAGATACAGAATTAACAATAGAGTAGAGTAGAGTAGGATTCTTTTAGAAGAGTTAAAAAAAGAATTTCACCGGTATAGGGGACATTCAAAGAGGTTATCAAGAAAATCATGTTGAAACGAAGGAATTAAGTAAAAGAGATTACCATTAACTAGCCGAAAAATATTAGAAAAATTAAAATAAGCACAGTGCATGTAGGTTCTGATATTCTGACCTAGCCGGAGGAATATATGAACAAGAAATATATAAGCTAAAGTTGGAACATGTAACTTTAACGCAAATGAAGTCAACACGTAAGGGCAGGTCAATCGACTTACAGATTCGAGTTGACACAAGGGGCAGTGTACGGGGCTGTGTAGTACAATAAGTACTCCACCGCCACGATGACCAACACGATCAAGCTTTTAAGAAATAAAGTTATTGGAAAGAATTTCGTTATCCAAAGTAGAGTTGAGCTAAGTTTGGAAAAAGCTAATGTGTCAGCCAAAAAGGTTTGGCTTTCACAGAACAGTTTTGAGAGCTTGGTAAGAAGTCCTTTTACATTTTGAAAATTAATGCAAAAACTAGACAACTAAGCCATCTGGCCAAAAAACAGGTGCTACCATAGTTGAGGCCGAGCAAACTTAAACTTTTGAATTAAGACATTAGCAGGGCATATATTACCAATGTAAGCTGCAACAGACGCCTCAGAAGCATCTGGAGTTCCCGTGAGAGATAGATTGAGGTCCACCAGAGGGTGGGTGGAACAGGGTGGTTTAATCTAAAAAGAAGAACATAAAGAAGGACAAGATGATGGTGTAGGCGAAAGTAAAATGGGATAAGATGTAATAGAGAGTGCTGGCGGTTGCTCATGAGGCAACTTAAGGGCACACTTCTTGGGTGGAACAAACTTTAATTGGGATAATAAATATACGCTATATTCGCACTCTTTAGACAGCTGTTTGGCCACTTTGTTTAAAGAAAGAAACTTTATGCGAAGATCCTTGCACATAAAATCTAACTGCTGGCTGTAAAAGAAGGCAATTAAGCTTCTGCTCTCTGACGTGACGGTCGGGTTTTTGCATAGCTCCTGAGTTTTTATTAATATTTATTGTTTTTTCTTAATTTTTAATTGTGCTTAGTTTGTTTACGCTTTCGCTGGTGTTATTTTGCTTGACACCCTTGTGTTTTATTTCCATAATTCGCCAAATTAAATAGTTTAAACAATTTTTTCTGTTTCGTGATTAGTGTTTGGTGCATTTAATTTTTTTTCTTTTGTTTTTCTTTCTCTGAAACTTGGCTTAACTCCTCTGTTTTGGATAATGAAATTCTTTCTAATAACTTTATTTCCTATAGGCTTGATCGTGTTGGTCGTCGTGGCGGTGGAGTACTCATTGCTGTCAACTCGAATCTGTGTTCAAGTGTCGTGCCGATTGATCTGCCCTTAGGTGTTGAGTTTATTTGCGTCGAAGTTACATGTTCCAACTTTAGCTTATATATTTCTTGTTCATATATTCCTCCAGCTTCTGATATCATGACCTATATGCACCATGGTGATGCTTTGCAAACTATTTTTAATCGTCTTAAAGATCGTGATTTCCTTATAGTTTTAGGTGATTTCAACTTGCCAAATATTTCTTGGCTTGTTAATGATAATCTATCTTTCTTAATTCCTTCATCTCAACATGTTTTTCTTGGTAGCCTACTTGAAAGTCCGCTATATCAGTTGAATTCTTTCCTTAACTCTTCTAAAAGAATCGTTGATCTTGTTTTTGTCTCTGATCCGCCTGTTAGTGCTGTATTCCGAACACAGCCTCTAGTGAAACCTGAATAGATTCTGCAGTGAGTTTTTCTACTCTGCTCTTAATTCTCTAAGTGATAAATGCGTTCCTTATGTGAATGTCTCTACCGTCTCCAGCGCGCCAGTCTGGTTCACACGTAGGCTCTCTAATCTCCGTAACATTAAATCGAGATATTTTATAAGATTTAAAAAAACTGGTTCGCGACTTGACTATGCAAATTACTGTATAGCCAAATCTCAATTTTGTCTTTTAAACACTCAATGCTACAATAATTATATCGTTCGCTGTAAGGTTGAATTTTATAAGAACCCCAAAAGATTTTACAACTTTGTTAATTCCAAAAGACGCTTTAATGTACTACCTTCCACCTTCAGACTTAATGACCAGACTGCTAATAATGACTCAGATATTGCAGATCTGTTTGCTAAATTCTTTCAGTTGATATTTCGTATTATCTCTAGCTTGTCATCTATGACGTCTTCCTTCGTTCCCGGTCCTGATAATATACCTAGTTGCATCCTTAAAATGTGATCGATTTCCTTATCTAATCCTTAATCTCGGTTATTCTTTATATCGAGCGAGACTTGTAGCTTTCCAGATATTTGGAAGGAGACTTTTATTATTCCACTTTTTAAAAAGGGTAGCAAATCGGATATTTCTAACTACCGTGGCATTGCCAAACTTTCGGCAATACCAAAGCTGTTTGAGAAAATTATTACGTCTTCCCTTCAACACCTATCCAGATCCACTATTTCTCCTTGTCACCATGGCTTCATGAAACCTTTTAGAATTGACTACCCTTGTACACCATGGCTTCCGTAAAAAGTGTCAAACTGATGTTATTTATACTGACTTTAGTAAGGCTTTCGATATGGTTGATCATTCTATGCATCTTATGAAATTAAACATTATGAGCTTTTTCCCTAACCCCGAACCCCAGAACCCACAAGGTGTCTTTCCGTATTGAATCGGTACAGAAGCAATTCCTTAAGTTTGCGTTACGCGGTCTTACTTGGGACCCGAGTCTTCGCCTACCTTCTTATTCTGACAGACTTCTTCTTATTAATCTCCCTTCACTTTACAACCGTAGGCTCGTTTTTGGCATTCTCTTTCTCCATAAACTAATCAACGGCGAAGTCATTTCTACTAATTTACTAGATACGCTGTATTTTTGTGTATCTCACGTCGGACCAGAAACTTTTTTCCTATTTACCTTAGTAGATGTCTGACTAACTACTCTCTTCACGAACCTTTTCGTGTTCTTTGCCAATCTGTTAACAACCTTTCTCACCTAATTTCTCCTCATCTTTCTGTCACTTCTCTTCGCGCTATACTTTTTAATCATCTACAGCGAAACCAATGAAAATATTCTGGACTTGGATTGGCTGCAACTCATCCCTGACCACATTGGCTGTGAATCGGGGCATAGCTGGCACCTTATGCAAATAAAACACCTCCACCGGGTCGGGGATGTTTAGTTGTGTATATAGCTAAGCTATCTTCTTCAATTAATTACTATCTGTCTTTAGCTTAAGCTTTTTCGTCGACTGCTGTGTTAGTTGACGTAAATAAATAAATAAATAAATAAAATAAGTGCAGCTTATTAAGCCAAGCTCAGGCTTAGACATAGACAAACCAGAAAAATTTGTAATAGTCATGGGCGTTAAGGCCAGCACTTTTTAGGTGAATTTGATTATCGCAGAGCCAACAAGATATTGCTCTATTGATCATCAATTCGATCAGCATGCTTGCAAGTAGGTAGAAAACAAGCCATTGGAAAAAACAACAAACAAAAACAACTTTCACTCGTTGCAGAGGACGGACGTGTTTTTTTTTCGCGCTTATCAAATTTTATTTTTTTCTCGCGATTAAATACTTTTCTACAACTTTTAATTATTATTAATTTTCGGTTTAATAATAATTTCAGCATCCGAATTTTATTTTCATTTCGCGAATTCTTGCAGTCGTTTTTGTGTTTTTGTTTAAATATAAATAAATTGAAACTTACAACAATACTTGCATTAGCGGTGTTGTTGTTTTGCTTCTCTCCTTTGCTTTTGTGTCTTTACTGTTGTAACTTACTCTCGCGCTGTTGCGTACAAATTGTTGTTGCATGTGTTCAATTTGATGCGCTCTCCCACTCTTTCCTATTCACGTTTGATTTGCGCTCTCGTCTTTTGCTTACCCGCGACTCTGTGATACGTGTTTTTGCTTTTGTGTATTCCTACTTTTTAATTTTTTTAGTTGTGAAGGCTTACTCTGCACATTAACCCTTGTGTCAGAACTGGTCATTATATTCTTATACACAGATTTTTGACCTTTACAGTTTTTATTTTTTGATTTCTTTTTTAAAATAAATTTAACTTTTTGATAAAATGGTTGTCTGTTAAAAAAATAATTGCATAGTTTCCACCAATGCGGTTGACTCCCATAATTATATTCTTTGTTGGTTGTGTGACATTGCGGTTCACGTTAAGTGTGCAGATTACACAGGCAGAATCAAGGAGTGGTGGCTTTAAATATGGATGTGATGCTTCCTGTGAGGTCGAGAATGAGATGCGCTCATTCATGAGGAGGCCTAGAGATAGTTTTGACACTTTAAAGGCAGGTTTTAACAAACTCCAAGCGGAGTTTACTGCGGTGGAGACTCAGTTCAGAAGTTTATCGCTTATGAATGAGTCTCCAAAACGTAAAAGGACCAGTCCTTAGCGTGTTGAGATCATCTGTAGATCCGCCAGCGTCTCTTATCGTCCCCGACCGGTCTAATGCACCGTCCACTCTTAATGTACTGCAATTGATATCATTTAAAAGCCCGGTTGTGAATGCTATTAGTAAGGAATTACCGGTATCACCTGGGAATGTTCTCTTAAAAACGATGCCTATTGTAGTGTCCGATGTGTCCGGGCAATTACCCATTCCAATGCAAATTGCAGACAGTTCTAAAAGTATCGAGGGCCCCGTAAACAAGTTGACTGCTGCAGTGGGTGACATGTCCAACGTTGCTGCTGCGGCTGACGCTTCGGGACCGCGGCCTCTCGTTGGCATACAACCAAATTAACATATATTTGTTTCTAGGCTTGACCCTGTTGTCACATCGGATGATGTAATAGCCTATATTCGGAAGAAAGTTAACGTCTCGAATATTGCGGTGGAATAGTTTAAATGACAACAACAACAACTAATACTATTTCTGCTACATCAGCATCTGCTGGTGTGTCAAAAAACTAGTTTCGTCCCTTACCAGAACGTAAGAGGACTGAAATCTAAACTTCCTTATCTCTATGTAGATAGTCTTTCTTTTGAACATAACATTATAGCCTTTACAGAGACGTGGTTTTGCCGTGGTATTGTCGATGCATCGGTTTTTTCCACAAACTTTTCTATATTCAGACGTGACCGGATATCTCGCATAGGCGGTGGCGTTCTGATAGCTGTTGATGCTGCTTTATCATCTGAAATGATTCAATTTTCTAGTACCCAGGAGATTGAGTTTGTCGGTGTTAAAGTAAATTTTAAATCTGTTAATGCTTATATTACTTGTTCCTATATTCCACCATTGTCTGACATGGTGGTATATTTAAATCATTTAGAGGCAATTCAGTGTGTCTCCTCTTTAGTTTCCAGTCAAGACATGCTCATAGATGTATGTGGTTTTAATTTACCCGCTTTAGCATGGTCACCAACAGATGAATGTACCATGTTGCTGCCCTCTATGTCACATGACTTTATTGATGACCTTCTAGGCTTATCTTTATCCCAAGTCAATCCTGTCTTAAATTCTAATTTGTATTGGATTCTTCTTATTGTGATGTTTCTAGGATCAAACCATTTGTTCTTCCAGAAGACAAATTTCATCCTACATTAAATTAAAAATTGATCTGCCCTTGCTTTCACCATTACTTGGTTCAATTGAGTTACCTCTAACTAGGTGCTTTCGTAAGACTGACTTTGCCAGCCTTAATGAAAATATTACCAATACCGATTGGTCTTATCTATACAATAGTAGAGATATGAACTCAGCTGTTCGTTTTTTTTATGATAATCTAAATTCACTCTTTGATATTTGTGTGCCTCTTGGTAGGCTGGAGCGGCTCCTCCCTGGTTCTCTCGAGAGTTATCCAATTTAAAAAATGTGAAGACTCGATATTATAAAAAGTTTAAAAAAACACGTCGTTCATCAGATTACGCTCTCTATACAGTCGCTCGTTCAAAATTCATGATGCTTAATACACAATGCAATAAGAATTATCTACAGCGGTGTAAGCTTCAGTTTTGATCTGACCCTAAACAATTTTATATGTTTGTTAATTCTAAACGTAAGACCTCTGTGCACCCATCTTTTTTGTCTTTTCAAAATAAAAAAGCGAGCACTGATCAGGCAATTGCCGATATGTTTGCGAGTTTTTTCAAAACAACTTATTCCTCAACGGAATATCGAGCAAGTCCGTATCCTTATCATTTAAAGAAGGCTAATTGAATTTTCAATCCAGTGGTTGATGAAAGTTCTCTTCTTAGCGAACTTAAACTAGTTAAACCTGTTTATTCTCCGGGGCCAGATGGTCTTCCTGGATGTGTACTCAGTTTCTGTGCAAACCCATTATGTAAACTTATTTTAAAATTGTTTCTATTGTCTGTCGAATCTTCCACTTTTCCATCTATTTGAAAGGAGTCATATATCATTTCTCTGCATAAAAATGGCAAAAAGTCCGAAGCCTCTAACTATAAAGGTTCCGTTCCGAAAGCTTTCGAGAAAATTATAACTTTGCAATTGCAACATTTTTGCAGCTCTATTATTTCGCCTTCCCAACATGGGTTTGTGAAACGTAGATCTACAACCACTAACCTTTTAGAATTTACATCTCTAATTATCAAGGGGTTCAAAAATGCTAAACAAACTGATGTCATATACCCTGACTTCAGCAAAGCCTTTGATTTCGTTAATCATACCCTATTACTTTCGAAGCTGAGCGACATTGGGTTTCCACCAATTCCACCAATTTTCCTATCTTGGGTTCGAGAATATTTAACAAATAGAAAACAGAACGTACTTTTTAAGTCTTCTTCTTCCGATTCCATTCCTGTGACTTCTGGTGTACCTCAAGATAGTCATCTTGGCCCTCTGCTTTTCACATTATTCATGAACGATCTTCCATCAGTCATTGTTCATTCGCGTGTGCTTATGTATGCTGACGATGTCAAGCTTTGTCTAACTTATAAAGATACAGATTCATTTAGTCGGCTACAAGCTGATCTTAAAAATTTTCAATCCTGGTGCTAGTTTAATCTACTAAATCTTAACACTACCAAATGTAAGGTAATAACTTTTTTTCGTAACTCTCCTTAACTGGTAACTTATTTTCTAAACAATAATCCTTTAGAAAGTCTAAATAATATGAATGATTTGGGCGTACTTATGGACCATAAGTTAAATTTTAACACCCATATTTCCACCACGATCGCAAAGGCCATGAGTGTTCTAGGTTTCATTAAAAGATGGTCAAAAGAATTTGACGACCCCTATACAACTAAAGTTCTTTTTACTTCGCTTGTTTGTCTTATTTTAGAGTATGGATCTTGCATTTGGTCACCTCAATATGAGTCGCACCAGATTAGACTTGAATCCGTTCAAAAACAGTTCATGCTATTTGCTCTTCGTGGCTTAAGCTGGGATCGCAATGTTAATTTGCCTTCGTATTCTAGTAGACTTCTCTTGATTAACCTTCCTTCCCTAACTAACCGCAGAATTATGCTTGGTGTTATTTTTATGCACAAGCTCCTAATTGGTGATATTGATTCGCCTGAGTTGCTAGCTCAGGTAAATCTGTCGGTACCATGTAGACGGAGTAGACATCCTTTGATACCTTTATCGCTTAGTCCTTGTTCTTCTAATATGCCATGCATGAATCTTTTAGGGTCCTCTGCTCTGATTACAACTTTCTATTCCTTGTAATCGGCTCAGTGTTTTCTATTAATATACTTAAAACATCTATCCTATCCCATTTAGTTAATAGATAGCTATAGTACTATTTGTTTGTCTGTTTTTTCTATTGTGTATTTGTCCACGCGATTCGTGCCGTGCGTTATACGGCTGCACCCCTCGGTCGGTCGTGTGGGAGGTGGGCAGTTATCTGCTTGGGCTCGCGCGTAACAGGCTTTGTCCTGGTGTCGTAGGGGCTTGAACGTACTTCGCATAGTATCGTCAACGTCCGCTATAAAAAAACAAAAAGAAACACAGAGCCAACAGAGCAACTGCAGAAGTAATGTCGAGAGAAAGAGAAACAGAAAAAAATAAAATACACCAAACACTAAAACACAAAAAAAAACTAATAATTTGAAAATTATGCAAATACAACACAAGTTTGTCAAGCAAAACACTCCGTAGAAAGCGTTAACGAACTAAGTAAAATTAATAATTGAGAGAACAATAAATATTGATAAAAAAAATCAGGAACTATAACACGACCGTCACTTCAGAGAGCAGAAGGACCAAAGATCAAAAATCAATTTTAAATTTTTAGTGTATTTTTAAACGCTTCTAGTTCAATAACAATTTTAGTTATTATTAAAATTTATGAAGCATGCCACTAATAAAAAACACACTTTTCAGATAAAAAATCCAAGATCGAGTGTTGAAATCTCCCAATATTCAGTTTTAAAGTTTCGAATTTTTGTTAAAATTATCATTTATTCCCTTTACTAAAACGTCTCATTTTTGGGCGCCTCTAGCACGCATGAATCTCAACCGACTTCAAGAATTTTTTGGATTTATAATCTGTGAAGCATACATACATATATCATTAAATATATAATTTTTGAAAAACGCAATCACAAAAAATTTATTTTTGCAACGCTATCCGGGCAGATGAGGGCTTTGACACCGAACGTTTTCCCGCCTGTCTCGAGGCATCGATGCCATCGCCGTTGGCATCAAGTGGGAATTGCAGTGCTGTATCAGTGTGGACAGTGTCAGCTTTTGTATCGGAGGCGGGCGGAGGAGCTCATGAAAGAGTAGCAGGGTGTGGTGATCCTTCGTTCATTTATTAAACTCTGACAAAATGACGGTTTAATCTGACCAATAAAATGCTTCGGCATTATCAACTGTATCTGAATTGCTCCTGCCAGTTCAACTATGAGTATGGCTCCGCATAACTCAAGGCGGGGCAACGACACCGTCTAAATTTGGGCTGTTCGAGGAAATAGTAGATTTATTCGAAATCTTGCCTTCTGTGGCAGGTGATCATCCCACCTCAGCTCTCGTAACCAAAGTTTTTGCATAAATACTGTGCTATGGATGACAATGATGGCTAGCTAGCCAGCGAGATCAAATATCTTGGCGATTTGGCTTTCTCGCTTAGTATAATCTGGTTTGACCTCTTAGGTGAGATAACAAAGTATGACTCAACTTTGGTCTCTATATATCGGACTCAGCATTAGGCAGAAGACTTCTTGGGATGTAGCACATTAGGCACCCAAAAAAAAAACCACCTGAAAAGCATTTTTAAGTTCATTAACCAATACGATTGCAAGTACATTATCGACATACTGTGAGGAATATTATAAATCATAATAATATCCCACACAACAAACCAACAGCGAAGCAATACAAAGGTGTGAATAACGCACCAGATACAAGATATAGCCAAGACACGAACCCGATGTACGATATACGATACAAGACATAGCCGAGACACGAACCAGATGTACGATATACGACCAATATTGGCACTGGTCGATCGAACCAGTGCAACGCAAATAAGTTACGATCAAATGCAATGGATCGAACCACACGCAACCGCGAGCAATTTCGTACAAGCGGGAAGATGCGTGGGAAGCATAATGTGAGAAGTTGGAAATTACACGACATACGATACGGCTACGATCAAACACGACCGATCGGACCGCACGCAACCGCGAGAGATTTCGTACAAGCGGGAAGATGCGTGGGAAGCAGAATGCAAAAAAACCAATATGCATACATACGACGGGCAACCAGGTCCAACATGGCTCGATCGAACCTGTGACGTACGATCGAGCATGATAATCGAGCCGCATGCGACCGATGGCAAATTTCGTACAAGCGGGAAGATGCGTGGGAGGCATAATGTATAAAAATCGGCTATGTAAGAGCAAATAAGGGCAAGCGAGAAAGGGCATTGGCCCAGTGAGACAATTTAAGAGCACAGAGAGGCCACAATAGAAATGCATGCATTGACGTACAATGCATGTACAAGCATACACTCACAATACATGTATGCTATGCGTGTATGACCGCGAGAGGGAGTACCGGTGGCTTATGGGTGCTCTCTGCCTACGTCACACACAAGAGATCAAAGCAGTGAGAGCATGAACTGCCGAAATTATGAGAACAAAGTGAGGGCCAAGCAAGCCCACGAGACGGGTGCGGGGCATGCATGCATGTATGAAACGATAATGGTTTGTGGATTGGATAGGGGAATATGCGAACCGAAGGGGGAGGGATGAACAATGGGGAAGCCCTCATATCTGATAGATACGATATGCGGATGAATGTGCATTGTATGGGAAATTAAACGATTTCATATGTTAATTTAATCAATATGATTATCGTTAAACAATAGCTTAAGTTAATATAATTGTCATATATATGTATGTAAATATAATAAGGAGAGAATATGTGTGAAATTGGGTATGACAAGTGGATCAAAGGGAGCGACGGGCAAAGGCAGCGATGAAAGCAGAGAAAGCCAACGGGATACGATGGGCGGCCAATAGAAAGGCGACGCCAGCATAAGAAAGGGATGCAAGTCAATATGTACAAATAAGAAAGACAGGGACAAGGAATAAATGGGCGCGCAGCCACAAAGAAAGTGGACATATGCGCCAAAGATTTACGGGACTTTCACCACGCATAGCAACAAGGGAATGCGTGGGTGAAAGCAGAGGGCTGATGGAAATGTACCAGCTGTATAGCGGTACCACACCAATGTGTTCCTGAGGCCATGGGAACTGCCTATATAAAGGCAACATGAAGTCATCAAGTCATCAAGTCATCAAGTAGTGATCAAGTAACAAGTAATTAAGGCCTTACGAGTAACCTTAAGAACTTATCAAGGAAACAGAAGGAGCAAAGTAAAAACAAGGAACTATACAGGCCTTACGAGTAACCTGTACAGTTCATTTCGACAGCAACAAATCCTTAAATAAGGATAGTAAACACCGTACCCAAGCTAGAGCGAGTGGGCGAGAAGCCAAGCATCTCCAGGAGTATCCAAAGTTAATGGTAGGCACGAGGATATATCCTACTGCCGAAATTCCAGGATCTATATATCCTGACGAATACCAATAATTGAGGAACATCCTGCCAAAGTCATAAAGCAAGAGCCATCTCAACGAGCATAGCGAAAGGGTGCAGAGGTGTGGAGCACAACTCAAGCATATGATACAGACCGAAACAATAATCGGCAACAGAAGCAAGAGGAAGGCAGGAAGCGACGACGAGGGATTCAAAGTAACTCACCAACGCTGTCCACGTCCAGACCTACCGCAGAGAAACTTGTCATAGCCAATCAAGCCCATAACGATCGCAAATAAACGTATTATAAAAAAATCAAATCAATAAACAAAGCTGTTCTAATTTCACCGGGGCACAAAATAAATTTTGTTGTGCCGAACCTAGCCCGAGAGATATTATAAATATCCCGAAGGACGAGAAAGGATCGTTACAACTGGCGCCCAACGTGCTATACTGGTGATATTTAGAAATAAAAATACAGTTTATAAATCATAAAAAGATCAAAAATGGGAAAAGGATGGATTTACCACATGAAGAAGGAGGATTTGGTACAGACAGGCCAAAGGATCGGGACCGAGATAACCGGCACAGTGGAGGAAATGAGGAAACAGCTAGGCGAGTGGGTAGAAAGGAATGAAACGGACCCAGACTGGAAGGAGGAAATAAATAGATTGGAAACAAAGTACTCGAAAAATATAAAAATGAAGACAATAGCAAGCACATCAAGAACATGCGAAAATGAGGCTGAGGAATTCAAGAAAATAAACATCGCCACACTAGCAATCCCACCATATTCACCACCAAGATGGGGAAGCGAAGGAGCCCTAGATAGCGCAGAGACAAAGAGGGACATAAGGAGACAAACAATAGACCCCAAGAAAACGGCACCACACACAACAAACAAGACCACCGAATACGCCAAGGTGGCAAAACAAGTGAGGGAGTGGACATTCAGGTTCGACGGCAATTCCAGACCACTAGAGTTCATAGAACAGATCGAGTGGTCAGCAGACATGTATGGCATCGAACTGGACATGATCCCGAGAGCGATGCCAGAGCTACTGAAAGATAGGGCACTCAAATGGTACATCGTATCGAAAAACTAGCAAAGTCACAAACCGCATCGCAGAGCACAATGAAGCTGTGCGAATATCGTAATGACACATACAAGCATGCGAAAACAAATTTAGAAACTGGCAACGGATACCCGAATATCGTAACGTTACAAACAATATGCAGACATAATAGAAAAAAAAACCAGAGTTAGAACAATTGGGGACAGCACCAACACATATGCGCATACACCACGAAAAGAGAGGGGAAACGCACCCACACAGGCGCATGATGTTACGCACCCACACATACGCACGATATGACGTATGTAATGGTGAGTCACCGCAATGCACATACACATGCGCATGCTACTATGCACATAATGGTGGAGCATCTCGGCGTTTTAAAATATGCCAAGAGAACAAGGGCAAGGAGGAGAAATCCTAAATATCGGTAAATATCAAAGAAATGACCGAAAGGCGAGCTTTCATGCGTGCAAATGTCATGATCAGGAAACACTCAAAGTTTATCACTCGGCGAGTAAAGAAAAAAAAAAAAAACTAAACCATGAACGCATTTAATGCAAATCTTGGCCAGGATGAAGGCGTAGCTCGACGAGGTGCGGCACCACGGGCCAATATGGAACGCGGTGACTGGCATCGGTCCGATGAGGAGTCCGACGACGATGTGCCGGACATGGCAAATCCGGCCATCGCCGCCTCTTCGGACGAGGAGTTAGATGAGGACGGAGAGGAAAGCGGGTACATGACGGAGGAGAGCGAGGCCGAGTCAGCGGTAAACATACAGGAAGAGGAGAGCGACGATGAAGCAGTATGGAGGGAGCTGGACGAGGCAATACGCATGTTGGAGGAGGAAGTGTCAGGAGAGGCGAGCAGCGGCCGAAGCAGCCCGGTGGAATATGCGCCATGGGAGCAGGAAGAAATCCATGGGCCTCCGGCAGGATTGTGGGAGCCAGCGCGGCCATCAACGCCGTTTCGTATGGTGGACTCAATGTCGGAGACCAGCGAAACGACTGGGATGGCCGTGGCTGATGAAGGTGCGGCTGATGGAGTAGCTAGCCCACCTCCACTCGAGCCGGAGGGGGACGGACGGGGACTCAGAGCGAGCCATAATGGAGAACCACCAATGGATGAGTTGGTGGCGTCAGCAGATCCTGCAGCAGCAGGAGGCTGAGAGGGATCTGCTGGCGTGGGAAAGAAACCAGGAGGAAGAGGCACAGCTGGCAAAGGCCAGGGAGCGGCTGGCAGAAGCGGCAAAACAACAATTGCAGCAACAACAACAGCAGCAACAATTGCAGCAGCAGCAACAACAACAGCAGCAACAATTGCAGCAGCAGCAACAAATACAGCAGCAACACGTGCAGCAATTGCAGCAGCAGCAACAAATACAGCAGCAACACGTGCAGCAACAGCAACAGCAGCAACAATTGCAGCAGCAACAACAACAGCAGCAGCAACAGCAACAATTGCAGCAGCAACAACAACAGCAGCAGCAACAGCAACAATTGCAGCAGCAACAATTGCCGCAACAACAGCAACAACTGCAACATCAGCAGCTGCAGCTTGGAGGCCAAGCGTGTCCGTGGGTGTGGCCAAGACCGGCTTGGAGTAGACAAGTGTCTGCACCCACGGGGCACGACGACAGGGCTCGGCCCGTATTGGCCAGGCAAATTTCATGCCCAGTGCCATACGGGCATGAGAGATATGAGGCGATGGAGGAGGGCGATTGGCCGGAGACGGTGGCAGAAATAGTGGGGCAAATGGTGCAACAAGAAGGGCCGAGAAGAGTTAGAATAGTGTGGGCGGGACAAAATAGGTATAGGATTAGGATAGCCCAGGGGGTAGTTCGGGTGTATCGAGAAAGGAGAGGATAATAAGTAGTGTAATTATATGTAGGGAGGGTAGAATAAGTAGGATATTTAAACGTAAGTTAGGAAAAAAAGATGCGGAACGGGCCAAGAAAAAAGGAACAAACAGTGAAAAGATGCCCTAATCCGACAACATTTAAGAAAAGATACTCAGTAATCGCCAACATTAGAAGATGCCAATTGGCCAATAAAAGATGCGAGCTGAGTCCCAAAAAAAAAAAAAAAAAAAAGGCACAAAACAAGCACAAGACAAGCCAAAACCAAAGAAAAACACAAAATAAGCAAAACACACAAAACAAGCAAAAGACAAGCCAAAACCAAAAAAAAAAAAACACAAAACACAGGCCAAAGCTACAAATGCAAACATATAAAATGCACAAATTCGCAGATGGAAAAAATTAACATGCATGAAACAAACACAAGGTACAAGGGACAGGGGAGGGCAAATCACTCCCGAAGAAGGGGGGGAGTGTGAGGAATATTATAAATCATAATAATATCCCACACAACAAACCAACAGCGAAGCAATACAAAGGTGTGAATAACGCACCAGATACAAGATATAGCCAAGACACGAACCCGATGTACGATATACGATACAAGACATAGCCGAGACACGAACCAGATGTACGATATACGACCAATATTGGCACTGGTCGATCGAACCAGTGCAACGCAAATAAGTTACGATCAAATGCAATGGATCGAACCACACGCAACCGCGAGCAATTTCGTACAAGCGGGAAGATGCGTGGGAAGCATAATGTGAGAAGTTGGAAATTACACGACATACGATACGGCTACGATCAAACACGACCGATCGGACCGCACGCAACCGCGAGAGATTTCGTACAAGCGGGAAGATGCGTGGGAAGCAGAATGCAAAAAAACCAATATGCATACATACGACGGGCAACCAGGTCCAACATGGCTCGATCGAACCTGTGACGTACGATCGAGCATGATAATCGAGCCGCATGCGACCGATGGCAAATTTCGTACAAGCGGGAAGATGCGTGGGAGGCATAATGTATAAAAATCGGCTATGTAAGAGCAAATAAGGGCAAGCGAGAAAGGGCATTGGCCCAGTGAGACAATTTAAGAGCACAGAGAGGCCACAATAGAAATGCATGCATTGACGTACAATGCATGTACAAGCATACACTCACAATACATGTATGCTATGCGTGTATGACCGCGAGAGGGAGTACCGGTGGCTTATGGGTGCTCTCTGCCTACGTCACACACAAGAGATCAAAGCAGTGAGAGCATGAACTGCCGAAATTATGAGAACAAAGTGAGGGCCAAGCAAGCCCACGAGACGGGTGCGGGGCATGCATGCATGTATGAAACGATAATGGTTTGTGGATTGGATAGGGGAATATGCGAACCGAAGGGGGAGGGATGAACAATGGGGAAGCCCTCATATCTGATAGATACGATATGCGGATGAATGTGCATTGTATGGGAAATTAAACGATTTCATATGTTAATTTAATCAATATGATTATCGTTAAACAATAGCTTAAGTTAATATAATTGTCATATATATGTATGTAAATATAATAAGGAGAGAATATGTGTGAAATTGGGTATGACAAGTGGATCAAAGGGAGCGACGGGCAAAGGCAGCGATGAAAGCAGAGAAAGCCAACGGGATACGATGGGCGGCCAATAGAAAGGCGACGCCAGCATAAGAAAGGGATGCAAGTCAATATGTACAAATAAGAAAGACAGGGACAAGGAATAAATGGGCGCGCAGCCACAAAGAAAGTGGACATATGCGCCAAAGATTTACGGGACTTTCACCACGCATAGCAACAAGGGAATGCGTGGGTGAAAGCAGAGGGCTGATGGAAATGTACCAGCTGTATAGCGGTACCACACCAATGTGTTCCTGAGGCCATGGGAACTGCCTATATAAAGGCAACATGAAGTCATCAAGTCATCAAGTCATCAAGTAGTGATCAAGTAACAAGTAATTAAGGCCTTACGAGTAACCTTAAGAACTTATCAAGGAAACAGAAGGAGCAAAGTAAAAACAAGGAACTATACAGGCCTTACGAGTAACCTGTACAGTTCATTTCGACAGCAACAAATCCTTAAATAAGGATAGTAAACACCGTACCCAAGCTAGAGCGAGTGGGCGAGAAGCCAAGCATCTCCAGGAGTATCCAAAGTTAATGGTAGGCACGAGGATATATCCTACTGCCGAAATTCCAGGATCTATATATCCTGACGAATACCAATAATTGAGGAACATCCTGCCAAAGTCATAAAGCAAGAGCCATCTCAACGAGCATAGCGAAAGGGTGCAGAGGTGTGGAGCACAACTCAAGCATATGATACAGACCGAAACAATAATCGGCAACAGAAGCAAGAGGAAGGCAGGAAGCGACGACGAGGGATTCAAAGTAACTCACCAACGCTGTCCACGTCCAGACCTACCGCAGAGAAACTTGTCATAGCCAATCAAGCCCATAACGATCGCAAATAAACGTATTATAAAAAAATCAAATCAATAAACAAAGCTGTTCTAATTTCACCGGGGCACAAAATAAATTTTGTTGTGCCGAACCTAGCCCGAGAGATATTATAAATATCCCGAAGGACGAGAAAGGATCGTTACAATACATATAGGACTTGATAATATCGCTGGTCAATGGAAATTTGGATTGCACATCATTTGCGAGTTGCTGAAGCACGGAGCACCGTTAATGCCAAACGTGATTCTCTGGAATGGCGTATGTCGTGATGTCGGCATTTAACACTGTCGGCATTAACACTTTTCGGAAAAAACTCCACTTGAGAACCAGTTCAAGGTATATCATTAAGACTATCTCCGAAAATGGGGTTGCTGGAAGCTTTAAAGACAAGTTCCTTCGTTGTGGTACTGTTGCCAAATGGCACATGACGCATGTGACCCAAGACCAAATACTCTCGAATGACGTCGTTGCAGTCAGCTTTGCCTGCAATATATTTTGAGAGACGACCTTCGTTTTTTAGAAATTGAGCCTTCGCCACTGAAGTTGATGTTGCTTTTGTCTCGGAATGGAAGTGAGATCATTGACCTCGGTTTAAACGGTAGATCCTGAAGATTCCAAAACTTTGTGAGAAGAGTCTCGAGAGGAGACTTTGTATAAAACAACCCCCTATTTTTCTATCTGGACTGGAGGTCCATTCGATGACCGAATGCCTAAGTGTCGGACCATCACGGTTTTATTGGCCTTTCCTGGCATTTCGGTACTATAAGTATGAAATGGCAACTTCATAATCCAGAACATTCCAACAGAGATAAAGTTGGCTTCCGACGCTAATGCCAAATGTCCACATGGCTGTACCCAGCAATGTATGGACTTTACTGTGAGAACTGGGTTGCGCCGAAGCAATAGTATTTTGTGACGACTCTTGCATGTCTTTAACTTTACTCAGACACCGGCGTTTGATACTTCTTGGAGGAGGAGGTTTTGACGTTGAATCATTTATTACGTGATGGTTTAATGACGGTTTTATCCCTTAGCGATTGTTCCCACAGCACAGTGGGCGAAACGGCTGATTTAGCGGCGATTAATTAATAACTTCTGCAAAAATGATGCTATTTTTGTACGTATATTTTTTTTTTGTAGATAAATTTATTACACATTAAAATTAATGAACAAAAATTGTTTCATTCAGTGAAAATATTTGTTTTTATTATTTGTTCCAAGTTAGTGTAAACCTGTTTTATTCGATGTCTGGTGAGTTTCGCTTAATTTTAAAAAATTTCGTTACACATTTTCAAAATTTTTTTTTTGCTGGTACTTATAAAGGATATATACACATATAAAAAAAAAATTCAAATAAATTGGACAGCTACATATATCATTAAAAAAGCTCATCGGAAATTTAATATTCTCTTGCATGTGTACTCATTTTCAGCTAGAGTTATGTTTAATCGAGAAAATATATGCTGGTATCTTTAAAAAAAACATGGTTCTTTCTTAAAACATACATTTATTTAATCGTTCAATATAGAGTAAATATAATCAACTTCAAAAATATTTTATATATTTTTTTTTTTACTCCTAATCGGTATCTGATGTTGTGCAATCTGATAACTCTTCTTGTGCGTCTTTACTCAAAAAAAGACTAATAATGTCTTTATCTAAAAACTGATCTTTTTTAGAAAATTTAACTGTGGATTTTGCTAACATTGTAATAAATGGATCCGATGAAATAAAAAGTGTGTGAGCCAAGTCTTCCATTGTGTTACTGCGAGAATTTTTTCGTGTGTGGTTTCATCGAAACTTTCTCTGGTCTTTATTTCTGGCCTCAAGAGCTTCTTCTGACATCATACCTATCGGAAGGGCAAAGTGTTCTATAATTTCTGCACCATGAATCAAAATTTTATGGACAGATGAAGGCATATAGAACCATGGGTACTTGTCTACAAATAATATTGCAGTTTGAAATGCATAATGTTTAAAGGCTTGTTTATCAATTTCACATCCGGATGCTAGTGTTCGTAAGATTACACTAAATCGAGAAATTAAAAGATAGTTGACTCCAGTTATTTTGGCAGCTAATTTTGCATCATGAAAAAACTTTCTCGCTGTGTTGCCGTTATTTTTATTGCCTGAGCCACCTGGCTGGGGAATATCAACCAATATACCCATCTCCTTTCGCAAATTCTTTTGTATTTCCAGTTTTCTAATATCAACAGCTGATTTATCTGTATTTCGAACTTGCCAATTTTTAATTATCAGTCTATAGCTAATATGCAGAATGCAATCAAGGAAACGAATCCAAGCATGGTAAATTTTTAATATCACTGAGATCATTCATTTTTTTGGAGTTGTACCACATATTCCACAAACTGAAGATGACGATTCCGCCAGAACACTGAATACTTTTCCATCTATCATGGTCATATAAAATTGATGATGTACTTCAAAACTTTCTACAATAGTTGGCTGTATTGTTGTTATTTGGCTTTTGAAATTATTTACAACATCATTAACCAAATCTGCTGTTTCCTTTCGACAGAGCACTTTTAATGGCCTGCAATAACGAGTGGATGAAGGTTTCTCATTCTTCCAAACTTTTTCTGATCCACGAAGTATTTCCAATGGTACCAAGTACACCGAAAACATGTGCTGATCGATCATACAAGCGTTTAAATCATTAAAATTTTGGCGATAAGTTGAGTGGCCACTACTTCCATCACAGCCCCATTTATATATAGCAGTTAGCTGGGAACCATTGTTATTCTCTATACTTGGAAAATCTTTATAATGTGCTTTATATATTCGAGATACTGTGTGGTCAATTAAATTTTGTAAAGGTACCTCAAATGAATGATCAGTTACTTCTAGACCACTAGGATAGCACAGTTTTTTTGCAGACCGCAATACATCATACGTCGGAAATATATTTGCATTTCGCTTTTTGGTACCACGCTGGAAGTCCGTGTAAGCCTTCTTTGTGTAACCACCATCAATATACATATAAGGCTAAGGCTTCCTCTGGTGTGTAGTTAATTGGTTGTTTATCTTCGGATTTAATGAACGATATTACTTTCTTGGGAAGACTTTCGTCAGAGCTCAACAAATTAATCATTCTAGATGCACTTCGCTTTCCACAATTGTACAAACTAGTACTTGCCGCAGAGACCAGCTCATTGCTTGGAATTTCCTTGACAATGTCCGACAATTTTTTTTTTTTTGTTTTTCCCTGACTATCTCGAAAACTGAGTTTAGGTCGTCCAACATTTGAAATTTGGTCCACCAATACTAGATCGTCATCTAACCACTCTTGGTTTTTTACCTCAAATTTTTTGCAAATTCGGTGGTTCTCTTTCCATTTCCATGTCAATTTTTTTTATGAAATTTATAATTTTCATGGCAATGTACGCGCATTGGCTTTCGTCGAATTTAGTTTTATCAATAATATTGGTGTATATGTACGTCTCTACCGCAAAAGTTTTTTTTGAAGTATCAGGCTCTGTTTAAGATTAAACATCGTGTTCATATGAATTGGCTTCACCAAATCAGATTGACCAAAGAAATATACAAAAACGAAACAAAACCATAAACAAAATAAGTCATAAAAATTCATATGACAATTATTGCTTAATACCAAACAAAACATGCATCCACACTCTGTGGAAAACACTTAAGATTATAACAGCGACGCGGTATCATGTAAGCAACGCTGAGCATGAAATATAAACATTAGAATAAGCATTTTTAAGAACAAATGTCGCCTCCTAGAGTTTAAGAAATCATTTATATACACAACACTTTTGTAAATAAAATCAGTTCATATTTTGAATTCAACGAATGAAGATCGGGTTATTCTTTGCTTTGCCCGGAATCCCTATTCAGGCTCCGTATGCCATACTGTAAAAAGTGCTCGCTTGCACACTGACATTGTTGCTAAAAAAATTATTTCTAAAATAATATGCGGATATATGTGGCTCATTGTGGACAATTTCACTTCGTAATACACAGACTAATTTTAAAACAAAACATTCATACCGAACCCAGTCGGACCTTAAAAGTTATACTCTACTAATGTTTTATTAGTAAATGTTAAGACACATATAAGTACCAAAGAAAATATTACATTTTGGGACGAAACACAATCACATGTCACAAAAATTTATTTTGTTAGTAACTACATACAGCAAAAAGTTCAATTGAAAGCAATAACACTAATTTATACAAATTTTTTTTATACGCAATCAGAATTGACGGGAAAGCTGATGGCAACAGCTGATGAAACATAAGCTGACTTCAAAGCTTCACTGCTGTTCAAATATTGGTAGAAAATCGAATCGATTAATGTTTTTGGACTATTGAATATGTTAGTAATCGATTGCAAAAACAATTTTGGCGCCAAGTTTTACTTTAAATTTGAATTAATCGGAGCTAAATCAGCCGTTTCGCCCACTGTGCACAGCGAGCAATTTAATGGAGCCAAAATATGCGAACATTTCACGCCACATTCCCCACATAATGCTCAAATGTATGCCTGGAGGGCGTTTTGGTGGCAGTTAAACGTGCTCTGAATTGGCTATAAATGAGAGGGCACTCGGTCTCGAATCGCTGCTTGAATGCTATGCACGCCGTGTAGAACCCTTTATTTGTAAGCGGGGATTTTGATACAATGATCTTGGCTCCACGCCTTGTTTTTGCTAGGAATGGTACAATTTTCTGAATAGCGAGGATCGCTAATGTAGACTGTCGTAAATAAATCTCGTGACGTGAGCTTTTTGAGGTGTTCTCCAGTAACGACCTCTGTGTCAATGTCGGAGTCACGGCCGACCCGTGACGGTTTGAAAGGTTAGAAGTTGAGCAGTGCATCGTGCAAAGGGAGTGGTGTTACTGGAAATACAATGCCATGAAACCAATATACCGTCAAAAATACGATTGAAATAATACGAAATAAGGATAATGAAGAATAAGGTAAATCTGAAGAATTCAACAGCTTGGAGTTGAATTTCAATTACCCAAAGATAATTGGAATATTGTGGAATAGCTGTCCACAATTTGGAACGAAACTACTAAACAAAATAAATATATTTAAGAATAATTTAGAATGGGATGCAAGGACAAGGAATGGTGTAAAGCGCTATAAACTTAAAATACAAGTCACCAAAGAGAATTGTAACACTTTGGTATGACGTGAAACCAAAGGAAGTAGAAATACAAGCCTCCAAAGAAAAATAGGATACTTCGTAATGGTTTGAATCTCTTTGAAGTGAAACAAAAGCCCCAAGAAACTGATTTTGCTTTATTCTAGCAAAATGTATTATTCTTTTATTTTGATGCTAGACCGAAAAAAAAAACAAATCGTGAGTACTGTTTCTGAACGAAACGCATTGTTATTGTTAGCCTACAAGAATTATTGAATTATATTCCACATTGTTAGTGCAGTAAGATTATTATCGAATTGCAGTGTCATACTATCAAAAATTATTATGAAGTTCTCGAGTATCGATACAAAATCGATATCGGGTAAAAGCCTGAAGTCTAAGAAAAACCATTGAATTGACCGGATAGTTAGAATATCAAATAAGCGGAATCGCTTTAAACAGTCTAACTAGGCCGTTGGTTTCCGAACATATAAAAACTTGATCCTTTGAGCCGGATACTAGCTGCTGATTTATCTCAATATTTTGCAATTTGTGTAAAGTTGGACGGTACTGCAGTTAAAAGAAGTTATTGCAAGAGAACTACATGCGTTTTCTACAACTCACCGAGGAGTTGTACACTTATCGAGTCACTCCGGACTGGGAAGATCCAGACTTTGACATTGATCCCTATGAGGAAAAGCACTACGTAACTTATTCGATGTTGAGTGTTGCGCAGGAGTAGCTGCAAGTACAGTCTGCCAAATCGTTCAACAACACCCTTCCTGCTACAGAGGAACGTGAAGGCCACGTGTCACACAACCATGTGAACTTGCGCTAAGAGCGGATCAAACTACCAACGTTCTCTGGTCATTATTAGGACTGGCAACATTTTTCAGATATGTTTCTTAGTTCTATCGGCGGCGATCCGAATCTCACTAGCTGTTTGAAGTTTCACGATGTGAAATTGTCTGGCGAAGCGTTTTCGTTAATTAAACATATTTCTGTGACCAACGATAACTATAGTGAAGCTTGTGACAGTCTGGTTCAACGTTACAATAAGAGACATGTAATTATTCGCTCCTTCATTGACACTTTTTTAAGTCTCCCAACGGCAGCTGTACTCAACTCCGTTGCGATTCGGAAGCACAACCATTGATCGAACCATGCACCCTGTGCCAACACTTGACACAGTTGCACGACACGCAGACGTAAGGAAGACCCACTTTTGTTTAAATTGTTTAAGCCAAAACCATAGGATTGCAACTTGTCCTTCAAAGAATACTTGTCGAGTTTGTCAAAGAAAGCATAACACCCTGATTCATGCAGCGCAGCAGACGACTGGCCAAGAATGCAAAGCTCAGCCCAGGATATGATCCCCATTATAAGTCATCATGTTCGAATTACACGAAGTCATCAAATAGCAGTTTCAAAGCAAAGCAAGAAAGTTTTTCATCACACCCTGGAGAATATTCTGTACGCAGGTTCGCAAATGCTTTTGGCAACCATTCTTACATCAGTGAAAGACGCCCGGGGCAACACTGTCACTTGCCGAGCGCATCTCGACACTGGGTCTACGGTGTTGGCAACGGAATCATTTGTCCAGTGGATTGGCATGCGAAGTACACATGAAATGGTTCCAGTTCGTGGTCTCGCCGCCAACAGAGCTGGCGTCACCAGAGGACTGGTAAGGTTTCGAATCTGCTCCCGCAATTCGGATCACAACGTTGCGGTCGAGACGTATATCCTCAGCACCCTTACATCAGCTCTCCCAGCTCAAAACGTGGACATGAGCAACGCAATGGGAGGAAATTTAGAAATTACCCTTTGCTGATCCATCCTTGGGCACAATTGGTGAGGGGGATGTCATTTTTGGATCAGATCAGCTCTTGAAATTCTATACTGGAGAACAAAGATCATTTGGTAACAACGTTCCTATCGCACTAAACACAATATTCGGTTGGACTTTTGCAGGCCCATATAGTACATTCTGTGGAAACGCTCCACTGGCAATCACTCATCACGTTTAGATGGACCTCGATTCGCAGGTGCGATCGTTTATGGATTTCGACAGTATTCCAGCGAAAACATTGACATTGGAGACATTTGATCCGACTGAGCATCACTTTATCACCACTCACACCCGTTCCCAAACTGGCACGTATGTAGTAGAATAACCATTTAAATCCCCGATGCCACCAATTGGCGAAACCCTTCCACAAGCTATTAGCCGGTTGCAGTCACTAGAAAGCAAATTTAGTCGCGACGCAAGTCTCAAGAGAGAGTATATATATTGAAACCGGAAAGCACCACTACCAAATGCCGAGTGGTATTTGATGGATCTGGAAAAGATGGTAGCGGAGTGTCTCTCAATGAGCGTCTTCACATTGGGCCTCCCATTCAAAGAGATCTGTTTGGTGTCTGCATTCGATTCAGACAACATCGATACCAAAAGAAGATTGTTTACATGGACATGCGTCGATCGAGAACACCGTTAAAATATTGGGCATTACTTGAAATCCTGGTCGAGATGAGTTATTGGTTAATACACCGATGATTGCAACTAAACATGCCCCTAGCAAACGGGCGCTATTATCGGATCTGTCAAAAGTCTTCGACCCACTGGGCTTTGTTGCGAGTACCACTGTGTTGTTAAAGCTAATATTTCAAGAATGCTGATTTAGCGCTATTAGCTGGGATGACCCAATACCGGAAGCTCTTCGAAGGCAATGGCAAGCATTCGTAAAGGAATTATATCTACTATCTCACTGCCGAATTTCACGATACATAGCCGTTTCATCGCCGCACATTAAACTTTGTGGTTTTGCGTATGCATCACTCAAGCCTATGGCGCTGTCATTTATAGTCGCGCTCTTACAACGAATGGTTACCAGACTCGATTTGTGGCTCTCGAAACCCGAGTAGCTCCGCTTAAGCCTATCTCTATTTCCCGTCTTGAACTAAACGCCGCTCTTCTACTTAGCCGATTACTTAAACTTGTAACAGAATCTCAACTATACCCATTTCTAGCTTCCATTGCTGGACTGACTCGGAGATAGTCTTGCACTGGTTATCATCGCCACCCCGTCGTTGAAATACCTATGTTTGTCATAGAGTTGCTGAAATTCTGGAGGACTACCCCCGTAGCTGCTGAAACCACGTTCGCTCTGAAGAGAATCCTGCTGACTGCTCATCACGAGGTCTAAGTCCATCTCAGTTGTTGAATCATGAGTTATGGTGGAACGGACCCTCATGGATTACCAAACCACAATCGGAATGGCCGCAACCACAAGGCCAAACTTTACTGACCTGGCGACTGAGGAACGTCGCGACGCCGGCTGGCTAATTACTGTGCTTCATGGAATGCTTGAGGAGAGCATTCACGAGTTATTAATCAACAAGTTGTCTTCCTGGAGCCATCTCTTAAGGGTAACCATCGAATCGAAAGGTCATCCCTACCGCCGAGTGGTTTTTCAATGCAAGACCTGCTTCTTGGAACGACGAGCCACCCATACTGAGCTAATGGGTGACTTGCCTATACCTAGAGTTCAAGCAACTCCGTGTTTCCAGCATACTGGTCTAGACTATGCTGTATCCAATTGCAATCAAGGAGAATAGAGGTCGAACACCTCGTATTGGAAAGGCTTGGTTTGCTATATTTGTCTGTCTCGCAACAAAGGCAATGCACTTGGAGGTCGTAAGTGACTTAACAATTAACGCTTTCATTGCAGTATTTAAACGATTCATTTCTCGCCGAACGAGACCCACTGATCTCTACTCGGACAATGGTACCACCTTTCACGGAAATAGTCGTGCTCTAGACGAGATGAGACGTCTGGCCATCGATCTCATGAAGGATAACGAACTTGCTAGTTATTTCGCGGGTGAAGGCCTCATATGGCATTTTATACCGCCGTCTGCACCACACTTTGACGGTATATGGGAATCTGGAGTGCGATCAGTAAAACCACATCTCTGCCAGGTCCCTGGCACTAAAGCACTGACTTTTGAAGAGTTGTCTACTGTGTTAACGCAAATAGAAGATGTATTAAACTCAAGACCACTTTGCGCAAACGGTGACAGCTCTCTGGACCCTCTTACACCTGCTCATTTTCTTGTTGGGTTACCTTACACTGCGCTACCCGAGCCCTGTAATTTGGACATGACATTCAACCGTGTGGAGAGATGGAATCAACTTCAAGCTATGGTACAGGGGTTCTGGAAGCGCTGGTTTATGGAATATCTCATGTCCTTTCAAGACCGAACCAAATGTTCATTAAAAGAGAATAACCTTTGTATTGGAACTATGGTGGTACTCAAGGAGCCACATCTTCCACCCACAAAATGGATATTGTCTCTGCTGTCCATCCTTAAGACGATGGATTAACTCGCGTATTTACTGTAACTACTGCCTATGGATCTTACAAACGCCCTATTACCAAGTTAGCTGCCCTCCCTATGTGAAATAGTAGTTCAGAAGGCGTCGGTATGTTTCTGAATGAAATGCATTGTTATTGTTAGCCTATAAGAATATTTGAATTAAATTCCACAATGTTAGTGCAGTAAGATTATTATCAAATTGCAGTGTCATACTATCATAAAATAGTTATCGAGTTCTTGAGTATCGATATGTAATCGATATCGGGTAAAAGCTCGAAGTCTAAGTAAAACCATTGAATTGAGCGGTTGTAATAGTTACGAAAAATTATCTATGGATATTACATTCTTCTATTAATTTATACCGACTCTGCGATTATGTTTTCAGTTGAGGCTATTAGTAAATAAGAGATTGGATGTGATATTGGTATATATAAAGATTGGCAGCATATTTGGCGTAATGCCGAATTGTAGGATTATTATGTTAATGCCTCTAGAGATGGATGTGTTAAGGCAGATGATGAATATAGCGCGATTTTTGGCGAAATGACAAGCAAATAAAATTGGAAACGCCTCTCTTGTAAATACGGAGCTAAGGATGGTTAGTATTCCACAACTTATAATGGAATTGCTGCTATGCACGACTCCAAATGATGTGGCATTGCTTGCCTTTAAACTGTCGGTAAAAAACCAAGTCCTATTGGCCAATTCGCGTCTTGCGGCATGGAAGCGTTGAAGATAATCTTACTTGCTTGTTTGGTTTTTTGTGAAATTGTGATGCGTAGTGTTTATGCAAGGTCGCTTGGCGGAGAGTTCTCTTTGAAATTATAAACTTGGGAAGAGATAAGTCGAGCTGCTTATTATACCAGCCACTCTGGTGGATTGTAGATACACACACACACACATACAAACGGATTGTTGAGGCGTCCGCCTAGAGAATCATCTGCCTCATAGATACAGCTGGCAAAGTCCTTGAGGCAATAATCTTTTCGAGGCTGGAACGGCATTCACGGCTAGGGTCGGTCTATCCGAGCACCAGTTTGGATATAGAAAAATACGATCGACGCAGTCTAACGTGTGGTAGGCCTAACTGCAAGAACAATCGAAGGAACGAAATGGAAAGATGGTGCCAAGGTGTACTGTATTATGGTAACACTCGATATCAATATCGGTTCCTAAATAGTTATCTTACCCAGTGCGTAGTCAGTTATTTTCCCAACACGAGGATACGATTCTGGACGGACGCAGGTCCGTTCTAGGTCCCTTGCTCTGAAACGTTATGTACGATGACATCCCACGCTTGGACTTCGAACCTCGCACTCACATAGTTCATTTTGCACACGACGCACAGTTGGGTCTCTGCTCGGATAGCGTTGCTAAAATCAGTTTTTTATGATCGCGTTTGGCAAAAATGATATATGCAATCGATAGGAAATACTTCTGAGATTATGAATCAAAAAATTTTTGAAATCGGTTGAAATTCATGGGTGCTAGAGGCGCCCAAAGTTGAGACATTTTTAGTAAATAGGAAAAAATGATAATTTTTAAAACAAATCGCAACTTTAAAACCGAATATTGGGCGATTTCAACAATCGATCTTGGATTATCTGAAAAGTATGTTCTTTATTAATAGCATGTTTAATAAATCTTTATAATTACTTAAATCTTTATTGAACTAGAAGCCCTTAAAAAATGTACTAAATATTGGCATTTTTTGAACTAACAAGTATCACCTAGTATCACTACCGGACTACATACACTAGGTAGGTGAAATATTTACCTATCAGGTGTATATGGTCCCAATATGAGGAGACCTGCGACACCGATGCGTAAGCCATACAACTAGGTTGCGCCTAAAAAATGCGCTGCAGGTAAAGGGAGGAAGAAGAGCGCATGCGTATTGGCCTGTAGCTTCTTTTTATTTAAATGATAACATTGCGTAATGCTGTTTTGCAAATACTACCTGTTTATATATGTGCCTTTCTACAATGTTCAATTGCTAATTACCTGCTTTGGAAAAACTAACAAGACAGGTAAATGTTATTTAAGTTGATGAAAAATTTGTCCTGGTTGTAATCGGAGTGGCTGCAATTAATTTTGCGTGGGTGAATTCAAATTGTATGTGGACATAGGTATGTACATATGTACGTATGAGTGTGCTTACCGCGGCAAAAATTATTACATATGTACATATGTATGTATGGATTTAAAAATTATTTGACATAAATAATTTATGCCGATGGACTAATGATCAGCCCGTGGAGTGTGCTTTACACTTTAAGTAAAGGTAAGTCGTACTTTATAAATTCTCGATTATTAAACACCTCTACTTGCAGGTTAGAAAACAGCTGTTTTTACATGTATGTATGTATATTTGTGTTTATACATACATATGTATTGCTATGCAATTCGACTTTTGGACAATCAGAATTTCGAAGAATGGAAAAGAAATGCACTTCATAAACACAAAAATGATCGGGAAATACCATGTAACCCTTGGAATAGGTCAGGTATGTACATACAAGTATACAAAAGTGTGTAGGTCGCTATGGAGGAGCGGGAAACCTCACACTTTTATAAGTTTGTAATGGGATATAATGTGAATGAGAATTTTAATAAGAAATGTTGTACTTAGCAGGAATTCCGCCGATGCAAGCTGGAATAGCGGAAGAAGATCCGGCTCGAAGGACCAATGTTCGTGGAGGGGCGGAACGATTTGTGGTGTACAACTTGGCGGGTGCCAATTTCGAGAATTTCGGTTAAAATTAATTCTGATTTATTTATTTATTTCACAAGATGTCCCGACACATACGAAATGGTTCGGGTTGAAAAAAGTTACAATATCGAAAGATAAGAGCGCAAGGAAAAAGAACGGGTGTTCGGATTAAAACTCGTACTGGATTGAATATGGCGATTCACAGGAGAACTCCTCGTCAACCTCCGCAGTATGACCGAATTCGGTTTTCGAAAAAAACCCTACCCCTCACTCTCTGCTGTTCACCCGGTGGCGTGAACATTGATGGAAAATTATTTTGATGAAAATCAGCCATTAATAGCAAATTTTCAAATAGTATAGCTCTCGCCTATACTACTAAACATGCATGGAACGAAACAGGAACGGAGTCTTTTGCTATCCAGCGTCATCCGATCTACTGCACTCTACGCAGGGCCTGCGTGAATTATGGAGTCTTGAGTCAACGCTCCGTTTAAGCGCAATCAAGGTGTGCAGCTCTTTTTTAATGACGCCACACTGGCAGGAAAGGTGGGACTCCTCTCCCAAGGGGTGGTGTATTCACACTTTGATCTCCGACTCGTAATGAAGAAACTGAGGAAGCTGTAGAGCGAAAGGTCTGTGCAATAAATAAGTCCACGGTCTGCGTTGTAATACCACAAGTGGCATGGTTGTAGCTACGGTTCTTTCGGGAATACACGGCTGCCCAGCTTCTGCGAGAATGTTATTTGTAGGCGATGTGGGAAAAGCGTTGATGGCCGTGGTGGCTGATGCGTAATAATGTGTTTGTTACCCAGTGCGTAGTCAGTTATTTTCCCAACACGAGGATACGATTCTGGACGGACGCAGGTCCGTTCTAGGTCCCTTGCTCTGAAACGTTATGTACGATGACATCCCACGCTTGGACTTCGAACCTCGCACTCACATAGTTCATTTTGCACACGACGCACAGTTGGGTCTCTGCTCGGATAGCGTTGCTAAAATCAGTTTTTTATGATCGCGTTTGGCAAAAATGATATATGCAATCGATAGGAAATACTTCTGAGATTATGAATCAAAAAATTTTTGAAATCGGTTGAGATTCATGGGTGCTAGAGGCGCCCAAAGTTGAGACATTTTTAGTAAATAGGAAAAAATGATAATTTTTAAAACAAATCGCAACTTTAAAACCGAATATTGAGCGATTTCAACAATCGATCTTGGATTATCTAAAAAATATGTTCTTTATTAATAGCATGTTTAATAAATCTTTATAATTACTTAAATCTTTATTGAACTAGAAGCCCTTAAAAAATGTACTAAATATTGGCATTTTTTGAACTAACAAGTATCACCTAGTATCACTACCGGACTACATACACTAGGTAGGTGAAATATTTACCTATCAGGTGTATATGGTCCCAATATGAGGAGACCTGCGACACCGATGCGTAAGCCATAAAACTAGGTTGGCCTAAAAAATGCGCTGCAGGTAAAGGGAGGAAGAAGAAGAGCGCATGCGTATTGGCCTGTAGCTTCTTTTTATTTAAATGATAACATTGCGTAATGCTGTTTTGCAAATACTACCTGTTTATATATATGCCTTTCTACAATGTTAAATTGCTAATTACCTGCATTGGAAAAACTAACAAGACAGGTAAATGTTATTTAAGTTGATGAAAAATTTGTCCTGGTTGTAGGTTGATCGTTTTTATTTCCGTTTACCTAGTTGGATGTAAATATTAAGTTTTTTACCTAATTAATACAAAAAGGGTAATACCAATTTTTCGTTCTACCTAGTTAATTCAAAAAATATAACATCAAGAGCTGATTGCTCCTCTCGTTTGCGACAGTTTATTTTTAACTTCATACGTGGAAACACCTTAAATACGGATTGAATAGTATTTGTCAATATAATTCAAGACAGCTTTATTTATTTGATCGCAATTTTTATGGATCGCAAGCGGCAGAAATCTGGCAAATTTCATGAAACAAATGAAGTTTGGCTTGAGGAGTATACGAGATTCGTAGATTCGGAGCAGGAAGATGTTCAGCCATCAACTAGCGGAAGAAGAGAAAGGCCGCATAGAAGATTGTTCAAGGTTTACAAGGAAACGAAAGCTTCAGGGTGCTACTGGAAGCATTACAACGGAGCATCTTTCAGAAGCACTTTCTTTAAAGTATACAAAGAAACAAGAGAGGACAAAGGCGAGCACGAAAAGCTGTGCAGATCGCCAGTCCTATTCGACTAAATAGGATTCTCGTGTTAGACAAAATGAAGACCCTTTTTAACATGCTAGCAGCCTCTTCGGTCCCACTTATTGCATCACTGAGACACGTGCGATCACGAAAAGATTTTGAAAATAGCAACTATAGTCCCGAAATGTTGAGTGTTCGTGGAGGGGCGGAACGATTTGTGGTGTACAACTTGGCGGGTGCCAATTTCTTTAGGGTCTGTTGAGTGCGTGATGAAATTAAAACGCGCGAGAACTTCGGTTAAAATTAATTCTTTTATTTAATTTATTATTTATTTATTCATTTATTTCACAAGATATCCCGACACATACGAAATGGTTCAGGTTGAAAAAGATACAATATCGAAAGATAAGAGCGCAAGGAAAAAGAACGGGTGTTCGGATTAAAACTCGTACTGGATTGAATATGGCGATTCACAGGAGAACCCCTCGTCACCCTCCTCAGTATGACCGAATTCGGTTTTGGGAAAAAACCCCACCCCTCACTCTCTGCTGTTCACCCGGTGGCGTGTACATACCGCCCCCCCTTGCAACAAGTTGCAATTGCCTCGCTGGACATGTCTAAGGATGGGGGATGGCAGCGTTCTAGATCGCCAAGACACGGGTGGAGATGGAGGGGGAACTTTGGATGCAGATGGAGTAGGCGGCACGATTTCTGATGACCTCTGGATGGAAGTCCGAATGAAAGGCGGATGCCTTTCGGGTCTTTGCTCTTTGGGTTGGACGTACGCGACTGAGCTGTCGATATATAATTCCAGATAAATAAAATTGTACTTATTTATCTTTAGAAAATATTTTGCGAATTAAATTCAATCAGTCGATTGAAATATTTTTGTACAATACGAAAATCACGAAGGAAAAAATGTATGTCGTGACCGAGTCACGGGTTGTCTCAAGTGTTAGCACTGATGAGACTTGAGTGCCAGCACTGATCGGGAATCAGCTGTTCTGCCGTTGTTTATGTTTTGTGAATTTAATTAATTGTAAATTGTTTAACGAAGATTACGATTTCCTACTTTAATTATGTAGGTTTCAAATTATTAAATTATTAAATTGCGGAAAGCCAATCGGAGTGGCTGCAATTAATTTTGCGTGGGTGAATTCAAATTGTATGTGGACAGAGGTATGTTTTTTTTTTTAATTCATTTATTGGTATATGGGTAAATATAAACAGGAAAAGAAAGTTATATACAAAAAGCAAAAGTATAGACAAGAGAAGTAAAGGGAAGGAAAAGAATTTTACTATAGGGATCCTGCGGGACTGCCTTGTGGTATTGCTTCGCAGGTCTATAGTGGGCTGACGATGCCCCTCAGGTATTGCGCTCTCTCTCCAGCTCTCGTAGTGTCCTTATTGTTGCTGCAGCATATGTGCATACCGCCGACCACGCCGATTGCGATGTGATCATAATGTTGACCAGGTTGAAAGGTGTGGGCTCTTCTCCAAGGACTGCCGTTAGCCTTTGCCTCTCGTTGGTAAACCTCATGCAGTAAAAGATCACATGTTCAGGGCTTTCTTGTATGCCTTGTCTACACAGGGTGCATTCCGCACTGGACTCGTGTCCAAATCGGAATAGGTATGACCTGAAACATCCATGGCCGCTAAGGAGCTGGGTCAGTTCGAAGGTGACTTCGCCATGTCGCCTGTTTACCCATGTATGTAAATCCGGGATAAGTTTGAATGTCCATCTGCCCTTCTGCGATGCTGCCCAGCGTGATTGCCATTCTGCTAGGCTTGATCGCCTGGCTTCTGCAGTTGCCTCCCTTCTGGCTGGTGGTAACCATTCCGCACTCTGCCGACTTCTAAAAATGTTTTGCGCTTCTTTAGCTAGTAGGTCTATTGGGACCATACTTGATATTACAAGAGCCGCGTCATCCGAAATTGTGCGGAAGCCACGGCATACGCGAAGAGCCCCAAGACGGTATGTTGCCTCTAATCCTCGTCTGTATGACTTCGTCTCCGTCGCATCCGCCCATACTGGCGCGCCGTAGAGCATGGTCGACCTGACGACGTTCATCAGTAATAATCGTTGAGCTTGTCCCGGGCCTCTTGTGTTGAGCATGATTCGGCTCAGGGATCTTCCCAGTTCAGCCGCTCTTGCACTCGCGTGCCCCAAGTGTTCCCGGAAACAGAGGCGTGTATCCAAGAAAACACCTAAGTACCGGATTGCTCTAGCCGAGCGGATTGTGCATGTGTCTAGCACAATTTTTGCCTGCTCCACCGTTTTCCTGCTGCTGATAAGAACTGCTTCCGTTTTTTGATCTGCGAGTTCTAGTCCTGCGTTCGCAAGCCACTGTTTTGCTATGGCAATCGATGTGACCGTCTTTTCTTCTGCTTCTGAGAGCTGCTTTGCCACGACTACGAGAGCCACGTCATCTGCAAAACCGATGATATGGCAGTCAGTCGGGAGGCTTATTCGTAAAATGCCGTCGTACATAGCATTCCACAGTATCGGGCCAAGTACCGAGCCCTGTGGAACTCCACCTCGTACTTCGTGAATTCGATCGCCACTCCTTGTGCTATATCGTAGCTTGCGATTTCGGAAGTAATCCTTTATTAAGGCAATAGCTGTGTTGAACGCGTTCTTCACATCAAGTGTGGTTACTAAGCAGTATTTTTTATTACCGTTTTTCCATCGCTGTCCCTCAATTGATTTTCTCGCTATTTCAACAACTGTTGCCAATGCGTGTATTGTTGATTTAGCCTTGCGAAAACCGAATCGGCGAGAGATTACCCGCTACAGCAATCGCCCTCTCCAGTCTTGTGCAGATTAGTTTTTTCTAGCAGTTTGGCTGCAGAGTCTAGCATGCAAAGTGGTCTGTATGCAGACGGGTCATCTTGCGGCTTGTTTGGCTTTGGTATTAGCACTAAATCTTGCTCTTTCCAAATGTCTGGGAAAATGCATTCCTCAAAGCATTTGGAGTACACTTGGGTAAACTTTTCAGGCTGGAGTCGCACTGCTAGTTTGAGCGCTTTGTTGGGAATCGCGTCCGGACCGGGCGCTTTTTGGTCATGCATTTGTGCAGCAGCCGCTAGCAGCTCATCTGTGCTGACACTTATGTGATCAGTGTGATCCATTTGCAGCATTTCCCTGGGAGCCATATATGAGGTATCGGGAAAGAGCGTTTGCACTATGTTCACCATGTGGCCCTCGCTTGGTGCAGCGGGTCTGACTGCTTTCAGCTTTTTAACGGTCATTTTATACGCCATGCCCCAAATGTCGCTCGACGCTTCATCGCATAGCTGTAGGAAACAACGTCGTTTGCTTTCTTTTATAGCGCGTTTTAGTTCGCGGCGTCTGCTTGCAAATTCATCCCCGAGATGTGAATAGGTGATGCTGCCCCGCGCTCTTTGGTAGGCGCGCCTTGCGCGCAGGCACTTTTTCCGGGCCTCGGCGATATTGTTGGTCCACCAGTATACATGGGGATGGTGTCTGCTATGAGCCCTGCGGATGGGCATGCTGCAATCGCAAGCTGCAACTACAAATTCCATGATCATTTCTGCCTGCTTGTTGGCATCTCCAGTTAGTTCTGGGATCGCTAGTGATGATGCGAATACTTCAGAGTTTAGTGCATCAATTCTGTACATTTTGCGTTTTTCTTGTACCGCTGTTTGTTGGGCTCGACTGCCAATATTACAAATAATGGCCATGTGGTCGCTGGCAGTGTAGTGGCTGCTTAGCTCCCACTGTATGGCGCTTGCAATCTGGCTGCTGGCAAAAGTCACATCAATCACTGACCCGTAGTCCGCTCTGGTAAAAGTGTAGCTTGTACCAGTATTTAGAATCGCCAGATCTAGTATGGCAAAAGCTTCCAGCAGGCTGCGTCCTCGTGCATTTGTTGAGCTGCTTCCCCATTCGTGGGACCATGCATTAAAGTCTCCAGCAATAACGACTTTTCTTTTACTCCTTGCGTGCGCAGCGAGGTTGTCGAGTCTACTTTCAAACTCTTCCAAGCGGAGGCTAGGTGGTAGGTAGCAGCTGTATAGCCAAATATCGCCTAGTTTTGCGCACACATAACCGTCAGAGGAGTATACAGCCTCTGCGGCCGGCGCTCTGTTACTGCAGGCCCATATGGCAGCCTTAGACGTTCTATCCGCAGCCCAAAAACATCCAGTTTGAGTCTTGTAAGGCTCGCTTAGTACTGCTACATCTACGTTTGAGTCTTGTAAGGCTCGCTTAGTACTGCTACATCTACGTTTAGCTCGCGTATAGTTTGCGCCAGTAGATCTTGCGCCGCCCCGCAGTGATTTAGATTTAGTTGTAGGATCTTCATCATTTCTTGCTGGCGTCTTGCTCACCTGTGGTTGCCAGCGGGCAACGACGACTACCAGTGTAGTGGCTCACATCTGTGCGTTTTGCGTCTACGCAGTTAAAGCAAACTGGCTTATTGTTGCATGTGGCTGCTTTGTGCTCAGTCTGTCCGCATCTAAGGCACCAGTTTGTGCGGTCTTTGGCACTAGTGCAATTTTCTGCTTTGTGCCCGAAGCATAGACACTTGTAGCATCTTTTTTGGGCATGCCTCTCGCGAATCGGACACATGTCCCAGCCAACTTCTATAAAGCCTTCTTTTAGTAGTTTGGCTGCTATAGTACGCGGCATGCTTAAAATGGCCATCTGTTTGCCTCTAAAGGACTTGCGCAAGCCCCTTATATTCACTTGCTCGACGTCTTCGCCAATTTTCAGTTTCATTGACTTTTTTATTTCCTCTTCTGTCGCTAAGTTGTCGAGGTTGCGCATTTCAAGCCACGCCTCTGCTCCAGCTGCTCGAACTGACGCTTGTTGGCCCAGGACCTGGCTCAAATCCTCGGTCAATTTTTTGCTGTTGGCCTTTCCACCACCCTTGAGTTCAAGGAGTAAATCGCCTGTAGCCGTTTTTCTAGTCCTCTTGACGCTATTTTTGACGTCGTCGAGCTTGCCGTCTGGCCTTCTGGTGACTAGGCTCAGGATTTCGGCATATGTGCAGCCCTCATTTGCTTTGATTAGGATCACCTCCGGTCTGGCTTTCCTCAGAGATGGCTTGTTCACTCTCTTTCGTGATACAGTTTGCCATTCCGCAGCTCCATGGGCTGCCTGCGGCTCTGGCGTGCTGACTTTCTGCAGAGTACCTGGCTCCGGATCGCGACGTGCGGTGTTCTGCGCCATTGCTCGCTGTCGCTTTGGTGGGGTATTGCGCTGGACAATCGAGTCCTCTCTCTGGCGTTTGGGGGTGTTTCCTGCCAAATCTATCTTTTTCGCATCATTTCTGGGCTGTCTAGCATTCAGAGGCAAAGTTTGGATGGCGATTTCGCTCCTTGCCGCCTTTACCACCGATTTGCTGCCCATCATTATGTGGCATATCGCTTCGTGTAGCTCCTTCATTCGTACTATTGCGTTCTTGGTGCCGAGATTTATGTGGCGTACTGGTTTTTTGCCATCATCTCCTTTATTGAACATCGTGTCCATTTCCCAGATGAGCGATCCCAGCTCATCTAGCTCTGCCACATTTGATACAACTTCTGGAGAAACGGAAATCTCCGGGCTGCTGGGAGCTATTGTCGGTGTTCCAGCCGTTCCAGATCGATTAGCGTGAATCGCCAACTTCTCAGTCTCCACGTGAATGGCCTTGCCAGGCGGTGACCGCATAATTTTTGGCCGCTTAGCAAATGCCGCATCCAAACTTTGCGCGTCTTGCCCCAATGCGTCATCGCAGCGGGCTTGATGGTCCATTGACAGGACATAACGCTCCATCTCTCAAACAACAATTTTGGCGCCAGCGCCTCGTTTGTATTTGAATTTTTTGAAATTCGCGGGAAAAAAGAGTGGCGCTTTTTCCCGGTTCAAGCGAGGCTGCAGAGTGGCGCCACCTGCCAGGGCGGCTTCGACTGAGCTTTTGGCGCTGATCAACACTGCGATCACAGCTGTTGGAATTTGTTGCTGCAACGCGGTGGAAGGAAAGTGGAGAAATTTAGCAATTTTTTCTCACCCACACAAGTAAAAGTTGCGAGAGGCGGGAAAAAAGGGTGGCTAGCTACCCCCTCGCCGCTCCCCCTTATTCCTAGGGTTGGTTCGGACCTTTGGCCCACCCAAAAGGTGGAATTGGGACTTCTAGCTGGAGCACTGGGAATCCGTGTAATGGTAAGCCTCCCCAGTCCAATTGGAACAATGTTTTTATACTTTGTTTTATTTAAGAGCCGCGGAAACAACCGAAAAGGAAAACAATTTTACGGAGGAGTCTCAATGTTCTGACGCACTCTCACTGTGAGAGTGTGTGTGTGTGGACATAGGTATGTACATATGTACGTATGAGTGTGCTTACCGTGGCAAAAATTATTACATATGTACATATGTATGTACATATGTATGTATGGATTTAAAAATTATTTGACATAAATAATTTATGCCGATGGACTAATGATCAGCCCGTGGAGTGTGCTTTACACTTTAAGTAAAGGTAAGTCGTACTTTATAAATTCTCGATTATTAAACACCTCTACTTGCAGGTTAGAAAACAGCTGTTTTTACATGTATGTATGTATGTATATTTGTGTTTATACATACATATGTATTGCTATGCAATTCGACTTTTGGACAATCAGAATTTCGAAGAATGGAAAAGAAATGCACTTCATAAACACAAAAATGATCGGGAAATACCATGTAACCCTTGGAATAGGTCAGGTATGTACATACAAGTATACAAAAGTGTGTAGGTCGCTATGGAGGAGCGGGAAACCTCACACTTTTATAAGTTTGTAATGGGATATAATGTGAATGAGAATTTTAATAAGAAATGTTGTACTTAGCAGGAATTCCGCCGATGCAAGCTGGAATAGCGGAAGAAGATCCGGCTCGAAGGACCAATGTTCGTGGAGGGGCGGAACGATTTGTGGTGTACAACTTGGCGGGTGCCAATTTCGAGAACTTCGGTTAAAATTAATTCTGATTTATTTCACAAGATATCCCGACACATATGAAATGGTTCGGGTTGAAAAAAGTTACAATATCGAAAGATAAGAGCGCAAGGAAAAAGAACGGGTGTTCGGATTAAAACTCGTACTGGATTGAATATGGCGATTCACAGGAGAACCCCTCGTCACCCTCCTCAGTATGACCGAATTCGGTTTTGGGAAAAAACCCTACCCCTCACTCCCTGCTGTTCACCCGGTGGCGTGAACATTGATGGAAAATTATTTTGATGAAAATCAGCCATTAATAGCAAATTTTCAAAATTAACCTAAAAAAATTATAAAATTTTTTTTTTTTTTAATTTTTGTAATTATGTTAAAAAATCAAGTTAAAACATTAAAAAATGTTACATAAAAAAACATTAAAACAATGAAAAAATCCATTTGTGATTGAAAAAACCTGGTTTCGCTCCATTTTTAAAGGAAAAACATGCTTGGAAATATTTTCTGACTTTGACCTTGAATATTACA
The DNA here is from genome assembly GCA_018903935.1 of Drosophila insularis. Lineage (NCBI taxonomy): Eukaryota > Metazoa > Arthropoda > Insecta > Diptera > Drosophilidae > Drosophila > Drosophila insularis. Next base: position 565,574 of record JAEIFP010000774.1, read on the forward strand.
GCACCACGAACACCCAGCACTTTTGACAAACATTCATTTTAAAGCTTAAGGTATCATATGCTTTTTAAATTTTTAGAATCGCTTTATTGGTTTAGAAGCTATGATTTTTGCAATGTGATAGCCAAGGAACTTACGGAAGCCGAAGAACTAACCAACCGGTCGATTGCTAAGGTCGGCCAATGGCTCTCTGCAGCTGGATTGTGCAGAAGACGGAGAAGGTACCTTTAAGTAGTCACAAGCGAGTCGAGACTGCCAGCATTAGGGTCGGCGGTACCACAGTGGTTTCTAAGCGAGCTCTAAAAAACCTCGGAGTTATGATCGATACGAGGCTGACATTTAGAGAACACTTGGAATAGAGCAGTGAGAAAGCAGCAGCTGCAGCTCGGTAGCTCTCGCCTATACTACTAAACCCGCATGGAACGAAACAGGTACGGAGTCTTTTGCTATCCAGCGTCATCCGATCTACTGCACTCTACGCAGGGCCTGCGTGAATTATGGAGTCTTGAGTCAACGCTCCGTTTAAGCGCAATCAAGGTGTGCAGCTCTTTTTTAATGACGCCACACTGGCAGGAAAGGTGGGACTCCTCTCCCAAGGGGTGGTGTATCCACACTCTGATCTCCGAATCGTAATGAAGAAACTGAGGAAGCTGTAGAGCGAAAGGTCTGTGCAATAAATAAGTCCACGGTCTGCGTTGTAATACCACAAGTGGCATGGTTGTAGCTACGGTTCTTTCGGGAATACACGGCTGCCCAGCTTCTGCGAGAATGTTATTTGTAGGCGATGTGGGAAAAGCGTTGATGGCCGTGGTGGCTGATGCGTAATAATGTGTTTGAATCCGGGCTTTGTGCGATGGTGCGCAATTTTGAAAAGAACTTATGCTTTGGTTATGCGTATTAAAGGGCTAGTATGTATAAAAGAAAACTTTTAAGTTAGAAACTTAATAAAATTATATCTCAAGTCCAGTTGCTTTCTTAAAGTTAGGCTAGTGTTCTCTAAAGGTGTAGTTCGAGTCGAAGGTGATGCCAAATATTTTTAGTTTATTGGTACTCGTTGTATTAAAGTTATTGAGTTCTAAATTGGCAAGTTGTATTGGTGTTTTTGACATATATGAAGTAGTTTACATTTTTCAATAAAAAGAGTTGCTCGTGACAAAAAAAAGTTCCTATAGATGCATTTAGGTTTTTATTTTTGATGCAAGTAGGCTTCTGTTAAGTATCCTTTGCGTTTGCTTTTTTATATGGTAAGCAGTTGTTTGTCTCTATGTAGTTCTTGTAATTCTGCTTTCCACGATGGGACTATGGTCTTGTCACGCACTCTTTTACTTTGCGGGATTCTACAGTTAGCAGCTGCTCTAATACCTTTAGTTAGATATGAAACCTGTTGGTTTAGCGAGCGGGGTGTCCAGTTATTGCCGATCGATATGAAAATAGGATAATGGTCGCTGCCATGCAATTTATCTGATATGGACCATTTACATCTGTGAAGAATTTGTGATGAGACAAGAGTAAGGTCCATGTGTTGAGAAATGAGAACCGGATCCATCATTTAGTTGAGGAAAGTTAGATGTTTTTATAATTATAAGGTTGCTTCATTTCTTGCAAACATAGAATATGTCGAATGTAAGTAGCAGTTCCATTGGATAATCTTAATTATTTAAATGGTGCTATGACGGTATTTTCTGTTTGAAGAATTGAATGGAATAAGGTAAAAACCAAAACTAATCACGCTTCTTCCATAGATTCACTAGAGACGCATAGACTTGATCAAACGTTAGGTTTGGAGTTGCTTTTTTAAAAAGAGTGACCCGATGGGGTCTGTTCTTTCTGATGTATATTTTTCAGGGACCGTAAATAATGTTTTTTTTTTTTTTTTAAATAAAAAAAAGTCAGTTCACTATAGAGGAAAATAATAGATTACACCAATATATTTAAATCGATACTATCTATCTGAGATTTAAAAAAAATTTACTTTTTTAAAATATTCTTCCAGAAAGGTAACTAATTTTGAGTAATTTAATGAAAAATTGTGCGCTAAAATCTTTTTGATCTAGGAAAACTAAAAATCAAAAGAAATGATTAAAAGGTTTCGATGTTTTTCATGGACGTGAGAAAGCACATGCGCCTGCTGAACATTTTGTTGCTGGTACAGCTGAAGTAGACTAATAACAGAGATTGAGAGAAGAATGCATGTTTGGTGTGTTTGTTGTTGTTGGACTACTAGGGTTCGTTGTTATATTGAAGGAGGAGGAAGGAATAGCAGAGAAGCCAGATACTGGTGTTGTTGGTATAGATTGTTGTTACTTCAAGTGGTTTTTGGCTTCGCGAATACTGCACTTTTTCTAGTTTTCATTTTCAAGGGGGCTTAAGTTACATTAAACGAAAGTAGTGGGGCTCTCGCAGTTTGTTGGCAAGTTTTGCAGCTCATGGAGTTTGAAATATTTTCCCTGACCTTGATCGAGTGCCAAGATATTCACAGTTTGCCGAGGAGATTATTAAGATCGAAATTGATAAAAACTACACCATTAGGTTTTGCAATACGGTCTATTGCTCTCATCAATTTGAAGACAGACTAGACATTTTGCGATTTCAATTCACTTCAAGGAATTTCGGCTTATGGTATTTCGTTTAGGTAGGGAGCAAATATTGTCCCTTTCACTGCTTTGGACTACTAGCATGGACACTATGTATTACTATGTGTTATCGCTTCCGTTTTATAATGTTTTTTTTTTTTTAAATTTATTTTATTTATGCATCGCAGTGCATTGGATTTTTTTTTTTTTTGCAAACAGTTTTAATTTATGATGTATTTAATTGTTGGGCACTCTTTGTAGCGCTACCGGTCCTACTGCGTCCAGGGTCTAGCTTGTCCCACTAGACGGTGCCGGTGCTGGTTTTCGCACAGCCTGTTGGGGCGCCGGTGCTGGTCAGATCTCTTTGGCTCCGGGGTCTAGCTTGTCGCGCTAGACGGTGCCGGTGCTGGTCTTCGCACAGTATTTCCATGTATAGGCAGTGAACGTTCTCTAGCGGCCTCTTCTTTGCAAATATCTTGTTGCTCTGCTGCCGTTTGTAGTTGCCGACCTGGTTAACTGGTTATACTGGTTAACTTTTTTTTTTCGATATTAGGGCTTCGAATACGACACACATAGAAACACTCCCGCCGCCAAAAATACCACAGTGTCTTCTCTAGCCATACTGAATTTATAACTGGACGCACGCACTTTTTATTTATTAAGCAATATTTTGCTTTTATATTATACTCTGTCTCTTACCACTGGTGGGGGAAACATGAGTTATTTTATCTTGCTACCCATAGCTGATCTTAGCATTAACACTTGCATAAAAATTCAGACTTTAAGGAGCTGATTCAATCTCTGTGTCTCTTACCACTGGTGGGGGAAAACTGCAAAGTTCCTTTTTTCTCGAAGGACCAAAATGAATAGGGCTTCCAGGGAGAAGGAAAGAATAACCCGATCTTCATTTGTTGAATTCAAAATATGAACTGATTTTATTTATCAAAGTGTTGTGTATATAAATGAACTCCTAGATTCTAATGACCCACGTTTTTCGGGGGTTGAAAATTGTTTATATTTTATGCTCAGCGTTGGCTACTTCATACCGCGCCGCTGTTATAATCTTAAATGTTTTCTACAGAGTGTGGATGTATGTTTTATTTGGTATTAAGCAATAATTGTCATTTGAATCTTTATGACTTTTTTTGTTTTATGTATTTGTTTCGTTTTGTACATTCCTTTGGTCAATCTGATTTGGTGGAGCCATTTCAGATGAACACGATGTTTAATCTTAAACAACAACTGAGTAACGTAAGATCACGCTATTGTTTTCTCATTGCTAATCAAATTCCTCGCATGGCCTTTTAGTTTTGTTTTAATCAGCTGTTTGCTCATGTTCGCTTTTTAGTGTTTCGAATAGATGTAATGAATCTAGGAAGCTTTGCAAATTTTCGGCCTTGCCATCAAAGACTGTTATTAGAGATGATACGAGTTTTAAAAACTCAGCTTATGTTTTTTCGTTGGCCATTGTTGGTGTTTGTAGAGGATTTGTGTATTTTCGAGGTCAGATTTTTAACTCATTTGTTAGGTTACATCTTAGCTGGATAGAATTGACTCTTCAAATTTAGCATCTGTATTTAATGCGTTTACTAATAAGACCATTTTTAGCCAATTCCAGTTGTTTCTTCTATTTTAATAATCATATTCGCAAAATATTAATGTATTCAAAGGAAAAAAAAATATTTTTTTTTGTTCTCTTTCTCTGTTCCTGTTGTTTAAAATGTGAATTGTTTACTTTGTTTGTATAAAGGTAAAGATTTTGAGAGGTAGTACACATTATCAATGAATTTTTTTTCATCTTTTCATAAAAAAATGATTTGTTTGTTTTTATAAAAAAAAATTATAATATTTAGTGATAATAGAGTTTTTTTTTCCTTATTTGATCTACGCAGTGATCTCCTGTCTATTGGGCGTATGGCTTTACGGGCCATACTCTATACCGGGCAACGCAATGTAATATAATTAGCTGCCATATAATATGATTGTTGGGCGCTCTTTGTAGCACTTCCGGTCCTCGTTGTGTCTGCTGGTCAGTCAGCAATATTACACTCGAGGGTGCCGCTGCTGGTGCTGGTCTCACAGGCTATTGGCGCGTCTGTGCTCCATATTAAGATGTATTCGTTTTATTGATTCCATTTCAGACAGGTCCACAGCATCCAAATTCACGAAGTAGGTCGGCTATCACCTCGTTGTAGAATAATAGTTTAATATTATGGCCAAAGTGATGGAGCAAATCAAGTCACCAATATTACATTCGTCGGCCACTAATTCAATTTCATCGCTATCGGCCAACCGGGAACGGGAGTCAACAGGCAGCAGTTTTAGCATTTTTATTACGCTTCGCCGCAGTGGTATTTTAACAACATTTTTTTTTTCTTTCTTGTATACACATATGTGAGTTATTTTATCTCTTTTTTACGTGTATCACGGTCGCCATATAATTATATTAAGATTGTAAAATAAATTTCAGAGATAACACTTGCTTTAACTTACGTTCTTTGCATCAGAATTCAGAATGAATACATCGTTTTATTGTAGGATCAACTTAGCCTAAATACATGTTTTTCTTATATCGACATATATGTATTGTATGCATATGCATGCAGAAAGCATGCCCTATAGCTACGGAAGTCTGGGAATCATAGACCAAATGTAAGGCAATGACTGCTGCTCAGCGCATGGCAACCCCGGTCCACGGAACTGTATCTGTAGCAACCGTATTAATAATAAGCAGTATGATAAATACGGACCTATTAGCACGGGAGCGAAAAATGAAGTTTGAGACAAAAAAGGAGGGAGGCAGACACGATGTCCAATACACAGCATACACAGCTACTATTAAGCTACAAAGCACCCAACAATTCATGAGTGACTTTTACAAACTATTGCTCAAGCTTACTGTTGCAGCAGTAAACACGGCTGAAAGCAAAGCTTTGAGCTAATGCATCGCTGAAAGGGAAGTTAGCCTCTTAGGGACTGACTCGGTGATTTGCAGCATATATATGGACCCACGGATAAGACTTGTATTGCTGCAAAACCCTATAAATGTTATGCTAGCAAAAGCAAGCTTAAGCAGCATTTTTTCAAATATTAAATTTGAAAGAACCCGTAAGTATTTAAGTCATTGAAATATATAAAAAGAGTAGGAATCATTTTATTTATATTTCAGATTATTGCAACAGAAGTGCCTTGCTCAGGTACTTCAGTGGCATCTACATTCTTGGAAGCAGACATCGCTTTAACGAAAAGTTTAAGCACCTGCTCTCTGTTGAAAGAGTTTTTGCAAACCATTGAGGTAGCTTCGGAAGACGAAATTGACGATGGTGAGCGATCAGATTTGATAAAGAAATGGTATGCAGAAATTGAAGCATATAGCCCGAAGCCAATTTGCTTGTCCTCTAATATAATGGAGTATTGGGAGGAAAAGCGATACGTATACCCAACTCTTTATCAGTTGGCTAAAGTGGTGCACTTGGTTCCCGCAACACAAGTAAGTGTCGAAAAGCGTAATATAAAAAAGTTTGTTACTGAAACTTTTGAAAAATTTATTAAAAATCAAAAAAAAAATTATATCTTGGGGTAGTCCTTGAATTTCTGTTTAGGGATGTGCAAAAATATTTTGAAATTATTTAACACAGAAGCTGGTTTTTAAAGTGAGTTTTATTTTGAGCGAAAAAATAAAGCTTTAGTTATTGAAAAATATATCAAAATGAAGTAAGTAAGTCGTCTCGCCGACTTGGATATACCATACACCAGTAAAACAAATATTTTAAATTTATAATAACCAATGCATTTTCGTATTTTTAAAAAAATCTGTTTGCATGCTTTTTACAAGCATATCTTAGTATTTCGCTCACTCAAGCATTCGAGCACCCTAGCGCCCCCACCAGCCAACGGCCACTTCCGGCCATATGGAAAAACGTTTATATGCATAACTTGACAATTTTTATTCCGATTTTGATCAAATTTGGTATTTTGCTTGATATTAGTATCAAATTTAAGTGTGCTCAATTTGATTGCACAAGGTAGAAAATTACGGGAGATAATCGAGTTTTTTCAAATTACGGGGGCGGAAAGGGGCGTGGCAAAATCTTTACACATCAAAACTGTGCGCAATTACTAAGCAAATATTTATACCAACTATGGTGTCTCTAGCTAAAAAAGGTTTTGAGAAAATCGGTTTTATTTCATTTGCGGGGGCGGTAGGGGGCGTGGCAAAATTTTTATAAATACAAAATGTGCGCGTTTACTAAGCAAATATACATACCAAATTTTGTGTCTCTAGTTGCTATGGTGTTTAAGAAAATCGGTTTTATATCATTTGCGGGGGCGGTAGGGGGCGTGGCAAACATTTGAAACAAACTCGGTAAGCGTACATATGACACGAGTCTACATACCAAATTTGGTGGCTCTAGCTTTTATAGTCTCCGAGATCTAGGTGTTCATACAGACGGACGGACGGACGGACGGACGGACGGACGGACGGGCGGACGGACGGACGGACGGACAGACGGACATGGCTAGATCGTCTCGGCTGTTGATGCTGATCAAGAATATATATACTTTATGGGGTCGGAAAAGCTTCCTTCTGCCTGTTACATACATTTTGGCGACTTTAATATACCATTTCACCCTATGGGTGTATGGTATAAATACAAACTCTGATAATATTGGTAATAATACTAATACAAAAACACAAAAAAAAAATATATGGAGGGGTAATCCTTGAACTCCGTTGTAATGAGCCGTTTTTTAAAAGTAAGTTTTATTTTGAGCGGAAAAAATAAAAATAATTTTTAATCATTAGTTTTGATTTTATATTTTTTTTATCAAAAGAGATTTTTCAGCATAATTTTTATTAAATTACTCAAAATTAATTTTTTTTCTTAAAGAAAATCTAAAAAAAATTAATTTTTATAAATCTTTTCAAAAATGCATAGATGGTATCGAATAAAATATATTGGTGTAATATATTATTTTCTAAGTCCTTTATAATTTTATTTTTATTTTATTTAACAAAAAAAAATCATTATTTATGGTCCCTGAAATATAGTGATGGAAGGGTAGTAATGTTACAACATCCTAAGTGCTTTCGAAGAAAAGAAAAATATGAGAGCTTTTCCCACCACCCTTTTAAGATCTTTTTGCATCATATCTTCGAAAAAGAAAATTTAATGTGGTTATTAGAGACGCGTTCTCATGCACAAAGCCCAGGCGATATGCCAACTCCTACCGAGTCCCCGACCAACGGCATTATGAGTGCGACATATGCTGAGATCCATTGAAAAAAGTCCAAACAAAAGTCGTTGCATTACAGGAACTGAGTGGTTCGTGCGAAATTCAGTTCTCCACCAAGACCTGGGCCTACCCACGATAGCTGAACTAATAGTCCGGTACAGTTCGCGCTATGGAGAACGCCTCAAAGCTCATCCGAATCCCCTAGCCAACTCTAGGCGATGGATAAAGCGTCTGCATCCATTGGACAGACGACCAACACCGATTTCTCGTTAACATTTGTTTTAGGTTATTATAATTTTGCAAAAAGGGTATATTAATTTAAGGTTATTTTTAATTTCAGAAATGTGCAACGCATAGAACGAAGCATCTCCGACCATATAAAGTATATATTTATTTATTTATTTATTTATTTATTTATTTATTTATTTATTTATTTATTTATTTACGTCAACTAACACAGCAGTCGACGAAAAAGCGTAAGCTAAAGACAGATAGTAATTAATTGAAAAAGATAGCTTAGCTATATACACAACTAAACATCCCCGACCCGGTGGAGGTGTTTTATTTGCATAAGGTGCCAGCTATGCCCCGATTCACAGCCAATGTGGTCAGGGATGAGTTGCAGCCAATCCAAGTCCAGAATATTTTCATTGGTTTCGCTGTAGATGATTAAAAAGTATAGCGCGAAGAGAAGTGACAGAAAGATGAGGAGAAATTAGGTGAGAAAGGTTGTTAACAGATTGGCAAAGAACACGAAAAGGTTCGTGAAGAGAGTAGTTAGTCAGACATCTACTAAGGTAAATAGGAAAAAAGTTTCTGGTCCGACGTGAGGGAACACAAAAATATAGCGTACTTAGTAAATTAATAGAAATGACTTCGCCGTTGACTAGTTTATAAAGAAAGAAAATGCCAAAAACGAGCCTACGGTTGTAAAGTGAAGGGAGATTAATAAGAAGAAGTCTGTCAGAATAAGAAGGTAGGCGAAGACTCGGGTCCCAATTAAGACCGCGTAACGCAAACTTAAGGAATTGCTTCTGTACCGATTCAATACTACGCTGGTGAACATCATATTGCGGGTTCCACACTGGCGAGCAATATTCGAGAATAGGGCGAACTAACGAAGTGTATAAAACCTTTGTTACATAGGGATCATCAAATTCTTTGGCCCAACGTTTACTAAAGCCAAGAATATGAAAATTAAATGAAAGTTTTGGGTCAAACATAACGCCTAAGTCTTTAAAGGATGGTACACAATCTAACAGAACAGACTTAATGGAGTAATGAGCTAGGAACGGAGACAAACGACTGAAAGTCATAAAAGAAAACTTAGAGGCATTAAGGTGTAATTTATTAAAGTGGCACCAATCACAGAACGCATCGAGATCAGATTGCAAGTACTGTTGGAAAGAAGGATCATTATAGGAATAACAAATCTTGACGTCATCTGCAAACATGAGCACGCGTGAGTGAACCAAGGCCAAGGGTAAATCATTTATAAACAGGGTAAATAACAGTGGGCCCAGATGACTGCCTTGGGGTACACCTGACGTAACTTGAATAGTTTTAGATAATGAGGAACGAAACGACACCTTTTGGGTTCTGCCAATAAGATACGACTTTAACCAAGGCAACAGTTTCGGGGAAAAACCCATGATGTTAAGTTTCGCGAGAAGCATAGAATGATCAACCGGATCGAAAGCCTTACTAACGTCGGTATAAATAACATCAGTTTGACACTTTTTACGGAAGCCATGGTATACAAGGGTAGTCAATTCTAAAAGGTTGGTAATCGACGAATGACCTTTCATGAAGCCATGCTGACAAGAAGAAATAGTGGATCTGGATAGGTGTTGAAGGGAAGACGTAATAATTTTCTCAAACAGTTTTGGTATTGCCGAAAGTTTGGCAATGCCACGGTAGTTAGAAACATCCGATTTGCTACCCTTTTTAAAAAGCGGTATTGATCAGCATGACGAGACGAGTTCATATAGCCATGTCCGTCCGTCCGTCCGTCCGTCTGGATCAACGCAAACTACTCCTAGACCGTTAGAGCTACAGAGTTAAAATTTTGCATGTAGGCTTGTATATAATGCAGGCGGTTTATATCTCGGATTTCTTAGCCATTTCGGACCACACCATATAGCTCCCAAACGTCAAAGTCACGAACAGTGACTTTTGTCAATAACTTCGTATTTTCTAGGCTACTGTCGTGAAATTTAATATTGGTGAGTTTATTACACTTGTTAACAACTGTGCCAAATTTGATCAAGATCGGATGACTATATCGTATTGCTCCCATAGGAACGATCGGTCGAAAACATTGTCTTTTATCAATAACTTCCTTATTTTTCACGCAATTGGCATTAAAATGAATATTAATCAGTTTAATATGCATATTAATGACTGTGCCAAATTTTATTAAGGTCGGGTGAATATATCACATAGCTCCCATAGGAACGATCGGTGAAAAACTGTGACTCTTGTTGTTTTTTTTTACTACAATTAAAGTTAAAGAAATTTGGTATGTATAAAGTTGCAAGGGTACATAACCTTAGCCCCGGCTCTCTGGTTTATAAAGCTCACCTATTTATAATATCAACAACCGTAACTTTTATATAAAATCAATAATAATAATTATTTTGAAACTTTTTGCATTAAACTTAAAAATAACTTTTATTTTTGATTTTTAGAATAAAACTCGAAAATAACTTTTATTTTTGATTTTTTTTTCCCAAACCGCATAACTGTTATTTTTGAGAAAAAAAAATAAAATAAAATCATTTGTAATTTATATATGTAATTATATTAAAAAAAAATTATAAAAATCATTTCATGATTTTTATTTTTTTTTTCAAAAATAAAAATTATTACTGACTCAATTTTAATTATCAATATTTTTTTTTCAAAAATACATCTCCAACCTTAAAAAAATTTTAAAATTTCCAATTCCAACTCCAATTGCTTGATAATAATCCTCGGCTGAATGGCAATTCTAAGAAAAGAATAACCTTACAATGATTTAATTGGTATTTGGCGTTTTTTGTACCGGTAGACAAATTGCATCTAAGGCCGCTTAACATGAGCTTCAATGCTGAAAAGGCCCTTTTAACGCTGACCTGGGTTGCAGGTACACTTTGTTCAACTTTCGCCAGCTTGTTCAGATTGGGATAGACATAGTTTTTTCTTCCCAGTGTCCCATTACGTCTATACTGAGATCCAAAGGCTTGGGATTATAAGCATTTACCTCTGCCACTGCTTTTGTAATTTCGTCGTCGACCACAAACAAGTTCAAATATTCATTCAGCAGAGAAAAGGTGCTTTCACTCTGTGGCTCGAGAGGACCACTAGCACAGCTCGATTGAGTCGATAATTGGGAATTGGATGAAGACGGACTATTACCCTTAAACAAAAAGTAAAATGTACTTGAATATTTCGAAAATTTGTCTGAGTATAATTGCAAAATACCTTGGTGGTTAAAGAATGTTGTTGCTAGTATAATTTTTCAAATGTGTACGAGAGTACATTATTCCTATTGGGTTCTGCAACAGAACTCTCCGTATTGTAATGACCGGGTTCCACTGTTATAAATATTAAATAAATGAAGACATCAGTTCAGTTTTGTAGTCTTCTTCCGATTGATTTTTATTCCAAAAATATTCTTTGACTTAACCTATTGTTACATAGATATTCTTATGCTGCGACTTAGGCAACAGCTACAAAAGAGAGAGAGAGTGTCAGTACATACATACGTATTATTTGGGACGCTTGCATCAGGGTGCATGGTCAGCGTTCACACCCTGCACAGTGGGGCCTTCTGGCATTTAGCATTGCAAAAATCATAGCGTCTAAACCAATAAAGCGATTTAAAATTTAAAAGGCATATGATAAAGAATACCTTAAGCTTCAAAATGAATGTTTTTGTCAAAAGTTTGTCGTGGTGCTGTAATATTCAAGGTCAAAGTCAGAAAATATTTCCAAGCATGTTTTTCCTTTAAAAATGGATCGAAATCCGGTTTTTTTAATCACAAATGGAATTTTTCATTGTTTTAGACGACTATGTAACATTTTTTAATGTTTTAATTTGATTTTTTAACATAATTACAAAAAGAAAAAAAAAATATTTTTTTGAAATTTTTTTTTTAGGTTAACTTTGAAAATTTGCTATTGATGGCTGATTTTCTTCAAAATAATTTTCAATATTTACATCAGTATCTAATAAACTCAAGATTTCGGGACTATAGTTGCTATTTTCCAAATCCTTTCGTGATCGCACGTGTCTCAGTGATGCAATAAGTGGGTCCGAAGAGGCTGCTAGCATGTTAAAAAGGTCTTCATTTTGTCTAACACGAGAAGTTTTTAATGTATTAGTGTATCTGAACCTTTTGTAGTCCTTGTTTTTACATTCCTGTGCTTCTTCGGATAGCTCTCCAAGTGGTAAACACTGATATTCTATTAAATCCTTTCCGTGAGCCAAAATCCTATGTACCGTTGGGGTAAGTTTTTTTTGCGGATACAATTCACTCAAAAGATGAGCAGTCTTTGAAGTATATTCGGCAAATTTTTCACCATTTACCGTTTCCTTGCAATTTATAATATTCAAGATAACAGCCAACCTTTTAATGATCTCTTGACTAACACCTGTTATAAAAGATGTCACTTCGTCATTTTCAAAAAATCGGGAAGAAGATCCACCTCTCCATCAGGCATACTTTCAACAAAACGTCTCGCAGTGTGATTCATTAAATCCTGGAGTTTTATTTCTACAGATACCTCTGTTATAATTTTATTTGCCGGTACTGCTTCCTTCTTGGAAAATCCAATTTTTTTGTATCTGCCGCTTGCGATCCATTTTCGCCTTAAGTTACTTTGTGTATATTTGATTTTTACCTTAAGCTCCGTATTAGCGTTTTCGAATGAAACGCCCAAAGTTCAAAAAATACCAATATTTAGTACATTTTTTAAACGCTTCTAGTTCAATAACAATTTAAGTAATAATTAAAATTTATGAAACATGATATTAATAAAGAACATACTTTTCAGATAAAACCAAAAAATCCAAGATCGATTGTTGAAATCGCCCAATATTCAGTTTTAAAGTTATAAGTAAGATTGATTAATAGTAATGTACATATGTACGTTTGTTAGAAAAATTGTTTTATTTGTGTCTGGCCAGACATTTTCTTTCTCAAAATTTCTATTTTTTGTATGTTTTTAATAAAATGAAGTAATTATAGTAGTTGGATCCGTAAAAAAATTTTATATATTTCTTTTCGTTTTTTTTTTTTAAATTATTTTTGCAAATTTTTAACCTATCCTTATGTACTGTTTGTATCTTATTTTTATTATTCCTAATTTTTATGTTGTTGTTTTTAGATATTTCTACAACTTCGAATGGTCCTATATAGGCTGAGTCAAGCTTATGAACAGCTTCGTTTTTTAAGAAAACCTTGTCTTCTATTTCTATTTTAAAATCTGCTGACTTATTGACATAAAAATTTTTCTGGTTTTCCTTATGTTTCTCTAACATTATTCTAGCTCTACTGTATGCTAGTTCTACCGTACTTCAGAATGAAGGATTCAAAAATAGCTTTCGAGATTGTTGTAGCGCTTTTATTGGGTACCGGTACTGCTACTAAGTATTTCGTCAAGTCACATATTAGAGTGACTGCATATTCGTTACCATTTTCGGTTTTTGGTAATGGACCAATGGTGTCTACTATTACCCTATCAAAAGCATGTATGGGGGTTTCTGTAATAACTAAAGGTGTTTTTATGTGCGTTGTCGTTTCAATAATAATATTATTTTAGTTTGGCCAAAGTTTTTGTTATGGTATGTAGACAATATTGCTTCTTTATCTTTATCTTTTTCTATAATGGTCACCGGTTGGAGTAGCGCTACTCTTAATGTTTTCAATATTTTATTGCCCATTTCTTTAAAAGATTCTATTGAAAATGTTTCAAAGATCTTTTCACTCGGTGCCAATTTGAGTTGTTTGATGTTAAGTACCTACCGGCTTGTTTTTCAAGCCTTTGAAAAAACTGACCTAAGTCTAGATTTCCATTGGTGTACAGATCTTTAATCTCAATTCTTGCTATAACTTTTTTTCCATGTTTGAGGAAACATAAATTATGTGTTATGCGCAAGGTTACTACTTTTCGTACTTCGTCATTGCAGAGTACCTACTTGATGTATTTTGGGCTTAGAAGCATTATTAGGTACGTGCCTAATTGTATTTTCATTTTTATCATCTGGCCAGAGATTATTTTGTCTACTTTGCTGCCTGGTAGTGACTTTCAGGACATTTGCTTTTGTGTTTTTTAGATCCTGTATTGTGATGCGGGATAATGCATCCGCAACGAAATTATCTTTTCCCTTCAGATATTCTACTGTAAATTCATATTCCTCTAGATCAAGTCTCATTCTTGTTAATTTTGAACTCGGATTTATCATAGAAAATAAATACGTTAGGGGTCTGTGGTCTGTTTTGTCTCTGAAATGTCTGCCATATATATATGGGCGAAAGTGTGTAATGGCCCAGTGTATCGCAGCTAGTTCTTGCTCCGTAGTACTTTTATTACTTTCACCTTTAGTGAACGAACGGGATGCGTATGCTACTGCCAACTGCTTATCATCATAAGTTTTGAGTTAGTGCTGCTCCACATGCATATTTGCTAGCATTTGTTATTATGCAAAATTCTTTGCTAAAATCTGGATACTGCAGCAGTGTGGGTTCTATTAAGGCTTTTTCAGATATTCAAATCCTTTTTGGCATTCTTCAGACCAAACAAATTCTACGTTTTTTTTACATAGTTGTGTTATCGGACGTGCATGTTCTGCGAAGTTTTTAATAAAACGTCTGTAATAGTTGCAAAAGACTACGAATCTTCTAGCACTATCAGCATCTGTTGGTACTGGGTATTTTTCAACGACGTCGTATTTGGTGTCATCTGGCAATATTCCTTTGTCGGTACACTTGTGACCCAAGAATGTCACTTCGTGCATGAAGAATGAACATTTCTCTGGATGCAGTTTTAGGTTGTGTTTTCTGCATATGTCAAAAATATCCTTTTGGTTTTTGAGCATGTGTTTCTCAGAACAGCCGATGACTATCAAGTCATCCATATAAAGGAATGCTTGTGACGGATTTAATCCAGAGAAAGCAATTGTCATCATTCTTTGAAAGGAATTTGGTGATATTTTCAGACCATACGGTAGTTTACGGTAGTAGTAAACTGATAAGATCGATTGCTAGTGGAAAATGACGTAATGCGCGATTTATCTTTTAGTTCTATTTGGTGAAAACCGGACATTAAATCTAGACATGAAAAATATTTGGCTCTGCCTAGTTGATCAAGAATATCGTCTATTCTTGGTAATGGGAATTTATCGGACAACAATTTTTTGTTTATTTGACGATAGTCTATTACCAATCGCCTTCGTTTCTTTTCTGATCCTGGTAAACCCTTTTTCGGTACCAGTAGTAACGGACTATTATACTCGGACACTGACGGTTCAACTATTTTATCTTAACTGAGTTTATCGACTTGTCTAGTTATTTCTTCTTTATGCATGTGTGGTATTCTGTAATTTTTTGTGTATACTGGTTGGTTGTCATTCAATCTTAGTTCTTGTTTATAAAAGTTGTTCGTAGTAATTGGTTCGCTTTCTAAACCAAATACATCTGTATACTTGGTGCAGAGCTCTTCTAGTACGTTTTTGAACATAGGTGGGAAGTTTGGCTTTAGTTTTTGTATTACTGATTGACTTTTTTCGTCATCAGTTGTCTGTACAATTTCATAATTCTTTAATGATTCATATTTTATGTTTTTTAAATTTAAAATTTTTACTCTTTTTGTTGTGTTTCAAATTCGGACAAATGTTTTGTTCGGGCTTGAGATCGAACTTCCAATAAATATTCCATTTTCGACCTCTTGATTTAAGATGACGATATTTGAGTTTTCATTTGGAATATTTATTTGTCGGATTACTTCAGATCTCGCTGGGAGGACTGTGGTATGGCTGTCACAAGTGTGTAATATTGGGATATTTATTGCAAAATTTTAATTATTTGGTCTTAATGTTAGTAAATCGTTTGGTTTACTGAAGTCCAATTGGCAATTGAATGTTTTGAAGAAATCTTGTCCTAAAATTCCATCATATGGAATTGGAAAACTTTCGTCTACTATATGGAAGTTGTGTGGAATTATGAATTTATTTTGTCTTAATTCTAAAAGGGTTAGACTTTTGGAAGTAATTGAACCTTCGCCAATTCCTGATATTTCAATTGTGTTTGAAGTATCTATATGTTCAAAAGGATCTGTTTTTTCTTTTATTATTGATACGTCTGCACCTGTATCTAATAAGAAGGTATATGTGTTGTATGTATTTTCGTTTTTAGCTTTGATGAAAATACTTAGTTATATATTATACTCAGTTTCTACTGAATATCTGCAGGGATCTATTGGTTTTCCGAATTACTTTGAGTAAGTCGTACATTACCATTTCCGTTGTTAGAGTTACCTCGGTTGGATTTACCTCGGTTGGAATTACCTCGGTTCGAGCGGTTTCGGTTGGAATTATTTCTTCCTCGGTTGTTGTACCGTGAGTTACCACGATATCCACCGGTATTATTATTATTCCTATAACCGTTATTTTGGTAATTACCTCTACCTCGGTAATTATTTTGTCCATTTTTATTGTATTGACGGTAGTGCATGATAGGGTTCGCCTGTCCTGTTTCTGCTGTACTACAGTCTACGAACTTTGTTGTTAGTTCGTTCATGTCCCGGAAAAAACCTGCTTTTAGTACGTTACGTACTTGATTGTTTATGCAGTTCATTGTTATTGCCTCTGTAGCGACAGAAAGTGTATACTTTTAGCTAGTTCGACAGATGTGCCATCGTGTATAAAGGCACTTTCCAGAGAGTCGGTAAGCTTTTCAATCTCTTGGGCATACTGACAAGCTGTTTTGTTTCTCTGGGGTAGGTTTTTGATTTTTGCCGTTATTGAAGCTACTGATTCCGTTTTTACATTTGACGCAATACTGTTAATAATCTCTTCTATTGTCTGTTCAGGGATTATCAAATTTCTTGTGTGACCTTTTAGTTTTGTTTTTATTAGGCACACTGCTGTTTCCTCATGGTCGCCTTTTAATGAATTTATCAAATTCAATGCGTCCATAAAGCTCTTAAGATTTTCTCTTCTGCCATCAAACTGTGGAATAAGGTTTGAAGCCATCTTTAAAAAATCAGTGACTGTTTGAGTCATTTTTGCGTTTCTTGGCGAAATGGCTGGTTTATTAAGAGTTATTTTTGTTTGATCTAAACTCACTGATGGTTCTTCTTGATCCGTCTCTTCTTCAGCCGTTAACTGGTTTTTGTCTTCCAGTGATATTGAAATTTCCAAATCAATTTTTTATTTATATTCAATATTATATCTTTTTAATACGGATTTTGTCTTTTGTTTGCAGTCATTATAGAATGCATTTGCGGCTGTTTTTCGTCCCGCAGTTAGTTTACTATAGTGTTCTATTAACACTGCTCTGATAGTTTCTAGGCTCTCTATTATTATTTTCGAGTGTTTTTTTATTGTACTTTGGGATGTTTCCCTATTCTGCGAGAGGCACTTACAAGATTTATTTAATTCTTGTGCATGTATTCTAGCTTCTCTTATTATATCGTCCCAATTAATCATATTTTTTTAAAAAAATTTACACTCTCTTTTTTTTTTTAATTAATTCCCTGAGAGATTAATTGTCTCTATGGGTTGTTCGAATAGTTTATGTACCCATGTGGGTAGAATTTTGTTTTTTCGCTTTAGGCGGTTGTACGCTTCTACTAAGGATCTTTCTATCAAGTGGGTTATCCCTGATTTAAATTTTCTATTATTCACAATCCAGTATTTGATTTCTTTATATTTTGGATTGGTTTCGCCTCTGTTAAAGAGGAAATCTAAGAATGGAACGTATTTATTCAAATATTTAAGTTCTACTCGACCCATTTTTATACTGTATTTAGGCCATCCGCTCTACTCTGATATTTTTTCTTAATTATTTTATTATGCATTGCATATAAATTCAAACCCAGATTGAAGGCTACTAATACTAGGATAGCTAACAACAACATCCCTATTTCTTCTAAATTTTCCTTGTGATCCACTATTTTAACGCTGTTAACGACATTAGCCGTTGGGTGGTCTTTCATGGATTCTTGAGAACCCATCTTTCTAACAAAAAAAATTTTGTTTTCTTGGTCGTTTAGACCTGTTTTCTATTGGTTTGATCGAAAAAAAAAAAAATTTTTTTTTTTGGATTCGACTGTTACATAATTCTTTTTTTTTTTTTTGTTTTAATATAATTCAAAAAAATTTTGAAAGAGAGAAAAATTATCTCAACTGTATTTCGCACAGTGAGCCAGAGACGTGGAAAGATAGATAACAATGGTTTAATTAAATCTATGCCTACGCATGTTTTTTAGTAATAGCCTATCGATGGTTGGTTAGTAGTTGCACTGTGCAACAAGTGCAAACTCGTACATGCTTATATTATCTTAATATTTAAATGAAATTTCAATTATTTATAATTTATAGAGGCAAGAGAATTATTAACTAATTGCGTGTCTTCGCTCTTTGGCGAAGTTGGGCCGTGTTGTTCATTAAGCACTCTGTGTAGTGCCGTCGGTCCTTGTCGTCAAGTCCTGTGTGGAGGAGGTCCTGGAGGAGCTTCCTCTCACGCCTCGACTCTCGACTTCCTTTTGGGGTCTTCTTTTTTCTTTTCTTGGCGAGCTCGCATACTCAGTTATCGTGAGTGGGCGTGGTCCCTCGTTTGGACACACACCTAATACCTCTTCGAAGAGTGATGCGTCCCTTTGTACGGTAGGTACAGCCGTCAGGAAATCCAAGTCCTCTGGATGCGACGGTTCGGTGCTAGTCATCAGCACTTGTTTTTTTTTTTCAATTGTTAATTTATATTTTTGTGTGTATGTGTGTGTGTTCTCTTTTTTTGATTATTTGATTTTTTTTTTTTAAATTCCTCTTTTTCTTTTTATTCTATCAAGTAGAAATGGAAAGTACCTGCTGCATTTGGTAGACTCAATAAGAAGCACATTTCTATTTTTGTGTCTCCTTTTACTGGGAATCTTTCTTCAGTTTGTTCTGAGTATATAGTTCTTATTTGCACTGGAGTTAGCGAGCTTTGAGGGGAGTGGCTGTGTTCACTTCTAAACACCTCAATTATGTTTTCTCTTAAGCCCGGGTTCCGTCTGGTAACTCCTTGAAAGTAGTTATCCATCGTTACCGTTTCTCATTTTCGTGCTTATATATTTCCTTTTATTATTACTAAGACACACACATACGTACACAAAATTTTCTCCTTGGTCCTCGATGTCCTTAGTCCTGGGTCCTTCGATGTCCTTAGGCCTTGTCTTGGCCTATTGTCACGGTCGCCATGTAATGACCGGGTTCCACTGTTATGAATATTAAATAAATGAAGACGTCAGTTCACTTTTGTGGTCTTCTTCCGATTGATTTTTATTCCAAAAATATTCTTTGACTTAACCTATTGTTACATAGATATTCTTATGCTGCGACTTAGGCAACAGCTACAAAAGAGAGAGAGAGTGTCAGTACATACATACGTATTATTTGGGACGCTTGCATCAGGGTGTATGGTCAGCGTTCACACGCTGGCTTGGCCCTAGCTCATGTTACGCCTGTGCATTGCTAAATGTATGTGCATATATAAATGTACATACATATATGAACATGTTTAGCTGTATATTTATGTGAGTATGTTTATGTGAATATATTAATGTATACACATAAACATATTCAAGTGCACACTTATGTTTTATTGCGTACATATTTGATTGTTTATACTTGCAACAAAGTGTTACAAGTTGAGCTCTTTGTGTTGAATGATTTTTGGTATGGATATACTACATTATTCTCGGATCCAAAAAATTAGCTCACATTATAATTTTGTTGTCCATAAGCATTCTGCTATGACATTGCATAGTCAGTATTCAGTAACAGTAATATTTGGTTGACAACTTTAATTCGAACCAGAATTGCACACATTGTTGCCACAAAAGCAGGTTCCAGATGTGTAAGTGCCACTTACACTTTTCATGTGTAAGTGCATCCGCGTTTTGAAAGTGCACTTCAATAAAGTCTGTTAGGCTTAAGAGTTTGGTCAACATTGAGTACGTCGAACTCCATTGGGTTGGTTTATTAAATGTCCACAGGTCGTTAACCGCCAACTGCAAAGTGTGAGCGACACATTTGATTGACGTGATATCGTTTATTTTGACCTGTAGCATTAGATCATCAGCATCAAAATCATCATCATCACTCTCAGGGTCATCATTGTTATTTTGATTTAACAACTCCACCGCCTTTGTCATATTGCGACTATTATCGTATGTAACTGTGTACAATTGATCCTTATTAATATTGAAATCATGTAACACATTTTCAATTGCCATACTCAAATTTGCTGCAGTGTGTCTCTTGGTTTTAATGCAAGTTTTTGAGTTATGGTAAAACTGTGCATTTACGCCAAATACTCCGCGGTTTTGCCTAGTTGCAGAATCAATTTTTAGCGACACCATTCGGCCAGACATCAATTTGGCCATTTATTGTTTTATTTATTTATTTTTTTACGTCAACTAACACAGCGAAAAAGCTTAAGCTAAAGACAAATAGTAATTAATTGAAGAAGATAGCTTAGCTATATACACAACTAAACATCCCCGATTCACAGCCAATGTGGTCAGGGATGAGTTGCAGCCAATCCAAGTCCAGAATATTTTCATTGGTTTCGCTGTAGATGATTAAAAAGTATAGCGCGAAGAGAAGTGACAGAAAGATGAGGAGAAATTAGGTGAGAAAGGTTGTTAACAGATTGGCAAAGAACACGAAAAGGTTCGTGAAGAGAGTAGTTAGTCAGACATCTACTAAGGTGAATAGGAAAAAAGTTTCTGGTCCGACGTGAGATACACACCCCACCTCCCACCCGACCGACCGAGGGGTGCAGCCGTATAACGCTGCATAATATTTAATACTATAAACACAAATTAAATATAGAATTAATGTGCAACAACGAATTTCGTTGTAAAAGCTGTCTGAAGCTGAGACAACACAAATGAAAATAAAAAATATCAAAGAAGCTAACATCGGCTGTGCCGAAGTTTATATACCCTTGCAGTCCATGGCCATAATATTTTTAAATGTTCCAAATTTTTTTTCTGTATCTCAATTCATTTATGCACAAAACCTTTCAAATATCATTTCAATTTCTTCTTCTTCTTCCCCATCCCCTTTTCCACCCATGCCGCGACTCGCACGCTTACACATATAGTTTATGTAGCGTTGCGTCTGTATGTGTGCATGCGTGTGCTCTGTTGATTTGATGATGACGTAGTAGGCAGCAAGTTGAACCGATTTATATCGGCTGTAACTTCTGTTCTATTTATCCGATTGGATTCAAATTTTGGGATCTGAGATTTTATATATAATACTATCATATTGGTAAATTTCATGGCGATACTCCAATTTTTGCAATTTTTGCAAAAATGTTTCCTCCAGAGCTATATGATATAGTGGTCCGATTCTCCCAATTTTCATACTTTATTTTTCCCAGGTAATAAAAAGCCCCCAAAAAAAATTTCATCCCGATAGCTCTTAAGATGACTGTTGTCATGAATTATGAATAATGAATTTATTTTGTCTTAATTCTAAAAGGGTTAGACTTTTGGAAGTAATTGAACCTTCGCCAATTCCTGATATTTCAATTGTGTTTGAAGTATCTATATGTTCAAAAGGATCTGTTTTTTCTTTTATTATTGATACGTCTGCACCTGTATCTAATAAGAAGGTATATGTGTTGTATGTATTTTCGTTTTTAACTTTGATGAAAATACTTAGTTATATATTATACTCAGTTTCTACTGAATATCTGCAGGGATCTATTGGTTTTCCGAATTACTTTGAGTAAGTCGTACATTACCATTTCCGTTGTTAGAGTTACCTCGGTTGGATTTACCTCGGTTGGAATTACCTCGGTTCGAGCGGTTTCGGTTGGAATTATTTCTTCCTCGGTTGTTGTACCGTGAGTTACCACGATATCCACCGGTATTATTATTATTCCTATAACCGTTATTTTGGTAATTACCTCTACCTCGGTAATTATTTTGTCCA
This sequence comes from Drosophila insularis, assembly GCA_018903935.1. Lineage (NCBI taxonomy): Eukaryota > Metazoa > Arthropoda > Insecta > Diptera > Drosophilidae > Drosophila > Drosophila insularis. The sequence goes on from JAEIFP010000774.1 coordinate 587,579, forward strand.
TTTTTATTGTATTGACGGTAGTGCATGATAGGGTTCGCCTGTCCTGTTTCTGCTGTACTACAGTCTACGAACTTTGTTGTTAGTTCGTTCATGTCCCGGAAAAAACCTGCTTTTAGTACGTTACGTACTTGATTGTTTATGCAGTTCATTGTTATTGCCTCTGTAGCGACAGAAAGTGTATACTTTTAGCTAGTTCGACAGATGTGCCATCGTGTATAAAGGCACTTTCCAGAGAGTCGGTAAGCTTTTCAATCTCTTGGGCATACTGACAAGCTGTTTTGTTTCTCTGGGGTAGGTTTTTGATTTTTGCCGTTATTGAAGCTACTGATTCCGTTTTTACATTTGACGCAATACTGTTAATAATCTCTTCTATTGTCTGTTCAGGGATTATCAAATTTCTTGTGTGACCTTTTAGTTTTGTTTTTATTAGGCACACTGCTGTTTCCTCATGGTCGCCTTTTAATGAATTTATCAAATTCAATGCGTCCATAAAGCTCTTAAGATTTTCTCTTCTGCCATCAAACTGTGGAATAAGGTTTGAAGCCATCTTTAAAAAATCAGTGACTGTTTGAGTCATTTTTGCGTTTCTTGGCGAAATGGCTGGTTTATTAAGAGTTATTTTTGTTTGATCTAAACTCACTGATGGTTCTTCTTGATCCGTCTCTTCTTCAGCCGTTAACTGGTTTTTGTCTTCCAGTGATATTGAAATTTCCAAATCAATTTTTTATTTATATTCAATATTATATCTTTTTAATACGGATTTTGTCTTTTGTTTGCAGTCATTATAGAATGCATTTGCGGCTGTTTTTCGTCCCGCAGTTAGTTTACTATAGTGTTCTATTAACACTGCTCTGATAGTTTCTAGGCTCTCTATTATTATTTTCGAGTGTTTTTTTATTGTACCTTGGGATGTTTCCCTATTCTGCGAGAGGCACTTACAAGATTTATTTAATTCTTGTGCATGTATTCTAGCTTCTCTTATTATATCGTCCCAATTAATCATATTTTTTTAAAAAAATTTACACTCTTTTTTTTTTAATTAATTCCCTGAGAGATTAATTGTCTCTATGGGTTGTTCGAATAGTTTATGTACCCATGTGGGTAGAATTTTGTTTTTTCGCTTTAGGCGGTTGTACGCTTCTACTAAGGATCTTTCTATCAAGTGGGTTATCCCTGATTTAAATTTTCTATTATTCACAATCCAGTATTTGATTTCTTTATATTTTGGATTGGTTTCGCCTCTGTTAAAGAGGAAATCTAAGAATGGAACGTATTTATTCAAATATTTAAGTTCTACTCGACCCATTTTTATACTGTATTTAGGCCATCCGCTCTACTCTGATATTTTTTCTTAATTATTTTATTATGCATTGCATATAAATTCAAACCCAGATTGAAGGCTACTAATACTAGGATAGCTAACAACAACATCCCTATTTCTTCTAAATTTTCCTTGTGATCCACTATTTTAACGCTGTTAACGACATTAGCCGTTGGGTGGTCTTTCATGGATTCTTGAGAACCCATCTTTCTAACAAAAAAAATTTTGTTTTCTTGGTCGTTTAGACCTGTTTTCTATTGGTTTGATCGAAAAAAAAATTTTTTTTTTTGGATTCGACTGTTACATAATTTTTTTTTTTTTTTTGTTTTAATATAATTCAAAAAAATTTTGAAAGAGAGAAAAATTATCTCAACTGTATTTCGCACAGTGAGCCAGAGACGTGGAAAGATAGATAACAATGGTTTAATTAAATCTATGCCTACGCATGTTTTTTAGTAATAGCCTATCGATGGTTGGTTAGTAGTTGCACTGTGCAACAAGTGCAAACTCGTACATGCTTATATTATCTTAATATTTAAATGAAATTTCAATTATTTATAATTTATAGAGGCAAGAGAATTATTAACTAATTGCGTGTCTTCGCTCTTTGGCGAAGTTGGGCCGTGTTGTTCATTAAGCACTCTGTGTAGTGCCGTCGGTCCTTGTCGTCAAGTCCTGTGTGGAGGAGGTCCTGGAGGAGCTTCCTCTCACGCCTCGACTCTCGACTTCCTTTTGGGGTCTTCTTTTTTCTTTTCTTGGCGAGCCCGCATACTCAGTTATCGTGAGTGGGCGTGGTCCCTCGTTTGGACACACACCTAATACCTCTTCGAAGAGTGATGCGTCCCTTTGTACGGTAGGTACAGCCGTCAGGAAATCCAAGTCCTCTGGATGCGACGGTTCGGTGCTAGTCATCAGCACTTGTTTTTTTTTTTTCAATTGTTAATTTATATTTTTGTGTGTATGTGTGTGTGTTCTCTTTTTTTGATTATTTGATTTTTTTTTTTTAAATTCCTCTTTTTCTTTTTATTCTATCAAGTAGAAATGGAAAGTACCTGCTGCATTTGGTAGACTCAATAAGAAGCACATTTCTATTCTTGTGTCTCCTTTTACTGGGAATCTTTCTTCAGTTTGTTCTGAGTATATAGTTCTTATTTGCACTGGAGTTAGCGAGCTTTGAGGGGAGTGGCTGTGTTCACTTCTAAACACCTCAATTATGTTTTCTCTTAAGCCCGGGTTCCGTCTGGTAACTCCTTGAAAGTAGTTATCCATCGTTACCGTTTCTCATTTTCGTGCTTATATATTTCCTTTTATTATTACTAAGACACACACATACGTACACAAAATTTTCTCCTTGGTCCTCGATGTCCTTAGTCCTGGGTCCTTCGATGTCCTTAGGCCTTGTCTTGGCCTATTGTCACGGTCGCCATGTAATGACCGGGTTCCACTGTTATGAATATTAAATAAATGAAGACGTCAGTTCACTTTTGTGGTCTTCTTCCGATTGATTTTTATTCCAAAAATATTCTTTGACTTAACCTATTGTTACATAGATATTCTTATGCTGCGACTTAGGCAACAGCTACAAAAAGAGAGAGAGAGTGTCAGTACATACATACGTATTATTTGGGACGCTTGCATCAGGGTGTATGGTCAGCGTTCACACGCTGGCTTGGCCCTAGCTCATGTTACGCCTGTGCATTGCTAAATGTATGTGCATATATAAATGTACATACATATATGAACATGTTTAGCTGTATATTTATGTGAGTATGTTTATGTGAATATATTAATGTATACACATAAACATATTCAAGTGCACACTTATGTTTTATTGCGTACATATTTGATTGTTTATACTTGCAACAAAGTGTTACAAGTTGAGCTCTTTGTGTTGAATGATTTTTGGTATGGATATACTACATTATTCTCGGATCCAAAAAATTAGCTCACATTATAATTTTGTTGTCCATAAGCATTCTGCTATGACATTGCATAGTCAGTATTCAGTAACAGTAATATTTGGTTGACAACTTTAATTCGAACCAGAATTGCACACATTGTTGCCACAAAAGCAGGTTCCAGATGTGTAAGTGCCACTTACACTTTTCATGTGTAAGTGCATCCGCGTTTTGAAAGTGCACTTCAATAAAGTCTGTTAGGCTTAAGAGTTTGGTCAACATTGAGTACGTCGAACTCCATTGGGTTGGTTTATTAAATGTCCACAGGTCGTTAACCGCCAACTGCAAAGTGTGAGCGACACATTTGATTGACGTGATATCGTTTATTTTGACCTGTAGCATTAGATCATCAGCATCAAAATCATCATCATCACTCTCAGGGTCATCATTGTTATTTTGATTTAACAACTCCACCGCCTTTGTCATATTGCGACTATTATCGTATGTAACTGTGTACAATTGATCCTTATTAATATTGAAATCATGTAACACATTTTCAATTGCCATACTCAAATTTGCTGCAGTGTGTCTCTTGGTTTTAATGCAAGTTTTTGAGTTATGGTAAAACTGTGCATTTACGCCAAATACTCCGCGGTTTTGCCTAGTTGCAGAATCAATTTTTAGCGACACCATTCGGCCAGACATCAATTTGGCCATTTATTGTTTTATTTATTTATTTTTTTACGTCAACTAACACAGCGAAAAAGCTTAAGATAAAGACAAATAGTAATTAATTGAAGAAGATAGCTTAGCTATATACACAACTAAACATCCCCGATTCACAGCCAATGTGGTCAGGGATGAGTTGCAGCCAATCCAAGTCCAGAATATTTTCATTGGTTTCGCTGTAGATGATTAAAAAGTATAGCGCGAAGAGAAGTGACAGAAAGATGAGGAGAAATTAGGTGAGAAAGGTTGTTAACAGATCGGCAAAGAACACGAAAAGGTTCGTGAAGAGAGTAGTTAGTCAGACATCTACTAAGGTGAATAGGAAAAAAGTTTCTGGTCCGACGTGAGATACACACCCCACCTCCCACCCGACCGACCGAGGGGTGCAGCCGTATAACGCACGGCACGAATCGCGTGGACAAATACACAAGAGAAAAAACAGACAAACAAATAATACTATAGTTATCTATTAACTAAATGGGATAGGATTTTTCTCTTTAAAAATAATAGTTATGCCTTGAGGAAAAAAATAAAAATCAAAAATAAAAGTTATTCTTGAGTTTTATTTTGAAAATCAAAAATAAGAATTAACATTGAGGGTTTTTGTAACAATTATTAAATCGATGATTTTTTCGATAAGTAATAATGGGAAATAATAATTATTTTCGGTCGCTGCATAATATTTAATACTATAAACACAAATTAAATATAGAATTAATGTGCAACAACGAATTTCGTTGTAAAAGCTGTCTGAAGCTGAGACAACACAAATGAAAATAAAAAATATCAAAGAAGCTAACATCGGCTGTGCCGAAGTTTATATACCCTTGCAGTCCATGGCCATAATATTTTTAAATGTTCCAAATTTTTTTTCTGTATCTCAATTCATTTATGCACAAAACCTTTCAAATATCATTTCAATTTCTTCTTCTTCTTCCCCATCCCCTTTTCCACCCATGCCGCGACTCGCACGCATACACATATAGTTTATGTAGCGTTGCGTCTGTATGTGTGCATGCGTGTGCTCTGTTGATTTGATGATGACGTAGTAGGCAGCAAGTTGAACCGATTTATATCGGCTGTAACTTCTGTTCTATTTATCCGATTGGATTCAAATTTTGGGATCTGAGATTTTATATATAATACTATCATATTGGTAAATTTCATGGCGATACTCCAATTTTTGCAATTTTTGCAAAAATGTTTCCTCCAGAGCTATATGATATAGTGGTCCGATTATCCCAATTTTCATACTTTATTTTTCCCAGGTAATAAAAAGCCCCCAAAAAAAATTTCATCCCGATAGCTCTTAAGATGACTGAGTAAAACGCATACGCACAGACGGACGGACAGACGGACAGACGGTCAGACGGACAGACGGACATGGCTATATCAACTCAGCTTCTCATGCTGATCAAGAATATATATACTTTATAGGGTCGTAAACGTCTCCTTCTGTGCGTTACAAACATCTGACCAATTTTATAATACCCTCTGCAAGGGTATAAAAAAGAAATAAAAGTAATGCGGAAAGCAGTTTAAAAAAAAACCTAGCTCGGGCTTAGTAACGGACAAAACAGAAAATTTGTCATAGGCGATGATGTTAAGGGCCAGCACAAAGCTAACAAGAAATTGCAATATGCTGATCGAAACAATCAGATTGGTTGCAAGTAGGTAGACAACAAGCTATAATAATGTAAAATAGAAATAGAATGCAATGAACTAAAAAACAGCTCTAGATAAAAATTGACATAAAACAAATATATACATATTTGAAATAAACCAAAAAACAAGTATCTTATATAACACATTACAATCAAGAGCGCAAGCAAAAGTTTTGAGAGGTAATTACAAAAATGATTACGTGGAATATAGTACAAGTACCGAGCAATTGTGAAGGGCGGGCATGAGTCCCCATGTATCAACAAATTTTATGAAGGCCACTTCTTTAAGTTAAGTTAAATAACGTATGGTTTTTGTCGAGTTAGGGCGGGGACATTGAAAACGACAAGTTAGAGTAAAATAGAGCGCCATGGTAGGGCGCTACGCAGCAAAATTATTCTGAGAATCTGGGAAAAAAAACTTGAGAAAGAAAAAAGAATTAAAATATCAAAGAAGCTAACATCGGCTGTGCCGAAGTTTATATACCCTTGCAGTCCATGGCCATAATATTTGTACTTGTTCCAAACTCTTTTTATGTAACTTAATTTATTAATGCACAGAACCTTTCAAATATCGTTTCAATTTCTTCTTCTCTTCCCCAACCCCTTTTACACGCATGCCGCGACTCGCACGCATACACATATAGTTTATGTAGCGTTGTGTCTGTATGTGTGCATGCGTGTGCTCTGTTGATTTGATGATGACGTAGTAGGCAGCAAGTTGAACCGATTTATATCGGCTGTAACTTCTGTTCTATTTATCCGATTGGATAATTTTGGGATCTGAGATTTTATATGAAATACTATCATATTGGTAAATTTCATGGCGATACTCCAATTTTTGCAAACATGTTTCCTCCAGAGCTATATGATATAGTGGTCCGATTCTCCCAATTTTCATACTTTATTTTTCCAGGGTAATAAAAAGCCCCCAAAAAAAATTTCATCCCGATAGCTCTTAAGATGGCTGAGTAAAACGCATACGCACAGACGGACGGACAGACGGACGGACAGACGGACAGACGGACAGACGGACATGGCTATATCAACTCAACTTCTCATGCTGATCAAGAATATATATACTTTATATGGTCGGAAACGTCTCCTTCTGTGCGTTACAAACATCTGACCAATTTTATAATACCCTCTGCAAGGGTATAAAAAGGGAAAACGAAAAGCAACAGAAAATAAACAGGGAGAAAAAAAATGGAGAAGCTGGTCCTATGTAAGTGACTTAAAGAAATAAAGAGTGGTTTAATCGTGCGATAAGGAAAAAATATTTTTGAAAACAAAGTTAATAAGTTGAATAATTGGGAAAAAAGTTTCGAGATTATTTTAAATAAATGCGTAGTTGCACTGTAACTGTTAAAGAATATAGACGTGCCCGCGGATTTACAAAACCATCATCGAGTTTCTTGTGTCGTTTAGACAATTACCGCTACTTTTGCAAAGTGTACAGTTGAAAAACAAAAACCAAAACAAAACAAACTAAGAAAAACTGCATTTGAGTGTTTAAAGTTTGGCTTATCGCTGATAAGTGCCGTTAGTGAGATCTGATTGGCCAACCAATCAGAAGTGTTTAAAACAGAAATTTTTTTTCGATGGCACGATATCAATTTATTGTAGCATAGCATCTGGGAGTCATCCAAAGTTTGCAAGTGCTTTTAGGCTGCAACTGCTAAAATAGCAGCTTCTAATCGGAAGTCCATAACAAACTGACTGTGGGCCACAGCTTTCCTTAATGGATGCTGATGATGACCTTAGTGGCAGAGCTTGCAGCTCTTTACTATGGCAGTACGTCACCCAAAAAGCTGTCGTAAAAAGTAAGGCTTCCTCGTCTCCGAACGAAAAAAAGAGCATTAGATCTCCCACAAAATCTGATTCGGATTCCAAGCGTCCGGCTGCCACTACAGCTGTGCCTACAGCCGAGAACTGCTGTTAACCCTAACAGGTTTGCTCTCCTCACTCCAGCTGACGACACCCAGCAAAGCGTCCACAATGCCAACGCTGGCAGAGAAGTCCAAGTTCGTGTCATGACTTTAGGCGTTCGGGCTTACCGAAACATGGTTGTAGCGCTAGAGGCTAATAGGGTTTTTTATATATATTACAGCTAAAACAGGAAAGAGCTTTCTATACATACCAGCTAAAACAGGAAAGAGCTTATGGGGCTGTAGTTCGTAGTCTTCACCACCACTCCACTGGACTTCATCCGCGAAGAACTGGCAAAACTTGGAAACAAAGTGCGTCACCTAACGAATGCTAAACATAGCTCAACAAATAACCCAATGTCCTTGTTTTCCTTTTTTTTTCCTTGAGCCAGCGACGAACAATAAGGATATTTTGATGTTGAAACGCCTTTGTAACGCCATTAATACAATAAAGCCACCCAGGAAAAACAACGCAGTCCCAAAATATTACAAGTGTCAAGAGTTAAAGACAATGCTCAGTCCCCAGAATGCGTGAACTGCGGGGTAGTCACACCACCTCGTACAGAGGATGCTGTGTGTATAAAGAAGACAAAAAACCTCCGGGACCAAGCAACACACGTCCAATCGTACGCACCCAAAACACAACTGTGCCCAAAAACACTGTGCAGCATTCCTTCCCAATCAGCAATTTTCAACCTGGAATGACTTATGCTGGAGCAAAAAAGAATTCTGCCACAGCAAGCATCCTCGCATTAACTACCAACCTTGTCCTTGTGCCATCTCAACAGGGTGGCATTCCTGTGCCATCTCCTCCAAGCTCAGATGGAACAGATGACCTTAATGTTGCAAACAATCATGGCATCATTATGCAAGTAGGGCTGAAAATAATCATCTGGAATGCTAACGGCCTATGTAAATGCAGGCCAGAATCGATCTGTACCTTAAGAGGAACAATGTCGATATCATGTTAATATCAGAAACCCACCTCACAGACCAGTCATTCTTCCACATCAACGGATATGATCTTGTACGCGCTAATTAACCCATTGGCAACGCCAGGCTACAGTTCACAGCAAATACACCACTCCGTCACCCATGGCTGCGCCATCAGCATTGCAACTTCCATGGGCTACATTAACATCGCTTCATATTCAGTAGACACACAGATGTTTCTTCAAAGCCTAAGCAGCAGGTTCCTGGCTGGCGGAGAATTCAATGCCAAGCACACTTGGTGGGTGGGACTGAACATCCAAATGGATCTTGCGCTTACCCCCTGCATCTATAGTGTCAATTTGACCACCTGTTCTGGCCAACACCAAAGGTATAATTCGCAGCAGCATCCACACAGAAGCTGAATTCGACCTACATTCGGAGCACAGTGCTTTGAAGTATAAAGTATAAAAAAAAAGATTTATTTTTTCAATTAATAAAAAAGAGTGCAAATATAAGCACCTTTGTGGCAAGAGGCGATTTTTGCGCTGCCACTATAAATTAATTTAAATACACAAAAAATTAAAAAAAAAAAAATAGAAAAATTAAATGGAAAAAAGTTAATATATATTGTTTACAAATTCCTTTTTTTTTCTGAATAAGTCTATCATAGCCAAAATACCCTCAAAACAAAACGAAGAGAGAAAAAAAAAATCATATTTTTGAAATATACACTAAAGTGCAAAATACACACAAAAAAAATATATATACATATATAATTAAATAATAAATTCCAATCGGTCTAATATACCCCAATATACCCTAGCGAAGAGCACATGTCAAACATGTGCACTCAAAAGTGCACCAACAACATAAGTACACTTGTAAAGCTTGCGGCGATCAAAGCAAGCTTTAAAAAAGTTCAAAAAGCTCAAATAAAGTTTACACAGCTTGCAAGCACACATAAAGCTTTCTGATCGTAGCAAGCTTCACAAGATCAAAGTTGCCCAATAACGAAGTCTAAAAAATTTTGTTTGAAAACAATTAAATATCAAAAATGAAATCTGAAACAAATTGAAAAAAAAAACAAGAAACAAAAATTTTTTATATTACAATATAAAGGGAAAAACAAAAAATGAAATACGAAGAGAACGAAATTAATTTTAAGAAAGTATTTAGTAATATTAAGTATGCCATAAAGATAAAACCAAAAGTAACAGAATTTCAAATGGACCACAACATAGAAATATTAAAAGAAAAGTTTCAGAAAGCGTACAAGTGCATAAATAAGACAATTTATATACACCCTCAGACCATTAATAAGCACCTTGAAACTATCTTTGAGAGTTACAATAAAATAAAGAATAGCAATACAGACATATGCAATGAATCAAGTAGTAAAACCCACACTGAGCTAATATAGAGTTTAAATAAACAACAAATAGGTATAGCAACAAACCATAATATAAAATTCACAATACCGGTAGATTCGAATCTAGAGGCAACTTTTGAAGGTGCAGAAGATCACCCAGAAGACATTCAAGATATTAATACAAAACCAAAGATGGTGCAAACAAAGATTGAATTTCTTAATACAGCTTCGAAGCTGATTCAAGAGTATGATAATGGAGTAGAAACACTTCAAAGTTTCATAGATTCATTGGAATCAATCAATGAAATAAAGGCAGAACACGAAGAAACAGCTATTAAAGTCATAAAAAGAAAACTAAAAGGGGACGTTATACTACTAGTACCAAATGAAAACACTATAAATGGTATAATCCAAACATTAAAAAAGGAAATTAAGGGTGAAACAGTTCAGGTAGCAGAGGCAAGATTAATGAATTTAAAACAAAATGGCAAGAACGCAAGGTTATTTATGTCAGAAACAGAAAATCTCACTAAATCATTAAAACGCGTGTTCATAACAGACAAAGTAAACCATGAAACAGCAAAGAAATATGCAACTTAGACAGCAGTGAAATCAATTATAAAAAACTGCAAAAACGAAAAGGTGTTGTAGCTAAATTTGTAAATACATCTACAAATAGGAACTCGTATAATAATAATAATAGAAATTATAATAGTAATTACCAAAATAGAAACCCAAATGGTAATACTAACTATAACAATACTAGGAATTACAATAACTATAGTAATAATTTTAACCGAAGAAATTATAACAATAAGAATACTGACCTAATTATCAACAAAATAATAATGTGAGATTTACAAACGTAGAAGAAAATTCGGAAAACTCCGAAAGTCCTCTGATGTCAAAAATCGAACAAATAAAATATATAGTTTAAATCGCAACCTTAATAGCTACATAACTACATAACGATGTAGGGACAATAAAATTACTATTAGACACAGGAGCTGATGTATCACTAATAAAACAAAAAATACTAAGGAAAGACAATACAGTTGACATACACATACGAACAAAACTTAGTGGAATAGGCAAAGACGTCCTATTTACAATAGGCGAAACCAAACTCAAGGTCAGCAACCTCTCAACAAAACACACCTTCCAGGTAAAAGAAAATGATTTTCCCATCCCATATGACGGAATCCTGGAATCCCACTAACAAATTGATAATAGATCCATATAAATCAAAATATAAAATTATTATTAACATAGGGATCAGTCAAAACACACATGTGTTTCATATCCCATCTAGAACAGAAAAAATAATACGCATTGCAATATCCTCAAACAATAATAATACCTTTATCCCTAGTCAAAAATTACACCCGGGAGTATTCGTTGCAAACACAATTGCTTCTAAGACTAACCCATATGTCCGCATATTAAATACTAACAACACAGACGTGCAAATTACAAACATAAACCTATTAAATGAAAACTTGTCCGATTATGAAATCCTAAAAATAGACAAACAGCATGATTTAAAACATAAGACCACCACAATGAACAAACTAGCACCCATTTTCACGACTTCGTGAAGGAATCTCTACATAAATTATGCTCAGAATTTGATGTTGTATTCGCAATAGAATCTGAACAAATATCCTCCAACAATTTCTATAAAACGAAAAACGGTGGAGATTGCTAGTTTATTTTAGAAAAATTAACAAAAAACTAGTAGGGGATACATTCCCACTACCCAGAATGGGCGATATCCTCGACCAACTACGACGCGCTAAATACTTCTCTTGTTTAGACTTAATGTCAGGGTTTCATCAAGTAGAATTAGAAGAAAACTCTCAGGACATAACATAATTTTTTTTTTTTCTTTGCATATCAGGCACAATTTATCAATAAACTTTTAAGAAAAAATTTAGAATTCAACTGGGATGCGAACTGTCAATCAGCTTTCGAATACTTAAAAAACCAATTATTAAGTTCACAAATACTCCAATATCCGGACTTCAATAAAAAATGTTGTGTTACAACTGATGCAAGCAAGATCGCATGTGGAGCCATCCTCAGCCAAGAATATGATGGACTCCAATTACCCGTATCATATTCATCTAAGACATTTACAAAAGGCGAAAGCAATAAGTCAACAATAGAGCAAGAATTAACAGCAATACATTATGCAATTCAATATTTCAAACCATACATATACGGAAAAAAATTCCTAATTGGAACTGACCATCAGCCATTAACATACCTATTTTCTCTAAAAAACCCATCGTCAAAGCTTACTAGAATAAGGTTAGATTTAGAAGAGTTCGATTTTACTATAGAATACATCAGGGGACAAGAAAATTTCGCAGCGGATGCTCTCTCCAGAATTGAATTTGAAAATATAAAATACATAGAAACTAAAAAAATACTTAAAGTAGCAACAAGATCAGAAACAAAAAAATTAACACGTAAGGAAAACAAAATTAACAATAACAGAATAGAAACACCAAGAATATATGAAATAATAAATCCTAACGAAGCCAAAAAATATGCGCAAATTAAATTCAAAAAATGCAA